>JASKUP010000023.1:9712500-10962500 GCA_030448955.1 Trichopoda pennipes
GCTTGAAAAATTAATTGCTTGGTTAAATAGATGAAGTTTATAGCGTTCAAAAGCTGTAATAGATGCAAATAATCCTGACGTATACAATAATTTATTATTGTATATCATTACATGACACTGTAATTATTTCTAAATAACATATGCCAATTTAATGCCAATAAAAAAATTGTATGTATGTATGTGTGATGTTATTTAAAATAATTTTAATTTTTCTAAAATGTCAGTTACAATATCCTGACTTTAGTTACACTAATTGTTTTTCATTATTCATAAAATCCCAACTAAATTAGTTAATACAATATACTATACGGTATTTAATTAAGGGTTTTGAATTTATTTGAAACATATTGTTTATTTAGTATTAATTACAGCTATTTCTGTTAAATTGGCACAAGTCCATTTTTCTCAAATAAAAAAAAACATAAAATAAAATATTTAAAATAAAAGTTAAATTATACTATAGTAACAAGCTGATAGATAAATACATTTTTGGGATTATAATTTTGTAAAACCGTCACAGATGTTAAAATAACAATGTGACTATGAAATGGTTACAAGTTGCTGTGAATAAAAATTTATAGCGATAAAATAGTAAAAAATATAATATAACTAAAAGAAAATTATTATTTAGGCTTAAGTTCATATTTTTTATTAGCATTTATAAATTTCTGCACAGGAATAACCAACTTTTTCTAGTCAAAGAGGGACAATAATTCAGTTTAAAATTTAAAACTAAATATTTTTGTTAGATTCAGAAAAATTTGAATTATTTTTTATTATGTAAATTAGAGTTAAGCGTTACCATTCGTCTATGCATAATCTATGATTTTTTGCTAATTTATCTGGCAACACAGTGCTAAAATTCAAAGTAGAATTACCGTTAACCTTGGAAAATGAAATCGCTTATGTATTACGACCTTAAGTTAACGTTACATTGTGTTAAAATATTAATTTCTTAATTAGATGCCACAAAATTGTCAAACTCCAAATGAAGAAAGGCATATTGTCGTAAAATTTTATTTCTTTATAAGAGAAATTTCAGAAAGCAGAAGTAAAAGTGTAGTGGTTATTAGTATAAAACGCTTTATAGTTACCGCTAGTGCCCAAAATAACCAGAAACAAAAATGCGCAAACAAGTGAAAACCCTTAGCCATTGTCTGAAGGTAATCAAGACTGATGCTCTTTTATTAGCAAATGATATAAAAGGTAAATTGTATAAAATAAAAAAAATGTTAGTCCTAATGCTGAAACAGCTCGGCGAGTCTTTAGAAGTAATAATTCACATGAAAAGTTTTTCCGCCGAAAGCCAATAATATTAGAAGAAAATCAAATACTAAAATACGATAAGGAGCATATAAATTAAGATGCGATAATCTGACAATTTCCCGTTCTATCAAGTTAATGCTTTAAAACTTTGCATATCTCGGAATACAGGAAATTCGCTTCTATATTATTTTGGTAATAAATATTTTTTGTCGTTAACATGCATATTATCTTTTCAATTGAGATAACAGAAATTTAAATTGTTATGAGTATCTAAATAAACTACAAGTTTAGCTAAAAACATAACTAAATAAAAGTATATAATTCGTCTTAAACACTAAAATTAATTTGTTATTGTCTTTAATTCAAAACCGAGTATGCTTTAGAATATATTTAAACAACTTAAAATAGAATGGCTTTTATAATACATACATTTTTAAGAACCTAGAAAAAAGAATACAAAAAAACATTAAAACATAAATTTCAATAAATTTAATTCAATTATTTTCAAATAAAATAAAGCAGCAATAAGAATTAAATGAAAAGTGAATTGTATATGTAACAGCGTTTACTGCAAACGTCAAATAACTGGCACCATCTCAAACTGCTGTTACAACATTTTTGTATAATTATTGTATAAAAACACATAATCACTCATAATTTTTCTATAAAAGAAATCAGGTAATAAATTTACCAAAAAATATCATCATTCATAATTTTACTTTAAAATAATTTTATCAGTTATATGTTGTTCTTTAAAAAATATTTTTCAGTTATTTTTTTTTTTAATTTTATCAGTTACAATTTTTCTAAAAAAAAATTTTATACGCCATAATTTTCCTAAAAAATTTTTTTTAGTCAAAATTTTTCTTTACAAAAATATCATGTTATTATTTTTTATGAAAAATTTCATCGGTTCTAATGTTCTAACAAAAAATTTTTTTCTATAAAAAATTTCATGTCATAAGTTTTCTATATAAACTGATGTTAGTTTTAATTTTTTTATGAAAATATTTAATCGGTAATAATTTTTTTTAATAAAAATTAAATTAAAATAGTAATTTTTCTATAAAAAAACTTTATTCATAATATAATTTTACTATTAAGAACTTCTTCAATTAAATTTTCTTTTTTATCTTCTATTTTATTCTGATTTAACTAAAAAACTCTTGTTTATTTTTTAAAAATCAGATTTTGTAAAGAAAATTTTTTTCTTTTCTTTTTTCTTGTGTTCTTGAAGAACACCGATGGTGTTTGAAATATTAAAAAAAAGGAAAGAAAATAAAAAATAAAAGTAAATAAGACGACAAAGAGGAAAAAAGAAAATGAAAAGATATTTTTTTTTCTTTACAAAATCTGATTTTTATAAAATAAAAAACAATTTTTTATTTAAATCAGAATAAAGACCTGTAGCCCAAAAAATAATAGAGTAAATTTTTTTATTTTTATTATTTCTAATTTTTCTATAAAAAATGATATTATTTATAATTTTTTTTTACAAAAAAAAATTGCATCATAACTTTTCTATAAAAAATATCGCAAAATTTAAAAAAAAAATCATTTTAATTTTTCTATAAAAAACGACATGTCATAATTTTTCTATAAAAAAATGTCATCAGTTATATTCTTTTATTTATATTTTTCATTCGTCATAATTTTTCCATACAAAATTTCATCAGTTACAATATTTTTATATAAAAAATTATCGGCAAAAAATTTCTGGTAAAACGTTGATGCCATAATTTTCTTTTTATTTTTTTTTTATTATTTTTCGTTTTAAATTTCATTAGTCATAATTTTTTTAAGAAAACAGTTTTTTTTTTAATTTTCCCAATCATAACTTCTCTATACAAAAATTTTAGAAAAAAAGTTCACCGGTTATAATTTTTCTATTAAGAATTTCATGATTAGTAACTTTTGTATAAAAATTTCATGTCATAAAAAATTTATAGTTATTCTATTCTATAAAAAATTTTATAGTCATAATTTTCCTTTTTATTTTTTTGATTATTTTTCTTTTTAAATTTTATTAGTCATATTTTCCACAGACTTAGTTTTTTGTAAAATTTCGTCAGTCGTAATTTTTCTTTACAAAAATTCTATAAAAGCATTTCATCGGTCATAATTTTTAAAATTTCAGGAAAAATAATTTTTGTATAAAAAATTGCATTCCATAAAAAATTCATATTTTTTCTAAAAAAAATTTTATAGTCGATAAAATTTTTCTTGAAAATTTCACCAGTCATAATTTTTCGTTTATTTTTACTTTTTAAAAAAAACTTATCAGTAAATTATCATTTTAAATTTGATGAGGTCTAATTTATTTTAGAAAAATTTCAGCTGTCATATCTTTTCTATAAAACATAATTCTATGCAAAAATTTTATGTATAATTTTTCTATAAAAATTATTTTTATTATTAATAATTTTTTATTATTTATAATTTTGACAATTTTTATATAAACAAATTTTATAAATTTTACTATAAAAGAATTTTAATTATCATAATTTTCTATAAGAAATGTCATTTCATAATTTAACTATAAAAAAAATTGTTGTTATGCATTTTTTAAAAACAAATTATTATTTTTAAATTCCTTTTTATAAGTTAAAAAAAAATTAGTTTGCTTTAAAAAATAAAAAATGTAAAATCACTTTGTTTTAAATCACATATCTTCATTTAGAACAATATGATTAATTTGCTTTACGAATTTTTTGACAGTTAAAGCAAAAAATAAATTTGTTTTAAAGTCAAATGAACTGCACGACGTATGATTAATAATTAAAACCGGAGATGTAACAATACCACTCACACATTATCAAGAGAAGACACCAACAATAACAACAATGGCTGATGTTAATGATGCGAACGAGATGACTGGCAATTCAAGTTTCAAATTTAAGTTAGAGAAGGAAAATAAACAAAAACAAAAAAAAAGAAAAAATATGGAAATCAATGTTAAGCGACGACAGAAAACAAGAATATTTAACAACTACACACAAGAAACTAGACAGCGCCACTATAAGCAAACACTCACGCAGCAAAGAAATATTAAATACAGTGGGATTAATTTTATAAAATAATTGAACAAACTTATTTTTTTTAACACAGTTAATCTATGTTAATTGTGCCAGATTGCTTTAAAGAACAATATTTTATGATATTCTGATAAAATATTAATTATCCAAAAATTTAAATGGGAAAGGCATATCCATATTTCGTATTTTATTTTCAAACAACTATTTCGATTAAATATTGCTTTATAACTGTTGAATTACAAATAAATAAGACAAGTTGAAGTTTATAACACCCTATACTGGTAACATGGATAATTATAATAATAATAGTGGTCATAAAGGAAGAATTATTTGGACAGAAGTTAGTTTGACTTTAAATTTCATTGTGAAACTTTTGCTAAAACTTAGTCGGATGTGCATTTTCCACCACAAACTGGTGCACTCAAAGTACAAGATATATTCTCTTTTTTTTGGAAAATATTTTTTAGAGCTAGGGAAAATTTTGGGGAAAAATTTAATACAATTTTTTTTTTAGACTTCAAAACAATATTAAAATTTTAAATTTAAAAATAATTAATTGAATCTTTTCTTTATTTCGTAGAAAATATAATTTATTCTAGCGTCTTCACTTGTTTTAAAATTTTTATGCGATGGCATTTAATGAATTGTTGTTGCCGTCATTTTTATTAATGAGCTCAAGATTAATAGATTAATGTTGCCATATTTCATTTCTTACTCCTATCCTTTTTAGATTAATTTCACTTTATTCTTACACAGTTTCGTATTCACATAACAGCTTGAAATTGAATAAAATTTTTAATTAACTCAATTACATATTTACTTCAAAATTAAATATAAAATAAGCTGATTACTGGAATCAAAACTTAATTAAATGATATTGTATAATAAAATAGCTTCTATTATTAAATCAATAAAATAAAGTTGGGAGAAGTTAAGTTATATTTTGCTAAATTTCTTAAAATGTAATATATATTTTTTTTAATACTTAAATAACATTTTTTTAACACATAAACCGAAAAATATACTTTGAATATTTTGATTTTCGCAGAACTGAAAACCAGCGGTAATCTCTATGGGCCAAAAAAAGGTTCTCTCATATATTAAAAATATTTTTAATAATTATTCAAGAATTTTTTAAAAATTAAAATTTGTTGTTAACGATTTTTTTAATATTTAAAAAATTATTAAAGATTAAAAAAAATGGTTAAACATTTTATTATAATTACAAAATTATTAAATAATATTTTAATAATTAGAAATTCATTAAAAATTTTTTATAATTAAAAAATTATTACATGTTTTCTAAATAATTAAAAACTTATTACAGATTTTTTAAATAATCAAAAAATTATTAAAGATTTTTTTTAATAATTAAAAAATTGTTATAGAATTTTTACTAATCAAAAAATTATTAAAGAATTATTAAAATAATTAAAAAATCATTAAAGAATTTTTTTAGTAATTAACAAATTATTAAAGAATTTTTTTAATAATTAAAAAATTTTTAAAGGATTTTTTTAATAATTAAAAGTTATTAAAATTTTTTTTAATAATTATAAAATTATTAAAGGATTTTTTTAATAACCAAAAAATTATTAAAAAATTTGTTTAATAATTAAGAAATTATTAAAGAATTTTTACTAGTTAAAAAATTATTAAAGAATTTTTACTAATTCAAAAATTATTAAAGAATTTTTTGATGACTAGAAATTCATTAAAGAATCTTTTATAATTAAAAAATTATTAAAGAATTTTTACAATTAAAAATTATTAAAGAATTTTTATAAATAAAAAATTATTAAAGAATTTTTTTATGATTTGAAATTTATTAAAAGATCTTTTAAAATTAAAAAATTAGTAAAAAATATTTTTAGTAATAAAAAAAATTAGTACAGATTTTTTTATAATTAGAAAGTAATATGTTAATAACTAGAAATTCATTAAAGAATTTTATATAATTTGAAAATTATTAAAGAATTTTTTTACTAATTAAAAAATTATTGCAGAATTTTTTTTGTAATTAGAATTTTATTAAAAAATTTTTTTAATAATTAAGAAATTATTAAAGAATTTTTTTACTAATTAAATTAATTATTTGTTTTTATTCTATTTAGTTTATTGTTATTTTGAGTTTTTTCTTATAGTAATTATTTTTATCTTTACTGAATCACTGTCATTACCACTAGACAAATAACAAACAAAAAACACTTTTCCCTTACACTTTCACCAATATATATTTATTTCAATTGTGCTTTTCTTAAATTTTTCTATTTATTATTTATATTATCTCTATTATACAAATTTTCACAAAATATTTTTTATAATAAATAAAGATGCGTTTTATTTTTGTTTAAAAAAAACATTCACTTTTTTTTTTAATTATTTCTATATTAAACATTTTTAAGAATTAATAAAAAACCACTTTATGAATGTGGGTGTTAAATTCCATATGCCGGTTACTTGGGGCAATGTGACACTAGACAAAAGATTATGGCTCGTTTCGTTTAAGCCAACAGGAGAAAACACCATAAAAAACACACAAATGAACACTAGAAAATTTTATCTTAAATCTTGTCCGCCTAAATAATAAACTTTAATAAGATTTATTTTTTTTTATTAAAATAGAAACAACAACAAACACATACATTTATTTAATATACGATATAATTTAAATTATTTGTCTTTAATATTGGCGCGTCTATTTTATCAAAAGATTTTTTTGTTAATTTATGTTTTTGTGTGTGTTGCGTTTATTTAGTTGGTTTTAAAGAAAAATAATTATTCTTTTCTTAACAACAACATGATACGTACTATATCCAGTGCGTTGTTACTTGTTTGATGGCTGTTGTTCAACTAAATTACACTTTACGCTACCACGGAGCTTTACAAAATAAATTTTCATATTGTCTCTGCTTATACATGCATATGCTGTGTGTGAGAGTTTATGTTTATGCGCGTGTGTGCTTTTGATTTTTTTTTTCTTTTTATTTTATTTTTGATTTTATTTTTGTTTGTAGTTGAAATGTTTAGATTATTTTATTATGTTTATGTCAAGCATAAATAAAATGTGCATTAAGAAATACAAAAGCAGCTTTAGTATTAAATATTAAATGTTGCCGTTTCAGCATAATAAAGTAGAGTCAAATAACATAGCCAGAATGTTACTTGTTACCATAATAGGTACTTAAACTCCGGCATATCTAATCTGGATTGCTCGAATTATAATTCTATGTGTCAAAGCCCCTGCCACTGGGGAAAGTCTTTTACGTTAGTTAGTAAAATTTTTTTTTTAAATCTTTTGAGCAAAAAGTGCACAAATATTTAAATAGTAAATTATTATTATTTATCTATTTGCCTCTCTCTCTCTCAGAATGGTATTTAGATTATTTATAAACAGTTTTTCAAAAAGTTCTGACGTAGTTGAAAAAGGTCTAATGGGTCTAATTGATTTTATCTTTTTTTAGCTTCGTTAATATAGCTTTTTATATTGTTATATTGAGTTTTTTATTTGCAAAATAATGACACAGCTTTTTAGAGTTTTAAATTAAATTAAACGATTTATTTACTTCCAATAAACACAAAATAATAACACACTGGCAACTTTACCGCTGTAAGTCCGTAAAACACGCTTTATTATTCTTTTCTTAACGATGTCAAAACTTGAATTAATTAATTTGTCCAGCAAGCGGTGCTTATATAGCTGTTTTAAATGGTTCTTGCGTATACAAGAATATTCTACTTTAACATCACTCCATATATCATTCATTCAGTATAGGCACCGACTTGGCTGTGTGTTATTTTTGTTTTGTGTTAGTTGTTTTTTTTTCTACTGTTATAGTTATTTCTTAGAATTTATTATTTTATTTAATTATTTATAAAAATTATGTTGTTGTTTTTTTGTGTGTATAAGATTTCTTGGAAAACTAAGCAGTTTGCACAACCCACAACAGGTCACTTCGTTTACTTTTTGACTGATAAATATTTTCTTTTAAAACTTAAGGAAATCATCTTCGTAGCAATATAAAGAACTATTTTGACTGGTGCCTTATAAAGATTTACTAACACTTATAGTAATAAAGATAGTAAAACGAAAATTAAAATTAGTATTAAAATGAAGGCTTCCCAGATAGTTGTACTCGATGACTCTCTATCTGCGTTTTTGTATCAAAAATCTTAAACAAGTTAATACTCAAAGTTAGTGTGCATATCGGGCCTTTGATACTAGTGGGTCATTACTAAAAGTTTTTAAAATTTAAATTGGGCATGTTAAAGTGTTTATTAAAATTATAAACTCGAAAATGGTATTCCGGATCATCTGTAAATCTACACAACTTACCTGGCTTTTACCCTAGACAAGCGATTTTTTATCATTGACAAAAGGTACTTGTCGCCCACTATTTTGATATCACACTCCTTCCTAATTAATAGCATTCACTATTAAATTCCCGAATCGAAAAATCTTGACTTCAGCAATCGTTAGATGTTGCTCCCTATCCGATCGCAGGATTTGAATGTCTACCAGACCCTACTAAATTTATACGATTACGAAAATTAGTAGACTGCTGTAATTGCACCACGATAGTAATGTTACACATCTTCTTCTTCAGTTCAGTCCAGTTTCTTTTGGAGCAGCATTAGGGGTAGGAGGTAGAGGAGTAGCATTATTTCATATCGCAGTTACTACAAAGTTTTTTAGCCTTTATTTTTTATTTCTTTTTTGTTAAGAAAACTATAATGAACTAAAATTGCAAACATTTATGGCAACACTGTTTTTACTCCTGTATGATATGAGCAACAGTAGACCGACCCAGTTGCTTTTAATACTTGTTTTCATTTAATAATTAAGTTTAGAAGCAACAAACATCATTTGCGTGAGCGTGCGCTTTCAGTGCAAAATTATGACTTACTTCAACTTGAATATTCTTTTATTTTGTTTTATTGTCGATTTGGTTATCTATGCTATTTTTTATTGAGCACGGAAATTGTTGAACAAAAAAAATATACTTAAACGTTTAAAATTAATGTTAATACTTCTAATAGTAGTTGCATATGTGTGAGTGTATAAATGAATAGGTTTAAGATCATGTCAGTGCTAAATAAAATTTTATATAGACACACGATAATGTGTCAGGCCAAGTTCCGGCGCAAAGAGTGTACACATATATTTAAACGAACTAACAAGTATAGTTTTAATAAAAAGGGAAACTTTCTTTCCCTTTCTTATAAAACGATTAAACTTACAGTGTAAAGAAAGTATATGCAGAGAAGTTTTACTAAAATATTCAAAGTTTAAAATTAATATATATGAAGGTACACAAAATTCCATACTGTTGTCTCTGCTAATACACTCATCAATATTATAAGGTACTTTCACTTTAGCTGTAGATAAAATATTTTATATGAGTAATGAGAAAATCGTGGCATTTACACAGAAACGCGGATGTTGACAATTTGATGTATGAGTAGCTTGATATCCTTTTATGACAGCAGGTACAATTATTAAACTTTAACACAAAGATACAAGATTAAAAATTAATCTTGAAAGTTTTACAATTAAAGCTTCGTGATATATGAAAGTGTAAAAAGTTCAGGTTGTGAACACGAAGTTTGTTTTTCAACCAACAACATGGTAATTTGCATTAAAATAATTAAACCACTATTAAAATAGCGTTCTGTTAAAGTTGTATTTCGTGATATTTCTGGCAACATAATCATCCTTCTGAGACCGCTATTAAGAATTTGGTCGTTAAATTTGAGTCAACAGGTTCGTTACAAAATGTGCGAGCACCAGCGCGTGTACGACCGGGTCGTTCAGCGAAAAACATCGCGGTCATGCGCCACAGTGTTGAGGCAGATCCGTAGTTGTCAATTCCACCACGTGTAAAGATTTGATTTTAAAGCCTTATAAGGTATAACTGGTGCTGGAATTGAAGCCGACCGACCATTCACATTGCCATAGATTCGCTCAATTTATTCAGGAACAATAGGCTGGTTTTCTAAAAACAATTTTCAATTGTCATAGTATGTCAACAAAGAAATATTGTCAATTTGGGATTCTGAAAATTGTAGAGCGATTGAGAAGTCTGTATGGTGCATGATATGGCCTGGAGGCGTGATTGGACCGTTTTTTTTAGAAGATCAACCTGAAAATGGGGAAACGGGTAATGGATGATGCTATCGCGACTCAATTTTGGCCTATTATTGACGACGTGGTTATCACTGACATGCGGTTTCAACAGCACTATGCCACATGTCACATAGCCACCATCAATTTATTGCAAACCAAATTTCCCGATCACATAATTTCGCGATATTCAGCAGTTAACTGGTTGTGATTTAATACAAGTGGATTATTTTTTGTTGGGCTATATTAAGGACAGAGTCTGTACGGAGTAAATGGAAGCGATTTCAGTCTTAAAACTCAGAATGCGTGATGTGATTAACGAATTAGAACCGCCACTTTGCCAAAAAAAAGTGATTAAAAACTTTGATAAAAGAATCGACAGCTGTCAGTGTGGTCGTGGTGGACATTTGCCAGATATCATTTTTTATTCATAATTGACATAATTCTCTGTGGAATACAATAAAAATTTGAATCATCTTAATCTAAATTTTTTTTTAGAAAACAAACTTCTTTTAAAGAACCCTTTAGAAATTTCCAAATTTTCGGAGGACAATTAATAAAGTTTATTAAATGTTAGTCTGTTGAAGGTTGGAAAGCACTAGTAAAGGACAGCCGTTTAATATCAGACATAGAGAGATAGAGATAGAGAGGGAGCGAGAGATAGAGAGAGAGTGAGTGAAAGTTAGAGAAGGTGAAAGAGAGAAGGAAATGAAACAGAATTGCTATACATATAATCCCACTAAGTTTTTTTCGATTCATGTACTACACTGAACCAAATTTTATAGGGAATAAGTTATTTGAATTTATTAAGTTTTTTTTATTTATTTAAATATATGCACGATTATTTAAATTAATGATTTATATTAAAATTATTAGACATTATTTTTGTTAACAGCATATTTTAATAAATTCTTTTTATTTGAATAAAAAATAGTTAGAAAATTAAAAAAAATTAACAAGATTTTAGTTGAAGCAGCAGTTTTCCATAAGAAAAATAGAACCATGATATTAGTTAACCTTACAAGCTAAATTAATTTTAGTAAAAGGCACTTAGTTTTGAATTAGGCTTTTTTACTAATTTAAAAATAGCTTATGAGGACATGTAAAAATTATTTTATAATATAAAATAACACAAGAATTATAATCTATTTACGATTTTTATTTTTTTTTTCAGACGCAAATAAATTTGTTACAATAATAATTTAATCATAGAAACAGGATTATTTTCTAAATCAATAAAAAAGTAAATTATTAAACGAAAACGTCTTAAAATGTGCAAAAAATTTTTTTCGTTTAATTTTTTATTGCGCATAATTCGCTGATTTTTCTTATCTGTGAGATGCGTTTCACATGGATAAAAATATAAATAGATAAATTATTTGCTTCAAATTAAAATTTTAATAAAATTTATATCTATTTAATTTCAGCGCTGAGCTAGAAGTGATATTTGTGACAATATTTATTTAAATATTAATTTTCTTATCTATTTATGAAAATAATTTAAATGTTATTTCCTTTGCCACCTTAATTTGCAGCGTCATTTGATAACAAAAATAAGTTAATTGCTTTTTGAAAATTCGTCGCTAATAAATATTATCATTTGTATATTATTGCTGACGAAATATTTTTTTCGTTGACTCGTTGATACTGACATGACACTAAATTGCAAGCACAAAGTAAAGTGATATATGTGAATTGTTTGATTGAACAATGTGTGTTACATCTAGTTGAGCGGACATGAAGCATAGACTAAACAATGCTTTTGAGCAAAATGTTCATCACTCTTATTTAACCGTGAATATTTTAAGGTATGTGAAACGATTAATTTTATATATACAATATAATCGTACACAGTAACTCAACATTTATTGCAAATGTTACGTTGCAAATAAATATTGAGTAATGTAATATTTTTTTTTGTTAATTAACGCTTATAAATTTTCTAATTACAGCCTATTTCCCATAAAAAATATTTGCTTAAAACTCCAAATAATTCAAATCTAAAATGGCTGAAATATTTGTATTTCATTCTATTGTTTTATTTTTATTTTATTGTTGCATTTTACTTTCATGTAACTAGTTGTGTACTACATTTACATGTAGCAAAAATAATTTAATTTCGAAATTTGATAAAAAAATTTAAAACTTCAACAAAACATCGAAGTTTGGCAAAACCAGGATATTTCATTTAAAATACAGCATTTTAGATAGTTAATCACAAATCTGATTATAATAAATACATAAATAAATTTTGTTAACAAATAATAAATTTTTAGTTAGGGTGTTACCAGCTCACTTATTTTTATAGCACTGAAAAATCACTTTTCTTAATAAAATAGAATTAAAAAATAAATAACATGTGAATAATTTGAAGTTTGGAAGTAATTTGTCTGCCATATGATTAAAAGTCAAGAATTTAGCTCTCATCTTTTGACATTTATTTAGGAAAAAAGGTCAAAAATTTTAAGTGCAATAGTACACTTTTGAGCAATCAATTTACTATACGAATTGTGAAAATTTCACTGTAACACTTCCAAAAATTCGTAATCAGGTTCCTTCTGTACTTCCTTCTTCTTCCTTCAAGGTATTAACGGTGACAATCAATACATTAAACCTATACCCTTGTAGTGGCCATAGTCACTAAAGATATTTTGCGCAACATTTTGGTAAAGCTGTTCTCGCTTATAAAGTTCAACTCTTTCAAGAATTACAGCCGATCGACAATTGTTGGCGTCGAACGTTTGCCGATTGGCTGTGTGAAAAACTAAACGAAAACAATGCATTTTTCAACAAAATCATCTTTAGCGATGAGGCTCATTTTCGTTTAGGTGATTATGTAAACAGACAAAGTTATCACATATGTCCGTGAAAAACACTTA
The DNA here is from genome assembly GCA_030448955.1 of Trichopoda pennipes. NCBI lineage: Eukaryota > Metazoa > Arthropoda > Insecta > Diptera > Tachinidae > Trichopoda > Trichopoda pennipes. The sequence goes on from JASKUP010000023.1 coordinate 9,725,805, forward strand.
TATTCAAAGAAAGTAACCGAATGGTGTGATTTGTTTGAAAATAAGCCAGGAAACGCCCTCACCGTGAATTCTCTGTGCTACCACATAATAAAATAAATTTTTTGTGGTCACAATTGACTAATGTGGATATCAGTAGCCTTTGCTTTCAGCATGATACATAGCCATCCAAACAATTAGGTTATTGCGTCGCGTCATTTCTCGATTTGGCGATATCAGTTGGCCACATCGTTCTAGTAATTTAATGCCGCTGGACAATTTTGAAATACCGGGCTTACGCGAACAACCTACAAACAGTTGACGCTCTGATAGATTAAATACGGTGCTACATGGACGAAATAAGCGAAGTTTTGGTACAAAATATGCCTCAAAATTTCCTAAAAAGAGCGGACGTCTGCTGACGTGTAAGAGGTGTAATTTCAATATTTATATTTTATAGTTGTAGCAATAAAACCCGAAGTTGTCAAAAAAAAGTTTGTGTGTTAAGGCAATTTATTTCCTAACCTCAAATTTGCTTACCCGATAGTACAACTAGCAAATAATTTTAAAGATTTATAAGCGTGATAAAATAAAATTTTCAACAAATATTTTTTATAAACGTTTAATAAAATTAAATATTATTAAAAATTAAATTTTCTTTTAAAAAACATTTTTATTGAAATTGTTTATACATTTTCACTTCCTGTTCAGGAAATGAACAGCAAACAGTTTTATTTGGCTGGCCCGAATAAAACTAAAATTTATTAAAAATATTAAAAAGATCTTGTGATTAAAAAAATTAGTTATAAAATAATAAAAAAGAACAATAAACTAAAATAAAAAAAAAATTGTTTTAATATTATTTTTCGGCTTCTTGTTTTATTAAATTCGTAAAAGTAACAAATTCATGAACTTAAGTCTAACTAAAAACATTTCATTTAGGTATTATTTAAAAATTTTAATTAATATATTTTTTTTTTTTTGGAAATCTAAATTATGTTACGAAATTTTAATTTAAAATCAAAATTTTCTTTAAAAATAAAAATTTGGTAACAATCGAAAATACGCCCCCAAAAACAAAATATCAAAATCTTAAAAGATGTGATAATTTTGGGAAAAAAGTTAGAGGAATCAAATATCTGGTGGCTTTTAGTGTTAATAATTCACAATAACATAATAAAAATATTCCTAAATTTATGTTATCAGAGTATGTCTATATCATTATATCAGCTATTTGCAGTAGGGTTATGTAAACAAACAAATATTTGAAGCTCTGAGAAATGGAACATCTGATCATTATTTGGTGCTTTGTAGAGATTTCATGCCCATCTATCCTAAGATAGTTTTACAAAAAAAAATATATTCAGCTTAAAATAACACTTTTGTTAGTTACTCCAAGAGTTTGTTAAGAGGATTTAATTTAATTATTTTTATAAGGAGAGCACTTAGACCCCCATTAACATCTCAGTCTTTTGTTCAAATTAACACATGAAATCTTTTTTCCATTATGTATTTTTTGTTATTTTATTTACTCTACACTTAATATCAAGTTACATTAATAATATTTTTATATTGTCTGTATATACTAGTGAAGACAAAAAATACCCGTCAAAGTTCAAAATATTAAAAACAATTTTGTGTGATGACAGTGACACAATTCTTTGGTAACAGTTGAAGGTTTTTGGTGTAGTATTTTGCACTTAAGAGGATTTTTTGTTTGTGGGCGAGAGAATAAAATGTATTTAAATTTATAAAAATATAAACTGATCACATAAAAAACTCACTAAGTGCTAGCAAACTAGCAATTAATTGCTTGCAGTAAATGGAGCAATTTAATCGCTTTAAGTTGATTTATATTGCAATGCACAGTGGTTTAAGTACGTTTTTTTTTTATTTTTTTAAATAATCTGGTAGCGAAATGAACAACTTAGGATATCCTGATGAAGTTTTACAGAGGCCAAGCAGATGTGTTCTTGAGTAAAGTTACGAACCGCCGACCTCCAGGTTAAAGGAGGGCTTCTGACTATGCCCCCAATATTGGGTATTTAAATTTTTTGGATATATAAAAAGTTTATTTATTTTTCAAAAGTGTAAGTATTAATTTTAATAATGGTCTTTTTAAATAAATTTCACACATATATTTTTTTCTTAAAAAAAAGGTCGAATAATAATAATAATCAAATATTTTTCAAATGTTTAGAATTTTCAAACTTACGTTAGTAGGCCTTGAAAAAATCTACAAAAATGTGTTTACCTTTATTTTGGGAGAAAATTGGGCTAAGAAATTTTTTGGCCGACCTTACTTCAGCATTTTTGACGTGGTGCATTTATTTATATTAGGATTAGCATTCTACGGCAGTGGCTGCATTCTTAATAAAATTTACAATAGAACAGTAGTACGTCTGTTTCTGATAGCATGTTTTGTTAAAAAGTTACAAGCCTCTGAATAGGACAAATATAAAAACTGTCGCTTTTTAGGGTTTTCCCTCCAGGTGGTATGGATTTTTTCCTTAAAGAATTGAAACTTACTTCGATTGATAAAAAGTAAACATGTGACGAAAGTTCCATATCTTAGCTACGTACTCCAAGAAGAAGTTGGCAGACCCGACCCGCAGTTATCATTAGGATATCTGAAGTGCTACCGAATTATTTTCAAAAAAAAAAAAAAAATAACATTTTCAAACCACAGTGCAACATATTTATTTCATTTCAAAACGTAAGAGTTCATTTGATGGTAAATAAAAATTCGCCTATTCTCGGCGTCTTGCTGTTTTTTAATCGATTATTTAGTCTCAGTTTGATTAATTTATTATACTGGATCTCTGGCTCTAGATTATATTCACAATCTCTTGTTTACTTAAAATGTAAGATGGCACAGCCTTACACACAATATGCTGTAGACTTGACAAGACTCGTTCTAAGTGTATAATATTTAAGCAACTACGACATTTTATCTAACTGAGGCACCACTGTCACACTTTACTACCCTCACATGATAATGACACATATTATAGCCCCTAATAATGTTTCTACATCCAAAACCATGCTGTTGTTATTTTTTTACTCTGTTTTATGTCGTTAGTAACTATGAAATTGAGCAGGAATCATAAGAGCAAACAAAAAAACAAAAATGATAAATGTATAAAATCATTTCAATTAATGTTGAGGGAGGCTTAATGTCTATAAAAATGAGAAGGTCATGTTCGCACTTTTCAAAAAGCTCAAATATTTGCCATTAAGTAATTTTTTTTTGTTTTTGCTGACTATTCAAAGCAATTAAATGTTTCCACATGTTTACCAGTCGCTTTTTAAACATTAACATTAAACACCAACCAAAACATTAGAATATGAATATGATAAAAAATAGTTTCATGTGAATCTTTAATGAGGGGAAAAATGAAAATATTTTGAATCTCATGTGGTAAAAATTATTTTCTTTTTTTTTCTGAAAAATTCAGAAAGTATACAATATAGTAAAACAGAATATCGATTAAAAAAGAGATTTCGTATTTTTCCTTTGTAAACATTTAGGTTGATGGCGGAGTTCGGTGATATAATAATTAAAATTATACCAAAGTCTTAATCACACACACAGACAGTTAGCTTGTGAACGCTAGAACAAAGGGTGAGATTAGGAAAGGCTTTATTGATACCAATGTAAAGTGGAAATATGGAAATTAGTAATGGAATATGATGTCGGGTAAATGCTCACCATTTGTAGTATTTTCACAAAATTTTGAAGTACATTTTGGAACAAAGAGACGCTTATCTCGTCAATGCAGCGCTGAATTTCATATTTCAGAGCGTTAGTTGTTTGTGCGTTGTTGAAAGAAACCCGATTCCCCAAAGAGCCCTATAGAAAGTAATCCAGGGACATTATTGATATTGCCATATCGAGAAATTTCCCATGGAATAACTGATTTAGCCAATTTACAGAAATTCAACGGAATCAATGGCAGGTCGGCTTTATTTCTTGAACGAGTTGAAATTTATAAGCGTAACGATAAAGATCTTTATGCAAAATATTGCGCAAAGTGCGTCTACTGATGCTCAACTGTTGCGAACGTCGACGAATTGATGTTCCAGACTTATTCTCCACACTTTGTTGTACAGCGGCTATGTTTGCATCACTACGAGCGTATTGTTTTTGACTATTGGCAGCTATAACACCATTATCGATTAAATTATACACTGCGCTTTCAGCAGAAGCCCAGTTAGGAGGAGAAGCTGCTTACATTTTACCGAAAAAAAAGTACAAAATGAAATTTTCGCCATTTTGATAGTAAATTTTCACAATTGAAATTTGTTCCTTAAGAGTGTAAGATAACCGTGTTTTAAATTTCCAACTTTGTGTCAAATAAACGTCAAAGAATGACAGCTAAATTCTTGACATTTAATCATTTGGCAGCCAATTTATTTCTAACCTAAAAATTAAAATTTGAATCACAAATTGTTTTGAGTAGCGCTGAAATTGAAGAAATAAAAATATTTTGATTTTTGTTATTAATTTTTATTTTATTATTTCCATTAAATTCATTTTAATCTAAAAAATAATGATGGATTTATTCCTAAATGCGCTATTTTCTAAAATAGACAAAAATACAGATCCAAACACAACTAATACAGCTAAACGATAAATTATTTTACAAACGACTAGCGATTTTAAGAGATGCACTACGGTACTGAAAGTGAAATGTTTGCACTCATTTGTGTGATTTGCTTAACTGCGCCCGTCCGTTAACGAAAGTCACAGCTTGTGTTTTCTTAAGTGATCGCCTAAACTATATTCAAGTGAAAGTTATGTGAACCGAGTTTGAGCTATAAAGCTGATTACGCAATCGCTTGAAGCATGTTATGGTCTTTAACATTGTCCTTCTTGTAAAGTGTCCTTTGGCATAAATCTTCGTAATTTCCTCTCGTACTTCAATAAAATTCATTTTTCTTATAGCAATTCCTTTGTTTTAGCTTTAAATAAGATTTAAAAAAAAAGCTTGAACATTTTCGTATGAAATTTTAATTTTTTTCTATAATAAATGGTTTTATAACTTAATTTTTAATATAAATTTTGTTTTCTTAAAGTTGTCTTTAGTCTTTAATTTATTTAGCATAAAATTGTTCACAAAGATTTTTAATGCCTTGATAAATTTTTAATATTTATTTTGTTTAATGCTTTCCTTTTTTGTTGTCAAGTTTACGAAAACAACAATAAATATTGTTCTATATGAATAATAATTTTGTTCTCCTTTCAAATAAATAGAATAAACATGAGGGGGTTTAATATGCTTAATACATAATTGCCTTTAGCTTTTTTTTTATCACATACAGAATTTTTTAATTAGCATGGCAAATACTAAAACCATCAAAAGTTATTATTGTTTAATATTTTATTAAAACTCGAAAGCGTTTTAGCGGAGAATAACTTCCGCCCAATTTTTTTTTTAATTTTTCAACAGTTTCCAAATTATTTAGAAAAAATAATTTTCGATTTACTATTTAAAAAAAAAAAGAAATTTCAAATAAAACATATTTCAGTTGCAGATTCGACTTTGGTTGATTCGAGTTTGGAAATGCCCCGCTTTTTTATTTTCCACATGCTTTAAAACAATTTGTACGTCATAGTTAAATGGAAATGGGTTTTTATTAAGCACATGAAGGGGGCATCCCTCTACTCTACAGTGTGATCAGTATAAAAATTAAATTAAGAACATTTTGCCTGGTACAAACAAAAAACACCAACAACTTTAACCTGTACCTCAAGCGCCTTTTTTTGTAACCGAAAAAATTATTAATTTATTCGGTTTAAAAAACCATATAAAACCATGTAAAATTCGTTGCTGGGTGATTAGTCCCCTTTTAGAGAGAAAGAGAGAGAGAGAGAAATACAGAAATATCCTTGTTTTAAAGAAATGATGGGTGTTTCGAAAATTTACGGAGTTTGACTTGAGACAGAATATTCATTATATAAACAACAATAAAATTTCAAATTATGCGGGCATAAACTTTAAAAAAATACAGATGAAAGGGGAATTATTGGCATTTTTAAAAAAATTGTGTAATAACTTTTTTTTTTTAGAAATGATAAATGAATTTTCTTAAAGAAAAATTATGACTCATAAAATTTTTCTTAAATAAAAATTATGACTGACGAAATTTTTCTTATAGTAAAATCATGACTGATAAAATTTTATTTTAGAAAAATTATAACTGATACAATTTTTCTTATAGAAAAATTATTTCTGATGAAATTTTTCTTATAGAAAAATTATGAGTGATGAAAAAGTTCTTATAGGAAAATTATGAGTGATGAAATTTTTCTTATAAAAAAATTATGACTGATGAAATTTTTCTTATAGAAAAATTATGACTAATGAAATTTTCTTATAGAAAAATCATGACTGATGAAATTTTTTTTATAAAAATTATGACTGATGAAATTTTTTTTATAGAAAAATTATGACTGATGAAATTTTTTTAGAAAACTTTTTTATTTTTTATTAAAAATAACCTTAAATTTAACTAATATAAAGTTGTGTTAAGTTCAAATTTTTTTTGCTATTTAAGTATATTAAAAAATTTTCAACAATAATCGTGCTTAGTTCCTTAAAAAATATTTTTCTAACAAGAAATTTTGTAATATTATTATAAATATTATTATCAATCATAAGAAAATGAACGGCAAAATAGATATCATGGTAAAATCATATGTCTATGGCCATTTCGATACGTGAAATTTATCCAAATTTTTTTTTTAGTCACGGTAGATGTAGTATATCTAATAACAAATTTATTAAATAAGAATTTCAATCTACTATTTGAGAATTAAATTTATTTTTATGCCACTACTAAAAATACTAAATCATTGAACTGAATAATAGATTTGAAGGAACTAATTTTAAAAAATTATATTAAACTATTTACTACAATTTAGTTTTTCGTTTCTATAAGTATTTCATTCACTGTCTGAGCCACGACATAAGGACCCTTTTTTTCTAAATTTTAAAGAAGTTAAAAATATAATTCTTAAGTTAAAAGACCTTAACCTTTGGTTTCAGATACGCAGACACCCAAGCAATTCTTTTAATGCATGAGCAATTTCCAGGACGCATAATTTCTCGATTTGTAAATGCCGGTCTTGTTTTTGTGAATTAAAGCCACAACCCCCAAACAATTCATGCTCTGAAAAATGAATTTCGGCGCTGCATTGACGAAATAAATTTTCTTGCTAAATGTGCTTCAAAATTTTTTGAAAAAAGTGAACGTGTGCTGATGTGCTTAAGGTGAAGCTTTACTCGACAATTGTATATTATATTAAATTGTATATCGCAAATTTTTATCTCACTTAACATATTTTAAATCATCCTTATCAACTTGTGCCTATTAAATGTTGAAAAAAAAAATAATAAATTTCATAAATCTGTTTTTAATCAAATCAATCAATTTCTTTATTTAGTTTTAAAAGTGAAATCTAGCGAAAATTGTATTGAGTGAAGAGGAATTGTGTCAGCAAAAACGTTTAATGGATTTGATTAGTCATATCAAAACTTGTTATGGCTAATGGTGAAAAGAGGCTAATACGCACCATAATTGATTTTCTTTTAATATTTGCTTTGATGAATATTAAATAATAATAAGAATTTAATCTGCTATAAAATTCATTTTATTTTGGCAATTTTTAATCGTTAATGTTCAAATAACAGCGAATAATTAGCAATAAAAAAAAATAATTAAAAATTCCGGCATAGACATGCTCTTGTATATATAATTTTGCATAAAATAAAATTAAGAAAATAAAAAAAAAAAACTATTTTAATTTTATTCAGTTTGTTTAAGTTCAGTCGAGCCACAGTGGTGAACATCATCAACAACTACAAATATTTGCACATGTAAGATACACGCTTCGGTTGATTTGAATAGATTTAAAAAAAATAACTTGTTTATGCCTTTACGATAATACAATACAATGTGTAATTAGTTTATCAACTTGTTTGTTATATTTCAGAATATTACAATCATAGCGAAGTCATGTAGCAGGTGATATTCGTGAAGAATTCATTAATTGTAGTTTGACCCATTTTTTTATATTTGCGTAATTGTTAATAAATGGTTTGTCGTGCCCGATTATATTCTTTTGCGATTTTTATAACAGAATTGCCTATGTTGTATTTTGTCACAATTTCTATTCTAACAGTTTCACTTAATTCTTGCTATAATAGACTAATACATCGGATTTTGTTTTTCAATTGTGGCAACACCAACAACATGATAGTTGTGATATTGGCAAAATCGCATTAAAATAATGAAAATCCACTTTAAAAATAAATCCACCATTCATGTTACATTTTGTAAAATTCGTGATATTTTCGGACAATTTAATTGTCCTTCTGAGACGGCTATTAAGATTTTGGTCATTAAATTTGAGTCGGCAGGTTCGGCACAAAATGTACGAACACCAACGAGTGTTTGACTGGCTCTTTCAACTAAAAACAATCGAAGCTGTGAGCCACAGTGTTGAAGCAGATCCAAATTTGTCAATTCATCAAAGTTCTCAACAAATGGAATTATCCAAAACCACCGCATGGTGAATTTTGTGAAAGAATTTGACTTTGAAGCCTTACAAGATTCAACTGATGTAGTAATTGAAGCCGTAGATTGGCTCAATTTATTATAGAACAACCGGCTGGTTTTTCTGAAAATAAAATTTTTTCAGACGCGTTTGGACTTCTAAAAACTTCTGGTCGGTAGGCGTAATTGGGCGGTTTTTTTCGAAACTGAAGCTGAAAATGCTGTAGCACTTAATGGATCGCGCTATCGCGAAATGCTAAAAACTTAATTTTGATCTATTATTGACCATGTGGATATCACTGACATGTGGTTTCAACAGGACTATGCCACATGTCACATTGCTCATGTTAATGTATTGAGTTTTTTTTTATAGACCTATAGAACTTTAATTTGGCAACACTTTTTAACTGCCGTCCATTTTGTTAGCTGCCGTAATTTATGTCTACTTTCGTGGTTTCAACAGGACTATGCCACATGTCACATTGCTCATGTTAATGTATTAAGTTTTTTTTTGTAGACCTATAGAACTTTAAGTTGGCAACACTTTTTAACTGCCGTCCATTTTGTTAGCTGCCGTAATTTATGTCTACTTTCGTTTGGCATTTCAACATGAAACCATTGGCTTATGAAACCATCAATTTATTGCAAACTAAATTTCCCGATCACATAACAACACATAAAAGTGCCGTATTTGGGTTTCTAAAAATTCTATAGCGATGCTCAACGTGTCACTTTACAGTACGCTATGTAGTCTGGAAGCGTTATTGCACCGTTTTTTTTCAAAGATGAGACTGGAAATGCGGTAACGGTCAATGGATCATGCTATCGCGAGGTGGTAATAACTTAATTTTGGTCTGTTTGGATATTAATGACATGTGGCTCCAACAGTACTGTGCCACATGTCACACAGCCAATGAAACGATCAATTTATTGCAAACCTAATTTCCCGATTGCATAATTTCACGACAATCAACAGTTAAGTAGCCAGTCAGATCGTGTGATTTAACACCACGATTTTGTTTTTGTGGGGCTATGTTAAGGATAAAGTTAAGGATAAAATCGATGTCAGCCTTAAAATTCAAACTCCGTGACGTGATTAACGTAATAGGACCGCCATTTTCCCAAAAAGTGATTAAAAACTTTAATGATATTTGCAAGATATCATTTTGTATTCCTAATTGCCGAACTTTTCTCTTCGTAATACAATAAAATCATTGTAAATTCTAAATTTCTATGAACGTAAAATATCATCAAAAAGTTAATATTGTCTTATGTCCAAATATATGTAAGTATATGCCTACTGGTGTATAACTTAAAATTTTCGCATATTGTATGAAAATTATAATTATTTTTTTCATGTCTTCGTATTTTATCACTCCCTTTACACGACAATATTGAATGATGTTTACTCCCTCTTAAAACAATCATGTCGTTTTTATAAAGGGTGTTTTTTTATTGAGGTATAGAACTTTTAAATGGAATATATAAATAAATTGTCATGAAATTTACTTTTCTTCGAGAGATAATCTGCTGGCATTATAATTAAAATATGACTTCTGCCATATGACCGCCACTGCTGGCTCGGACGTAATTTAATCCGGAGGTTTAATTTTCGATCATTTTTTTCAATATTTTTGGCCGTATATCGGTAATAACTCGGCGAATGTAGTCGCTACTAGCGATCAATCGGTTTCGGGTTTTAACGACGTAGACTAGCGATTTCACATATTCCTACAGAAAATTCTCTAACGGCGTTAAATCGTGCGGTCTTGGTGGCCGATATATGGGTCCGAAACGTAAAACTATGCGATTATCAATTGTTGTCTTCAATAAGTCAACTACAGCTCCAACGAAAAGATTAGTGATCATGGCTGATAAAGCTCACCAAGCTGTCACCTTTTCTGTAATAGTGTCTTAACACCTAACAATTATCATTACTCCAAATATGGTGCCTGATTTGTCCAATTTTAAGGCATTGTGCAGGCGGCAGTCTACTCATGTTGAAATGCCAAACCAAACTAGACATAAATTACGGCAGCTAACAAAATGGACGCCAGTTGGACTCTATAAAAAAACACTTAATACGTTAACAGTTTTTAGCCAATAATAAGAGCCGACATAAAATTCTCTGGTAAAGTTTTAATTAATCTTATCATGCGCTTTAACAACACATTATTTGACGCCATTAGATTTTGTACATTTCGCTTTAAATTTAATATTCTTTGTTCAAGTTGATTATGTTATTTCAAATAATACACAATAACAACACGAATACAAGGTATGCCATGTTGCCTACTTCGTTGGCTTGTCCAAACTTTCCTCCCATGAATAAAAATTTCCTGCAACTTGTTTCAGGAAAAATTCATTGTTCAAGTTGATTTTAAAGCATATTTATGATAGATGAATGCAAACATAATTGTCATATTTGTTATTTTTGGCCTTTTCTGCGATTTCATTGTTTTCAGTATCTGGTGCATCATTAATTAAATTAGTTCAATTAATTGAAGTAATTAATTTCGAAAATATGAAATCTCTGACTTTTCGTGCAGTTTATATAGTTCGCAGTTGCAGATATTCTTAAACGCTGATGCAGCAACTGATCGACTGTTTATATAACAACAAATGATGAACGTTTAATTAATTATACAACATTTAATAAATAATAAAATACAAGATTTAATTATTTTCAACCAAAAAATTTTACAATAAAAATAAACAAAATTTTATTTATTTTGTTTTAATTTGTAACAAATAAATTATTTTAACGAACGATAGTCGAGGGTGTTTATTTGCAGCGATCTTTTGTTGTTGACAATCAATAAGACAAATTATATATATTTCTTCAAATTCTTTTTTTTTATTTCTTATTATTATTTTGATTGGTTTTTATTACAAAACTTACTGAAACAAAAGCGTGGGCATTAAAGTTGTTAGTGCTGTTGTTGTTAGTTCATATAATATGCAAGAAAATGTTTACTTTAAACATAAAAGTTTGCTGCCACTAAAATTCGACTTTTCAGTAGACATAATTTAGAAATTACGTCATCTTAACAGATGTTATATATTTTTTTTAATTAATTAGTTTTTTAAAAAATTATTTAAAATCAAACTGTTGTTGATAAGTTTTATATCTTTTAGAAACAAACAGTTTAAATATAACAACAACAACAAAAATAAAATAACTACATCAATAATTTCATTTAACTCACTTAAAAATGATAATTTAAATTTTGCTTTGACCACTACACGTGCTATGCATTGTGCCAGAATTAGGAAATTAGGTTTCGGGAAGGAAGTGGTGTCTGCGGACATTCAGTTAGAATTTTCCCAGATTGAAAGTGACAGGAAAGACATCCGGAGGGGTCTTATTCCATATACGGACTGAATGCTTAAAATAAAGAACAATCTGCACAAGTAAATTTCTCATTTTTAAACAGTGGGAAAATTTGAGATAAAGAAATAAATGAGTTAAAAGCTCACACTTCTTGTGAGTTTTAAGCCCATTTACGTCGTGCATAAGGTTTCAGCGGCCAAATCGCGACCAGTGAATTTCTCATGCAATAATTGAATTGTTTGAGTGGCTGTGTATAAATAAATTAGTTATCTATTTTTGATAGCCTAGAGAATTTACGTTAACGACGTTTCCTTGCTAATTTTTGAAAATATATAGGCCGATAATTTCGTCAAACCACAAACCACACCATACGGTCACTTTCTTAGGATGTCAAGGTTTGTCGAGGACTGTTTGTGGATTTTTTAAAAATTCGTTGATACAAACAATGATCGTTTGGGTTTAATTCGTGAACGAGTTAAACTTTATAAGCCCGAAGATGAAAATCTCTTTGCAAAATGAGAAGGAGCCTGGAACATCAACTCATCGACGTTGGCAACAGTTGGTAACAGTTGGCAATAGTTGGTAACAGTTGGTAACATTTGGCAACAGTTGGAAACAGTTGGCAACAGTTGGTAACAGTTGGCAACAGTTGGTAGCAGTTGGCAGCAGTTGCTAACAGTTGGCAACAGTTGGTAGCAGTTGGCAGCAGTTGGTAACAGTTGGCAACAGTTGGTAACAGTTGGCAACAGTTAGCAACAGTTGAACATTACTAGAGGCCATTCTATGTCTATGTTGGCATCAGTACGGCCACAATAAACGTGTTGTTTTGGTATATTGTCACCAACGATATCGTGAGCTTCGAACTTAGCGATTAAATTACACACAGCGTTCTCAGAAGGAACATGATAATGAGGAAATGCTATCCGAATTTTACAAAGTAATACAGTGAAACTTTTACAATTAAAATTCTTTGCTTAAAAGTGTTTAAAATTTCCAAACTTTTTACTAAAGAAACGATGACAGCTCAATTTTTGTCATTTTATCAGTTGCTCTTCAACCTCAAATTTATAAGTCTATTAAAAACTGCACGGAAAGTAACACATATCGCAATAAAATTTATAAACTGAACTGAAAAAAAAAATTAAATTATAACTGAACGATTCATTTTTAAGTTGTACCTCAGTTCTTTTTTCAAACACCTATAGATGCATCGTCGTTATACAACAACAATATTAACTAGATAGAGTCTAATACACAATCGAGGTAAAATTATATTACAGCGAAAGTAGAGTTTGTTTTTAAATATGTAAGTCATAGTAATAGGAAGAGTATCTAGTTGATCGAATTGCTTTGTTGGCGTCGTTGTCGCATAAGTTGTTTCACCACCCCTTAACATAGAATTATCTGAATTTCTTTTATGAAGCATAACAGTTCCTTTTGGAATAAACAAATGCTTATGACCTTGTTGGCATGGCAAGCATGGAGGGATGTATATAATATTGTTACGTTTATACCTTTTATAAACGTTTTGTTGTGAGTTCTTTATTGCAAAATAAATAACACCAGTTTTGAGAGTTTTTAAATAAATAACAAGTTTATTACTTTAACTACACAAGGTTGACACTACAAAACAATTTACTTAAGATTTACGTCTTTTCTTCAAGAGATTTAATTTTACACTGATTGACTATCCACTCAGACGCTGCCCTATTTATATTTGTCCATTTAAAGTCTAGAAAATTTAAGAATCTTCTACTCTCTTTTTATCACATTTTGTTGTTGTTGTATGTTGTTAATTCGATGTATAGGCGCCTGTATGTCTGTGTGTATTTTTGTTTTTATGCTGATAAGATTTCTGCTTGAGATTTATTTCAAAATATTTGTTGTTGTCTCGTGTAGATAAGTTTTCTTAGAAAACTACGCTAATGGTAAACAGCATACATGTTTGTTATTGTTTTGCGCGTTAAGTTAGTATCAAATTGCTGTTGTTTGTGTATACAATTTCTACGCAGTTTGTAACTAGAAATTTTGTTGTTGTACCATAAGTTTTCTTAGCAAGCCACGCAGTTCGTAAACAACATACCCAGTAGTTCGCTTTATTGCTTAATTATTTTATTTTATAACAAGACACATTCGTAACAGTATGATATAATTATGCCGAGCAATAACTGCATCTATTGTTTGATCAGCCCAAAATCGGCATAGGGAGAAGTCAATTTCTACATGACGCAGATGCTATCTGGACTATCGGAAATACCTTTACGATATGAGGAAATGCCGCACTTCCTTTTGCCGTTGGTCTAAATACCACATGGAGATGGTGGGGAAAATTGGCCAAATGTAGTCGATAAAATGGAAAGTAGTTGTGAGAATATTAGCTGTGGCAAAATAAGAGGAGCGTGTACTCCGAAAAAAGAAACTTGACCTGGACATGGAGATGATGAACTAACACTGATTCAGTGCTTAAAGAGAGTACCTAGGTGCAAGCATGCTGTAACGGCTAATTAGAGATCCCACCGAATTCATGCGAAAGCGTTGGTGGTGGGAGGGGGTCAAAATATCCCGGACTTAAGGTGGGTTTTTAGCCCTTATACGCAATGGAATCCGGCATACGGCAGAATGACGATTGTTGCTAGATGCGTAACGTATATTACAATCTTACACGCAAAAAAAACCGTAAACCGGCGTCAAGTATTTCGATGATCAGATGTTGATTCTTCAAACTTTAAATATTAACATTTTTGTGATTAATAGGGCCCGCAATACGCAAAAATACGCTACATAGTTAAAAATCAAGTTGCTTGCTTGGTCACCACGTTTACCTTTCTAAAGTAAATGAATCGTTTTTTTTCGTAATGTTGAACATTCATTTTAGTCAACAGTCAGCTGTCATCAGTTTTTTAAGGTTGCCTTATTCTATCAAAACAAGGGATGTCAAATAAATATTTTATATATATTTGGGAACACTGTAGTACACTTTTTTATAATTCAATAAAAATATATTTGAAAATTTTTTTAAAGAAAATATCAACATGTGTTAAGCAATGACGTTGCTTAACACATGATTTCAATACAAAAAAAGCTGGTGATAAATTTTCTAATTTAATAAGAAAATTCGAAACAACATTTTTAAAATTGTCTAAGAAAGTTAAGCTGTAAAATCTTATTTCACAAAAATCTTTAGTTATTCTTGTTTGCAATTAAAATACCAACATGTTGCTTGTGTCACATAATTTTTTAGCATAAGCATATTTCTTTAAAACTTTATAAAGAAATCGATTGTAAGTTAATCAAGCATTGAAGTGAAGTCAACAAGACAAAAATAAATTTCAAATAACAGCACTTAAACAAAATTAGAATTTTGTATCCCATATTTAGTTTCTAGTGAGGTTTGGTATTCTTTTGTTTTTGCCTCATACCATAAATAACACAATTTTATTTTTTTTTAATTTTTTTTTGGAAAGAGTAAAAATTTCAAACATAAATTACACTTAAACTAAAATGTGTTTTTGCCGCTTAACAACAAGAAGAAAAAATAAATAAATAAAAAAAAATTTTTAAAAAAGCAATTTGAAATTTTCAATACCCAACTCTATTTTATATCTTTTCTATTCTTCAAACTGTTAAATCGATGATTTGTTTACACTCACACTTAATTTGTTTATTCAGTGTTTTTTTTTTGTTGTTTTACAAAGAACCAGAAATAATATAAAAATAATTTCTATTTCAAATTTGTGAACTACTGTGTGCTACACAAACATCACGTCATTCACTAATTTACTTTATTTTTTAAGTGCATGAATATTTAACTCTACTTGTAAAAATACACTTGACTTAATCCATATGTGGCCAACGCAATAAAAGAACAACAACAACAACAACATGAGTGTTATAAACTAGCAATTGCAGTGCATCAGAAAATACACACTAAATTAATCCAAAATCAATCAAGAACAACAACAACAGCAACATTTAAACAAAACTCATCCTTATTACAAAAATAAAAAGTTTTAAACAATGAAAAAGTTGCGTGTGTGTGTGTGTTTGAACCTACATTTGCAATCTTGATTACATTTACAGTGGGATAAAATATGTCATTATTTTCATAATAAAAGCTGTTAAGTCTTTCACTAAAAAAATGTTGTTAGTTAAGAGCCAACGTATTTTTATCATTAAAAAATTTTAATGCAGTTTATTTTTTCCAGCTCAGACATGACTCTGTCTGTCCAGATTAATGTGTAAAAGTTGTAACGACACGTTTTCGCGTTATGCTGGGATAAAGCTCGCGGCGTCCAGGATTCGTTACAAAAAAAAAAACGTTTTTCAATTAATCACAAGACACTTTTGTTTTTATAAAAAAAAAATTCTTTTATTTATAATTCACTCTTAAAATACGTTATAATTAAACTGCACTACAACAGGGTACGCCAACGATGATCATCCGCGTCGTGGCCTTCAAGAGCTTTCGTCTCCACTTTCCGTCGGCTAGCCTACTGCTTCTCACACTGGAGCGAATAAAATTCTGGTCCAGTCTGAGCAGAACAGTTGGCCTGTCCACCAATCTTTGACCTGTCGCGGTTGTCACGAATAAGATTCTGAGGCAACCTTTCCACGTCGAAATTGGTGTTAGCCTCTTGACGATCTTGTCCGTCTTGTTTAGCTAGGGCGAATAAAATTCTGGCCTTGCTGACCAAGACGCGGCCTGGCTCTGGGCTCCGTCACCTGGGCGAATAAAATTCTGGCCAGGTGAAGTAGCGACAGCACTTACTGGGCCTGCCGATGACGATCAACCTCTCCGTGGCCTATTGACGACCTCGTCCGTCTTGTTCAGCTAGGGCGAATAAAATTCTGGCCTTGCTGAACAAAGCGCGGCCTGGTTCTGGGCTCCGTCACCTGGGCGAATAAAATTCTGTTCCAGGGGAAGTAGCGACAGCACTTACTGGGCCTGCCGATGACGATCAACCTCTACGTGGCCTATTGACGATCTCGTCCGTCTTGTTCAGCTAGGGCGAATAAAATTCTGGCCTTGCTGAACAAAGCGCGGCCTGGTTCTGAGCTCCGTCACCTGGGCGAATAAAATTCTGTTCCAGGTGAAGTAGCGACAGCACTTACTGAGCCGGAGACCTTAGCGAGTCTCGTTTAATTCAAAGTCGAATAAGATTCTGGCTTTGATTGAACGAGAGAAACCTATTTGCAAGACTATTTTAATTAAGTTGAATAAAATTCTAACTCACTTAAAAGAAGTCTTGCCCGGTTGCTTGCCCGTGGCCAACTTAACTTCAATACGTAGTTATCTCGCTTTTATATGTTTCTGCCAGGCACACATACACACCCATACCACTAAACTACAGCTGATTGCTACTGTTTAGGGTTGTGTTTAATGGTATGTTCTTCTCACGGATGTATCCTCGTGTTAATAGGTGGCGCTTTTTAACGGATATTATAAATTCAAATATTTCATTAACAAATAATAAATGTAAGTATTAAATATAATTATGAATTATATAAAATGAAAAGTATATAATAATAATGTTCTCTTTTAAAAGAAATTATGAAATTAATTAAACAATAAATATTCAGAAATGTAAAAAGTGTAAAAATTTGTGAAATTCAAAGAAAAATTACAAAATTTAAAAAACATATATATAGAGTCTAATTGCTTGTGATTGAATTGCTATGTGATCCAAAAACGAGCCTGCCGACTTTTGGTCGTCACAAAGTAAGCGATACGATGATACAGTACGGCATCACTTAAAAATATGATGAGAAAGCGAAGAGATGCTTGTGTTTAAGTCGTTGGTGCAAGATAGTGCTTAAAGACTCTTGAGTTAGGTGGTTATTGCAAGTGAAAGAAATTCGGTATCTTTTACATTCGCTAAAATAACGATGTTAAGAGCATTCTGTTATTTGTGACATCAGATACGATTGGAACGAATGATAAAAGAATTTGCGAGCCCTGTTTTGCATAAGTAAAAACCATTTCCCATAATCGGCGTAATAACAATTTCAAGAGGTCTAATAAGGGTAACTACGATAAGAATGAATGTAAAAATTTATTTTGCTGCAGGTGTACCAATAAGCTCTATTAAGTAGTCACACAAATGTAACAAACATGAACAAAATGTTTAACAATGGGCGTGACATTTCCCATATAAAATTATTTTCCGTATCATATCTGGAGAAATAAAGTAATTATGGCATTAAAATTTAAAGCGAGTAAATTTATTTAAATATGTTAAAAATATTATTAATTATGTACTAATCTTTTAAACGGTCTTTTATTTACGATTTATTTTTTCAATATT
This sequence comes from Trichopoda pennipes, assembly GCA_030448955.1. Taxonomy (NCBI): domain Eukaryota; kingdom Metazoa; phylum Arthropoda; class Insecta; order Diptera; family Tachinidae; genus Trichopoda; species Trichopoda pennipes. Next base: position 9,743,982 of record JASKUP010000023.1, read on the forward strand.
TCGCTTTCCTGTGAAAAGCTTCTTCAGGAAATTATTTTTTATATTTTACAAAAACAAAAATTTATAACAATTTGAAAAGAAAATTTTTTGTTTTTTTATAAAATATAAAAAATAATTTCCTGAAGAAGAAATTTAATTTAAAAGACCGTTTAAAAGATTAGTACTTATTTAATAAAAATAAAAAAGGCCGAATAAAACTGAAAATAATTAAAAAAATTATTAAATAACAATCATAGTATAATTCGAGAAATCCTATTGCCAAGCTACATATTTGAATCATGAAAACTTGAAATAATGGGTGAAGCACTTCTAACCAAAAATTAATAATTATGGTAGAGAGAAAGAGAGGAGAGAGAGAGAGAGCTAGAAAGGTAGGATTTTTAAATTTTGATAAAAAAATTAGAAAAATTGCGACATGATATTAGTCACCTTGCTGATAAATGCTATTTCTTTCATAACTGCTTAAATATAAATCGTAGGATATAAAGGGTTTTTCAACAAGAAGTTTGTGTTTCTAAAACAAAAAATTTAGATAAAGGTTATTAAAAAATTGGGCAGTTATGAATGAAACATGATATCTGGCAGATGACAGTTGTCGATTCTTTCGTGAAAGTTTTTAATCAGTTTTTGGCAAAATGACGGTCCTATTTCGGATTTCGAGTTTTAAGTCTGAAATCGACTCGATTGGCTCCGTATAGACTCTGTCGTTAACATAGCCAAACAAAAAATTGTGATTTTACGCGATCGGGTAATTTCATTGGCTGTGTGACATGTGGCATCGGCATCAATAATAAGCCAAATTTGAGTTGTTAGCATGAGTTGTGATCCATTCGCATTTTGACATGTAGTGCCATGGGTAAGAGGCGGCACTAGTCCCCTGAGTTGACAAAACCCCGTAACTGGAGAAATAATTATGGCCTTTCTAGGTCTGACCAGTGAATAAATAAACTGGTGCTATGGGAACCAGTTTCCTGTTCGGGTTATTGGTGAGGCATTGCCAGCGTCATCTTCGAAAAAAAAATGGTCCAATCACGCCTACAGCCAACATAGTGTACCAAACAGTGCCACGTTGTGCATGCAAAAGCTTCTCAATTATCGCTGTAGGACTTTTAGAAATTCAAACGCAGAAATTTTGCTTGTTGACATTCCTTGACAAGTGAAAATGGGCTTCGTCTAAAAACAATCTTTAGCAAATCGGAGCTTTAGGAAATATAAAAACTTCTATGCGTACTCACCCAGTTTGTTCTAGAGAAAATATTACTATTGCTCACGATATTGTCGAAGATCTGTTAACCGCGATACGAACATCACTAATGCGAATTTCGAATAAATGAATTTACACTCTTACAACATAACTCCAATAAGTTTTGTTAAGATTGCTCAAAAGCAATAAAAAAGTTAAGCTTACAACTTCGCCAGAAAGATTTACGAAAAAGTGGTGAAAATAAGTTTAGCGAATTTTGTGTTGAAAATCGAAAGATCACCAAAAAATTTCTTTTTAATATAAAATTTTAAAAGAAACAAATTTATTCAAACATGCAACTTTTCTTTTGCCCTTAGCTCGATTTCAGACTAAACATTTCAATATTCAAAGCTGGCTTCATGATTGATTTTAATTAGAAGATGTTTATTTTAACAAAAATTCGAACATTTACCGAATTTCCAAAGTTAAACACCCAGAAGGTGACTTTATTGTTTTCACTGCAATGTCTGATCAGATGTTCTAGCCCTCTATCTCCAGAATTGCAATAGGACTCTTAACTCTTCCACAAAAGACTCTTAAAATTTTCACAGAAACTGTGTGTTAGGCTCAGATGTTGAATCTACAAGAAATATGTGAAACTGTGTCCGCTATAGCAACAAGTATAAAAAAAATAAAATCTTCTGTTAAAGGGAGTTCCAAAAGAAATGCGTTTTTCAATAAGTGGCCTTATTTTTGAATAGCTATAGGCTGACACTTTACATATATTTATGTCCAACATAAAAGCAAATGCAAGATATTAAAAATAAAATTAAAATAAAGAGGGTGTTCCCATAGTTATGGAATTTTAACGTAAAAACGTGTAAAACCTTTAACGTGTAAAAATCGTATACAAAATGTACACAAAGTCTGAAGAAGTCTGTGAACAATCAATTTAAAAATGAAAAGGTATTTCCATAGAGGTCATGATTTTGACGAATATGATTTTATTCTTTCAACTGCTATAGAAAAACTCATGTTAGGAGTAAAATAAAACAAAGACTGTTCTGATGGTTACGTGATTTTTGCGCATATCTAGTTTTTCTTTTTCGTTTCGGACCAGTACTCAGGGGATCACCTTTGCACTTGCAATGCATTGTGATAGAAATATCGCTTTTAACCACAGATACGTGATATGATTACCGTCAGCACCTGCCCGCTTTAAACCTAATCTCACGTTGGTATTATCACTGGGTGTATACAAAGCATCCACCTACGACCTAACACGTATACACATATATGTGCATACATGACTTCGTCGCAATGAATACACATAACAGGGCCATACCCCCACTCCTTGCTGAAGAGTTGGAGACCATCTAACTATTAGTCCTGTTGCATGCGCAAGCTAAGACTTTGGGTGTTTACTCTTTTTACGTTAAATATCGTTTAGAAACTCTCTTCAAAGCCACAGCCACCGCGTTACGCCCTGAGGGGCCTGACCAATAACCAGAACGGGACCCTAGTCCAACGGGCAACCGGTTCCCAAGGTGATAGTGTGTGTCTATAAGCCCCGGTCGAACTTCGAGAGTCCTATGTCTCTTCCAGTTTCGGGCTCCTGCTGACCCACTGGTGCGAGTGGTGTCGTCTTTTACCACCCCAAAGCAAATTTCAAGATGTGGAAGAGAGGTGCTTTTAATCACAATATATAAAATATATAAAATTTAATTTAAATATATAAAATTTAAAAATGGAAACTGCGATGTATAAGTCCTGCTTAGTTCGCTGATTTATTAATTTTACACCAGAGTGTGCCATTCTGCCTTTTCGCTCATTCCATTAATTTTTTTGTTGTTTTATAAATTTTTACCTTAACCAACTGCAACTAAAAAAGTTTCAAAATAATTTGTTTATGATTTTTGTTGTTGTTTATTTTCATATCAACATAATAAGTAGGTTGGTTCCAAGCTGTTTGTCTTTATTTAGTGCCTCCATAGATGACTTCACACATGATGAATGCGTGTTGTATTTTAAAATAAACACACACACACACACACACACACACACACACACGATTTCCATTGAAATGCATCATTTTTCATTTGTTTAATATTACAACTAAATTTATCTGTTCTGAACACATCTGTTGAATTAAACCGCAAAAAATGAAAAACAAATGCAATGATTTTGATACCTTGCGCTATAGGTCTGATTATTGGTATAATAAGTTTAGTTCAGTTAGTTGTAGCATAAAATAATTTGTAATAAATTTTTTTATAACTAATTCTTTTTGATTTGTCTGTCAGCTTTCTTTATAAAATAAGAAATCATTTACCATGGGAGTGAGAGGATAATTTTAAAAGAAATTTTACAACACAAAATTTGTATAAAAATTTATGCTACACGTCTGCTCATTGATCATTAACGCCTTCAAATTTATGTTTGTGGAATTTATGTTTTTTGTAGTCTCAGTCGTGTGTCTTTATGTCGGCCTTGATTCTATTCTATTACACTTAATGCATTTGCTCTACATAATATTTCTCTTATAAATTCATTAAACTGATTTTGTTTTATTTATTCTTAAGTTTGTGTCTGATTGAGCTGTTTAGACAAAATGTATTATTTGATGTGTGATTTTTTCGTTCTTGTATTTTGTTGTTTCTTTTGAAAATGTAAATGCGGCACTTAAGTTTAACTTCTTGACTCTCAAAATGAATGAAATTTATTATTTTGTTAAATGGTGGGAATTTATTTTAAATAATTTCAAATATTTTCGTATAAAATTAGAAACGCAGATTTTACTTGTAAAGAGTATTTCTAATGCAAGAAAACGGAAATTGTTTTAATTGTTAAAATTACCACTATTTGGCTTAAGCATGCCTGAAATACTGTCATGTTTAAGTTCTTGTGTCAACTTATGACTGCTTATAAAATTCAACAAGAAGTTTGTTTTGTTAAAACCAAATAAAACAAAAAAATTAGATTAAAATGAATCAAGTTTTATTGCATGATGAAGAGAAATTTTCGAGAATTATGAATAAAAAATTATATCTAGCAAATGTCCATCACGACCACGCTGACAGATGTCGATCCTCTCATCAAAAATTTTAATCACTTTTTAGCAAAATGGCGATCCTATTTCGTTAATCACATCACGAATATTGAGTTTTAAGGTTGAAATCAATTCGATTGGCTTCGTAGATACCCTGACCTTTACATAGTTCCACAAAAAATTAATCCAGTGGTGTTAAATCCCACAATCTGACTGGCCACTTAATTGCTGATTGTCGTGAAATTATGTGATTGGGAAATTTTTTTTGCAATAAATTGATCGTTTAATTGGCTGTGTGCCCTGTGGCACCGTTCTATTGATATCCACATATCAGTGATTTCGTCATCAATAATAGGACAAAATTGAGTTGTTAGCATCTCGCGAAAGCGTGATTCCTTGACATTTACCGCATTTCCAGCCTCATCGCTGAAAAAAAACAAAACGGCCCGATTATGCCTCCAGACCACATAGTGCACCATACAGTGACATGCTGAGCATGCAAGAGCTTCTCAACAATCGCTCTAGAATTTTTAGAAGCCTAAATGCTGCAATTTTGCTTGTTGACATACATTGACAGTTGAAAATGGGCTTTGTCTGAATAAAGGATTTTTTCAGAAAAACCAGCTGCTTGTTCCTGAATGAATTAAGGGAATATACAGCGATGTGTATGGTCGGTTGAATTTAATTATTGCACCAGTTGAATCTTGTAAGGCCTCAAAGCCAAATCCTTACGCAAAATTCCCCATGTGCTGGTTTTGGATAACTCCAATTGTTGCGAACGTTGAGGAATTGAGAAATTTGGATCTGTTTCAACACTGTGGCTCACGGCTGCGATGTTTTCAGTTGAACGACCCGGCTAAACACGCGTTGGTGTTCGCACATTTTGTTTTGAGGTTGCCGACTCAAATTTAACGACCAAATTCTTAAAAGCGGTCTGAGGAGGACAATTATATTATATTGTCCGAAAATATCACGAAATGTAACCTTAACAGAACCACAATTTTCATAGTGCGAAATTGAATTCATTGTAACAATTGTCAATGTATCTATTACGAATACGTTAAAAAACTAAATGTCAAAACTGTCATATTGTTGTTATTGCCACAATTGAAAAACAAACTTCCTGTTAAAAAACCCGATATTTGCCAAAGATATGTAAAACCAAGCATATTGAGCATTTTAATTTACTAAATGATCGGAAAACAGGATTTAACAGTGGTTATAGCGCATCATTTGTTTGTCGTGAAATTACTGAATCTATAAGAAAGAACTTAAATAGGGACGGAAAAAGGGTTCTAGTGTCATTAGATTTATCTAAAGCCTTTGATCGAGTTAGCCATGTAATAATGTTAGATAAACTTAATAATGAATTAAGATTATCAAATATATCGTGCTTCCTTATAAATTCGTACCTGTCAGGAAGAAGACAATTTATATACTTCAATGATAGAGAATTACCTGTAAGACAGGTGAAAGCTGGGGTGGGTCAAGAATCCGTCCGAGGTCCATGTTTTTTTTATGTACTTATGTACACGCTTTTGCAGACAATATTTAATTATTATTTCATGGCACTGCCTCAATGGATTTATTTAAGATAATATTTACCGACACGTTATAGCGAGTTGAATGCTGGTTGAGGTCAAATTCTTCAAATCTAAAATTTTGTGTTTTGGTTCCATAAATTCTACCGATTTAAATATTCACCTAGGACAAAGTAAGGTAGAGTTTGTGGATAAGGATAATTAATATCAGTACACAGTGATTTTTTTTTAACACCAAAGTTAATTTGCTCAAATGTGTGATTAAAACATGTTCGATCATACAGTACACAACTGATTTTATTTAATGAAGAATTATAAGTAAAGGCCCAACTATATAATGCATATACTGGCTTAAGGTAACTTAAGCAACTGTGCAAATACCTAACAATCATATGTGGCAAACTATATTGTACTTAACAAAACTTTTCGTCAAATGCCATTTGCTTAAGCAAAGTAGGAAACTGATCGCACATTCAGTACGGAAATAGCTGTTTTGCATTGTGTTATAAATACATTAGTGAACAAATTCCAATGAAGGCAACAAATATTTTATCTGAATTTAATAGAAAATGTAGAACGAAGAAATATATTATATGACAAAAGAGACGCGTTTTATTATAACGGCAATTCAAAGGAACGAGGGCCGTTAAACATTTTATTTTCTTTTCCATTTTTTAACACACAATTTGCAATAAAATTTATTTTTTTATTATTTATAAATTCAGTGATGCACACAGTTGCATTTTTTAGTACTTTTGGCCCAAATAATACATACAGCGATATATGTGTAATTTTCCTTTCGTAATTTTCTTTAAACTATTAACGAAAAATTATAAATTTGTTTAAGGATAGTATTAAGTATACAAAATATGATTATTAAATGCCTTTTTGCTGATAAATTTTATTTATTTAGAACGAAATTATTTTTTTGCAAAAGTACGAGTAAAACAAATGTGCAAGTGTGCATAATAATTTCTGTATTCATGTAAGTACAATATAGCCACGTAAAAGTCTTCAATGATTCGCTTTAGCATTTGACAGACTTTTCGTTCAATTTTTGACATTAGCTTAAGTCAGCTTATGCATATTATAGTTGGGCCTTAAGAGTTTTACTATATGGTAAAACTAACAAAACAATCATTTTGGCAGTTTAGGATATGAATAAAACATGTTTGATCAATTAACTCATTAGTACCCAAAGGAAACTATCAACAGTATGATGGCGATTTTATGTAATGTAAAGTAGATTTTTTAATGAATAAATGTGAGTGAAAATTTAAGTATATGATTAAATCAGGAAAAAATGTATTTTTGCCTTGCATGTACTAAATTTCTTATTACGAGTTTCAGCAGCCTTTTCAGTGATAGCTGGCCTGTAGGTAAAGTAGCTTATTTTATATCTTTCAAATAATGCACAAGAATTTGTTATGCCAACCGTAAATATCTTCATACATCCCTGCAGTCAGTACTTTGCAGAATTCTGCAAAATTCTCTGAATTATTTATATTCTAATCATAGGGGAGTGGCTTCCAGGATAACTTTGAGTTTCAAAATAAACGTTTTATTTATGGCTGTGAATTTAGAGGCCTAACCCTGTAAATTGACAATAAAGATTCTGTAAGACATGTTGCCCAATTTGTCTTATAAAAACTTATTTTTACATGTCTGTTATGTCTTCTTCTTCTTTCGAGCATTTTTTTTTTGGTTTATTGAAACACTGCTTTATCTTCTGTTTAGTCGGAGTAGGTAAACAAGGTATTAAAATAAATTTTAATATAGAAACTAAATCGTAATATCTGAAGATGTTCCATTTTTTATTTTCAAATTTATTTCATGTTTTTTGAAAGTAAACTCAGGGTAGAGGAGGTACTGGCTGCGAAATTTTAGTGATAAACATATCACAATTTTGCCTGTTTTAGTTCAGTCTTCAACAGCCGATTTGCTTAATCTTCGACATGCTTTATTTTTGCCATTTCAATATACACAGTTACGTGAAGAAATCGAATGTGGTTTAGCCGACAGAAACAAATGCAACTAATTATAATTATAAATTATCAAACACAAATCACAATAATTGCAAATGTTAATTCATTTGCAATTAAATTTTAAACTGAAATTAAGAAAATGAAGTTAATTGGAAACTTAGAAATATGAATTGCAAAATCACAGTGTTTCATCTTGTTTTTTCCAGCGTAGCAAAATTCATCAGTCATCCAGAACAGAAGATCATCATTTAATATATTTATAAAGTTAACAAAAACAACATTTAATATCAGTTTATTGCTGTGTGTTGTTATACACAATTAACGAATCACAGCCATCATTGTAGATATATATTATTAGCACCTCATAGATTAATTTCATTTTTATTTTACGACTACGCCTTAGCAATAATTACTAAGAATTAAACAAAATAATTATAAATAATAAGAGAAAAAATTGAAAATAGAATAATACTAAATAAATATTTTTAAATAATCAAACGAAAAATAAACAAAATTAATGAGCTTTACGTTTAAAAAAAGATTTAAATTTTTTTAAATTTGTTTTTGTATTTTTATTTTATTTTATTTTTTTTTTGTATAAAAATTTACTTTTTAAAGCTCGAAACTAAATTCGGATATTTAGTTTATTAATTTTAATTTCTTTCTATTTTAAATGCCAGCGTATCAATTTTTACCCTGCCATAAAATTTTCTTATGCTGGTTAAAATGGAACTGCTTAATGTTTAGGCTCATAAAGATTATTTTGATGTATATGACCTCACCTCTGGAGCGTTACAGTCGTAGACAGACGGTAAAATTTACACAGAATATGATTTACTAAGTCCTCTATAATAACAATATAAAATTGAAAATCAAAGGGTGCACCGCACCCCCTCCCATATTATATAAATTATAAAGCCCTATCTTCTTAATCGCTTCAGATATTCACTTACAACTTTAACATTAACATAGTATAATAGCTATGTCCACTATTACAAGTATAGGGTATTTTTTTATAGAGGTATAAAACTTTGAAATGGAATAATACAAAGAGGTTTTTTTTTAAATTGACATGAAATTTTATTTATTCGAAAGATAATTTTTTGGGTTTATAATTTAAACATGACTTCTGGCATATGACTGCCGTCAGTAGTATAATCCGGAGATCGATGACTTTTTTCATCATTTGGGACTGTATGTAGGAAATAAAGCTGCACATGTTGTTCTCCAATCATTTTGGATTTATTGGCGAAGGCCAGTGACTTCAGATATCCTCACAGAAAATAGTATATCGACGAGAAATCGCTTCATCTTGTAGGCGAATTTATGGGACTGAAACGGATACCATACGTCTTTTCGAGTCAGTTGTGGCACGTGCTGTAGGATATGTTGTGCTGTTTAATTGAAACCACAGCACCTGCACGTCTTGTTTGTGTATTTCATGAATAGTTATGATGATGAGTCAGTATTCATGACTCTCTAGCGGTCACCATTGACTTTAACGTTTTGCTAAGCATCGTTTTTAAAAAAAGAATGGACCAATGATTCCATAAAGTCAGTTTTTCTGGTTATAACGGTGTCTTCCTCCCCGGGGGGCAAATTTATCGGTCTTTATAGAATACTTGACTATTTAGACCTGTGCTGCTGGGGGTATAAGGGAGCCCAGTCCCCTGAAGTCAGCAGGGGTACAACTGGAAGCTCCACGTTATTTCCACGGAAATCAGTAAGTCTTTAGACTTTTAGCTGTTTCTCTGTCTGATTATTGAGGTTGGCCCTTCGGGAGTATCGTGTTGGTTGTGGTTTTGCGGCCCCATACAGGAATTGTTTTATGGTGGCCAGGATCATCTGACCTCTAATCACACCTACCTGGTGAATGATCCAGATCCAGTGAGAATGCTAGTCATGTGTTCTGGACAGGAGTTGGATAGTCTCCAGTTCTTCAGCAAGGAATAGTGGTTTGCAGCCCTGCTCTGGAACCGCTGAAATTGCAACTAGGAAAGACCTGTTGCTAGAATTAGTCTTTGGCTTCCTAGGGCGTGAATGAAGTTGCTTTTCATTTACAGTGGTTTGACTACCATCTGATTAAGGCCCACCGCCAGGTGCAACTGTAAATCTTATCACGAAATGTAACAGTGTCTTAACATACATTTGAAGATGATCTTCACTCCAAATACAGCAGTTTTGTTTATTTATTTTTATCTTTATCGCTAAACAAAGTTCGCTTTTGAAAATCACAAACTTGTTTTTCGTCCAATTTTCCCAACTTGGCGTTTTTAAGGCGTCGGCTATTCATGTTGAAATGCCAAAACAAACTAAATATAAATGATTTGACAGCTGAGAAAATACTTGCCAATTAAAAGGGATTTGCCGACTTAAAAATCTGTACGTCTATAAAAACACCCTTTATAAGAAAACTAAACCTTATATGGTTCAATCTTTTGAACTGTTATAAATAAAAATTAGAAAATTACAACAACAATTATAATTATTTGAAATTGAAGGGTGTCCTAGAGGTAATGGTATGCAGCTATATTTTTTCAACTAATACAGAAAGAAATTTTGGATTTAATCAATTCATATGTGATGACCCTGTCTGTCTGTCTGTCTGCATGCCCTTTGAAATGGTTTCTTTATTTGTTGAGAATTATTATTCTATTCAAATACGAAACACTGTTTGGGAAGAAAGTTACAACTATTTAGCTTTATTTAACACACCCATATACGGCCCATAACAATAAAAAAAATAAAGGCTTTGGTTCCTAAAGACATGCAAAAGGATTGCCAAAACGTTTCATTATCATAACTTAATTTAAAAATAATTATTATTTGAACTATTGTGTAAAAGGAAAAATAAATAAGTTTTAGTTCGTCTTAAGTTGATGTATTTTTTTTTCTTTTTGTCTTTTTTATGTAAATTCATTAAGAAAGAAAATATATTAATTTATTTTTGCGATGGATGTTTTAAATTCAGAAAAAAAAATTAATGTTATACATTTTAATAAACTCTACGTTACACGTTATCAGCCTTGTGATATCACCGGCAAACTTTTTTTTGTAAATAACTTAATCGAAGGAAATACAACTTGTATAGAGAGAACACTGAAGATGGCATATAGCCGAAACCGGTATGTTCACAAACCAAATTTGATGCGGGTTGACGTAAAATCATACGGAACTACATCGTCAATTGCAGTAGAATAATCGATTAATAGAAATTTTACGATTAATTGTAACTTCTTTATTAACAAAGCCACCATTAAAAAAGCAGAGGAATATGTGCAAGTGATAAATAATTAATGTTACATTATTAAGTATACAGTAATGTATACTGAATTTGTAACGATAGTCATCACCAGTTCTTAGAATAATATTTTTTCCCTATAGTTGCTTTAGTTTTTCTGAGAGCATTACAGCGCAATCTAGTTTCAGTCTTGTTACAAAAAAAAAAAAAAAACAGAAATTGTTATTAAGTAACGGAAAGTGTGCAATTAATTATGTTCAACTTACGACTGCATGGCTGATGAAGATGAGTTACTGGCGCTGGCACCAATACCACATGTCGTGGAATGCATTTCAAAGCTTTTAACACCTAATACAATGAGAAGATTTTAAAGAAGAAATAAAAAATCTTTTTTTTGTTTGCATATGACTTTATTTATTCAATTTTATTGACTGTTGTTGCATTGATATGCTTTAAAGTTGTTATATTTGTTGTTGGAAAATTCGCTGCAAACTTTTAAAGGCACGAACGTAATTTTTTCAATGTTTATGTATCACTACACTTCTCTATTACTTAACACACACGCGACAATTTTGGCACACAGAATCATAAAGAGTTTTTAGTTTTTTTTTCTGCTTTCTTTATTGTTTCTTTCTTTCTTTCTTTCTTTCTTGATGATCTTTATAATTTATGATCTTCTTTACATTATGAGCACATAATAATATACTTTATTTTCCATAACTTTTAAAAAATTTTCACTTAATCTTTACATTAAATGCATTTGCAAATTAAGCGCGTAAAATGAGAAATTTTAAATAATAATTTCAGCTAAACAATGTGAAGGTATCGTTTCTATTTTTCTGACAACTTGTAAATTTTCTAAATGGAAATTATGCTCCAGCGTTGCTGACGTTTAATTTAATACTAAAAATACTATATCCGTTTTTACTAATGATCACCCCCAGTTTCGTATACAGAATTCTGTGAATGTGCAAATGCGTACAATTTTTCTCTATCTGTTTGGTTTGTCTAAATAGCTGTATGAATGATCTTTGAATCTATAAAATACTCGTATAATAAATACAACAATTGTATACAAAAATGAAATGGCCAAATTTATTAACAATTGTCAGATTTCACACCAACCAACCAGCTAACCAACCGAAATCAACCGCCGCCACACCACCAACCAACAAATAATGAAATGAATTTAAAATAAAAACAAATTTTTTGTTCTATATACAAAACTGATATGTTGTTTTTTTTTTTTTGTTTTTTTATTCCATGAGAAGAAAATAATACTAGAATAAAATGAAAATAATACAAAATAAAATTTTTGTTTGTATAATTATTTAGAATTTATTGGAACGTGTATGAATGTAAAAACTAAAACAATCTATTAAATGTTTTCGTAATTGCATTAATTAAATACAATTGTTTTACCTTTAATAAAACTATTAAATAAATACAAACGATATAATATTACTAAATTATTGTGCAATAATTAATAAATAAAACAATAATCTGTCTTGTAAATAAAATTATTAGGGATGCTATTCGTGCGTAGTTTCTAAAAATTATGGTATTTGGAATTTTGGGTATTCCATTACCGAAATTCCGGAATTTCTTGGATTAAAAACATTAAAATTAAAGCTCTGAAGCTTTTTATTTCGTGAATCTACAGTATTCTGGGCTTCTACAATAATTGTTAATTGCTATGCTGCCAGTATTTTCGTGATAAGATTTACATCTGCACCTTGCCGTAAGCCTTAATCAGATGGTGGTCAAACCCTTAGGAACGAAAAGCAACGTCATTCACGAAGCCGAGGACTAATTCTAGCAACAGGTCTTTCCAAGTTGCAATTTCAGCGGTTACAAAGAAGGGTTGCAAACCACTACTCCTTGCTGAAGAGCTGGAGACTATCGAACTCCTGGTCCAGAACACATGACTAGCATGCTCATTTGATCCGAATCATTCACCCGTTGGTGTCATTAAAGGCGCGATGATCCTGGGGGCCGCAAAACCACAATCACCACGATACTTCCGAAGGGCCAACCTCAATAATCAGTCAGAGAACAGCTAAGAGTCTAAAGAGACAAATAGCGCAACTCTGGGGCTTACTGATTCCCATGAAAATAACGTGGAGCTTCCAGCTGTACCCCTGCTTACCTCCAGGGGACTAGGCTCCCTTATACCCCCAGCAGCACAGGTCTAGATGGTCAAGTATTCCCTAAAGACCGATAAATGTGCCCCCGGGGGAGGCCAGCCATGTATTAAAAATGTATTTTGTATTAGAAAATTTCTAAAATATCCGAACATTTTTCAATTTCATATGTACCATAAGTAATCGTACCTATTGCCGCCACTGCCAAAATCCCTTTAAATTTCATCACAAATCTGTAATAGTTTGATTTGCAATAGCTTAACTTGATTTTTTGAACTAAACTCCCATCGCCTGTTCACTTAGCGCCATTGTTATATTGATTTTCATCTTTTACTCACTTGAAATTAGTTTGCCTCAGTGTAGTGACCAGTTATATCCTGACTTTATATATATTTTCGAATTTATTTCGACTTAATTCTAATAAATTTCATTCGAAAAATTTAGCAATATTAAGTACGTTATTTAATATAAATATATCTAACTTGCAATGTTTTATAGGAATACTAGCGGACCCGGGAAACTTCGCCACGCCTCAATGCTAGCTTTCAGACAAACTTTAGAGTAATAATAAAACACAAATATTTCAATTGTCAATGGGATTTATTTGAATGGAATCAGTAGAGAGCGATTTGGTGAACAATGTTTTTCAATTTCTTTTCCGGCGCAAAAACAAACAACGAAGGCGGTTTCTCAACACGCAAAAATGCAACGTACAGCTGACCGTGCGGAAAACAGGGAAATTCGAGATAAAAAAGGCCCGATAAATAAAAAATTATGGGAAATAAAAAATTAAGTATTTTCGCATTTTTCCGCAATTTTCATCTGAAAACCCATTGAGAAATAATTCCACACAAAATTCGATACAAAAAATCTATATTCGATTTTTTTGATAAATATTGCACTGAATCTCAATTGATTACGTGAATGCGTGATGTACGACTATTCGGAATTGCAGCCAGAAAAAATAGCAAATTTACTGTAGAAAATTACAATGCCAAAATGACACCTGTCAGATTGCACAAAGTCTAAGCCAACGTATAATTAAGGATAATTGCATACAAAATTTCATACAAAAATCAATTTTCGAGTTTTTAATTTTCCATCTTTTGCGGAGAGATTTTCCAATTTTCCCTATTTCGCATTTTCCGCAATTTTCCACAAAGAACTATTTCTTTTTTTTGATTTGGAAAGTCATTAAGGATTAATTTCACACAAAATTTAATACAGAAACACGATTTTCGATTTTTCAATTTTCCAACTTTTCCGGAGGATTTTCCAAAATTTTCTTCAGGCAAAAGCCTTCTCCTCGAAAATACGAAAATACGAACAACAGCCAAAAAATTTTTCAGACATCGGCCCAGCCATTATCATTTTCAATTTTTAAAACTATAACTCCCATTAATAGAAAGCAATGAAAAAATAAATTAAAAATATAAAGGGTGTCTCCTTAGGTGACATAATTTGACTGGGTTTTAAACTATTAAACAATCGAAAATTACACAGTCGAAAAACTTTAGTTCATCCTTTTAGTTCATCATTTAGTTCATCTTTTTGTTATATATATATATATATATATATATATATATATATATATATATATATATATATATTTTATGAATTTAATTAATAAAATTTTTGTTTAAAATTAGTGTTCTTTATTCAAAATTCACATAAAAGAGACTAGCGACGCGGATTCCTCACCCAACAATAACCATTATGGCAATTCCTTTAAAGTAACTTTTACCAGATTTGTTGAGAGTAATAATGTTACGAAGATATTTAGTAATTAAATTTAAACTAAGCATCTTCGTAACAATATAAAGACATAAAGAATAAAGAAAATAATTATCACTAGAAAATTACCTGTTGTGTCTGCCTAGAAATTGTGTAGTTTCAAGGAAGTCTTATGAATATATGACGACATTATTAAAAATTCCATGAAATTGATAAACAAACAGAAAACAAAACACAGAACAAAACAAAAAAAATACACAGCCAAACAGGCGCCTACGCTGAATAATGAGAACAACAATTATATGTGATGATATTTAAGTAGAATTTTCTTCTACATGCGATAACCGCTCAAAATAAAATATATAAGCGCCGTCTGTTAGTCAATAAAAGTTTGTTGAAGTCGTCGTCGAGTAAAGACAGAAAAGTAATAAAATAGCTCTAAAGCGTTAAAGTTAGCAACCTGAATTTGGTGTGTATAAACGCGTATAAAATTAAATAAACCGTGTAATTTATTTTAAAACTCTCAAGTGTTGTGTATAATTATTTTGCAATAAAAGAACACTAAAAATTAAACGTTTATTAAAGAAATCAACATAAGAATATGCTCACAATGCACACTTTTCCTATTAATATTTTAAATTATTAACCCTGATTCCTAACTTGCTGTTATTTCAAAATAAAACACATTTTTGTAATGTGTAAAATGGCCTCAACCGAAAGAGATAAAATACCGCAAAAATTCCAAAAAAAAAAAAAATGGAGGTTTAACCAAGAAAATTGGAACCAATTATGCTGAATAATAGTCCTAAATAATCATGCTGTTACACTCAACAGAAAAGCTTGGGTCACTTCTAAACTATAGTGGGTGAGAAAATTTGAGGTTAGGAAGTAAATGTACACCTCTAGAATTTCGGCAGATGACACAAAATTTTTAGGCAAATTCTTCAACAAAGCTTCACTTATTTCGTTTATATAGCGCCGACTTTCATCATTCAGAGCATCAATTTCTTGTGGGTTACTCACGTAAATCTGGTCTCTCAAATGGCCCCTAAAAAGTAATCCAGCTGCATTAAATCACAAGAACGAGGCAGTCAAACAACAAACAAATTTCAGATACTATAGGTACAGCTTTTAATATTTATTAAATTTTTAATATTTATTCTTGTTTTTTCGATTGTGTAATTTTCGATTGCTTGATAGTTCAAAACCCAGTCAAATTATTTCACCTAAGGGGCACCCTTTATATTTTTAATTTATTTTTTCATTGCTTTCTATTAATAAGAGTTATAGTTATAAAAATTAATTAAAAATGTATATGAATATCCGTTATGTTCAATAGACATATAAAAAAATGACTGTTGTATAGGAACACCCTTTAATTTGGTAAACTATGAATGGGAGCAATATGTTGGCATTATTTTTTTTTTTTTAATTTTTTACAACTGATTCAAAAATGACTGAGAAATTCGGACACAAACAAATAACACAGGCCAATTGATAACCTTCTGCATTTGTTGAAGTCGGTCTAAAAGTAAAAGGAAAATTGTTTTAATTGTTCGAGTATTTTGTTTCAATTTGTTATTATTTTTTTATTTCTTTTTTTTTCCATGTTTATAATCTTGTAGTAGTTTCTTTGTTTATATCTTGAGGTATAGTGTTACATTAAATTGTCCATATGGCCAAAAAAAGCATTCCAAGTAGGAGATAAAAGCCACAACTTATCTATCAATGTGGTGCGTAATGGTTAAATAATAATAAGAATAAAATTTCTTTTTCTTAATATTCAATTTAATTCATATAAAATGTACGGAATGTTATTTATTATATAAAATTTTTTTAAGTAACATACGTTCTATTTTTTGTAACACTTATCGATGTCCCCACGATATTTAAAGAATTCAATTATTTCTGCAACGTTTTTTGTTTTGGCCAAAAGTTTTAATTTTCCTGCATTTGTTTAAAAGTTGAATAAACTTTTCGAAAATATTTTTTTTTGTTTTTGGGTTAAACATTATTTTTTAGGTTAAAATTACATTTAACAAATAAAAGTTTATTTTTCTTTGTAGTTCTACCGCAACATTTTTTATGTGGGTTTTTGGTTTCTTTACAAAGTACCAATAAATCATAAAACAAAAACAAAAAATACAGAAAAAACTTTTAAAAATATTAAAAAAAAAAAACGTAAAAGCAATGAAATTTCTTTTTCTAATTTTGTTTATATTTTACCTTTCCAAAAAGCTATTAAAATTTATTTGGCCAGTGCCATATTATTAGTTATAAACGGAAGAACACATACATGCAATGGCTGAAGCTTACCCAACAAACACAACTTTAAAAGAAATCATGATGTTAAAATAATTGTTTATGTGTACTTATAACGGATTTTTCAACATGAAGTTTGTAGTAGATAAATTGGTAATTGTTGCAATAAATTAAATTTCGATCGAAAATTGCATTAAAATAATTAAAATCCACTATGAAAATGCTGGTTTTGTTAAAGTTACATTTCGTCAAATTCGTGATATTTTCGAAGAACATAATCGTCCTTCTGAAACTGGTCATTAAATTGGAGTCGACAGGCTCCATACAAAATTCAAAATGTGCGAACAACAACGCGTGTTCGATCGGGTCGCTCAACTGAAAACATTGCAGTCATGAACCACAGTATTGAAACAGATCCAAATTTGTTAATTCCTTGACGTTCTCAACGCCAACCGACGATTAACATTGCCGCAGATTCGTTCAATTCGTTCAGGAACAACCGGTTGGTTCTTCTGAAAAAATCATTTTTTCAGACGAAGCCCAATTTCACTTGTTAGTGTATGTCTCATTGCCACATTTGGGCTTCTGAAAATCCTAGAGCCATTATTGAGAAGCCTTTGCATGCTCAACGTATCACTGTATGATGCACTACGTGATCTGGAGGCGTGATTAGACCATTTTTTTTTCCAAGATGAGACTGGAAATGCGGTAACGGTCAATGGATCAAGTTAGAGCGAGATGCTAACACCTCAATTTTGGCCTAATATTGATGACGTGGATTACAATGATATGTGGTTTCAACAGGACGGTGCCACATATCACACAGTGAAACGATAAATTTATTGCAAAACAAATTTCCCACTCGCATAATTTCACGGCAATCAGCAGTTAAGTGGCCAGCCAAATCGATTGTTGTTTGTGGGGCTGTGTTAAGGACAGAGTCTATACCGGCTCAATCGAATCGATTTTAGTCTCAAAACTTAAAAACTCAGTGATGTGACTAACGAAATAGGACCGCCATTTTCCCAAAAAGTGATTAAAAATTTTGCAAATACTTTGAAAGAATCGACATGTGTCAGCGTGTTCGTGGTGCACATTTGCCAGATATCATTTTCATTAGTAATTGCTAAACTTTTATTTTCATAATACAGTAGAAATTACTTGTGGTATAAAATATCTAGAGTAATAAAAGGATACATCCAAGGATACATCCTATGCGATAATGGAAATTATTTTAAAGCATAATTGCAGTTATTCGAAATTCCGAAAATTTATGGAGATTGAGATTACTTTGTTTGTTTTACATTCATGAACTCAAGTAAAGTATTTCTCTTTATAAGATCATAAAATCCAGTCTTTGGGTGGATGATGTCGACTTGCTGTGAACTCTAATGTCGAAACACTATTCGCAACGTCTGTGACATCATAAAAAATAATATTTTGCGCATATAAAAGAATACCATTAATCGCTGATAAGCAACAACTCAACTCTGAACTATGAATGTACAATATTCAGCTGTGGGGTTAAGGAATTTTTTATAGAGGTATAGAATTTTAAGTTGGCAACATCCCTTTAACTATTGGCCATTTAGTCAATTGTCATGTGATTTATGTTTAGTTTGGCTTGACATTTCGACAAGAATATACTGACGCCTGAACAACGCTTGCAAATTGTCGAAATTTATTTTATAAATAAAGGTTCTGTTCGAAGTAA
This sequence comes from Trichopoda pennipes, assembly GCA_030448955.1. Lineage (NCBI taxonomy): Eukaryota > Metazoa > Arthropoda > Insecta > Diptera > Tachinidae > Trichopoda > Trichopoda pennipes. The sequence continues at coordinate 9,762,835 of JASKUP010000023.1, forward strand.
CCTATCCTGTTTTCATAAGGGAATTTTTTTAGCGACGATTCTCACAAAACTGCCCCATTTGGAGTGATGATAGTTCTCAAGTGTATGTTGAATCGTTTAATCCAGAAAAATTTACTGTTTGGTACGCTCTATGGGCTTGTGGCGTCATTGGTCTATGCTTTTATTGTTCAGTTAACGGTGACCGCTATACTTACTTAATTTTTAGGTAACTAATTATATTACCATAATATGAGTTACAATTAATTTATTGAAGAAAACGTTTGGTAACCGTTTTCTCGTTTCTAACCCGTGAATTGGCCTCCAAGATCGTTCCATTTAACGCTGCTAGACTATTTTCTGTGAGTACTACTTGAAGGACAACGTTTGCCGAGTTTTTGTCCTATATACGGACATAGATGATGGAAAAGCTCATTGGTTAGGCGGGTATTAAGGTGGTGTCGGGTAATTTTTGGTCCAAAAAAAAAATAGGATGGCAATGTGTTAATAAAAGCAGCAGTTAATATTAAGTGGCAGTATAATTTTATTGGCAAATAATTTACCTTTTTGTCTTTAATGTTTTTCAACTACTGACTTTAATAACTTTAAAAAGCAACGTAATACTTAAATCCAATAATTACTAATAATTTACTAATAAAAAATTTTGTTTTATTATAATTCACTCTTAAACTAGGTTAAAGTTATACTACAGCACTACTGAGCACGCCAACGAAGATCAACCGCTTCGTGGCCCTCAAGAGTTTTCGTCTCCATTCTCCGCCGGCTAGCCTACTGCTTCTCACACTGGAGCGAATAAAATTTTGGTCCAGTCTGAGCAGAACAGTTTGCCTGTCCACCAATTTTGACTTGTTGCGGTTGTCACGAATAAGATTCTGAGACAACCTTTTCACGTCTAAATTGATGTTAGCCTTTTGACGATCTTGTCCGTCTTGTTCAGCTCGGGCGAATAAAAATTCTAGCCTTGCTGAACAAAGCGCGGCCTAGCTCTGGCCCCCGTCACCTGGGTGAATAAAATTCTGGCCAGGTGAAGCAGCGACAGAACTTGCTTGGCCGTAGACCTGAGCTATACTCAATTAATTCAAAGTCGAATAAAATTCTGACTCTAATTAACTGAGCTGAACCTATTCGCAAGACTATTTTAATTAAGTTCAATAAAATTCTAACTCACTTAAAAGAAGTCTTGCCCGGTTGCTTGCCCGTGGCCAACTCCTCAAATATGTAATTATCTCGCTTTTATATGTTTCTGCCAGGCACACATACACAACCATACCACTAAACTACAGCTGATTGCTACTGTTTAGGGTTGTGTTTAATGGTATGTTATTCTCACGGATGTATCCTCGTGTTAATAGATGGCGCTTTTGAACGGCTATTATTTGTCTTTAAAATTAATACATTATGATTTAAAATATTTCATTAAACAAACAATAAATATAATTTGAAAATATGACAAGTATATAATATAATTCATTTGATAATCATAAAAAAGACAGTAAAAAAATTAATAAATGTGAAAAATATATATAGAATTTAATTGCCCGTGATCTAATTGCCATGTGATCTAAAAACAAGCCTGCCGACTTTTGGTCGTCACAGTACTTGACTAAATAGGCATTGTTGCCTGAAGTGCTATTTCTCTTAAAAAAAATATTCAGTTATTGGTGATCTGATGGAATTAAATGCCATGGTAATTTTCCCCTACCTGATTTCCAATCATTAGGACAAATGTATCTCTGAAACTCTTTTGCTAGAATTGGATTAATTTCCTGCGGTGAAATTAATGTTTAGTTTTTTCTATATTTAATACTTAGTTTTACCAAAACGAAGTCATATTAACTCGATATCATTTTCAATGAGTCTTTAAAAATACCAAACGTTACACAATAGTAAATGATTGCTGTCGTTATTGACTTCCACAATGCCATTATTGTGACGATGGCGTAACTTTGTGTCAACATTGACATTTTGGATAGGAGTGACTATTATTAATTTTAATTTATTGAAAATCTTCTATTAATATTGTTACGGCTGCATCTTGCTTAAGTTTCAGAAGAAAAGAAATAAGTAATAAAATAAACAACTGGATATGCTGTTTACTAACTGCGTGGCTTGCTAAGAAAACTTTTGCACGGCGGACAACAACAAATTTCTAGTTACAAACTGCGTAGAAATTTTATACACGCAAAACAACAACAATTAGATATACTGTATACTAACTGCGTAGTTTTCTAAGAAAACTTATGTACACAAGACAACAACAACTATCTTAAAATAAATTGCAGGAAGAAACTTATCGGCATAAAAACAAAAACAAAAATACACACAGACATACAGGCGCCTATACATTGAATGAATAACATCACAACAACAAAATGTGATACAAAGGGAGTAGAAGATTTTTAATTTTTCTAGACCTCTAGTGGATAAATATAAAAAGGCAGCGTCTGAGTGGATAGTTAGTTAGTTGAAAAATAAGCCACGTGAAATAAGGACGCGCGTCTTAAGTAAATTGTTCTGTAGTGTCAACTTTGTGTAATAAACTTGTAATTAATTTAAAAACTTTAAAATTTTGTTTCTTTTCTTACTTATTTTCAAAACTATGTAAACAAAAAATAAAATTCTTTGTAATTTAATTCAATTTGATACTTAATAAGGCAAAACAATTTCCAAAACTTCATGTATGTTTTTATAGTTAATTTGTTTAAATCTTCCACAGTATAAGATGTTTATTATTTATTCTTTTTATATTTTATTTGATATCAACACACAAGTTAGCTGATTACGCACAAGAAGATACGGATACTTGTGTAAAAAATGTTGCTTTAGAAATTGTTCTCATTTGAACATTTGTGATCTATGAACACATTCATAAAATCTAGAAACAAATTTCATTTCCGTTAACACTTCACAATAATTTTGTAATGTAAACAAATGAATATTCAAAAAATTTAATGCCTTTACAAATAGTAAACTAAACACATACATATGTATTTATTTACTGATTAATATAAATCATACGCCCTGACATTTAATTCTTGATTGTTATTGTCTTAAGAAATTGTTAATAAAACTGAAGAACTGAAATCAAAAACTTATGATTTCAAAATGTCCTTGTTGAACAGAAGAGGTTTCATATGCAAGTCACAGTATGCTCGAAATTAATCTCTAGCTGACTTTGATAGGTTTAAGTTTCGAGATTGAAATTACTTTCCAGCAAAAACTTTCATTTCAAGCAGCCAGAAGTTAACAACAGCGAGAGGTCAAACTTTTTGGACAGCGTACAGTGTGAATAATATACTCGTATGTGAAACATTCCTTGGAGTTAACAGCGAGAACAATTTTCAAAAATAATTTATTTTTGATTTTTTTTTTAAACCATTTTTTAGTTTATTTTATCACTGAATTCAATTGGATTTTTGTTCCTAATCTACCTTTTTCATCTCTTAGGCTGAATTATTGAAAAAAAATCGTTCTTTGTCTGAAACTGAATGTGATATTGATGTAAGTCAGGTTTTTAAATTTAAAATTTGAAACTTTATTAGAAGAAGTCAAATATTCATTAATTTTCACAACAATTTCGTCAATTTTCCACAACCTACTATAGGTGCCCCTGTAGGCTAGTAGGTAGTGTACTAGCTTACAAGACTGGGGGTTGTGGGTTCGATTCCCAGCACTTTTCACCACAAATAAAAATTGAATGTCGGTGGGGCTGCTCAGTATGGTCACTGGTCACTGTGCTGTCTTATACGACAGTTAATTTCCGTAACTATCCCTCTACTTTAGATTGTTTATATATATAAACTGATCGTAATACAGATTTCATTGAAGGCTCTTGTTTTATTCAAAATACAGTTTTATTTCGACGAAAATTATCAATAACTTTGTGATATACAATGATTTATCGCTTTTTTTAAATAGTCACAAACCATTTAATTCATTTACTTGCTGTTCAGCATTGAGTCAGAGCTTTTCTTTAAAGCCAAAGTTTTACACATTCTCCTTTCATTGGTACAACTTTCACTATATTCAGACATAAAAAATATTTTTTACACTTTTTTGTATTTACTAAGTTTTTATTTACATTTATTAATAATAATTCCACTGTCATAAAAAATATAGGCGTGGCAAAAAAATTTCTTTTAAATTATCAACAGCATGTCGACATGTTGTCAACACAACACTTTTAGTTTATACCGATTTGCCTTCCAGACGATATGGATGACGACAGTTGAATTGATGAGACTGTCAACGTTGACATTCATAACAGCAGTGATTAAAGAATTTTATTCAATATAAGGATAAACTTGTGTGTTATCATTTTGTAAGCTTGTTTGGGTCATAAAAATGTTCCGTAAATAATTTTTATATTTTTTGTTTGATTTCTTTGATTTTGAAAACCCAGATTTATTGCCCAACTTTATATTGGTTCCATTATTTTTAAACGATTTCTTTAGAAGCCACTAAAAATATATAACAGATTATTGCTAATATGATGTGATAACAATTTTGGCTCCTTACCTTTTCATTACAATGCTTACGTTTCTTTGACAATTCTATAGTACGGGCGGCACAATATGGTCTAACCGTTATATAATAAATAATCTCTATAATCGAAAAGATACTAAAACCCATAAATAAACCCAAAAGACCGCCCGTATTTGCTAAAAAGAAGAACATTTTTTTTTTTTGTTAAATTTTATTTAAATTTAAAATTTTTTTCGAAATTCTTACGCACATAAAAATTCTGTAAAACCAAACATTTCCGATTTCGTTGTACTGCGAAATGTGTTTGATGTATAATAAAAATGCATTACCGACAAATCGTCTATCTTTTCACTGATATTAAAAATTTCAGATGGAAAATCATCAGATGTTCTAAAATTTCCATTAATCATTGTTGATGCTGTCAACGTTGTTTGATAGTTTAATTCAAAACAGCCCGGCAGACAGCTATCACAGGATACACTCTTATTGGATGATTCAATTTCTGATTGCACTTGATTGGTACATGAATTATCTCTTGGACCACAAATGGGTACATCCGGATCAAAACGTGGTAAATAGTACAATACACAGGAACATCTTTTCATTAAAATTTCTGCTTCACATTCAAGTTCACAATTTTTACGCGAATATGTGCGATAGTAATGTAAATCGCCTTCATCAGAAAATAAACATCTGCGTATATTTTTGTTTATAGATCTTATGCTTTGAACAGCGTCCTGATAAATCGGTTCAATGGGTATGCGAGCTTCTCTCCCAGCTGCCATTAGAAAACCATAATTACTTATTTTAGGCAGTTCTGCTGGATTATGTACGAGTATCTAAAAATTTTCGTAGTATTTAATTATATTTATTTTTTTATTTTTTATTTGCATTTAATTCTTATAACCTTAAATCCTTCACATTTGGTTTTACTGCAATAGTATTCTTCTGATGATACATTTAATATGACCGTTAGCCCCATACGAACTCCAGTGCCGCCTGATACTCGCGGATAATAATGTGGTGGCAATTTGCTGGGATAACCATTTTCTGGTGTCCAATCAATTGAATAATAATGATTACCTTTTGATGGCATAAGAAGATTTTCTTCGCTGGCAAAACAGAAACAAAAAAGCAATAAATCTTAGCTCTCCTAAAGCATGCATATGTTATTCAAAATTTATCACAATTATAATTTTACAGCAGAATATATTCAGTAGATGTACAACAACTCCTCTTAGAGAAAAGGAGAATCCGTAGCGAGTGGCAGGCGTGTAGATGTCCTCAGCAGGCTGAAAGAGTGTACCAAACAGCTTCATGAATTGCTTGAAGTGCAAAGAATTGCTTCACCCAACAAATACTTGGAAAATCTTGATGCAACCTCGCATTCGGACTATTCTTTGTGGCACGCGGTGCGTACCCCAAGCGGTGATTGGGCGAGAAGCAACGAGGAAAAAGCTTATCTCTTTTCCAACCACCTCTTAAAAGTATTTACTCCTAATTTATCGACAGACTCTGTAGTGTTACCTGAAATAATACCTATAGAAGCTGTGCCTTTGAGACTGGAAGTACTAGAGTTGAGAAAGGCTATCGCCGACTTAAAACTTAAAAAATCACCTGGTATTGATAAAGTTAGTAATAGGATGGTTATGGAGCTACAAAATGTAGCGGTGAGAGTCTTATTTTGCGCTTCAGTTTTTACCCTCAAAAGTGGAAGATCTCGAAGGTGATAATGATTCCCAAGCCGGGCAAGGATCATTCTAAAATGAAGTCTTACAGGCTAATAAGCTTGCTGTTATATTTATCCAAACTGTTCGATAAATATAATGTTAAAAAATAAAATGTATCCCATATTGATCGAAAAGAAATGTATACCAGATCACCAGTTTGGATTTAGGAAAAAGCATATCACAATAGAGCAAACACATAGACTGGTTAATGCTGTCAAATAAACCTTTGAAAATAAACAATACTGTTCTGCTCTCTTTATTGCTGTTTCCTAAGCCTTCGATAAAGTTTGGCACGAGGGCTTAATTCATAAACTAAAGCAGAATTTGCCTCAAAATATTTCTACATTACTGGAAAACTACTTGAGTAGCCGTTTATTTGTTGTAAAACACGAGGAGTTTTTGAGCACACCACAGCCAATCAGAGCCGGAGTTCCTCAAGGGAGCACCTTGGGTCCGATTTTGTATTTATTATATACCTCAAATATGCCTACACGGGACGACGTTCACGTTTCAACATTTGCTGATGATACTGCTCTACTTTGTATTCATGTAGACCCACACGAAGCTTCACTAGTCTTCAAAGTCATGTGTTTTCCACTTGGAACACAATGGTTAAAAAAATGGCGAATAAAAATTGATGAACAGAAGTGCCTTCGTATTACTTTTACATTACGCAGGGGTACATGCCCACCTATCACAATAAATAATCAAACAATACCTCAACGTTCGGTCGTCAAGTACCTCGGTATGCACCTTGACAGGCGTCTAACATGGAAGCACCACATAGAGGCTAAACTTACGCAAATAAGACTTAAAACTGTTCAATTAAACTGGGTAATTACCAATTGGTCGGAATTCTGTTCTCAGTCTGGACTGCAAACTTTTGATCTACAAGTCTATTCTAAAGCCAATATGGAGCTATGGAGTTCAAATGTGGGGCACTGCCTCAGTGTCAAATGTCGAACGGATACAAAGAAGCTAGAACAAAATCCTTAGACTTATAACTGCTGCCCCATGGTATGTGAAAAACTCAAACATTCACAAGGATTTGAAAGTGCCCTCTATAAGGGAGGAAATACAAAAGTACACATCCAAATATTTGACAAAGCTGAAGTTTCATCCAAATATTTTGGCACGTAAAATATTAGATGATAGAAGCTACAATCGTCTGAAAAGGAGAGACGTTATGGCCATTAGTAAAGACTTTGGCTTACGGTATCTTGAAGCGTAAACATCTATCATTATAATTTAATATTCGATGGACGCTAAAGTATAAATAGACATATTTTTCATTCGATATAATAATGTCGAATTTTGAGCCTAAAAAAACTTTTACGGGGTGGCTTAATAACCTTCTTTCATTTGAAGAAGACGGCTACTGAAAGGTAGCGATTTTTGTTAGCAGCTTACGGTCAACATTCACTAACTCAAAAAACTTGTAAACGAAGGTCTATGCGACTGAAAAGTGGTTATTTCGATAAAGAAGACAAGGCATGATTAGCTGTAAAAGTTTGAAGATGCGGAATTGGAAGCATTATTCGCCAAATACTGTTGTCACGCGCAAGAAGAACTTGCATTATTATTGGGAGTCACATGACAAGCCATAACAAAACCAAGGAAATTGGATAGCATGTGAATTGGAGTCGGCAGACTTTGAAAGGCGTTTTTGCATATCGAAAATGATGTTTGAACGCTAAAAAAGGAAATCAATTTTGCATCGTATTTTTAATGGTGATGGCGATAACCTCAAGCGCAAAAAGTTATATATATATAAAGAGAACACTGGAGATGGCAAATAGCCGAAACCGATTTGTTCACAAACCAAATTTGACGAGGGTCGACATAAAACCATACCCAAATTATATATAAACACCGGCCAACCAGTCAAATTAACGCGGTAGCCAAATATCCATGATCTCAAGTTAATGCTCTAAATTTTGGTGGGGTCAGAAGGGTGTTTTGCATGGTAAGCTGTTAAAATCGTATGAGGCGATCACAGAGGATCTATACCGAAGACAAGTGATTCATTTGAGGAACTAAAAACAATCAGAATATTCGATCAGATGCGAGGCCATTATTATTTTTTATCATGACAACAGTCGAACACATGTTGCAAGAGCGGTCAAAAACTATTTGGAAAACAGTGAAAGGAAAATTTTTGCCCACGTGCCTTATAGCGCAAAACTTATCCCTTCCTACTACCGTATGTTTCGAAGCAGAATATGCAGAATACGTTTACGCTTCTCTTTAAAACAGGATATGGCTTGATTCATTCTTTACCTCAAGACCGGAGCAGTTCCATATGCCACTAGAAGAATGTGAAAATGCTGCTGCATTTATTTATAATCTCAGAACACTGTGCGTAACGTATTAGTAAATTCGAGGCTCACGGTATTGTTGCTAGCAAAAGACCAAAACGACATGCTCGTAGTCCCGCAGTGATATAAACGTAGTCGCTGTGCAGCAATGTATTGAGAATAAGCCTGAAACATCAACTCGGCGAAGTTTACAATAATCGAAGGGTACTTTGCACAATATTTTCATAAAGATCTTCATCGTCGCTCTTGGAAAGCTCAATTCGTTGAAGAATTATAGCCCATGACCATTGGCCATTACCTGGGGACCTAAACCTGTACGAGAAAACAGGTCATACGAAGTATTAATGCATCTATGTACGTCTTACGAGTACACTTAAATTAACGTTTTTTCATTACCAGTAAAATAAAAAACGTTTTAAAGTTTTGGTTACTGAAAATTTAAGTTTTTGGCCCACAAAATCTTTTTATACGATAAGATTAAATTACTATATTTTAGCATTAATATGAAGGAAGGAAAAATACTGAGCAGTTCACTGAATAGCTGACTATTATATCTTAAGAGAAAATGGAGAAAAGTGAATTTCTTGTTGCTTGGTGCTTGGTGCTGCTGTTTAGTCTCAGGTGTATTGTGGTCAATTCACGTTTCGCCTAAGATTACGAAACGGTACTTATTACGTGGATACACCACAGTAGGCTCGTAGGAAGTGTACTAGCTTGTCAGTATGGATGGGGGTTGTGGGTTAGATTCCCAAAGAAGACTTTGGTTTTTTTCACTACAAAAATAAAAATTGACTGTCGGTTGGGCTGCTCAGCGATGAAGGTCGCTGTGCTGTCTTTATACGTTAGTTAATTTCCGACTATCATTCTATTTTCACCACCTGTTTCATCTCTTCTCTATTCCTTTCCTAAAGAATGTAGCATGGTACTTAACTAAATAGGCATTGTTGCCTGAAGTGCTACTTCTCTTTAAAAAAAAAAAAGAGATGAGACAGAAGAACAAAACAGTATGAAATTCAGTTATTTCCATTTTCGTATTAAAACGCCTGGTAGTCACTTTCGATAGCTACCAAGCTCAAAGTAAATGGCACAGCGTGTTAAAATTTAATTAGTTGCCGGTTGACAGGAGTAGAGCTTTCATTTTAATTAAAAGGCGGGGAGTTCAAAAAGTCAAGAAGGAAGAATGTATGCGATCGATAAATTCCGATCTGTAGTTAGGGGCTCAAGTAACCACAGCATATTATGGTTTAGAAGGCTGCGCGAATGGAAGGCATTTGTGTGCCAAACAAGGCGTTTAGTAGTTCGAGTAATAGTAGTATAACGTAGATGGCTCTTTAAAAGCGCTTCTTATGAACAAATTAAGTGGAAGACTGAGAAATATAATAATTACAGTGCCTTAAAAAGGTAAATTAAAAATTGAAATGTTGGTATTTGCACTCAAAAGAAGCCCATAGTTTGAAAAGCGAAAAAATGTACGCAAAATCTTTAATTTAAAAGAAAAATGTATGAGAAGTACACAAACCTAAAATCTCGCAAAAGAAATTTCGTATCTAAAGCATTAAATGTACAGCATAAGCCATCATCTGTTAAAACTGTATTAAAAATCTGGGAACAGTTTTCAATTTGAGAACCAAAACTGCAATACAACAACATTTCCTCGCAAGGTTGAGCCACCTGGAAAACAAAGAAATGAAAAGAAATTAAAAAAAATATCTTTTTTCTTTTTTAAGATCTTTTTTATATAGTTTTTCTTCTCAATATTTCGCTTTGGAAGGCTTCTTCAGGAAAAAATTTTTATATTTTTGAAAACAAAAAAATTATTAATAATTTTTAATTAATTTTATTAATAATTTTTTTGTTTTCAAAAATATAAAAATGTTTTCCTGAAGAAGCTTTCCAAAGGAAAGCGAAATATTGAGAAGAAAAAATATATAAAAAAGATCTTAAAAAAGAAAAAAGATATTTATTAAAGATAAAAAAGATCGCTTAAAAAACTATAAAAAAAAAATTTTTAAATAAAATGACTTGAAAAGTAAACCTCTATTAAGATGGCCTTAAAGTATTTCCAAGTGCCCACATATGTTATGGCTAAATCATCCGCGGTCTGATCACACAAACTCATTAATAACGAATAGTTAGAGCTGGATCTTGAATAAAGTAAAAAAAAAAACCAAACAAACGAATTGCCAGCCAGCAATTAAATATTTAATTTTTTATTAGAAAAATCATTACTTGGCTATAAATCGCACTTTACTTTTTTGCGCCTGATTCAGATTGCAAATGGTGATGGCTGGAAATGGCACATCAGTGGTAGAGGTTTGCTTAGCACTGGTAGAAATTATGATTGGTGTAGCATTCCATTTGTCATAGATATTTGAAATGAAAAATGAGGATAATATAACTACTCCGACAAAGGACAAACCAAAGAAAACTCTGAAAATATAAAAAAGAATTTTTTTTTGTTATTATTATTTTATTTATTCTATATTCTTTATAATTAAATTATAATAAAATTATTTATATTTTTATTTTTTAGAATAAGAACAAGGATCCCAAATAAAAGAAGACTAAGCAGAATATGGCAAATGAGTAGAAACCCGAATGACAAAGGAATCCTTAAAAGGACCACAAAGGATCTTAAACTTCGGCTGACTTAAATAAAGAACAAACAGATTGAAAATTTTGTTAGTAATCTCAATGTTACAAAATATGATGAACATTACCTGTGGAATGCCATCAAATATTTAAAGCGTCCAATCAAAAAAAAAAAAAAAATACCTATAAAAGACGAAAATGGTTAATGGTGCAGAACAGATCGAAGCAAAACATTTCAGCCACTTAAAATAAATGATTGTACTTCTACAAAAGAAATCTAAGAATTCCTTGATTGCTAGTCAGTCCATGTCCAGTAGATTTGCCAATAAAACACATTACACCAAATGAAGTACGGAAGGAGATTGCTAAGATTAATTGTAAAAAATCACCAGGATACGACTGTGTTGAGGGAAAAGCGGTCCAAGCCCTGCCTAAGAAAGCTGTTATTTTCCTGACACTTATATTTAATTCAATTTTGAGGCTAAATCATTTTCCTTCGCAAGGGCAATGTGCGCAAGTGATAATGGTCCCTAAACCTGGAAAGCCAGAAAATGTTGTAACATCATATCGCCCTATAAGTTTGCTAGTCACATTCTCCAAAAATATTTAAAAGGATATTTCTGAGAAGAATGTTAACTATACTCGGAAAAGAAAATATTATACCAAAGTACCAATTTGGGTGTAGACATAGGCATGACACATCTGAACAATGCCATCGTATAGTAAATTTTATACGGGATTCCTTGGAAAACAAAAGATATTGCTTTGGTGTATATTTGGATGTACAACAAGCATTTGATAGGGTCTGGCATGCAGGCCTACTATATAAGCTGAAAGAACTACTTCCAACACATTTTTACTTAGTACTAAAATCTTATATCAGCGCAAGGTATTACTAGGTTACAGTGTCAAGGCTGGAGTCACTTAGGGTAGTGTGTTAGGAACAATTTTATATAGAATTTTTACATTGGATATGCGCTTAATAAATAATGTACTAGTTAAAACCTATGCTGATGATACAGCGGTAGTAGCTGCTGACACAGACTTGGACGTTGCATCATTATATCTTCAAAGAGAGCTTGATGAAGTAGGAATTTGGTTAAATAAATGGAAGATAAGAGTCAACACTGAAAAATCTTTACACGTAAAGTTTACTTTGCGTCTTGGAAACTGCTTACGTATATCAATTAACAACAGTGATATTCCGCAATCTAACACAGTCAAATATTTAGGTCATTAACGCTAAGAAGCAACATCTTAACTTGAAATTCAAGCGCCTATTTTGTTTACTATATCCCGCATCCAAACTAAGTCACGAGAATAAGGTAATTTTACACAAAGTAATGTTAAAACAAGTGTGGACATATGGTATACAGTTGTGAAGAACGGCCAGCAATTCTACAGAGGTTTCAGTCGAAAACACTGAGGTCCTTAGTTAACGCTTTATTGTTTGTATCAAATAAAACATTTCATAATGACTTATCAATTTCGATGGTTAAAGAAGAAGTTAGAAAATATAGTGAAAATTACTTGGAAAGGCAATAATATTACTGGATGACACAAACGGAATAAGAAGACTGGAAGAGGAAACCACATATTAGACTTGCCATTTCGAATCTAATCAATTATCTTTATATATATAACTAGCTGTACAACCCGGCTTCGCTCGGAAACTATTTGCTAATGATTAATATTTCATATTGAGTTAGAAAAAAATTTTCAGTACAAAGAAGAAACGACACAAATTTTTTTTCAATTTATTGTTTCAATAGTTCTTAAGGTAATTCATTAAAAAATAAACAAACAAAAAAGGTAAGCATGTAGTTTATTTTAAAGCTTGATAGGAAGCAATACTTTTTGTTTTTCTGTTGGGAGGGAAAATATACAGTGCTGACGATGTCCCAACACTTGAGCATGCAACATACAATTGCTCGTGGGAAAAACATTGGGATTCTAGGTTTTATCCACACACTTTTAGCGATTGTCCTTGAGATATATTAATCATCATTGCGAATGCAAGGCGAACGGGAAATTGGATACGTTTAAACTTGAATGGTAAATCACTTGGTATGATAGCTATCCTTGGCGTAAGAAGCTCTTTACCTACAAACTTTCCTATAATTATTATTGCTAAGTTTTTGCCATCAGCGTTTTAATAACCAATCTAGTACCATCGCATAGTATTGGCTGAATCAGGTTACGTAACATGACTATTACCGCTCCAACGTTAAGCTGGAAGTTATGTGGTGGCATTTCCGGTAAGTTTAATGACTTCAGGAACTCTACGGGGTAGTTAACAATATTTTCGGGATTGGTAATGGAACCAATCGTTTTATATGAATACCGTTCGCCATTAATTAAGCTTTGGATTTTTTAATTTATTTAATCAACGTATTTGTTTTTTGCATCCAAAATGGGCTCTTTCACTAATCAAAATTAATCGCTATAATTTTGAGCAATGTATGTGAACAGTTTTGCAATTAGTTTGTCTTTAGACGTTGTAAATTGGCAAGAGTCCATTGGAAAGGAAATCTGGCCTGTTGTAGATTCAGTCGGTTTTTTCCATAGAGAATAGATAGATAAACCTAGACGTAGATAATCATTTAGCTTTTATTTTTTACTTTAGCAATAAGATTTTAGAACCAAAGAATTTTGATATTGGATTTTTCAGTACATAAGTATACATATACATATGTGTGTATTGTTAAAATTGCATCGAGTAGAAAATTATTTTTTAACTTCAAAGTGAAGTGTAATTGTCGGTGACTTAACATTTTAAAGCCCTCACTATCCAATAAATCAAGGTTTTTCTTCTCTTATAAAAACTATTAATTTTAAAATTATGTGAATCAAATCGCACGAAAAATTTTTAAGCACGGATAATGTGCATACATACATATGTCCATATGTATGTAGAACATATATTCAAATTTTCACTTTTAATATTATCCAACACGTCTAAATTAAATCACTGAGCACTGTTAAGAATTTTATAAGGTTTCAACGTATGCTAATTAAAAAAATTGAGAAGTAAAAACGATTTATTTATGTTTTCACTAACATGATTTAATACATAGTATATTAAAATGTGAAAATAAAAACATGTATAAAAAAAATTAATACTTTTTCTTAAAAACTCATGTAATGTGTTAAAAACTCTAGTTCTTCGAGTTCCTCTTTAAATTTACTTCGAAATAAATTATTGATAACTAGACTTTATTTCCAATACCGGAAATAAACGATGTACTTTCACAATTGGGGGATAGCAGATATTTTACTGTTTTGGATCTTGAGATTGGATTCCATCAAATTTCTTTAAGGAAATCTGATTGCGAAAAAACGGCATTTTCTATTGCAAATGGCAAATATGAATTCAATCGCCTTCCATTCGACTTAAAGAACGCCCCGGTTATTTTCCAACGAGCCTTAGACGATATCCTACATGATTTTATTGGGAAAACATGTTACGTGTATATCGACGACATCGTTATAGTCAGTAAAACAGAAGAAGAACATTATGAACATATTCGCGAAATCTTCGCTACGCTACAATTAGCAAATCTAAAGGTGCAGCTAGATAAATATAACTTTATGAAAAAAGAAGTAGAATTTCTGGGATTCGTAATCTCGGCAGACGGCATAAAAACTATTACAAAAAAAAAGATTCAAGCTATCCTTGACTTTCCATTACCCAGAACCAATTAAGAACTACGATCCTTTCTGGGACTATCTGGTTATTACGGTAGATTTGTGAAAGACTACGTAAAGCAAGCAAAACCCCTAACAAAGCTCTTAGGATGGGAAGAAGGCCGAATATCTAACAACAAATCAGCTGCAAGAGCAATAACACTGGGAAATTAAAGAATACCAGAATGTCGTACTCGCTTACCCAGATTATTCCGAAGAATTAGAATTAAGTACAGATGCTTCAGATTTCGCCTTAGGCGCAGTTTTGTCACAAAACAATAAACCAATTGCATTCATATCTAGAAGATTGACTAAAACAGAAGAGCACTACGCAGCGAATGAAAAGGAAATGCTCGCGATAGTATGGTCTCTTAACGCACTTCGAAATTATTTATACGGTTCTGCAAAAGTCAAGATATTTACTTACCACCAACCCCTCACCAATGCACTCAGCACCAGAAACAATAACAATAAAATGAAGCGCTGGAAAGCCATCCTTGAGGAACATAACTGCGAACTTCTATACAAACCAGGGAGAATGAATGTAGTGGTAGATGCCTTATCAGGAATTCCAGCCGCAACTCAAGTAAATTCTTTTTCAATAGCAACACATAGTGACGATAGCTCTGGACAAAATCTCATATTATCTATCGATACACCAATTACTTGATTTAAGAATCAAATAATTCTGCACACACATCCTATGCCCCAATATAGATTCGAAATCATCTTTCCTCATTATCATCGACACCACATATACGAACCAGAATTCACCCAAAGCAAACTCACGAGCATTTTGAAGAAATTCCTATATCCCTCAATTATTAACGCAATCAAAACTTCAGAACAAAACATGGGAAAAATACAAGAACTTTACCCTCAACATTTTAATAAATAGCGCATTCGTTTTACTAGACACCAAGTAGAAGATATTAGAAACGAAGAAGAACAAAACAAAATAATAATAGACACACACAACAGAGCACATCGAAACTGCAAAGAAAACACACAACAAATTCTTGAAAAATATTATTTTCCAGCTATGTCCAACAAAATAAAAAGGATCATTAAGCAATGCGTCACATGCAAGGAAAATAAATACGATAGACACCCAATAAAACCTCTGTTAAAAGAAACACCCATTCCTAAACATCCAGGAGAAATTATTGATATAGATGTCTATAAAACAGAGAGTAATTTAGTACTAACATCAATCGATAAACTTTCTAAGTATGCACAGGCAAAGGCAATTAAATCAAAAGCCACAGAAGACATCAGACAACCACTTCGCGAAATAATATTTACATTCGGAGTACCCAAGACGATAGTTATGGACAATGAAAAATCTTTTAACTCCTCCACAATTACTTTCATGATAAAAAATCAACTGAATATAGAAGTGTTTACGGTTCCACCTCATTCAAGTAAAGTCAATGGACAAATAGAGAGATTTCATTCTACACTCTCAGAGATTATGCGATGTACAAAAGTGGAAAATATTCATAACACCTTTAGAATTACTGGAAATTTCAGTATACAAATATAACTGCTCAATACACACTACAACTGAAAAAAAAAACAATTGAAGCACTTTTTGGAAGAAGAGTCACTATAGATCCTTCCCAACTCGAAAGCGACAGATTAGTAAACATAGGGAAACTAAAACAAAAGCAGGAAGTCGACTTAAACCACCACAACAAACGTAGATGCGAAACGAAAACTTACGAACCAGGCGAAATCATTTTTGCCAAAATAAACACAAGACTAGAAACCAAACTGACCCCTAGATACAAGAAAGAGATTGTTAGGGAAGATAAGGGAACATGTGTAATTACCAAATCTTATAGGACTCTTCACAAGAGTAATATTACAAGTTAAACTATTTAGAAGTTAAACTATCATAAACTTTATTTCCAGCTCCCTCCTCATCCTCACAACTATCGTTCGTTGGGCTTTCCTGGCAAATTCTGTAACATAAGCAAAGCTTATGTTTATTAAAACTTATGTATGTATATGTACATAAGTAAGTAAGTTTTTATATAATTATATTTTTATGGTTTAAAATTTATACACTTTTAGGACAAAAATTTTAAAAATGAAACTTAAAATGCATATTTTACTAAATTGAAAACAAATTCACCAAAGAATTTGAACTTTGTTGAAAAACATGCAATCTATTTGCATACATATGTACATGTGATTTTATTGCGAATTTTAATTGAAGTAAGATTTTTTCCCCAAAATTGTGACGGTATTATCTCTAAAAGGTCTGGCAGCTATGTATAGTAATGAATTAAAAAATATCTTCAAACATGAAAATACATTTGTGACTGTTGACATGTTGGAACAATGTTTGGTTTCGCCGAAGTTGAAGATGTTGCCTCTCTTTATGTGGTCTTTTATTTTCCTTTTTGTTTTGTTTTGTTTTGCATAAGTGTGTTTGCACGCATGCAAACTCATTAGCATAAAAACAACTACATAGATTCATCAAACCAGTTCGAACGAACATGTCGAGTCGTGAATAACTTATTTGTGTTTACAACAACAACAGAAGAAAATTAATAAATGAATTTTCTAAGTTTTCCGGAAAATTTTATAATTTTTTTTTTCATACACACCGTCTCCTAAAAATTTCGAATCGAATAAAACAATAAATCGCTCCAGCCGTTCTCACGCCAACTCATTACATACGTGGACCATTTCATTTTTATATATATAGATACTACTGTTGTGACTGAACTACTCCTAAATGGCTGGATCGATTTGCATAAATTTTTTTTGTATGCCTTTGGGTGGCGCCCCGGGTGGTTTAGATTTACAATTCGGTCCAATTGGACAAAGGGGCACGGTACTTCCCATACAAACCACAAATTAAAAAAACTATTATTTCTGATTCTGATAATGATATTTGCACAAAATTTGGTACTTCGGTTTGGTATGCATTTTTTAAGTGCTGCTGCAAATATGGGCGGGATTATACAAAGGGGCGTGGTACCTTCCATACAAACTAAAAATTAAGAATCCAATATTTCTACTCCTGCTAACGGTGTTTAAACAGAATTTGGTATTTCGGTTGAGTGAACATATTTTAAGTTCTGCTGCAAATAAAGACGGGATTTGATAAATACGCGTTGTACCTCCCATACAAATCTTCTTTATGTATATAATTCTACGGTACACGTGTATGTCACTGAATAACATTTTTTTTTGTATGCGTTTGGGTGCCACCTTGGATGGTTTACATTCACAAACCAGCCCGGCAAAAGGCGCTGCAATTGGTATTCAGGTTATTCAACTACACTGCAACTACACGACTAGATCGACTTGAATGAATTTTTGTGTATTCATTCATTCAATACATTTAATTTTTTTGTGCGCTGGATTTTGATGTTATATGGTATCGCATTTAGATACGTAAATATTGAGCGTTGTTTACTTCAAACATACGCACACGCCATAAATTCGTCGCCAGCCGCCAACTGGTGAAAGACACAAAGTAACATGGACTCGATTACTGCCGTGGTTAAAACAGTCGCGGTGGGCATATGTAAATATTATTATAGATAAAACTTTAAGATTTTTGTTTATAAGGGTATATTATAAATTTTTGAAATAACTTTAACAATTTCTGTTTTTGTATATTGTTGTTCTTATTGGAGTTCAACAAAGTTATTTTCTTATATTTATTTTCTTATTTCTTATTTTATAAATTTTACTTATTATCCTTGGAAAGATTATAAATAAAATGAATAACAAAAATATTCTTTACAATTTACCTACTAAAAATATTACAACTTTTAAATATAAAATTTAAATTAAAAATCTTTTAAAAGAAAAAAAAAGGAAAACACTTCTAAAATCGCTTTCATTTCTGAAGATAATAAATTTTTTAATATTATTACGAAGATGCTTTGTGTAAGTTTTAAAAGAAAATAATTATCAGTAAAAAAAACTAAACGAAATGCCCTAATATATATCTTTTACAAATTACATAGTTGCTAAGAAGTCTTATAAACCCAACACAACAACATCATGCTTATTAAAAATTCCACGAAATAAGTTAAACAAACAGAAAACAAAATACATACACAGTCAAACAGGCGCCTGAACAGAATAATGATAACAAGAACTATACGTGCTGGTTTTGAAACTGAATTTTCCTGTATTTGCAAGAACCGCTCAAAAAAGAGTACATAAGCACCATCTGTTGGAAAGCAAACTGAATTAAAATGAAAACATTGTCAAGTAAAGACATAAAGTTGCTTTTAAGCGAGTTAAAGTGGTAAAGTTGCCATCGTGTATGTTTTTTTTTTTTTTTGAAAGAAAAGTGGCACTTCAGGCAACAATAGGCATTGAGTCAAGTTCATTCTTTAGGAAAGAGATAGAGAAGAGATGAGGCAGGTGGTGAAAGTAGAAGGAAAGTAGGAGTCGTATAAGACAGCACAGTGACCAGTGGCCATGCCTTCATCACTGAGGAGACCCAACGACAGCTAATTTTTATTTGTAGTGAAAAAAACCAAGGCCTTTGTTGGGAATCGAACCCACATCCCCAAGTCTTGTTAGCTAATACTAGCCTACAGGGGCAACTGTATAACGCGTATAAAAATAAATAGAACGTATAATTTAGTTTAAAACTCTACAGTATTGTGTATAATTATTTCGCAATAAAAGAACTCTAAAAGCAAAATATTTATTAAAGGAATAAATGTAACAATATAATATAATGGTTTGAAGATCTATTTCGTACTTCAAATCCATGGCTTGTTTTGCTCATTATCGTTAAGCGGATATCTTGTATCTAGGAAAAAGTTTTGTTAAAGCCGCCTTTTTACGTTTTTATTTTGAATAACTTGCAGCTTTCTGAGATGTATTTCAGCTGATTATTTTCCCCATATTTAACATCCGCAGGTCATTATTGATTGTATACACATTCTGTAGCATAGAACCTTATTTTTACTGTTCAGGGTCAACTTAGGGTTAAGCAGTGGAAGTAAGTAAACCTGTTACCTATTTTATAGCTTCATCAATGTTTGTAGAATATGATGCCGAAATGTCAATTTTTTATTTTAAACAATTCTCAAATATTTCATTTTATTCAGAATTGGAATTTCACTTCTATTAATTACAAGTCTGCTAGATAGAATTTTTTTTTTGGATGATTTATTGTACGGAAAAATTATGGCTTTGTATTTTGCTTCATTTAATTTTATTTTCTATTTGCTGTAGAATTTAAGGGCGAATAGAAACCTGATTTTTTTTAAAGAGAAGTAGTACTTCAGGCAACAATGCCTATTTAGTCAAGTACCGTGCTACATTCTTTAGGAAAAGGGATAGATAAGAGATAAAAGTAGAAGGATAGGCGGAAATTACCTGCCGTATAAGACAGCACAGCGACCAGTTACTATGCCTTCATCGCTGAGCTGCCCCACCGACAGTCAATTTTTATTTTTGTAGTAAAAAAAAACCAAGGTCTTCGCTGGGAATCGAACCCACAACCCCCATGCTGACAAGCTAGTAAACTACCTACTAGCTTACAGGAGCACCTGATATTGCATTCTTTACGTATTTGTAAATTGTTATTATTGCACTTTCTTCCGCAAACAATGCTGCAGAATGGTCTCTAAGAATTTTAAAATTTGAACTATATATTAAATATAATGTGGGTGATAACAGTCATCCAGGCGGAATATTTCTTGGGCTGAGAAATTGATTTTTAATATTTTCCATAATTTAAATTGTCTTGTAAAAAGCTTTGAAAGGTTTTCTGCAGGTGGATAGGATAACAGATCTCTTTGAACTTAAAGATAAGACTATCGTGTCAAATCGAGTCAAAAGGCTTTTCTAGGTCCAGGCTCTTTCTATAGATACTATTTACCAGATATAAAATTGTAAATTCTTTTATTTGATGGACTGTAGAGTGTTCTTTTTGGAAAGCAAATTGTTCTTTTATCAGAATGTTGTTGCTTTCAGTAAATTCATTAAGCCTCGTCAGTATAATTTTTTTATCAAATATTTTATCGATACAATATACGAATATTAATAGGATGATAACTGCTAGCTAGTTAAGCATTTTAACCAGGCTTTAATATCGGCATAACCTTTGCATTTAGAATAAAGAAAAACGACTTAAAAAAATTTCCTCCTTGCAAGGAATAAATTAATTCTTTAATTGCTAAACAGATTCACTAGCGGCCATTTTAACACGTTTACAACCTCAACTTACAACTTACCTTTCTGGTATTGTGATTTGATCTTCTGCTATGTATTTTAAACCATGCAAAGTAGTATTTTGTAAATAGTATTTAATATTCTTTTTCACAGCATCTCGAGAGCATACATTGCTGTCATCATTATCACTAGAATATTCGGACGGCTTGTCGTTAACTAAATTCAACTCAATTCAAATTAATAAGAGAATATTTTTTTTTTTTTTGGAATTTTGCTTGAAACTTACTCAACATTTTGGGCTGTTTTTGATAGCCTTTCTCTTCAAAAGCATTTTTAGGAGATTTATTTAACTTATTCATTTTCACTTTTTGCCCCTCAACCGAATGCAATAACTTTTAATTATTTTTACTTAAATATTTGTAGCGAACAGTACTTTTTATACTCCAGCTAAATTTGTGTGATTTTCGTCTGTGTTAATCATTTTGGTTTTTGTTTGGTAAATATTTTAAAGCAAATATCAAATGAGTGCAATTTTAATCGAATTCCATCACCGTAATCATATTGACTTAACACTTATTAAATACGAGTACATGGATGTTATATACATTAAATTTACAAATGACATTTGACATGCTAAAATTAAAAGTATGTATTTTTTGGTTATTTTGTTACAAATAACTCTTAAAGTAGTCAGTCATAATACAACAGCAACGTTATGCAGAAAATTAATCACAAGCACAACGTTAATAACGGTAAATAGTAAAAAAAAAAAATATTAAAATCAAGTTTAGAATTTAAAATTGTTTATTATATTCCTTATATTTATTTTAGCATAAAATTAACTGGTGTTAAACAAAGATGAATTTTTTCAATGGATTTGAAATTTCATTTATTCGAAAGATAATATTCTGGAATTGTAATTTAAATATGACACTTCTGGCATATAACCGTCTCGGTTGGTGATCTAACCGTCACGGGTGGTCTAATTTGCGATAACCTTTTCCAACATTTGCGGCGGTATTTCGGCAACAACGCGCCGACTGATGTCCTTTAAGCGGTCAATGGTTTCAGACTTATCGACATAGATTTCAGCGACTTTCTCACAGGTCCCCCCCGGGGGCACATTATAAGTCTTAATGGATCACACAACCATCTACTCCCATCTTGCGGGAGTAAAAGGGAGCCCAGTCCCCTTCAAGGCGAGCTGAAGCCAACTGGACAATCCTCTATATTTCCACGGGAATCAGTAAAGCTCCAGAGTTTCGCTATTTGTCTCTTTAGGCATTTAGCTGCTCTCTGACTGATTATTGAGGTAGGCCCTTCGGAAGTATCGTGGTGGCTGTGTGTTTCGAGGCCCTCGTTTCAGTTTGTGGGTTGAATCATTCACAATGAACACAATAAATGGTCCAGGTGCAGTGAGAATGAATTCCGTCGTCTTCTTAATTATATTAAGCTTCATGCGTTCTAGACCCAGGAGTTGGATAGTCTACAATTCTTCAGCAAGGAGTGAAGGCTGCGGCCTACTCCGGGCTTTTGAAGTTGCAACTTGGAGTGACTGGAGGACATACGTATTCGAAGGCCTTCTAGGGCGAAAATGGCGCTACATACCATCTACAGTGGGAATGATCCACCATATGATTAAGGCCCTCGGCCAAGTGCAGATGTAAATCTTATCATGTCACATCCCCTTAGATTTTCCCTCCGTAAGCACATTTATATGTTTTGGTGGAATTTCACAGCCATTACATGTGTCGCCGGGGGTAAAATGGTGTCCAGTCCGCTTAGAAGCTAGGAGGAGCCAACTAGACAACTCCACTTTATTTCCACGGGAATCAGTAAGCCCCAGAGTTCAGCTATTTGGCATTTTAGCCTTTTAGATATTCGGAAGCACCGTGGTGGGTGCGGTTTCGCAGTCCTCGTTGGAGTTGTGTGGGTCGGACCATTCATAAAGAATATAATGAATGGTCCTGGTTCAGTGAGCATGCTTGTGGTTGTATTCTGAAATTTTATTAAGCTTGGATGTGCCCATGTATTCTGGACCGGGAGTTGGATAGTCTCCAATTATTCAGCATGGAGTGAGGACTGCGGTCTGCTCCGAACTCTCGGACAAGGAGCGAATGGAGAATAAAGATATCCGAAGGCTCCCTGGGGCGTGGGTGATGCTAAAATCATCCACACTGGTTTGATCCACCGTCAGGTTATGGTTTACACACTCATATCCCCACAAGTAATGGTCTAGCGGCTGTATATCACACAATCTTGCGGGCCAATTCACGGGTCCGAAACTGAAACTATGCGGTTATCAAACTTTTTTTGTTTTCAATGTCTTGCATATTATGGTTGTTTAACTGATAAATGAAAAAGTCTATAATAAGAACTGTAACGTTCTGACGAGCATCATTTTTAAAAAAGATCGGGCCAATAATTCCACCATCCCATAAAGCACACAAAACGTTCAGTTGTTCTGAATGTAATTGTCACTCCAAATATGCCAATTTTATTTATTGAAGTATCCATTCAAACAAATGTGAGTTTTTCATCGCTAAATAAAATTTGCTTATGAAAATCGTGATCAACGGCAATCTTGTTTTGGGCCCAATTTGAACAATTTTGAAGGGTTTTTCAGACCTCAGCCTATTTATGAGAAAATTTCAAATTATACGATCTTGAAGGCAATTTATTAATTGCGGTGCATGCTGTGTGATATCTTGCACATCATAGTTATTCAATTGATGAAGAAAAAAGTCAGTAATTATGACTCTATAGCAGTCACGCTTAGCTGTATCTTCCTAATCAGCTTTCTATTTAACCAGGCCATAAAACACACCAAACACTTGGGGATTATTATCACTTCACAGTACCTTTCGACAGTATTGTTTATTTAGAGAGCTGTGCCGCACAGTGGCTCAGAACCGTATTTCATTGGCCAAAAGTCTGTAACTTTTTAATTAGCAAAGATTTTTTAGAAATTCCTTTTTTAGTCAGTGGATAACATCTTAAGCTTTCAACGAGTTTAAGTTTTATTAAGGTCGGTATAGCGCGCTGCACTTAAAATTATGCTTAACAATGCTTACATATTTTGTAGTTTTTGGTCAACTTTAAAATAAAACAGTGTAACTTAATTTTTCCTTAATTATATTTTTATTTATAATTATATATTTTTAATAGTCATAAATAGATTGTAAATAAATAAATAAATTTTTAATATTAATATTTGTATACTTTATTTCATTCAAATATTAAATGCAAATCATAATTATTTTTCATTTTGCTGGAATATTTCCTGTAAATATTCTATATTCTGCTCTGTATTACTAGTGTCCTGTAGCAATGCCTTAGCTTCGGCCTGTAGGTCTGAATGATTCACTTTCCATTGATTTCGAGTGCTAGAGATGAAGGGATCTGACGCTGTCAATAATATTGGAAATAAATTTTCATTTGTAGAACTTCGTGGCATTTTTCTAGTATTATGTTCTCTGTAAAATCTATAATCCTTATTTCTTTTTTCCTGGCTTCCTCTAATAAATCTCCAATTGGTTATAAATGGAGCTTAATGACGTAATCTCCATGGTAAAGAACTGTTGCTGACATATTTCTATGTTTGTATTTGAATGTATATATAGCAACGGTTTCCTTGGCATAATCACCAAATTAATTTGTTAATTGCACGCAAGTACTTCAGTAATCAATCAACACCTGTTATACCAGATGTAGTTTCGGGATATAAAAATAATCTTCTTGCGGTGTTGCCATCGTATGTATTGCCTGATCCTTGTTTTGGTTGATCTATAATTAGCCCATATTTGAGATATGCACGTCGAACTTGTTTCTTTTGCAATTTTCTTTTCTCTTTGTTGGTGTCATTATTACTTAATGATCCTGAAAATCCGAAGTCCAAATCATAGCGAATTTTGAGTACGTGTTCCATAAATCTTATCTCCGTATGTAGCGGTGATAATCTAAATTCAAATGCATCATACTATCTACTGACTTTGTCGGTTCTTGGTTTAACCGGCTTTACATGTAATACAGCTGGATGAAGCTTTTGTATCAGTCAAAACCTGGGCAGTTTTTCCGTCTATCATTGAAAGTATTAATTGGTAATTCAATTTAATAATCTGTTCATCTATCTCCAACTCTAATGGCTTTAGTGTTGAAATTTGATCTCTAATGTCACTAACTTCATTCACGAAATTCTTTTTTTATTCTCAAATTTTACTAGTCTGCAGTATTTCGTAGACGATGGAGTATTGTTTTTCCAAATATAATTTGTTTGTATTGTGCTGGACGAAGGTTCTGAGTCTTCCAAGTTCTTTATTAATCGCAATTGCACAAATGACAGCATGAACATATTTGTGTCAGAAATATCTTCAAATAAAAATTTTTTATATTGTTTTTGGCCAAAAGATTCATCGCATCCCCATTTACAAAACAGAGTCAAATTGCAGTTTAGATTTTTTTCAACTCACTTCCTTTAAGTGATTGTAGCAACCTTTCGGCTGTGTGATCAAGTAGAGCTTGCAGTTGTAACTGTGCCGAAATTGGTGTGATTTTGATAGATTCCTTTGGAGGATAACGTTTCTTTTTAGCTGCAGTTATGTGATTTTAAACATTTTTTCCAATAATTTTTAGCAGATAATTGAAACATCTGTGCAAAAAAGCATAAAAAATTCTAGGAAGCTTTTCAACGATTTGAAGAAATATTTATACCACTAATAACTTTCCTCTCTTTCTACCTACTTACGTTTTGCTATCTGCAATTTGTATTTATGGCAGTGAATAGTTTCTAAAGTAAATTTACTAGCAATTTTGATAGAATTTTGTATGTAAATATTTTGAGTATTTTCATTAAAATAAAAAAAGTGTTCGACGGGCGGGTCCGGGCGGGTGCAAAAGTATATATAGGTATAAAGAAAACACTTTTGCCTTTCTTTGGGTGGTTTCGATTTTTTGTCCTTTTTTGTCCTTTAAAAGTTGTACACTATTAAACTTCAAATTTTACGAATATATGGTGGTTTCAAATTTATTACATAACACCCTAACTACAAATTATACAGGGTGCTAAAATACCATTTGTGAAAAACAACAGTCCACCCAACATAACAAAAAAAAAAACCGCAGCCTATTATCAGTAACAGTTTTCAAGAAGTCGTAATTAATATGAGATCAAATATTACAAATTTTTTTTATTTATAAATTAACTTAAATTCTTTGCTTTTAGCAGCATGCCACGCCTACTACTGTGAATATTTTGCCCAAATTTGTTGGCTACCTAAGTTCTGATCTATTTCCTTTCTGATGGCATAAAAATTTTAAGAATCCATGTCAAGAAAAAATATAGGTTTTGGCCAATGAAAATTGATTCTGAGCCACTGTGCGCCGTTACATAAATTTCGTTTATCAAAATCGGCACCAGCACTATCTTATTTTGGACACAATTTGCACAATTTGGAAGCATTGTTTAGGCGTCAGCCTATTTATGTTGAAATAACAAGCCAAGCTAAACATAAATCGCTAACAAAGAGGCAGTCAGTTAAAAAAAGTATTGCCAATTTAAAGTTACATATCCCTATAAAAGCACACATTCGGAAAAACGTAATCGTTCTCTCTTTTATCTAAGTACTAATAACTATGATCATTTGGAATATTGGTCGCTGTGAGAGAGGGGGACACTAAAGCAGAATATTAGAGCAATTTGTTGATTTATTATATGTTGGTTAATGCAGTTGTTACTTCAGAAGCTTTTATTGATTCTAGAAAGAACAGCCTACCGACCTATGTTAACCTTCGAGTGTATAAAATTAATCTTTGATTTTCACTTCTAGAGACTAAAAGCCATGTCAGATAAAACTTTCTTGCTTTGCGTGACATTTGAAACTTTAAAGCAAAAGCGTAAATCAAAAGGTGTATGTCACAATAAACTTTGACAACACTCATGAATTTTTTGTTTACGCCCACACACAAATACACAAACAGAAATAATAAAAACCAGGTGTTTGTGAAAGCGCGCAAAAAGTTGAATGTTGGTTAACTTTTCGCTTTGCGCTGCCTCAAAAGTGCTTTATGTGGCAGCTTTCATACATTTACGTACATTTTAACTCAAATGTCAAAGCGAAACTCTGACGCAACGCAAAGCAAAAGTTTTATCTGACACGGTCATAATAGTCTAATTGGGTATGATTTTACGTCAATTCGCGTTAAATTTGAGCTATGAGTCGGCTATGAGCCATCTCTGCTCTCTATACTATACAGTACATACAGTATAGAGAAGTTGACATAAAATCATTCCCAATTAAATCAAACGCCATCGGATATTATACACACATATCAACTAATAGTCTCGTCCACCGGTCTTTTACCGTGCGAAACAGAAAGTTCAAATATTTTTTACAATTTTAAGGTTTCTCTGCCAACGTAAAAATAAAATGGAAAACAGCAAGAGCGTTTAAAGAGCGTTAGGTGCCACTGTAGGCTAGTAGGTAGTGTACTAGCTTGTCAGTATGGGGATTGTGGGTTCGATTCCCAACGAAGACCTTGTTTTTTTTTTACTACAAAAATAAAAATTGACTGTCGGTGGTGCAGCTCAGCGATGAAGGCATAGTCACTGGTCGCTGTGCTGCTGTCTTATATGGCAGTTAATTTCCGACTATCCTTCTACTTTCACCACCTATTTCATCTCTTCTCTATCCCTTTCCTAAAGAATGTAGCACGGTACTTGACTAAAATAGGCATTGATTGCTGCCTGAAGTGCTACTTCTCTTTATAAAAAAAAAGTAGAGGCGAAAATAAATACGGAAAAACACTAATGTAATACTATTATAAGAGTCTATTCATTTCCCAAGCGCATTAGTGAGATCAGTCTTAAAAATTATGTTATTTAACGTGCCAGTTATATACAAGTTTGAAAGCAAAATTTTCTTATTTCCACTACATATTTCCAGTAATTATTTCTAGTACGGTACCTTAATCTAATAACGTAAATATCGTAAGAGAAGCAAAATTCAATCGTAACGTAATTAATATTAAATTTAATAATTATTGATTGATTACAATTTGATTATGAGTGTTATTTGGATCAAAAATATCCCTATGATGGCGTACAATTTGTTTTGAAGGAAATTGCTGTAGTTTTAATGGTGTAATAAGTGTATCTGTCGACATGTAACATGAAGCGGAGTCAATAACACGTGAGGATGAATTGTGGGAAATATTAATACGGCTGTTTGCTGTAATACGGTCATGACGTTTTACTACATGATATGGACGCAAAATGGCGTAGTAAATAAATTCAGCTATAGAGATGAAACTAAAGCCCATAAACAAACCCATTAGACCACCAACGCTGGCTGAAAATAAACAAGAGAATGTTTTGAAAATATCAAAATATATATGAAATATAAGTCTAATTTCTAAAACTTACATAAAAAATCCGTCATGCCAATGAATTCTGTTTGTTTAGTGCTACGAAAAGTGTTGTCGGTAAAATAAAAATGAACAACTGCCATATTCTTTTCGGCATAATCACTGCTAGTATTTTTTACAAACTTATTGGCAATATCGAAACCGTCATGTGATATAGGAGCCGAAAAGAAATCGGTATAAAAATTCAAATCAAAACAGCTGGGCCAACACTTATGCTGACAATCTTCTAAAGCTGAATGTGTTCTATTGCGTTTATTATGCAAAACCATTTTTACACATGCCGTATCCTTTAGGCCGCATATTCTTGCTTCTTTCTCTAACATAGGCATATAATAATTCAGGCAGTTACATGCATCCAATAACTGACGAGCCTGACATTCTCTCTCGCAATTGCGACGATTATAATAGGAGAAATACTCTAATTTTTCCTCTCCATCGAAAAGACATTGTCTGTACTGTTTATCTATGGATCTTAAATTAAGCGCCGCTTCTGTTTTATCTGTACGTATTCGAATTTTTGTTTCACTTCCTGCTGGTAGCAGAGTTCCAATTTCACGTACATGCGGAATTTCTGATGGACTATGTAGGGCCATTTTCAGCCCAACACTGGCCGTAGAGGAACAATAGTAGTCGGCTATATCTATATTAAATGTTAAACTCAGGCCCAATGAAATGCCTGTGCCTACAGATTTTCTTGGATAAAAAATTTCTGGTATATTACTGGGATAGCCCCTTTCGGGATCCCAATTGACTGGCTTGGCCTCATCGTTGTACGTTTGATTACGTAATTTAGAAACTCTATATTTAGGACAGATTTTTATTATAACTCAGCGAAATCATTTAGTTTTCAGTTAATTAAAACTTACTGTACATTGTACATGAAATCGGGGTTCAACATATTAAAAGCACAGCATAGACCCTCATCGGTGACAATGGTACGAAAAATATCACTACATTTATAGTCAACAGCACCATAATTGCAACCGACTAACATTTCCTCGCAAGGCTGAGATATCTGAAAATAAAAGCTCGAATAAAAATTTAAAAAGAAATACCCAGAATATTTATTTGGAGCGACGGCTTATCTTTAGTTAAAATAGTTAAGCAATAAAGCGAACTGCGTGGCTTGCTAAAGAAAACTTATGGTACATCAACAAAATTTCTAGTTACAAACTGCGTAGAAATTTTATAAACGCAGACAACAACAATTAAATATGCTGTTTATTAACTGCCTGGCATGCAAGAAAAAAAGAAAAAAACAAATTTCTGTTTACTAACTAAACGCGCAAGACAACAACAAACAGGTATGCTATTTACCATCTGCGTAGTTTTCTAAGAAAACTTATCTACACGAGATAACAACAAATATCTTGAAATAAATCTCAAGCAGAAACCTTATCAGCATAAAAACAAAAATACACACAGACATACATCGTATAAACAACATACAACAACAAAATGTGATACAAAGGGAGTAGACTTTTAATGGACAAATATAAATAGGGCAGCGTCTGAGTGGATAATCAATCAGAGTAAAATTAAACCTCATCAAGTAAAGACGTGCATTTTAATGTAGTTAATTTTGCAATTTGCAATTTTGTGTAGTTAATTGTTATAAATTTAAAAATTCTAAAAACTGATGTTATTTATTTTGGAATAAAGAACTCACAACAAAACGTTTATAAAAGGTATAACAATAACAATATTTTAATTTTGTTTTCTTAATAATTTATTAATAATTAAGCCGTTCAGTGCACAAACCGATTAAATCCATAAAACAAGAAGTCGAGAAATAAGATGCAATAATGTATGTACATTCGTTTTTAAAATTCCATGTATAAGGTCGAATATATATTGTAGAATGCATTAATGGACACATAGCTTTGATCTAATGTTATATAAAATGAATAAGAAAGACCTTTTTTACTTTGTCACAGTTCTACCTTTAGGATATAATATTGGCTTATTTCTCTTATTTCCGTACTTTGAACAAGTTTCAATAAACTTAAGGCAGTTTTAATATCCCCATTTTGCCCGGTACACGAATCCGAATATGTTATTCATTATTTTTTTTAAGTTTATAGCACAAGTCTTTATGTATTATATTAAACATGACGAAATTTCATGATACCCACGAGATCCTTCAGTTTCTGCCTAAACAAACACGTGGCTTGTTTTTTTTTACTGAATTCATGACATCGCTTATAATAAGCTACGGGTTAGTTAGGAGAAGCTATAGCTTTTTCTAACTCGTAGGAAAATATGAAAACTTCTTCTGATGTTGCCATTCGATCAGCAGCCATTTGATTGAGAGCCTGTTCAGCCTCTTTTAAGTGAGTTTCCTTTTTAATTTCTTCACCGTCTGAATATTGAATTTTTATTTGCAAAGCGTCACAAGTTTGACACGTATCCTTTGATGGTTGTTTAAAATGTAAATTAAATTTTGTAAAGAATGCATAATCGTAATATATTTCTTTCACTGGTACTACATTTTTCTTATCACATTTCGTGACGTAAAGTGCATACATTGCCTTAATATTGTTCGTTTATACCTTTTATAAACGTTTTGTTGTGAGTTCTTTATTGTAAAGTAAATATAACACCAGATTTTAGAGTTTTTAAATTTATAACAATTTTATTTACTTTAACTACACGCAAAGTTCACTCTACAGAACGATTTACTTAAGATGCACGTCTTTACCTCGCGAGGTTTATTTTTCCATTAACTAACTATCCACTCAGACGCTGCCTTTTATATTTGTCCATTAACAGTCTAGAAAAATTAAGAATCTTCTACTCCCTTTGTATCACATTTTGTTGTTGTATGTTGTTTATTCGATGTATAATCGGCTGTATGTCTGTATGTATTTTTGTTTTTATTTTTATGCTGATAAGGTTTCTGCTTGGGATTTATTTCGAAATATTTGTTGTTGTCTTTTGTAGAAGATGTATCTTAGAAAACTACGCAGATAGTAAACAGCATACATGCTTGTTGTTGTCTTGTGCGTTTAGTTAGTAAATAGCATACATACAATATTTTTTTTTTCTTGCATGCCAGGCAGTTAGTAAACAGCATATCAAATTGTAGTTGTGTGTGTGTGTGTGTATAAACTTCTACGCAGTTTGTAACCAGTAGTTCGTTTTATTGCTTAATTATTTTATTTTAAAACTTCAGCAAGACACATCCGTAACAATATATGTCAGGATTCAAATATTGTCGTCTTGGATTGTGAGCTCTGCTGTAGTGACTACTGTAGGCTGGAAATGACTTTATATGTTTTATAACATCTGTATCATCTATTTGATTGTTTGCAACACGTCGTTTGTGCTGATCAACCAAAGACGTAACATGTTCATCACAGCAACATTTGTATATCCGTCCGCCCGTCACTTATCTGATAAATGTCTCTAAAAAATTTTTTGCAAACGAGATGTCTGTTGTCTGTTTTTTCGAAAATAATATGTAAAACCATGTGATCTTCGCTCTTTACTTCCATTGACTTCACAAGTACTTGATGCGGCAGCAATTAGACTGTGACTGACTGATTTATTTTACTTTTAAGTCTAGTAAAATGGCACTAAAAAATTTACCGTTATCATTCAGTGCTTTCAGTCCATTTAAATTGCGTTAGTGAAACAATTTACAGTAAAGTAAGGAGTTAAACAAAATGATATCTGATATAAATTACTTATTATTTAGTGACGAAAAAAAAATTAATCGTTTAATGGTGTTAATAATTATTTGTCAGGAAGGTTATTTGTTAAATTGTAAAATTGTTAATTTTGTAAATTTAGGATTTTTCAAAAATTGGAGTTAATCGATTTGTGCACTGAACGGCTCAATTATAGGTAACTGACCTTTTTAATATTTATAAATAATTTTTTAAGCACCACCGTCTTTATATAAAACTTAAATAAATTTTATTTTGGTTTTTAATATGTCGCCACACAAATGGGTGACACTGACCCATTTAGAAAAAGAAATATGTATAAAAATTTTTTTATTTGATGATTTTTTAGCCATCATTTTCCACTGTGGCTTTGGTTTCACTTGATAACGGAGATTTTTCATTCGATATTAAATATTTAAGCTTAAAGCTTGTATGCAAGTTAAGTTTATTTTTTTGTCGCTGTTTTTCGATTATTTAGACTTTTTCAATTTAGGACATTAAAAGCTTATCGTAGAAGTTGTAATGTACAGATTGATGGATTTAATATTGTTTACAACTAATGCCAAACCCGCAATATCATGAAGACACTGGATCACTAATTCTGTATTATTTATATTTTCTTTCTTTCTTAAAATGTTAAGGTTTTTAATTTTTAATTGTCTTAATAATGAAAAATTATAACATATATATATATATATATATATATATATATATATATTTTATAACATATCTCAACTTACATTAACAATGAATTCTTCGAAATTATTCCAATTAATCGAATTCACTACAGACATGTTCACTTCCCGTTTGCACAGCAGCTGTAACATTGCATATTCGCTGGAATCTCTAAAATAAATTTAAAAGCTCTATTTTCAAAAGACAATGTCAGTAGAGTGAATTAATGAATTTCTTACTCTTTATGGATTTGAGCTCTAGCCTTGGAGGCTTGATTCAAATTACACAAGGTGACAGCTGGAAAAGGTTCATTAATTATGAAACTGGGCTCCGGATTGATGCCCACAATAACCGGTGTTGAACGCCATTTTGTATAGACGTTGGAAATAAAAAATACGGATGTTAATACAACAGCCGCAAATGATATTGCAAAGAATATTCTTTCGCCCGGATACAATTGTTCATTGACCATATATTTGAGGCCATGTAATGTCGAATTTTGACAAAATTCATCAGTATTTTCGGAAATCACTTTTCTAATATCCACTACATTTTTACGTTTTTTTACTTCAGGTTTTTTGAAATTATTCCTCTTGAATGTGACGTTTTTTGTTCGCTTTGAGTTATTCGTTGAGTTATTCTCAAAATTGTTTCTAATTGTCGCTTCCGGTGACATGCTATTTGAAGCATCCATGTTTAAGGTTCAAAATAAACTGTTTAGTTATTAGCATTTGGTGTCTGTTTTATTTATGCTCCTTTCGCTATTTATTTCATTTTATCACATGCTTAACTTTCGGCAAAATATTAGTTTATTGGAAAATAAAGTCAACTTATTGTCCAACTCCCCAGGCAGTCGTGTTATCATAAATGTACATATCATAGAAAATGTAATTTTTATTTTGTTTATTAATCCACGTGTAAAGGGTGGAGTTTTGGTTGTTTGCAATTTTATTTTATTAAAAAACGGTTCATATGAAATTAAGAAGCCTTAAATATTTCATACTTTTATCTTTAAATATTGACACACACGAGTAAAGAGCATTTTAGATCTCTAAGGAACCAAAACACAGATTTTTAAAATACACTTCTGTTGAAGTGTTGGGCCTGTTTCAATTTATTATTCAGACATTTCTAGAATGCATCATAAGAAAGTCTATCGTTAAGGAATATATCGTTTTACGATAAAAAATAAAATTTGTTGGCAAGAATCGAGCCATTGTTCGGCAATTCTTCACGAATGCTGGTTCCCAAAGTGTTAAAAAGTTTTTTAGATCCCTGTCGTGAGTACGCAAAATGCTTTACCAATAATGGCACCTAATTCATATTTAAAATGAAATGCTAGCGATAATTCAAAATCAAAATGGAGCGGACTGGGTATTAAAGCATTTACACATCGACCAAAGCAGATAAAAACAGAAGTTATAACATCAAATATCTGAGTTAAAATGAGCTGAATATGTTGCTGTTTTTCCGCCACTAATAAGTGTGGTGTGTGTATAGGAGAGCAGAATTAAATATAAATCTAGCTAGCATAAATTGAGAAACCGTATTTTACGCATTAATGACAGTGTTAAAGGCTCAACAGAGAAACATGATTTTTATTAAAAATCAAAGTTGAATAATTTATTCTAAAGGCGAATAAGGTAAACAGCAGTTCGAAGCTCAACAGGCTCTGGAGTATTGCATTGTTACTTCTATAGTTATCACTGGGAAAGCCCTAAGCCCTGAAAAAAAAACTATCGCATACACTACAAGCCTGAATTAAACCTTAATCTACAGAGGAAAGCTA
This sequence comes from Trichopoda pennipes, assembly GCA_030448955.1. Taxonomy (NCBI): domain Eukaryota; kingdom Metazoa; phylum Arthropoda; class Insecta; order Diptera; family Tachinidae; genus Trichopoda; species Trichopoda pennipes. The sequence continues at coordinate 9,797,369 of JASKUP010000023.1, forward strand.
CAAAACAATATCGTGTGTCCTTCGTAGCTAAGTTTGTTGAATAGTCCGGCTAGTAAAAAAAAGAGACCTTTAGTTTGAATTCACTACAGTGATTTTACGTGTGTAAAAATCCTGGCAGAGCCACATATCGTGATATAGATTAACGTCAGAACCGAGCCACATGGCCCTAACCTAGCCTTGGTCTTATCATTGGCTGACAATTTAATAAACAAAGCAAGCACTCCTTGCTTAAGAGCCGGAGACTATCTAAACTCCTCCCGCACCACAACAAAAAGCGTCAATGTGCAACATCACACTGGATAGATTTCAACCTGTTGAGTACGCAACACTGTTTTAACAAACGTCACTACATGCAACTATGCTACGATGCTAATTTAAAAATCCAATAGAAAAAGAGTTTCTATTCAGCATCTGTGCGTGTGGGTCGTGACTTACAATCTTATTTTACTTTCTTTATCTTTATATTTATATTAATAATAATTTACAATTAATAAATGATTGGCTTTTGAATACAAATAATCAAAAGACGCGTGTTTAATTACCGGCTCTACAACACAACCACAGCCACCACGTTACTCCCCAAAGAACCTTACCCGCGCTTTTCACAAAAGTTTAAAGCACATTTCACCACAAAGCCCCACTTGTCTCAATAGGCGACGGGAAATTCATCTTTTAAAGCATCATTTCTTTGTGGTTGGGTTCACCTTAACTCGCTCTTTCAAAAAGGCCTGGAAAAAATAATCCAGCGTCGTTAAATCAAAGGAACGAGTCGGTCAATTGACATTACCGAATTAAGAAATTACGCGAAAGATACCTCATGGACTAACTGAGTAGTTTGGGTAGCTAAAACAAAAGGTCTCTGATGTCAACATTAGCGCATTGTGGTCACAAAAAATGGTTATAATGGTTTGGTAGCGCAGAAAATTTACGGTAACGACGTTTCATTGCTCATTTTCGAAAAAATATCGGCCGATAATGCCGCCTGACTACAAACCGCACAATACGGTTACTTTCTTTGGATGATAATGGTTTTTCAAAGACTGTTTGCGGATTTCGTGAGCCCCATAGATCATCTACAGTCAGCAACACTATCGCGAGCCTCGAAATTAGCGAATCAATTACACACAGCGGTCCCAGAAGGAACCGCAATTTTACGATAAAGTGATACAATGAAATTTTCATAGTAAATTTTTACAATTGAAATTCTTTCCTCACTAGTGTAGCGTTCCATGCTTAAAATTTTCCAATTTTTACTAAATAAAAATCAAAGAATGACAGTTAAGTTCTTGACATTCAGTCGATCAAAGGACTTCCTAAACTTAAATTTGTCCGCTCGATATAATCTTTTTTTGATTTTAACTGCCACGCTGCATTTAATTGTATTTTGACTGTAAAACACCTGATGAATAATTGTGCCGTAAAGATAACCTTAACCTTAAGTACATGTCCGTTATGGCGCACCTTATAATTTTGAATGTTATGTTTTTATGTTATGTTGTAAAAAAGGACTCTAAGCAAACTTAAATTGTCTGCCTAAAACGGTTTAGAACATATAAGAGTCTCTCTGGAGATATCCTTTAATTTTTAGTTTTGTTATTCAAATCAGACTTAACGCAACAATCTCCATAAAGTCTTTCAGGAACTCTGTAGTATGTCAACGAATGCCACCATATCTTTTAATTAAATTTAATTGGACATGTCATATAGTTGTGTGGAGGAGCCAAGTTAAAGTGATTCATCATTACGTTACATGATTTATGACCATGTAAATTATATCCTCATATCATTCAATGTCCCAATATATCTGTAAATGAGTGTGTGTGTGTGTGTGTGTTCTATTTTTCTAACATAAACATTGATATTAATTTGTTGTTAACAAATAACTACATGACTACGTTTTTCGAACAGACAGACTACTTAATTAAAAGTCTATAATTTCACACAAACAAGTAATTTTGTTTTAAAATAATATTGTAGATAAAAGATAAAGGAATTTTTGTGATCATAAAATTAAAAGAACAAAAACAAAAAACTTTGTGTAGACTTAAAAAATCATTTCATTTTAGCTCGATATTATTAATAAAAACATTATATTTTAAGTTTTATTCAACTTTCTACTTGGCAATATTTTTTAGTTTAAAAACTGTACAAAAAAAAGTGGTTAATATTCTAACTTTTATGCGTATGATTTCACAAGGTGAAAAGAAAATTTAATTATTAAATTGGAAAAAATCGACTGATAAATCCAACATGTGATTATCCGAAGCAGTGACAGTTGTTGTGGTCTCTTTCATGTGAACAGCCTCGACAGCATTATCACTTGCATGATCAATATGAATTGGCAATAGTTTGGGTACTATTGATGTATTGTTTGATGATGATGATGATGAAGGTGACAGAGGGCGTATAATAGCCGGATGCTGTTGTAACAGGGAATTTGTATGAATTTTATTTATATCAGTTTGTACAAAATCGTCTACAGCTCTTAAAAGACTCTCCTCTGAAGGCGGTAGTAACTTGCCTCCTGCAGATAAATTTAATTTTTGTGCTGCCTCATCGGTAAGAGTATCGTCTAGGGTGATTGAAAGATTTGTATAATCCAAGCTGCGCGTACTTATATTATTGGGTTGAGAAGTATGATTTTGTGAAATAGAATTGTCATACTGAGTAGTAAGTTCGGGATCTAAAGGAGCTTCTATGGCTGTTATATCTAAAGCATATTGACCTTCTGGTATGCCTAATAGCTTAGCACAGCGCTGATTAACAAAATGTAAGCCAGTGGTATTACGTATTAAGCGAGAGCTTCGTAATTGCAATTGCTCCACTAGATCATTTAACTCATTCAAAAATAGATCAGCCTTTTGGTCTTCATTGAGTGTTTGTGATTTTTGTAATTTTGAGATCAAAAACCTAAAGAGTGACATTTCTTCAAATGGTTGCTGAGCTTCGGCATTTTTCATATTTTGAGCTTGATTTAAGGAATCACAGGGTGTTGGCATGTGTTCTGGATGTGTGGCAAAATGTCTTTGGAGTCTTTTGCCCAAAAAGATTTTCTTACATGTTGGACAAATAGCCTCAGGTGGTATTTTTCTTTTTGAAAAGATTGATGTGTCCGTTGCATTTTCTGCAGTTGCTGCAACTGTTGCAGTTTCATCTAACGGCTCTTGTATGTTGTTCAACTTACTTCCTTGATAATCGGAGTCTCTTAAATCATTTAACAGATTAGCTATAGACTCCTGTGGAGATGGTGGTGGCAACAATGAGATTAAGTTTTGTTGCGTGTTGCTGAGTGTTTTTATTAAACGTCCAGATCTTGTTCTTAAATTTGAATTAGCTTTTGTTTGACTTTTATTGTCAGCTAAGACTTTATTTGTGTTCTCCGTTTTTTTAATGATTTTATTTGATGTTTTAATGCTTTTATCTTCTTGTAATCTTTTATAAGGCCTTCCTAGTTTATTTACAAATTTAGGTGACGTTTGGAATTTTTCTTCTTCCTCTACATCAATAACTTTAGTTTCATTTCCCGAGTTAGATTTTAGACCTAAAGTTTCTGGTGATAGAAATCTGTAGATAGTCTTTTGATGGGTGTTAAATTGAGTTCTTACAATTTCATTTCGCTTACGATCAATGACAATGTGATCGCGGTTGGTAAATTTTAAAATGTTATAAGCTAAACGATTTAATGCATCCAATTCCTTGGGAATTTTTTCCTTTACACTATTATTGTGTTCTATTTTTATATTTTCTTCATAATCTTTGTCATCAGCTTCCATAGGCTCTAATAAAATCACTCTTCTAAAGTGAGGAGCCTCACGTTCAGCACCTAGTAAATACAAACGTTCAAAATCTTTTTGAGCTATAATACGGCCTTGCTTTTCCAATTCACTAATAAAAACATTAGACTTTCGCGTCTCTAATTTAGAACCGATGGTGGCAACACCCTCTATCCTCTTGTAAATACCTGGAACCATAAACCTTGACGAGACTGGCTGCAAACGGTCCTGCTCTACCGTATAAAGTAGGGGATCTTCTCCTAACAAACTTTGACTGTCAGTGGTTAGCAGAAAATCATCCGGGGTAGAATTAAGAAAATCCAAATTTATGGCATCTTTAGGTTTAGTTTCTTCAATTTTCTTTTTACGCGTGTTTGCTTGCTGATTTTGACTCCCATATTCTAAATTCTATAAACATTTGCATTTAATTTAATATTTTTAGGCAACTAAAATTTTTTCATTACCTTATTAAATTTTAATAAATGTTCGATTTCATCGAATATATTTGTTTCCATTTCTTTGTCCACGACAATATCATCACAACCCGTTGTACAGACATCTTTATTAAGAAAAGCATTTACGTCCAGCGTTATTGACATCAAATGTTTTAAAAATTTATTTGCTTTCTTGTATTTGTGTCTTGTAATAGGTTGTAAATTAATTTGCAAACGCACAGTTTCTTTTCTTGTGGGAGTGTAAACAAACATCAGCTGTTGCAATTATAAACTCACCACCTATTGAAGTGTTGCCATATCAAAAGTGTTTAAAAATCATAGTGTTAATCCAAGAACCATTTTTTAAAATATATTTTTGTAAAGGAAATGCAGGCATTTACACTGTTTTCCACAATAATGCAGAGCAACAAATCGATTGCCTATGGCTTTTGAAGAATTTCAAAGAGGTGGTTGTAGAAGTTAGTAACTCCCTAGGAATTGAAATAAATAGTGCTGGTCCACCTGTGTATGGATATATAAACGAAAAAGTAAACATTTTTTATTTATACAAATAATTTCAGTGCTAAGTTTATTTTAATTTACACAGTTTTGGAAGTGGACACATTCGTTTAAAAGTTGCTAAATATAAAATACCAACAAAGAACTGGAGAAGGCCCAAACTAAACCAAATTTTTACGCCATCCGAGCAGTTCACTTCCTATTTGGTGTGTATGAAAGAATCTGTAGAAGTACTAGAAAACTCTCTCAATTTTGGTCTGCCTAATTATTATTGTAGCAATTAAATAATGATGGCAATAATACTGAATTGTGTGCTGAAATCCAGTACCACCATCGCCTCCATTACCCTCATTAAATTAGTGGCTAACATCGGTCAGTACAAAGACCTGATCTTATAGGAGCAGAATTCAAACGGATTAGATGCGTAATTTCTGCGTACAACACTATTTTGTTAAATTTCCTCTACTTTATGTGCAGTAAATCTTCGAATTCCAAACATTTTGTAATTTAAAAATATTCTTTTAATACAATTTAATTTTGTTAATTATTAAACTTCTTTTTTATTTTGTCATTCAGCAAGAAATGTTAGTTTTTTAATGGCTCTCACCGAGGGAACAATAGGTTCAAGCGCAAGGGGAATAACAACAGCAGCAAACTTTTCACTATTGGTGTGACGACTGTTTAATAAAAGCGATGTACAGATATTTATTTGAATAAGGGAGGACAGGTGTTAAAACCCAAAGTCGACGTTATCTTCGAGCCCACAAACAGCTTCTTATGAAAATAAATTTTCAACTGTGTTTGAAGTAGCCACTTAATAATGAAGTTATCGCATCGAAAGCGCTCGTCGATCGTACCATACAAACAGCCAATAACGACGATTCCCACCGAAGGAATGGCAGCAGTAAAAAGCTAAACATTGGAAGTTGCTACTATTATCCATATAAATTTGTTGTCTATTTTTTAATGTTACATATGCAGGCTTCCTATTATGAAAACTTATGCAGCAACAACTTTATACAGCATTAATTTGTGACACAAAATTTAGCATGTACAACAACCTTATCATCCTGTATTAGCCAAGTTCAATTTTGTGCCGGTTATAAATCGTTACGTTTGAGGTTAGGAAGTAAATTTTTTGTTAAGTGATTAAATGTCCAGAATTGAGCTGTCATTCATTAAGATTTATTTAGCACAAAGTTGGGAAATTTTAACCGTGGAACGTTATACTCTTGAATTTTAGAGAATTTTAATTGTAAAAATTTACCAACAAAATGATGGATTTTTCACTGTATCTCTTTTTGAAATTCCAGCAACTTTTCCTCGTAATCAGGCTTCTTCTGAGACCGCCATGCATAATATCTCTAAATTCAAGGCTAACGGTATTGTTGACAATAGACTTAAAACAGTAGGCTCATAATGGCCATAGTGATGTAGCCGATGTACTGTAAAGTGATGAAAATGAGCATGGAACAACAACTCGCTGACGTTCGCCAAAATTGGGCATAACTAGAGCCATTTTGCGCAACATTATGAAGAAAGATCTTTATATTTACGTTCAAAAAGTTTAACTCGGTCAAGCATTAAAGTTAACTTGTTAAGATCGAACGATTGTGAATTGTCAGTTTGAACAACTGAACGAATACAACGAATTTTTCAACGTCAATCGTCTTTATCATAAGACTCATTTTGCAATTAGACGGTTATGTAAACAAACAAATTATTAGCTCGAAAAATCATTATATTCAAAGAGTATGGTGCGGATAGTGGTTAGGCAACCACATCGGGCCGTATGTTTTTCGAAAATGAGCAATAAAACAACGTGAACGTGAATTCTCTACGCTACCAGAACATTATAGTCAATTTTTGTGGCCACAATTGCTTAACGTTGACAGCTTTATTTTGTTATAGCAAGATGGCTCCTAAAGCCACTCAACCCCTGAAACAATTCAGTTACTGCATGAGAAATTTGGCGATGTCTGTTTGCCGCCCCAATCTTGTGATTCAACGTCGTTGGATTATTTTTCCTAGGGGCATTTGAAAGACTGGGAACAACCCATAAGCAATTGACGCACTGAAAGATGAAATTCGTAACTTCATTAAAGAATTAAGTGAAACTTTGTTGCAAAATGTGTTTCAAAATTTTGTGCGGATTTCAAATATTAAATCCCATATTTCTATTTTACTTTGGTATCAATAAATTTGGAGTTGTCAACAGAAACTGTATGTTTTACCACAATTTACTTTCTAACCTCAAAATTTTGCCACTCATTATATTTCTGTGCTTAAGAAAATATTTACACACGAGTATGTAATATTTAATTATTTAAACACAGTGTAAAATGTAAAACCTGTTTAAAGTAAGAAACAGAGAGTTTACTGACGGTACCAATTAAGTGTTAGCGTTTGATTATTTTAGAATACAGGGTGTCCGCCGGGAAGATATACTACTTTGTTTTGTCGCCATTTTGGTAAACATTAGTATTGACAGTTCATAATTGGCAGTCGTGAAGTAGACATGTTGCAAAATTATTGTAGAAAAATATTCGATAAACCAACGTGTTTTAACCGGTAAAACATTTGATCAGAATCAATCATGGATTACTGTAACGATGAGAAAGTTACGTGAAATTTTTGGGAGAAACAAAGTCCCAACAAAACGCACTATTTATTGTGTAGTAAATAATTTTAAAAAATGGGGGTCTGTAGGTGATAGGCCCAAGCGTGGACCACAACGTACTGCAGGATCGAGTGAAAACATTACTGCTGCTCAAGAAAGTGTTTCAAACAATCCATCAACCTTAATTCGACGCCGTGCTCAGGAGCATGGTCTTCAAAGAACAATTTTGGCCACAATTATGCACAAGGATTTGCATTTATTTCTATATAAGATTCATTTGACATTAGAGACCACCCCGATTTTCATTAAAAAATCATAATAAGTGACGAAGCACATTTTCATTTGAATGGTGAATAAACTCGGTTCTAGGGAATGGGAAACCCTCAAACTATTCAACAGTCATCTTTGTATCCATTAAAAGTTAGAGTGTGGTATGAAATTTTGTCAGGAGGAATCATTGGTCCCTTCTTCTTTGAAAATAAAAATGACGTAACGGTAAATGTGAATGGTAAGCGATATGGTGATATGATTGAAAACTTTTTAATGCCACAACTGCATGCTTTGGGCTTGATTAACATGTGGTATCAATAAGACAGTGCCACATCGCATACAGCCAAGATTACAATGGAGTTACTGCGAGACCTCTTTCCACAACAAGTTATATTACGAAATGTTTATGTTAAATGGCCTCCACGATCGGCGGATTTGACTGCTCCGGACTTCTTTATGTGGGGATATCGGAAAAGCAAGGTTTATGCAAACAGACCAGAAACACTTGAGCAATTCAAACAGAATATTCGTAGTGAAATTAATGAGATATCGCGTGAAATATGTGGGGATATAATGAAAAATATGCTTAGAAGGGCTCCTCGCATTTGTGAGGCTAACAGAGGTGGGCATTTATCTGATATTGCATTCCATACATAATTGCCGACATTCTATTTTCATTTAATCAAAAATTATAAACAAATAAAGAAACCCTGTATAATCCCAAGGAAAAGGAAGAAGTAATATGACCTTAACAACTTCGGTATTGAAACAACTTCGTATTGAAAAATATTTAGTTTTAATTGAATTATATTGGCAATTTATTTTCCAATTTAAGAATCATAATTGCCTAGACCTAAATAAATTTTAATACAATAATAACGTCAACATTATAATGTATTTCCTTGTTTATTATACGCTGATATTATTTAATTTTTGAAAAGCTTTTCTTTAAAATGTCAAATTTTATGACAGCTCAATTAAATGTCAATTATCTATAATTATGGCTAAAAGTACAATATACTAAATTGTAAAATGAAATGAAAATAAATGAAGATGCGATGAAAGCGTTTATGTTTTCTACAACAACAAAAAAAAAAAAGACGGAAAAAGGAAAAATAAATACATCATGACTTTTAGAAATGAAATATTTTAAGGCAACCAATACACAATAGCAAGTCAAAAGTTCACATAAAAATACACATACCCACCCATGCCATAATGAAAGTTAGGTAAAAAAAAAGACTAAGTGGAGGAGTTTAGTAAATCGTTGCAGCTATAATTGACATGAAAACATTTCAACAAAAGCCACAATTTGACAAGTGTAAGCCAAAGAGAACAAAGTAAAAAAAAGGAAATAAATAGAGCAGACAATCAGGAAAAAAGCAGAATCATCCACAGAAATTGTTCGCACATGTAGTAAACTTTTTCACTATTTACACACACAAGCAGTAATATGTATATACAAACATGATAACCAATTTTGTTAGTTAAAATTTGTAATATAAAATTTTTATTTTCAGAACTAGATATTCTTATGGCCGCCATAAATTTCATGATTAGAAACGGATATTCAAAATTTACAAAGGCCCAAAGTAACATGTACTCGATTACTGCCGCCGTTAAAACAGTCGCGGTGGGCATCGAGCTTATTTGTTAGCGTTTCTTTTTGGCGATCTCACAAATTCGTTCTTAATGGGTCAGCTAGTAAGATATATATGTAGAGGCTTTACTTCTCTACACTCTAGATTTCCAACAACAAATGTCAAAGAGATCAAATAAAACGTTTGCCTATACAGAGAAATCCACCCGATGTGAGTGTGGCTAACTTCCACTTGCCGAAGAGATATGCTTTAGGCGATTATAACGCAATTTTATTATTCTGCTGTCATTCCTTTCGATGAAAACCGTCGTTCCTGGCTGTTTTTTTTAATTATGATCGGGGAGCGCTTTCGATGCGATGACATCATTTTCTGTAGAACTAGTATTCGGTTTATTAGTATTAATAGTGTTGAGTTTAGGTCGTTCCTTTATCCTAGAATGAAAGGTTTCTTGAAAAGAATAAGTTTGCCTTAAGGCCCCTGAACAAATGAACAAATCCAAGCACACACTCTTTTATTTTCACTTTAATTTATTTGTATAAAAAAAATGGAGTGCTAATGACACAGCGTTAATACAATTCAATAATAAAACGGAAATCTTATTTTTCAATTCACAATTCTTATTCTACAATTAATTCACAATGATAATTCAACAAATTAAAAAATTATAACTATTTATGTGGCTAAACATGAGTTTAGACAGCCCCTTAACACTCTAGCACAGTGATGGGCGAACTACGGCCCAGGTTTCAATCCGGCCCGCCGAGCGTTTTTCAAAAAAAATTAATTATTGAAAAATTATGCCCAAAAAAAGATATAAATTGACAATTTTAGCAAAAAAATGCGATGTTTTCATATTATATTGTGTACAAACTGCGTAGTTTTCTGGGAAATATTGTACACACAAGACAACAACAACAACTTTCTTATACAATATTCCAAGAAGAAACTTAAAAAGCATGAAACAAAAACAACTAATATAGACCTATTGTATTGTGTCCAAACTGCGTAGTTTTCTAGGAAATATTGTACACACAAGAAAACAACAACTTTCTGATGCAATATTCTAAGAAGAAACATAAACATCATAAAACACTAACAACTAATATAGAAAACTGAACGTATAACATAATAACAACTATTATATGTGAGATCTAAAAGATTCTTGAATATTCGAGACAACATGCGCAACAAATATAAAAGGCCCAGCGATCGATTAATCAGCAATCAGAAAAAGTGTAAATCTCGTGACGTAAAGAATCAATTGTGAAGTAAAATTATAAAGTTGCCAACGTACAGTTTTATTTGTGTAATTAAAATAATAAAGTGTATTGTAAATACCCCCTTAAATGTCAATCGAAAATAGAAAGAGAAATTTATTTCGGAATTTCGAGTATTTCAAGAAGAGTGGACATGGAAGTACTTCTTTATGGAATATAACCAAAAACCTATTTGTCTTATCTGCTAGGCACTTTAATTCAAAACATCTTGGGTCGAAGTACTATAAAATGACAGATGAAGACAACACAGTAAAAAGTCGTGGTTTAATTTTGAAACTTAGCAGTGTTAATTTTAAACTACTTTGGTATTAAATTTGTAATTAATTCTGAAAGAGTTTATATCTAAAACCATGTGGTATAAATTGTAATACTTGTGGGAATTGTTTTAACACCAGGAGAAATTTAAAAGTTTTTTAATGTCTATTTGTAATAGAAATAACACCATAATTGTAATTAAATATTTTCAAGAGAAAAAAAAACAATTCCTGCTAGTTTAAAAATAACACCGAAGCAGGCATTGGTTTTTTTTTTGTTTTGTTTTAATACTTTCGGTTTTATTTTAATGCCAAAAAAGACTTAAATTTCTCTCTTGCAACAATTTCATTCTGTAAAGTTTAAAAACAACACCAAACAAGGTATTAAAAACAGCTGAAAAAATGTAAAAATCTCTCTCTTTGTTACAATTAATGCCGATAAAGGTGTTAAAGTTATCTATTTTACCCCCACGCGGTTTAAAACAAGCAAAGTCATTGAAAAGAAAAGTTTAACAATGTTCATTAAAGTTAAAAGTGGTGAAAAATTTTATTTTGTGCAAATTGTGGAACCAAAAAGTGTGGAATTCACATCTAATGGCATTATAATTTCAAGTGAGTATTGACTACAAGTCCTAATAAACTAAATATTTTAAAATACGGTGTTTTTTTTGGATTTTAGTTGTTGATAACCTAGGCATAAACGTAGAAGGCAGAGAACTTATGTTCAAAGATCGCGACGGTGCCACAATTGATTTTGATGACCTGCCACTAATAATTAAGCAATACAAATCGTGTAGCTGTTTTTTTATAGAGTTCTGCTTCGACGAAACAGAAGCAACAAGCCAGGTGAATTTTAAGAAGGTAAGTACAAATCGTTTAATTCCATTAGTGTTTTATTATCAAAGAAGTATTACAGGAATTAGAGTGTTACTTAAAAAATGGTGATTTCGGTGCTTTGTTTAGTGAGTATGAAGCTAAAAAATCACTAAGCGATAGTTCACGACGATGTCTGGTACGAGAAGCTACAAACTTTTTGCGCAAACGAAGTGGCAATTACCCCAATAGAGAAGACAAGATTGCATTAGCTGAAGCTGTTGTATGTTTGTTTCCATGTTTTAAAGTTGAAAACAGCAAATGTGGTGGCATTGTAAGCATTACATTATATGCAAAGTGTGATTTTAGTTTAAATTATTTACATTATTTTATTTGTGTTATCGTCTTAGGATCTATTTTTTAACCCGGCAGCTAATACTGGCTATTTAGTTGCTAAATTAAAAAACTTTAACTCGAAGCGACGCAAGTTAACAGCAGCAGAAAAGAACCTAGAAAGTGATAGTGAAAGTGATGATGATAGCATCGAAATTAGTCAAGAAGACCTAATTTTTTTCCAAAACTGCTTAGTTAGTGATCAGCTGATAATAAAGGAGAAGCTGCAACAAACGTTGAAAACACGTATCAGATATTGTAAAGCTAACATAAATGTATTGCAGGCCTTTCCCATTTTTTTGTATGATTCGTCATTGGTAATGAATTTTTTGAAATCTTCAAAAACATAATATTTAATTCATTATCTTTATCATTACAGATTTTATTTGATTTTGAGCTTCGTTACGGCACAAAATCGAAAGAACTGCTTGATAATTGGCCGAAATATATGCAGTTTATAGATGAAATTTCAGATGAGGCTGGCGGACAAAGCTTCGAAGGTCCATCTGAGTGGCCCATTGACGTATTACCGTTTTTAAATCTTTTAAAATTGCTTCCTTCTACCGCTGCTGGACGAGATACAAAAAAAGCTAAAGTTAGTAAATCAGTCTTAAGAAAGTTCGTTCATAGGAATTGAAAAGAAAAATATCTAGTCAGCAAATGTCTTTTTTTAAATCAAAGAAGTGTCCAGCGATCCTCCACGTTAGTTGTTGCCTATAAAATAGCAAAAAGTAACAAACCGTTTTCTGAAGGAGAATTTATTAAGGATGTAACATATTAGCATTGGAAAAGTATTATGCTCAGAAAAGGTAAAAGATTTCGAATCTATAGGGCTGTCACGTAGAACGGTCACAAAAAGAATTAAAGCGATTTCTTCTAATTTAACCAATTAAATCGATGGACGTCTTAAAAAGTTCAAGTATTTTTCAGTCACTATGGACGAGAGTGTTGACAGGAGTGATACAGCCCAACTTCTAATTTTTATCAGAGGAGTCGATGAAAACTTTGTAATAACCGAAGAACTTGCTTGTTTGAGATCTTTGAAAGGAAAGACGACAGAAAAAATAATTTATGATGAATTTAGAGAGGGGATAGAATCTCTTAATGCCCCAATTTCCAAATTAATTAATTTAACAACTGATGGAGCCCCTACCATGGTGGGAAAAAATACGGGGTTTGCAGGAGTTTAACAAAGTCAGAATCCTGAAAGCGAAACAAGTTTTTTACATTGTATATTCCACCAAGATGTTCTTTGCAAGGCTGCCTTGGACATTAGCCACGTACTTAATATTATTTTAAAATTAATTAATACCATTCGAGCCCGTGGTTTGTTACATCGACAATTTCAAGAGTTTTTTTTTCAGAAGTTGATGCAGAATTTGCAGATGTTACACAAAGATCAGATGGCTGAGTTGTGGGCATGCCTTCTCGAGAGTTTGGAGTCTTCTCGAAGAAATTAAAGTTTTTCTAAAAGCCAAAACTGAAATTTGGGATGAGTGGGAAATATTGGAGGATAAGAATTGGTGCATCGAGTTTGCTTTTTGCACGGATTTACTCGAGCACTATAATAAACTAAACAAGAAGTTACAGGGAAGAAATTAATTTATAGATGAAACTTGGGGCAGTTTGAGGTCTTTTAAAACTCAATTGTTTATATTTTCTAAATGTTTGGGAAAAAATGATTTGACTCATTTTCCAAGACTTAATTCTTTGAGGCCTGTGAGTGAAGAGAAGTTAAATGTCTTTTCACAATCTATATTAAAACTATATTCAGAATTTGAGGCCAGATTTGCTGACGTTAAAAAAATCCAACCATGTTTAGATATTTTTTCAATGCCTTTTAATGTTAATCCTGAGAATGTTCCATCTGATCTACAATTGGAAATTATAGAACTGCAATGTAATAATAATTTAAAACAGCTATTTTTAAATACAGATAAGCTTAATTATATATAAATCCTTACCAAAAGATGAATTTCCAAAATTATGGCAATGTTTGCTTCCTCTTAATTATGTGAACAGGCCTTTTCAGTAATGAAATGCAGAAAAAAATTCAATAAGAAACCGATTGTCAGACGAGAGTCTATTTACTAAGCTGGAACCAGATTTTGAGGAAATTATGTCAAGTCAGAAACAGATCCATGTTTTAAAACCGAACTTTTAATTAAACAGCAACCCCATAATTTTTTAATGAATGACCCTCTATGTTTGTTTTTAATTTAATGGCCCGCCGCAAGATTTTTTTTTTAATTTATTGGCCCGCCACCCAAAAAGTTCGCTCATCACTTCTCTAGCAGATAAAATATATGTGAATGTAATATAAGAAAGTTGTGCTTCGATTTGATCAATAGTTTTAAACATTTATACTATTACGTTTGTATCTTTCCTTAACGTTTTGTTGTGAGTTCTTTATTGCAAAATAAATATAACACCAGATTTTGGATTTTTTAAGTTAATGACAAGTTTATTTACTTTAACTACACGCAAACTTGATGCTACAGAACGATTAACTTAAGATGCACATCTTTACTTCGCGAGGTTTATTTTTGCACTAACTAACTATCCACTCAGACGCTGCCTTTTATATTTGTCCATTCAAAGTCTAGAAAAATTAAGAATCTTCTATACCCTTTGTGTCACATTTTGTTGTTGTATGTTGTTCATTCAATGTATAGGCTCCTGAATGTCTGTGTCTATTTTTGTTTTTGTTTTTATACTGATAAAATTTCTTCTTGGAATTTACTTTAAGATAGTTGTTGTTGTCTTGTGTAGTTAAGTTTTCTAAGCAAACTACGTAGCTAGTAAACAGCATAAATCATTGTTATTGTTTTTGCGTGTATAAAATTTCTACGCAGTTAGTAAACAGAAATTTATTGTTGTCTTGCGTGCATAAGTTTTCTTAGCAAACTAGGCAGTTAGTAAACAGCATACTTAATTGTTGTTGTCTTGCGTCTATAAAATTTCTACGCAGTTAGTAAACACAAATTTGTTGTTGTCTTGTGTAGATAAGTTTTCTTGGAAAACTACGCAGTTGGTAAACATCATACTTAATTGTTGTTGTTTTTGCGTGTATAAAATTTCTACGCAGTTTGTAATTAGAAATTTGCTGATGTCTTGCGTGCATAAGTTTTCTTATCAAGCCACGCAGTTTGTTAACAACATACCCAGTAGCTTACTTTATTGCTTAATTATTTTCTTTTAAAACTTAAGCAAGACACATTCGTCACAATACTTTTGTTTGGATTTGTTCCGCCGGTGAATGAAGTAATGTTTTCAATTCCTCCTGTGAATATATCATCATCGAATGCGCTCGCCATTTTTAAACAAATAGCTGGGAAGGAGTTTAAGAAGAGGCATTGAAAATATTTATACTTTTATAAATAATTTTCTTTTAAACTATATTTTTATTTTCAATATTTCGCCATACCATTGTTTAAATAAATATTTTTTCCTGAAGATGCCACCCAATGGTGTGGCGTAATATTAAAAGTAAAAGTGTAATAAAATTATTTATAGAATATTAAAAAGGTCAATTAACTATAATTATTATTTATATTAACTTTTTGCTGCACTCCATATTTCTCTGGCAGAAAAGGGACGTTTTTAAGGGCACCAAAATGAACTAAAATTTGTACCTCTAAAGTTGATTTTAATTTTTTTTACGAATAAAATTTGTTTCTCATTATCACGTTATCACGAAAAATAAATGAAGGACTAAGAAGTTGTTACAGACAATTTTTATCCACTTTCGTCCTGTAAAGGTACAAATATTCAGTAAAAAAGTACCAAATGTACATTCTCTTATATTTAAATTGGGTCAGATTTGATTTTGAATTTTAATTATGACTGTATTTATTCTGACTTTCGCACTTAACTCATTTTGACTGTTTTGCCTTTTTTACCCGCAAGAACTTCAATTCCTTGAGCTAAGCGTTTAGAAATTTATCACTCCTTAAATTTCATCATAAACATCCAGATTATTCGACAAAGGATAAATGAGTTTCAGTTTTGAAAATAAGTTTAGTATAGCTTTGAGGTTGTATATCAAGTAAAGGGTTTTTCAGCAAGAAGTTTGTTTTCTATAACAAATTAAAACAAACAATTTCAATTAAGATTAAGTTAAAATTTTGTTGTTTTACTAAGAGAAAACTTCGGCAATTATGAATGAAAAATGATATCTGGCAATTTTTCAACAATGACCGCGCTGACAGATTTCGATTCTTTCATTAAGGTTTTTAATCACTTTTTGGTAAAATGATGGTTCTATTTCGTTGATCACAGCACGAATTTTGAGTTTTAAGGCTGAAATCGATTGACTGCGTATGGGCTCTGTTATGGTTGTGTTTCTGAAATTTTTTTAAGTTTGCATGTGTTCTGGACCAGGAGTTGGATAGTCTCCAACTAACTCTTCAGCAAGGAGTAGAGGCATTGGCCTGCTCCGAACTCTCGAAGTTGCGACTAGGAGTGACTGGAGGAGAGATATCCGAAGGCTTCCTAGGACGTGGATGCACGCTCCGTATCACCCAAGTGGTTTGATCTACCGTCAGGTTATAGCTTACACAGCTGGGTACTAACGTTAATCTTATTACGCATGTCCACTTAACTGCAATTAATGATCGTTTCATTGACTGTGTGGCATATGGCACAGTCCTATTGAGACCACATTTAAATGATATCCGCGTAGTCAATAATAGGTTGTTGTTGTTAGCATCTCGAGATAACGTGATCTATTTCCATGCTCATCTTCGGAAAAAAACGTCCTAATCACGCCTACAGACCACATAGCGCACCATACTGTGACTCGTTGAACATGCAAAGGCTTCTCAATAATCGCTCTGGGATTATCAGAAGTCAAAATGCGGCAATTTTGCTTGTCAACATGCCCTGACAAATAAAAATGGGCTTCGTTTGAATAACTTATTTTGTCAAAAAAACCAGCTGGTTGTTTGTAAATGAATTGAGCGAATCTACAGCGATGTGAATGGTAGGTCGGCTTCAATTCCTGCACCAGTTAAAGCTGATAGCTCAATTAACTCCTTACGCAAAGTTCGCCATCTGATGGCTTTGTTGAGAACGTCGTCGAGGAATTGACTAATTTGGATCAGCTTTAACACTATGGTTCACAGCTGCGATGTTTTCAGTTGAACGATCCGGTCGAATACGCGTTGGTGTTTGTATATTTTGTATCGAGCCGCTCGACCCAAATTTAACCACCAAATTCTTATCGCGGTTTCAGAAGAGCGATTATGTTGTCGAAAAAAATATCACAAATTTTACGAAATTTAACCACCATTTTCATAGTGGATTTGAATTATTTTAATGCGATTTTCGTGCGAAATTCAATTCATTGTAACAATTGTCAATGCATTTACTATGAATACGTCAAAAAACTAAATGTCAAAACTATCATGTCATTCTGGGGGTTGCCACAATTTAAAACTAAACTTCTTGCTGGAAAACCCGATATTATTATTATTATTAGGTTTTAAATTTGTTTATCCTGCATTTCAAACTCAAAAGCATGTGTGAAAGAATATTTGACGAAAGGATGAATCGACCATTGCTGAATAAAGTGGAAGCTTCAAACAACTCTCACTCACACTTCTATACACATGAATAATTTTCAAAAGATATTCTCTTCCTGTTTGTAATGTAATGAAAATCTGATAACTGTATTTTTTGTTGTTTTTGTTATTTTTGGTTGACATCAGTATCAAAATCTATCGTTACTTAAGTAGAACTGACTTTTTGTCAAACTCCCAAAATGAAGTGGTTTAAATTGTTACAACTTCTATACTCTTCGTCCAGCAGTTTGAGTCGTCATATGCTTGTGCTTGTATGTATGTGTGCTTGAACTTATTTACATTTAGTTTATGGAATTGAATTGTTCTTTTATTGACCTTTAGCATTTACCAAACTTAAGCTTATTAAAATATGGTTGTGTTAGATTAGGAGTTAATTGTTTTCCTGGATACTTTATTTTTAATTTGAAATTACTTTGTAGCTTCCTTCCTACTTTTCAGTTTTATCATCTATTTTACAGTTAATTTTCAAGAGAGTTAGTGTATGTGACTGGTTGTTTGTATCTTTTGGAAATTTTGTTTGTGTTTTTTTTTTTTATTTTAGAGTTTAACAAGACTCTTCCAGTAATTAGACAAGTTCATCAGCTTTGTTTGCTCGTAATGACATTGAGCATTATTAAGAGATAAATTATTTTAGTTTTATCCAATTATTGGTTTCTTTTTTAACAAAAAAAAAGGATATTTTAAATAAATTTTAAATAGACATAATTGTTATTAAGAGCCAGTAATTGGAAAAACTTTAAACTTAGTTTTTTCTCACATGAAGCTACTCATAAGAGAAATCTGCAAATTTTTGTAAGATTTTATTGATTGGATCAGTTTTTATTGATGTCAAATTGTTTACTTTAGATCTATGGATGAAGAATAAATCCTACATTAAAACTCATAATAGCCGAGCATGGATACGGGAGTCGATAAACCTGCTTAAAAATGAAATTGCTAAACAAAAAATGTGATAGTGAATTCTAGCGAACATGCGATTAAGTAAATTAGTTCTCAATCGAATAACGGGACGATAAACGCCGCGAGACAAATTTGAGGTTAGGGAATAAAGTGGCTTACAACACACTAATTTTTGACAGCTTCTGCTTTATTGACAGCTTCAATGCAAAGTAGAAATATGAGAAACCTTCGCTTATCTTGTTAATGCAGCATCGAATTTCAGTTTTTAGCGCGTCTAATGTTTGTGAAATATAATCCATCGTCGCTAAATCACAAGAACGACGTAGCAAATTGGCATCGTCATTTCGAGAAATTATGCAATCAGGGTATTTGTCATGCAATAACTTAATTGTTTGGGTGGCTGTGTGGTTTGTAACGTCCACTCCTGAAAAATAGCCCAATTATTCCTCTGGATCAAAATCCGCACCAAACAGTGACTCGATTTGGGTGCGTAGGCTTTTCAATGTATACGTGCGGGTTTTCTGTGCCCCAAATGCGACAATTTTGCTTGTGTACATACCCGGCAAGATAAATGAGCTTCATCTGAAAAGATGATTTTTTTTTGCAAAACCGACATCTGCTGTAAGTCGAACGCAGGCGCAGGCCCACTTAGCGAAGCGTTGTTCAAGCGTATACACAACCATATTCGTTTAGCGGAAGCATAAAACTAATTATCTGTCGAATCAAACATGAGCTAAGTGTTACCATTCACGGTCCCCCCAGAGGCATATAAATATGGTCTTTATAGAATATTCCACTATCTAGACTCAGTGCAACTGGGGTATAAAGGGAGCCCAGTCCCCTGAAGACAGGCAGGTGGTTAACTGGAAACTCTACTTTATTTCCACGGGGATCAGTGAGCTCGCAGAGTTCATTATTTGTCTCTTTAGACTTATAATAGTTTTCTGGCTGATCATTGGTGTTGGCTCCTATATGGGAGCATCGTGGTGGTTGTGGTTTTGCGGCCCCATAGGGGATTATATGAAATTATGGTGGCCAGGATCATCTCGCTGATAATGACACGCTAAGTGAATGATCCAGTCCAGTGAGCATGCTTGACATGTGTTCTGGACAAGGAGTTAGAAAGTCTCCAACTCTTTAGCAAGGTGTGATAGTTTGCAGACCTGCCCTGGAATTATTCAAGTTGCAACTAGGTGGTATCTGTTGCTTAGAATTATGTCTTCGGCTATCTAGGACGCATGTATGACGTTCCAAATTATACAAAGTGGTTTGTCCACCATCTGATTAAGACTATATATAGTCAGGCGCGGATTTAAAACAAATCACACTCTGTTACCATTCACGGCCCCATAACAGTCTATGGTTATATGGTGGCCGGGTTCATTTCACCTTTAATAACACCTACCTGGTGAGCATGCTAGACATGTGTTCTGGACAGGAGTTGGAAAGTCTTCAACTCTTAAGCAAGGAGTGATGATTTTCAGCCCTGCTCTGGAATCATCGAAATTGCAACTAGAAAGTTCTGTTGCATAGAATTATAGCTTCGGCTTCCTAGGATGAGCATGACGTTCCAAATTATGCAGTGGTTTGATCCACCATCTGATTAAGGCTTCATGGCCAGGCGCAGATGTAAATCTAATCACACAGTTGTTACCATTCACGATATAAGCACTAGTTGAAAAAAAAACGTTAGATTGCGAACCTTTTAATTTGGTAACGCGGAGAATTCATGGTTAGAGCGTTTTTTTTTGCTCATTTTCGAAAAAAATATGGGTAGCTAATGACTTCTGACCACAATCCACATCCATACGATCAATTTCTTTGAAAGTAATGGTCTTTCGAGGAATTTTTATGGATTTTGTAAGCCCCATATGTGACAAATTTGTTTGTTTATATAACCACAAACGTTAAACGCAAACAATGAACTTTATAAGCGTGAAGATAAAGATCTTTTTGCAAAATGTTGCGTAAAGTGCTTCTTGTTGTTTTAGGCTCATTCTCAACACTTTGCTGTACAGTCACTATATTTGTATCACTACGGCCACTACGAGCACATTGTTGCATTGATGACAATTGACTCTCATTAACAATACGATGAGCCTTAAATTTAGTGGTTATTCTATGCACAAGTGGTTTCAAAAGGAGCCTGATGAAAGCTGCTGAAATTTTGGGAAGTGATACGGTGAAACTTTTACCATTTTGATAGTAAATTTTATCACTAAAATTCTTTGCTTTAGTATGTAACGTTTCATGCTTAATACTTCCCAACTTTTTACTACAAAAAACTTAAAGGATGACAATTTACTTCCTAACCTAAAATTACTAGTAAGAGCACTTGCCGCAAAACGAAAAAGAAATTGCGTTGAAATTTAGAAAATTTACATTTTTGTTTAAAAATATAATCGATAACTAATATCTTTAATAGTCACTGTTAAAAAAATATCAAAGTTGTAATAGATAAGTTGTAACTATCGATATCAGCTAAGAGAATTACCGAAATTTTATAAAAAAGTTTTTTAAACCTGAAAAATGAAAATATTACGATCACACAGAGGATAAATTTAATAATTAAAAGTTTTTTCGAACTGAAATGCTTAATGATGACAATAGATGTTTTGCGTAGATCTTTGTTTTATTATGCAATTATTTTTTTGTCGATAATTGCGTAGTTTTCTAAGAAAACATTAATGTACACAAAACAACAACAACTATCTTAAAGTAAATTCCAGGCAGAAACTTTATTAGTATAAAATCCAAAACAAAAATACACACAGACATACAGGTTCCTATACATTGAATGAACAACATACAACAACAACATGTGATACAAAGGGAGTAGAAGATTCTTAATTTCTCTAGACCTCTAGTGGATTACTATAAAAGGCAGCGTAAGTTAGTTAATATAAAAGGCAGCGTAAGTGAAGTTAAGTAAATCTTAAGTTAAGCATCTTTAGTAAATTGTTCTGTAGTGCCAACGTACAAATTTTTCTTTGTGTGTAGTTAAAGTGAATAAGCTTGTAAATTATTTAAACACTCTAAAATCTGGTTTTATTTATTAAGCAATAAATAACTCAGCAACAGCAAAATATTTATAAAAGGTATAAACATAACAATATAATTATAACTAAGGTGAATCAAAGAAATAAATAGAAGGTATTAAATTTGCTCAAGTCGTTAATTTTCCAAAAGTCCCAAATAGAGGAAGGAGTATAGTTAAGAAAGCTATACTAGCGATTTAATTTTTAGATAGAGCCGTCAAAGTATTTTCTAACAGAAAATATCACCTCATCATTGTGGAATTGTACAACATGTGGCGGCAGCTATTCCATTAATCTGCAGGTCTGCAAATTCTTTTATAAACATTTCAGTGATAAAGTTTAATATTAATTCTTTATACTTTGCACTATTTTGAATATTTATGCTTTTAACTTTGAACTACTTTCTTTATCAAATTAAGAATTTAATTTAGTGACAACAAATAAGAAAGAAACACAAGCCTCAATTCTCATTATGTTCATAATTCTTGTAACAACTAAATTTAAGATCTATTAAGGCAATTATCACTTGTTTCCAACTAATAAATATAATTTTCTCAATCGCACAAAACTTTATGCGAATAAAAACTAAATAAATACGAAAAGTAAGCAAAAACTATTCAAGTTCAATAAAAACTTGACCACAATATAAAAGAAGAAATTTTGTTTTTCACAAAGTTTATTCCTGTTCTTACTTAACACAACTTGTAATTGGAACTTTTTAGTGAATGGAAAATATGTTCATGTATCTTATGTAATGGGTAATTGAAGGTCTCTTACCATATTATGGGTTTCTTTTTTCAGTTGGCAGAGTGGCACAAAAAGAACTACAACTTCGATGTTAATGAATTAAAGCATTTTTTGTTAGTAAAACTAAATTAAAGTGGTTTTTGAGTAGAAACAATTTAAGTAAGAAAAACCATATGACTAATTGCAAAACAAAAAAAAAAAAAAAATTAAGAAGTCAGAAACTGTTTAAATACTTAAGTATGTCACCAAGTTAAAATATTTAAAAAGAATTAAATTTTATGGGTTGGCATATTTGGCTTAAAACTCTCTCTTGTTTTGACAATTTCAGTTTTGTTAACAATTTAAATTAAAAATATGGAATTTAAGTAATTTATAATTATTCGGAATCATTATCAATATAAGCAATTTTATTTCATGCTTAATTCCTTCAAATAAATATTTCATGATATCCTCACAAAATATTTATTACAAAAATATTTTAATTGCTTAAATATGGAAATTATCGGCAAAATGTCGGCAGACCTCCACTCTTTTTACAAAATTTTAAAACACATTTTACCATAAACCTTCCCTTATGTCGTTAATGCTGCAATGTGATTGTATTCACGTAAACCCGCTCTTTCCAATGGACCCAGACAAAAGAAAAATTACAGTGCCGCTAAATCATAATTTTTGATTTATCTAGGATCTGCTCTATTATCATAGTCCTAGAAATATGGAACTGGATGCAAATTCGTTTTCGGTTTTATCTTCGCACTGTGAAAAATGATGACTCGTGGAAAGTTTTTCGATTAACTGATCACTGCGATAAAACCTAAGTGCCATTTAAGCCCTAGAAGTCTGTATTTTTTTCCAGAATTTTGATAATTTTATTTCATTTCAGTTGTATTGACGCACATAACTCTAATTGGCAATTAAATTGCGACATTTGGAATGGCAAGACAATGTAACGTCCATGCGTTTACCATAGATGCATCAAAAGCATTTGTTAATAATGGGCACTACCATACCTATCTACCTACCTAAGAAGTGTCTTTAAGTCTTGTTGTCTATGCTATGTTGATTTTATAAAAAATTCTCATAAAATCAGTTTGGCTTTGGATATAAGACTCTTAGGTTTTTTTCAATACAATATTGGGGTAAAATTCACTGATGAGCTATGTGGGCAATAGTGATATTGCAATATGGATATGCTCTCCCCCATTACAATACATTTCAAATTAATTTTTTATTTTTATTTGGATAAATGTTTTATGAGAATATCATAAAATGTTTATTTTTTAATAAAAAATTTTTGTAATAAATATTTTATGAGAATATCATGAAATATAAAGGAATCAGGCACGAAATAAAATTGCGCTTATACCTTTGTTAACTTTCAATTTTATTATTGAAAGTTTAAAAACAAAACAAATTGTGTTTACCATAAATTGAGCCGTTTATTTTATTTTAAAAGTGGCATAAGTCACTTTGTTTTTGACATTTTTTTTATCTTAAATTAGTTTATAAGACATTTTATAGGGAATATGGTAGAATTGAATTCATTGAATTTTTAGCCAATTCACTTAGTCTGTATTTACATTTCTTTTTGAAACGGATTTTTCTAATGATTGTGTTGAAATAAAATCTTTTTTCTCCATGTTGTGTACTGTGAAGGATTTTTTCGACAGGGTCACTATGTGCAATAATATGCTTTTGAGTTGTGACATTCTTAGATATTTTAAACAACACGAAGCAACTTCCTGAGAATAAAAAATAATAAAATAATGCTAATTATGTATAGTATATTAGATATCACTATAATATAGTTCAGAAAACTGCACTATTCTTTCGTACTAATAAAAAAAATTCCAATAATCACAACAATACTTCACACACACTTATTCGATGTTTCCGTAATTAATTTCCTGAGTACAGCGACTTACGTCACTTTCAAAATAAACATTTTTGTTATACCGTTAATTATCAACACTCCTCTCAAACAAATCTCAATAGTTCTCAACTTAATTAAAAATGAAAAAAAAAACTGTTCAGTTATGACTTATGCCACTTTCAATGTAAACGGCTCAATTGACAGTTGTACTTTGTTATTCCAAAAAATTTTTAAAATTGTTTATTAAAAACAAATTGTAGTATACAAATAATAATAAAAACTAAAACATAATATACCATTCAATATAAAACATTTTTACATCTTTATTTTATATTTTAGAAAAATATAATTACAATTAATTATTTAAAACAAAAGTTTAATTGATGTACATATAATCAAAACAAAGCTCGTTATCCGAATACTTCGTTTTTTATTATAAACAAATTCTTTGTAAGTTCTTCGTAGGCCTTGCAAATTGACCTTTTTTGTTTTTTTTTGTGTTTTTTATTAAAAAGATTGATAAAAAAACAAAAAAAAAAAGTTGATTTTGCTGAAAACAATAAAAACATTTTTTATGGATCTAAATACCCGGATAAATAATATTCATTTTCATAAATCGTTAACTACAAAGTGACAGCTGAAAACAGTGGCATTGCCAGAATCAAAATACTAATTTTACTAAAGCATACATTAGCTAAAGTACTGTTTTGAATATCATTTTTTAACAAACGTTTGTTAGCTAACGTGTACTTTAAAGCTCATTCAAGAGTTTTTGATGCATACGGCCGTTAGTGTATAACGTACAGATTTGTTGTTCCAACGAATAGCAGCTATAGAGTTTTTCATATCAAAACAAAAGTTTGATGTCTCAGGAGCTAGATTAGTGAGATTATCCCGTACAATTCCTAAAGCAAAAAAACAACCTGGCATTTATTAAGCGCGCGTCATCAATTTAAGGTATGACCGTATGCTTGACTTGTGTTCTCTCTGGGGTACGTAAAAGGAGGCAACCGATTTCTTTACTCCAAACAACTTCTACGGTTCACCAGGTACATATTTAAAAATTTAGTTAAGATGGTACGAGTGAATGTATGGGCAGACATTAATGGATTGATGTACATGTTTAATGCAAAGATGTTAAATAATGTTTAGATAATGCTATTGATTGCTTATTAACCTTCTTTTGTGAAATTCTCTTATTCATTAAACAATTAGAATTAGTTTAACTAATTCCCATTAGATAATTGAAATTTTTATTTCAATGGTAAAACTAATTGCAATTAGTTGCCATTAGCAAAAAAAAAATTGGTTTACATTTACAATTAGAAATCTAATTGAATTCTACTAATACAATTAGATATTGAATTAGCTCGAATTAGAATCAAATGCATTTAACTATTTCTCTTTTTGTGAAAAGCTTTAAGTACCTCCAAGTACCCTCTTAGATCCATATTTGAAAGCAGTACTCAATTTTATTGCGGTTACGAAAAATGCATTAAGTTAAGGAATTAAATAAAATGAAAAAAAAAACTGAAATCCGAAAAATCTATATATGAAAGTAACCGCTTATTTGCGTGCCATTTCATTCAACAATGACGTGAAAAAATGAAAAGCAACGTGACCTTAAAGTTATGTTTAATTTAAAATTCTTTTAAGCAAGTAAATGCAATCCATGTATGTAGAGAAAGAGGCACCCCCTGGAAAAAAATTATTAATTATTGCATATCTGGAAACCTTCACAAAATTATCGTAAATATCGAAAATA
The DNA here is from genome assembly GCA_030448955.1 of Trichopoda pennipes. Taxonomy (NCBI): domain Eukaryota; kingdom Metazoa; phylum Arthropoda; class Insecta; order Diptera; family Tachinidae; genus Trichopoda; species Trichopoda pennipes. The sequence continues at coordinate 9,823,231 of JASKUP010000023.1, forward strand.
TATAACACACGTTTTAAAACTTGCTGTGTATTAATTTAAAAATAAAGAACTTTAATTATTATTTTTTATATTATTTTATGACCAAGTGGGCACCCCAGTACGCAGAGCTTAACTAGTATCTATTAAAACTAAATATTTATGTATAAATTACATTAACAAACATACAAAAAGAAACAGGAAAAACAAAAACAAATAATTTCTATAATCCAAAACTAAAACTGTATTCAAATTATGGCCATTGAATATCATTATCCTGGTGTTGGCCCAACATACATAAAAGAAAAAAAGAAAGTTTTTTAAACTCGCACATACTTTTGCAACTATTTGTGAATTTAAGTGGATGAACATATGTATTAATGCTAGTTTGTATGTGTGTGCTTTTAAGGATGTCTCATAAAATAACAATAAACTGTTATAAAATAGATTTCCATTTAAGGTTCTTCTTGTTTTAAATGTTTATTGTTTTTATTAAGTGTCGCATGATATGGAGAATGAAGAATAAAATATCAAAAAAAAAAAAACCCTCATAAACACTTCAAGTGGCAACATGACATATTTCAGATGACGATGAAAATAACGATAATTTTGTAATTTATGCGAGAGTCCTTTGGTAAAGTTAAACTTTCTACAAAGAAATTATAAAAGAGAAAATTTATATTAAAAATTGTTAATTTGGCTGTAAATTTAATGAGTATGGCAGCTTCTAACATGTTTAATTAGTATGTATACAGCATATACACGTAAAGTAACACATATACTATCGAATCTAGTAGATTTAATAAACTATATATGTATTTAGCCAAAAAAAATTATAACAAGTTTAGGTGTAGCTAATTGTTAAGAGCACAACTATTTGCATTACTTTTTTCTTTATTTTTCTATTCGTTCACTTAGTTAAAAGTCTGCTTTTCTGCCATTACTTTAAGACTGAATCATATTTTTGGCTTTCCTTTTAATGTTTATTCTATTAAAATACAGTGTGCTAATTTTGTTATTATTTTGGTAACTTTTTTAAGGAGGTAAAGCACAATCATTCTGCTTCTATTTGTAGGTGAGGAAAATCGACTAGATTATTATAAAATGTAAAAGTCTGGCAAATTTGTTTTTTATAAATATGTATATATATAAACATAATATGATAATAATAAGCATAATATATTATAATATACGTTGTGAATGGCATGATATCTTAAATTAAATTTTTTTATTATTTTAAGTTTATATATTGGGTATTTTTACCAGCTATTTAAGGGTGTTAAATCTGTTAACGTATTTATTATTTGCGCTAGGCCTCGTCTTGTGTCACTCCTTTATCCACCCCAGATTTTTGCAATGCAATTAGCTGAAAAATTATTTTTTCTAGCTTTTTTAAGGGAAAAGGCTAACGGCTGTATGCATAAAAAACGCTTACTTGAGCTTTAAAGTACACGTTAGTTAACAAACACTTTAAGGCTAACAGACGTTTGTTAAAAAATGGTATTCATAAACAGTACTTTAGCTAATGTATGCTTTAGTAAAATTAGTATTTTGATTCTGGCAATGCCAATATTTTCAGTTGTCACGTTAGAATTAGTTTAGACGTTTGTTAAAAAATGGTATTCATAAACAGTACTTTAGCTAATGTATGCTTTAGTAAAATTAGTATTTTGATTCTGGCAATGCCACTATTTTCAGTTGTCACGTTGTAGTTAACGATGTATAAAAATTAATATTATTTATCCGGGTATTTAGATCCATAAAAATTGTTTTTATTGTTTTCAGCAAAATCAACATATTTGTTTTTTGTTTTTTTATTAATCTTTTTAACTAAAAGCAAAGCACCCAAAAAATGTTAATTTGCAAGGCTTACGAAGAACTTACAAAGAATTTGTTCATATTAAAAAAATTATTATTCGGATAACGAGCTTTGTTTTGATTATATGTACATCAATAAAACTTTTGTTTAAAATAATTAATTATAATTATATTTTTGTAAAATATAAAATAAAGATGTTAAGATGTTTTATATTGAATGGCATGTTATATTTTAGTTTTTATTATTATTTGTATACTACAATTTGTTTTAAAAAACATTTTTAAAAATTTTTGGAATAACAAAGTATTGTCAATTGAGCCGTTTACGTTGAAAGTGGCATAAGTCACAACTGAACAGTTTTTTTATTTCATTTGTAATAAATTTTATATTAAAAAGTTAAGAAGTATTGAGATTTGTTTGTTTGTTAGTCGCTGTACTTAGGAAATTAATTACGGAGCTTAGTGTGAAAGAAATGGAAACATGTAATAAGTGTGTGTGAAGTATGTATTGCTGTGATTATTGGACTTATTTTTATTAGTTCGATATTATATTATAGTGATATCTAATATAGTACACATAATTAGCATTATTTTGTTATTTTTTTTATTCTCAGGCGGTTGCTTCGTGTTGTATAAAATATCTAAGAATGTCACAACTCAAAAGCTTATTATTGCACATAGTGACTTATGTAAAGGACAAAATAGTAATAGTAGTAATAGCCCCCTGTCGAAAAAATCCTTCACAGTACACAACATGGAGAAAAAGGATTTTATTTCAACACAATCATTAGAAAATTCCGTTTCAGAAAGAAAACTAAAACAGACTAGTTAAAATGGCTAAAAGTTAAAATGTTTTAAAAACTAATTTAAAATAAAAAGATGACAATAACAAAGTAACTTATGGCACTTTTAAAATAAACGGCTAGGTTTGTTGTAAACACAAATTGTTTTGTTTTGAACTTTCAATAATAAAATTGAACTGTCAATTTATTGTAGGTTTAACGTAGGTTTTTCCTACTTTAAAGTTAACAAAGGTATTTTAAGGTAAAAGCGTTTTTTGAATACAACTTTAGGAAATTGTGCTTAACAACGGCAGTTAAACCTACTTCAAGTTTTTATGCATACAGCCGTAAATGTTCAAAGGCGCCTTACAATAAATAAATAGGCCATTGATTTCATGATTAAAACCATTCCCATTGAAGTTTGCTCGAAAGTTTTGGAATAACTTTCATAACCTTATTAATGCATCAAGCGCGTACGGTCTTGGCTAAAACTATAGGATCTCTTTATTTGGTACTATTAGGAATAACAATCACCCCTATTCTGCGTTTCGATTAGGTTTTCGCATTCGAAAGAAAAAGAAGAAGACAACAATGTTTATAAAATTAATAGCATCACTGTGGAATGTGGAAATGAAATAGCAAAATAAGCAAGTTGTTATCATTTACATAAACAAATGTAAAGTTTAATACAAAAAGTTGTATGTGTACATAATTAAAAATAAGCATTTTTTGTTGGAGGACCGAGTGCATTGAGGACTCCTGCAGCTTCCTCCCAGAACACTGCCACTTCTTCCTTTGATCGCTGGTGCTTTCCACATGCAATGTCTGCTTTAGATGCCATTAAATTTGCCAATTTTTAATACCGGTGCGGTGTTGTAGTTTTTGACCTGTAACACATAAAAAACACATCATATTCGGGTACAAAAATTAACAATTTAAAACAAAAAAAAATTAATTTAATTCAATGTTTTTTTATCGTTTCTGAATATTTTATCTAATTTTCTACTCAAATTTTTTTCAATTTTAAACTTTTTAACTAAAAAACACAGATAAAGAAAACTCCCCCGTTAACAAAAAATCAACTGAGAAAAACAGAGCTCCGATCGTATTGCAGAATACATACAATCGAAAGAAACTGAGCGGAATCGAAACGCCGAATACCAAAGCTGCTAGACGGAGAAAATTTCGATTCGAATCGAAACGCAGATTAGCCGCAAATAAGTTCCCAAAGTATTATTTCAGTATTAAAGAAATCAGAAATTGTTAAAATTTTCTCTGGATAGAGCAGTACAAATGAAGTTAAAGGATTAATAATAGGATCCTTTAATTTTACAATCTAGCTAAACTCTCTATAGTTAAGCTCTTCTAGTTGATTTAGTCGAATAGAGATATTTGTCTATATCATTTGCTTGGGCCAGCTTATGTAGAGCAGCTTTACTAACTCGAGAAAAATACTATATTATCCACCGATAGCATACAGTCAATTGTGCATGCAATCAATAGGTTAATAAGGCATTTCTATTTCTTAGTCTAAAGTAGTGTGTTCACAGGAAAAGTGGCTAACCTCGTAGCAACCAGGAAGATATGTATTTTATTTAACTTTATTCTTTTATATGTGGGTATTTTACACATATACATTTGCTTCAAATGTTCCAAATAACTATAAAGTTTTTTGCTTAAATAACACAAAAAAAAAAAAATATTAAAAAAAACACAATGTCCTCATATTATATTTTGTATAAATGAAATGACTCCGTTTTCTACTGCAGATGCCAAAATAACAGATGGCAAAATGATTTTAAGTACTAATGACTTAACTTGTGTTGGTTTGACCTTCTATCTCATGCTCCTTCCTTAATAACCCCATCATCCACATCATCATCATCATCAGCATCATCTATCCTCATCTAATTGCCAGCAGTTGGTAGAATTAATTTTTTTTTTAATTTTCTTTTAACCCTTTTAAAATGTAGGAAATAAAAATAAGTGTTGTAATGACTTTAACATATTTTTTGTTTTGTTATGAAAGATAGCCAAATGTAATAGCTTCCGAAATTTTCGAAAATACTTAATCATTTCATGTATTTGGTCTCTTAGAGGTTTTTCATATATTATGGTTATTGAATATGAAGAACCACATAATCGAAACAACAGAAACAGCCTGTTTTTCTAATCTGGCAACTTAGTGTTTTAAGTTTTCTTGTAAAATCAGTTAATGTTGACCCGGAACATAATAATGTTAAGTGTTTTATTATCTCCTTAAGGTAAAAACCGAACTATATTGGCTTGTGCTTAGGCTTTCTACATTCAGTTCAATTAAATTTCGATTCAATTGATATATTATCGTAGGGGACCTGTAGGTTAAAGCTGATCATCCCCGGCTTTTGGTATCCACATTCAGAATATCTCTCTTAATGACGGCTACTCAAATCCGGTGCTACAATTCTACTTTTTTCGCATCTTAGATACATGTTGCGATGGCCCACTCTCGCCGCAATTAGTAGCTAAGGAATTCCTATTTCATCTTAGTTTTTTTAGGGTGCGTTACAGGCAGTCTAGTTTAGTATTAAGAAGGTTCAATTTCTGAAAGATATTTATTCTTCTAATATTTTTCAAATTCCCTAAGCCTATTCGATCGATGATTTTTGCCGGTAATTTCTTAGCTGATGAACTTTGTTGTCTAAACAGAAGTGATTTAAGGGGTGAGCAAAATTGATCTTAGCAAGTAAATTGGCTTAAAACACTCACTTTTAAAGTAGAAATATAGAAATTTATAATGGAAATTGATGTCAGGCAAATATTCATGTCGCCAGACGTTCGTTTTTTCCACAATATTTTGAAGCAAGTTTTGCAGCAAAGCCACGCTTATTTCATCAATGCAGCGCCCATTTCATCATTTAGAGCCTTTTAAAAGGCCCCACAGAAAAAAATCCAGCGATGTTTGTTACATCACAATAACGAGACAGCCAATCGACATCGACATGTCGAGAAATATTTATGTGGTTGTGTGGCTTGTGGCGTCGTCTTGCTGCAACTAAAAGACACTGATGTCAACATTAGCCAATTGTGGCCACAAAAAATTAGTTATCATTCGGCATTTCCTTGCTCAACGAATCGATATTGTCGCCTGACAGCAAACCGCACCACACAACTACTTGCTTTGTATGTAAAGAATTTTCGACTACTGTTTGTAGATTTAATGAGCTCCATATGCGACAGTTTTGTTTTTTTCGTTCAGTTGTTCAAACAGCCATTTCGAAAGTGTTCGACGCAAACAATGGTTGGTCGGCTTTAATACTAGAATGAGTTGAACTTTATAAGCGTGTAGATGAAGATTTTTATGCAAAATGTTGCGCAAAGTGCGTGTAGTCATGTCTAATTGTTGCAAAAGTCAATTAGCTGATGTTTAAGGGCCATTTTCGTTGCTGTATAGCGGTTATGTGTGCATTACTATGGCCACTACGAGCATATTGTTTTGATCTATTATCAGCAACAATATCATGAACCTCGACATTATCGATTAAATTATGCACAGCGGTCTTAGAAAAAGCCTGAATACAAAGAAAAAATTGCTGCAATTTTATGAAATGATACAGTGATTTTTTTTCACCATTTTGATTGGAAAATTTCACAACTAATTCTATGCTCAAGACTGCAACGTTTCTGAACTTTAGCTGAATAACTATCGAAGGAAGATAACTGAATTTTTGATATCTAATCTTTTGACAGACAATTTACTTTCTAACCAAGAAATTACCCACCCAATACCTGTATTTTTCTTAAACGGCAAAAGTTATGAAAATGTAACCCAAATGGAATAAAAGTTTTTTATCTATAGAAAAAATGCAGTAGGGTACATTTACTTCTTATTTGACTTTATTTTTCTGCATCCCAACAAATAAAGCAGAAAATTCATTGCATGTTTGAATGCTGCCTGCGCTTTTTAGAAAATTGTGTTTTTATTTTCACCATTCTTTTTTCCTTATTTTTAAGAAAATTCTCGCTTCTTTATATTCTGAGCATGAGGATTTAGTTCGCAGGACTTTAATTTACTTATTTGCCTTGTTTAGTTTTTTTTTGTGTGTGTTTTAATCACTCTTCCCGACAGTTTATATCATTGTTTATTTTTAATGCACATTTTTGCTGATCTACACAGTGTTGCGGAATGTGCACCATAAAGTTCTGTTTTTGTGTCCTTTAAATGTTGCTGTTGTTCTTGTTATTATTAGATTGCATTAAATTGAATTTAATTCAAATGAAAATGAATGAAAATATTTATGACTTAAATTATTAATTCCATGAAAATAAAAAGGAGAAATGTAAAAACAACAGTCTAAATGTTTTTGTGACTATTTTTATGTAGAATAGTCAAGGAAAATACTTCAGGAAATCATAAGCTGATTTCAGATGAATCTAAATGTAATATTTGAAAATAGTTTTGAAGTAAAAAATATCTAACAGAGATGGAAGCGTTGCGAATTTAAGCATGTCTTTTATATTATTCTTGAGTAAATATCAAAATCAGTTAAAAATATCTTGAATCGTTTTTGATTAAAGACCTAAAACTTTTTCACACTTTCATAGGTACAAATACTTAAGGACTATTGTAGCATAATTTCATTCTACAAGCTTAATAGTGATACCAGCACAGTATAGTGAAGAGAGTGTTTTTATAGAGGTATAGAACTTTAACTTCAATTTATTTTCTTTAACTCGCAGCCTTTTGTCAGTTGTCAAGTGATTTATGTTTAGTTTGGTTTGACATTTCATAAGCGAATAGACTGACGCCCGAACAACGTTTCCGAATTGTCTAAATTTATTTTGAAAACCATGTTTCTGTTCGAAATACCCCACCCTGATTTCATAAGCGAATTTCGTTCAGCAGTGACTATAGACTACACTACTGGCTGGACTGTACAATAGACTATAGGTTACACTATGTGATAGACTATGGACTAGACTATAGGCTACACGATAGGCTAAACTATAGACTAGACTATAGGGTACTCTACAGGATAGACATAGAGACTACATATCAGACTAGGCTTTAGACTACACGATGGGCTACACTATAGACTAGACCATAGAATGGACTGTAGACTACACGATAGGTTTAACTATAGGCTAGATATAGACTGACTATATGGTACACTAGAGGGTAGATTATAATCCACACTACAGACTAGACTATATACTAAACTATAGGCCACACTACAGGCTAGACTATAGGTTAAACTACAGGCTTGACTATAGACTAGACTATAGGGTACACGATAGACTAGACTATAGACTAAAATATAGGCTAAACTATAGGCTAGATATAGACTGACTATATGGTATACTACAGGGTAGACAATAGACCACACTATAGACTAGACTAAAGGCCACACTACAGGCTAGACTATAGGTTAAACTATAGGCTTGACTATAGACTAGACTATAGGGTACACTACAGGATGGACTATAGATTACACGGTAGGCTAGCCTATAAGTAGACTATAGACCACGCTACAGTCTAAAGTATAGACTAGACAATAGGCTACATGATAGGGTTTTACTATAGACTAGACTATAGGCTACACGACAGGCTAAATACAGACCAGTCTATAGGGTATAGATTATAGACTACGCTACAGGCTACACTACAGGCTACACTGCAGGATAGACTGTACTTAGACTAAACTGCAGGCTAGAATATAAACTAAATGATAGGCTAGACTATGTTACAGGCTAAACTATAAACTTAAAGACTAGAACACAGGATATACTATGCTTTACACTAGAGGCTAGACTATAGTCTAAGCTATAGACTAGATTATAGGCTATACAATAGACTAGACTATACACCAGACTACAGGGTACACTAGAGGGAAACCTCTAGACTACACGATAGGCTGGACAATAGACTAGATTATTAGATATAATACAGGCTAAACTATAGGCTGGGATATAGACTACACTTACTACAGGGTTTTGTTTGAATGGATTTGATTTGATTTGGAGTGATAAAAATCATCAAGTGTATGCTCAGAGACCGTTACATCTAGAGAAATTGGCTGAAAAACGATACTGTTCAGAACATTACAGACCGATTTTTTCGTTAATAAATTGAACAGCCATGATAGGCAGGAGCTGTGGTTTCAACAAGACGGGTGAATATGCCACACGGCTCGTGCCACAACTGACTTATTAAAGGAAACATTTAGTAAGATTGTTAATCTTACTTCATGTTCCGGACCCTTAAATTGCTGGGGGCTAATTTACGATCATCCGATTTAATGTCGCTAGACTATTTTCTGTGAGAAAATGTGAAGTCACTAGTTTACGCCGATAAGCCTGAAATGTTTGACTACTTAAAGAACAACCTAAGTTATGTTATTGCTGATATACGGCCACAAATATTGAAAAAATTCATCGAAAATTGGACTTCGAGATTAAACTATATCCGAGCTAGCGATAATGGTTTTATGCCAGAAGTCTTATTTAATTTATAATGCCAGAAGATTATTTTTTGAATATAGAAAATTTGACGTCAATTTAAAAAAAAATTTTTTTTGTTTTATTCCATTGCATTATCTCTGTAAAAATGCTAAATTTTTATAATTTCAGTTTTTACTTGGCTGGGCGAGGTCTTCATTAACAGGAAACAAAAATTGATTCAATTTTTTTTCTATATGTTTTTCATTTTATTTAAAAATATTTAACATTAATATTTAGTGTTTATAAAGATGTGGCGAAATATTAAAAATAGAAATAAATTTATTAAAATTTTTATAAAAAAATGTTGGGCTTAAAAAATTAATTATAAACTAATAAATTAAACTTAAATTATTTTTTAAATTTAAATATATAAAAAAATCTTTATGTAGGTAATACTTTACATACACATAAAACTTTATATACAACGTATGAAATTTGTTGTTTAAACAAAAATAAGTGATTAATTGTTGCTTGACACCATCGCTACCAGCAGCATCATTATCAACATCCACAGAAGTTGCAGCAACTATTTTATTAAACGTTTTTATTTTATTCTTTTCAAAAGTCTCGTTTTACTTCTCCTCTCTTATTTTCTATGACACAATCTGCTGAATACAATATTAATGATGCATAATGCAATTTTTTGTCTGCACCTTCACATATTCATGTAAAAGTGATTTACCAACAAAAACTTTCGTAAATTTGTGTATGTACTTACATATATATCATATATGATTATAAATGTTATATTTTTTTATGTTGTAATATAATATAATAAATTTGTGCGTTTGCTAAAAACTTCCTTTCAGCCAAAATTTCAAATATCAAAATAATATTATTGATAATAGTAATAATTCTTTCAACTCTTCCTAAAAATAATAATAATCCTTTATGCCTACAGACAAGCAAGAGGATTGAAACTTAGTTTTTAATTTGTATTTGCACGTCCTATTATTATTTTTACGTTTTCACTTTAAGAAATACTTTTGCTGCCTTGCTGAAAGACTAGTAGAAAATTAAATTAAACATTGGAATTATAACCAAATACCGAGAAGACGCTCATACATTTGAAACTTTCAAAAGACTTTCAAAATCGTCGAACAGAGTTTTTTACCTAAAAATGTTAAACAAATCCCCAGTTAGCGGAGAACTCCCGTAATGTGACAACACTGTTTAGGTCTCTGTTTTCCTTTCTTTTTTTATGATTTTTTGTGAGGTGTCGTTGTTGTATCTCATGATTATAAACCAGGGCTGAGACGTTTAGACCAAATGAACTTTTTTCTGTACAACCTTATTACAATTTCAAGCCAATGTATTTTGAACAATTTAAACAAGTTGCGAGTTTTATAGTATAATTTTCTTCAAAGTTTTTATATATTTAAAATCGATAATGTATTAAAGATAAAAGTTTGCTAAAATTGTTTTTAATTGTTAAATTTGGCACATATGTCTCGTTATTTTTTTTTCTTAAAAAAATTTTCTTGCATTTTTATAAATTCATTTTTTTAAATTTCACTAGTTATAATTTTTCTATTAAAAACTTCATTAGTTGTAATTTTTCTAATAAAAAATTTTAACAGCCATAATCCTTACACAAAAAAAAAATTATATAAAAAAATATCATCAATCATTATAATAAAAAAAAGTGTCATCAGTCATAATTTTTGCTTAAAAAACAATTTCACAATTTCTATACAAAAATTTTAATTACTTATAAATTTTGTATTTACCAATTCAAATCTTTTCTTTTACCAATGACCACAAAAATTTTTCTTATAAAACATCAATACACAAAATTACAAAAAAAAACAAAAATTATCAACTATAATTCTTTTGTAAAAAAATATCATCAGTCATGATTTTTCTACAAAAAATTTCATCAGCTTTAATTTTTATAAAAAAATATTATGTCATGATTTTTTTACAAAAAACTTTCATCAGTCATACTTTTTTACAAAAAAATTTCATCAGTCATATTTTTTGCTCAAAAAAATCTTCAATCATTATTATTCTGTAGAACATTTTTATCGATCATAATATTTCTATTAAAAAATTTTATGTCCCCATTTTTCCTAAAAAAATTTCATATCATAACTTTGCTATAAAAAAATATCAGTTGCATAAAAAAAAAAATCATTACTTATAAAATTTCTGTATAAAAATTTTCATAACATATATTTTTTATTTGCTAAATGAAACCTCTGTTTTTACTAATAACCACATGTTTGTATTAGAAAACTTCAATACTCAAAACTACCAAAAAAAAAAGATTATCAAAAATAAATCCTCTTTTTCTATAAAAAATTGTTTTTCTATAAAAACTTTTATCAGTCATAAATTTTGCTCAAAAAAATTTCTTCAATTATTATTATTTTGTAGAAAATTTTTATCGGTCATAATATTTTTATTAAAAAAACTGTATGTCCCCATTTTTCATAAAAAACTGTTTGTCCCCATTTTTCCTAAAAAAATTTTATATCATAACTTTGCTATAAAAATATATCATTTCCATTAAAGAAAATTTCATTAGTTATAAAATTCTTATACAAAAATTTTCATCAGTTATAATTTTTCTTCTCCTTAATTAAAATATTTTTTTCTACCAATGAATATAGATTTTTATTAATAAACTTCATTACTCATAATACTTTTCTAAAAAAAATTTCATTAATCATAATTTAAAAAAAAAGGAAAATTTCATCAATCATAATTTTCATTAAAGAAAAATTGTGAACCATTATTATTCTGTGAAGAATTTTTAAAGGTCAAAATATTTCTATTAAAACGTTTTATGTCATATTTTCCTTAAAAAAAATTCATATCATAAAAAAAAATATATCCATAAAGAAAATTTCATTACTTATAAAATTTCTATACAAAAATTTTTGTCACTTATAAATTTTATATTCACTGATTGAAATATTTTCTTTTACCAACGACCACATATTTTTATTATAAAACTCAATACTCAAAATTTATAAAAAAAAAAAAATTCATCAACTATAATTCTGTAAAAAAAAATTTCATTATTTTTCTATTAAAAAAGTTTATCAGTCATATTTTTTATAAGAAAATCATATCATAATTTTTGGCCTAAACTAAATTTCATCAAACATTATTATTGTGTAAAAATAGTTTCATCAGTCTTAATGTGCTTATGAAAAAATTTCGTGGCATAACTTTTCTATGAAAAAAGAACATCATTTACTTAAAAAGAAATTCATTAGTTATAAAAATTCTGTATAAAAATTTCCATGTTATAATTTTTCTAGACCCAAATTAATATATTTTCTTCTACCAATGAATACATAGTTTTCTTAATTTAAAGAAGAGCTTCAGCCATTATCATTCTCAAAAAAAAATTGCATCAATTATTTTTCTATAAAAAATTTCATCAATCTTAATTTTCCCTCAAACAAAATTTCAACAATCATTATTATATATTAGTATCAGTCATAAGTTTTTATAAAAAATATCATCAGTCATAATTTTTTTACAAAAATATTTTATCAGTCATAATTTTTTTTACAAAAACATTTTATCAGTCATAATTTTTTTACAAAAACATTTTATCAGTCATAATTTTTTTACAAAAAAAATTTTATCAGTCATAATTTTTTTAGAAAAAAATTGTGTCGGTCATAATTTTTTTACAAAAACATTTTATCAGTCATAATTTTTTTACAAATAAGTTTTATCAGTCATAATATTTTTACAAAAAAATTTTATCAGTCATAATTTTTTTCCAAAAAAAAATTTATTAGTCATATTTTTTTACAAAAAAATTTTATATAATAATTTTTCATAAAAAATTTTTTGTCATAATTTTTTTACAAAAACATTTTATCAGTCATAATTTTTTTACAAACAAATTTTATGTCATAGTTTTTTCTAACAAATTGTGTGTCATAATTTTTCTATAAACACAAATAACATGATTCATCTGCACAAAAGTTTCATCAGTCATAATTTTTCTATTCGCTCATTAAATTTTTTTCTGCTCCCAATGAATACATATTTTTATTGGTTGTTTCATGTTCATTAAACTTTAGTTTTAATTCTTCTTCTTACTTTAGTTTTATTAGTTAATTTCACTAAAAGTTTAAGTGGCATTTTCAACTCTGTTTTTTTAAATTTATTAAAAAATATTTATAACTGTGATATCCAAAGCATTTTTTATACTCTTTTATATTAAATTGTGATATTTTGGTACAAATTACGAAACAATTGTAATTTAGTACAATTGAGTAATCCCTGACGAAAACCAGTCTAAATAAAAGCCTGAAAAGCACACCAGCAAGTACTGAGAAATGTGGTGTTGTTAGTGAGAGAAACAGTGATGTCAAAACTCTTTAATGTTGTGCATAATACAAAGGAAAATAAACAGTGTAAATGAGTGAGATTTAAACAAAAATTTAAAGTAAAATCTAGAAATTAATTTTTCATATTTTTTCGGCTTACATATATTTAAGCTTCTGAAGTTAACACGCTAATCAGTTTGAGGCTTATTATAAAATATATAAATAAGATTTTGAAATAGACTATTTTTATTATTAATTGTTTGAGATTCAGCCAAAGTGTCAATAGAGACTTGCATTAAGTTATTATAAATATTATTAATTTGAATATAAAAATACCCACTTGTGCCTTAATATTGACTGTTTAAACAAGCGCAACGTATTTTGTTGCATAACGTAAACTTTTAAGTTAATCTACGTTAACTTGTAGCAGATTCCTTTATACAGATTTTATGTTATTTTCATAAAATATTTATTATTTCAATATTGAAATCTATTACTGAGGGAGAAAGACGGAAAAGTCTTACATCTTAAGCCAAATTGATTAAATAAGAATTATATTGAACCGGGACAGCAAGAAGAAAACAAAATACAAAAACCGTTTATATAAAAACATAGCAACATTTAAGAATTTATTACTAAAATTTTATATTACTTTTTAAAAATCTTCTTAGATGTAAAGTGTATTATCTATAAATTTTAGAACTGCCCAATATTAATTAGCTTGCAATTATTTCCAGAGTTTTTCCAGGTTTTTTGTTTCGGAATAAATATCAATTTGTTTAAGAAATGCTTAAAAAAAATATGAAACTTAGTGCCAAAAAAGGGACAATCGTTAACATAGATTACTAACTAGAGGAGACAATGGGTTAACGAGTTTGTTTTTGTTTAAGTTTTCATTTAACAATATTATATTAATTGGCGCAAATATTTAAAAACGGTATGTTTTTATCCATTATTTTTTAATTTTGGATACCCAGAAGCGTGGAAATAAAATAAACAAGAAAATGACAAAAGACCGTAAATTTAAAATACATTTAAAAGTACTAACTTAACACCGGAAAAAATGCCAGGTGGAGAGATAATCTACCTATATTAGTAGATATGAGCCTAACAAAAGAACGACATAATCCAACACTGTTTATTACTAACAAACATAATACTAACCCTGCAGCACTTTTCCCCTGGGGGCACATTTATATGTTTTGACGGAATCTCACCGTCATTACATGTGTCACTGGGAAAAAAATGGAAGCTCAGTGCCCTGAAGGCTGGCAGGGAGTCAACTGGAAGCTCCACGTTATTTACACTGGAATCAGTAAGCCCCAGAGTTCAGCTTTTTGGTTTTTTAGCCTTTTAGCTCTTCTCTGTCTGATTGTTGAGGTTGGCCCTTCGGGAGTATCGTGGTGATTGTGGTTTCGCGGTCCTCATGAATTTGATTAAGGGGCCGGGATCATCTCACTTTTACTGAGAACAATGAGCATGCTTGTCATGTGCTCTGGACCAGGAGTTGGATAGTCTCCAACTTTTCAGCAAGGAGTGGAGTTTGGCGGTCCTGCTTCGAAACCTCTGAAATTGCAACTAGGATTGACTTGTTGCTAGAAATTAGTCCTCGGCTTTGCCCCAGTGGTTTGACCACCGTCGGGTTATGGCATACACGTGCTAGGTGCCGACGTAAATCTTACCACGCAACCCTCCAGCACTATCTAGAAACGCAGCTTGAAAACTATATCGAATCAGAAGCGCTCGCCGACGAACAAACAACCAGTAACGACGGGTTTCATCGAGGGATATCACTACAGTATTTCATTTACTGGCGAAACAAATAAAAGATTACTATAATTATTATACTTCAATTTTTATATAAAGACCCTGTACTCATAAAAGTTTTTATTATTTGGAAAAATGTTGTAAAAAATCGCTAGACTTTCATTACATTCAGTAAGCAACAGTCTGTATTTTTTTCTTTTATTTTATTTTTTGTTGTTGGCGTTGTATTTGTGAGATACAGACATTGTTTTTTTTTGTTTGTTTTTTTCTTTCTTTTGTTTACTATTCAACCACTTTTTTGCTTAATAGCATTGAATTATTTATATGTTTATTTGCTGTATTTAAAAAAAACATGTCTGTTATCTCAATATTGTTAATAATTCTCGTATGCTTTTTCTTATTAATGTTTGTATAAATATATTCATTTAGAGTTATTCCTGCATGTTGGCGGTCCCGTTACTCTCAGTGGATACGGTTGGCCACAACCCGTAATTGTGTCGAAAAATATACTTTGATATAAATATCTATGACTAAGAATATTTCTTCCATAAAACAAAAAAAATCAAACAAAAAAAACAAAAAACAATTTCAAAAACACAAAAACTTTCAAGATCACTTGTCCAATTTAATAATAATAGGTTGAGACTAAGAACACAATTAACAGATGTTAATAAAAAAATACACTTTAGAACTGGAGAGCAACAATTATGATCGCCTTCTTTTTTCTTAAATTTTTATTTATTATTTTATTTATCCCTGGTTCTTTCTAATTAAAATTTACTTTAAAACTTTTTAACAGAAATTAAAAATTTTGTTTCTTTGAAAAGTGTTTTCTATTATTCGATAGATAGTTTGCTTTTTTCTATCTAAAAGTGTTTGCTAGCGAATATAATGATGGTATGTATAATTTAGATTTTATTTTAAAACCAAAATTTATGTAAAGTGGAAATATTGGAATATGATGTTTCTTTCCCCAAAATTTTAAAGCACATTTTGCAACAAAGCTTCGCTTACCTCTTCGAAATAAAGTCGAATTTCATATTTCGGAGCGTAAGTTGCTTGTGGTTTGCTTGGTCTTTCAAATGGTCCCCGAGTAAATGATCCAGCGGCGTTATATCGCAACAACAAGGCGGCCAATTGACATCGTTTAATGGAGAACTTACGCGACCGGAATACTGCTCATGCAATAACTAAATTATTTGGATGGCTATCGGGTTTTTGCATCGTATTGCTATAACCAAAGCTCGCTGATGTCAGAGAATTCACAGCGACAGCGCTTTTTTGCGCAGTTTCCCGCCTGATCACATCGCACCATACGAAAGAAATTTCCTTAGATGGAATAGCTTTTCGAGGACTGTTTGTGGATTTTGTAAGTCCTATACGCGACAATTTTATTTGTTTATGCAACTGCTTAATTGAAAATGATGAGGCTCATCACTATAGATAATTTTGTTAAAAAATGCGTTGTTTTCGTTCAGCTTTCTAAGCACACAAACGTTCAAAGCAAACAACTCTTTAAAGAGTAGAACTTTGAAAACGTGAGGGTGAAGATCTTTATGCAAAATGTTGCACGAGGTGCCTCTAGTGATGCCCGATTTGTGCGAACGTCGATGAGTTGATGTGTAAGACTCATTCGCAACAGTCTGCTGTACAGCGGCTATGTTCGCAACACTATGGTCACTACCAGCGTATTGTTGACAACAACAATACTGTGAGCGATTAAATTACGCCCAATGATTTCAGTAGGAGCCTTATTACGAAGAAAAGCTGCTCGAATTTTATTAAGTGATCAGTTATATGTGCATCATTTTGATTTTCACAAATAGAATTTTTTCCTCAAAAGTGCAACGATCCACGCTTAAAATTTCCAAAGTTTTTTTAATAAATTAGTCTCAAAGGACGACAGCTGTTCTTGGCATGAAAACATTTGACGTATAATTTACTTTCCAACCTCAATTTTGCCCATCCATCATTTTCCATTTCAAATTTCTTGTGCCGAATCTTTATTATTATCCAGTGTAGCGTTACATTTTTAAAATTTCCCAACTTTTTACTAATTAAATGTCATAGGACGACAGCTCTTACTCATTTGAGAGACAATTTTCTTCCTAACCTTAAATTTTGCCACCCTTAAGGTATACTACTTTGTTTTGCCGCTATTTTTAGGTGAAGATTAGTCTAGACAGTTCATATTTGGCAGCTGTGAAGTAGACACGTGGCAAATTTATTATGGAAAAATAGTCGATAAGCCAACGTGTTTTAATCGTCAAAACATTTTATCAAAATCAGTCATCGATTACTGTGACGATGAGAAATGAGTGACGCGGCATGTTTTCTTTAGATTGCTATGTGAAAAGTCGATTTTGGGGAATGGAAAATTATTAAACAATCACCTATGCATCCATTAAAAGCGACAGTCTGCTGTACATTTGCTCAGAAGGATTCATTGGACCTTACTTTTTTGAAAATGAAAACGGCGTAACGCTAACTTTGAACGGGGATCCATATCGCGACATGATTGAAAACTTTTTAACGCTGCAAAGGCATGCTTTGGGCCTGATTAACATGTGGTATTAATAGGACGGTGCCACATCGCATACACCCAGGATAACAATGGAATTACTGCGAGACTTGTTTCCATAACAAGTTATTTCAAGAAATGGTGATGTTGATTGGCCTAAACTTCGGACTTCTTTTTGTGGGAATATCTGAAAAGCACGGTTTATGCAAATAAACCAGAAACGCTTGAGCAACTCAAACAAGATATTTATGATGAAACTAATGACATACTGCGTGAAATGTGAGAGAATGTAATAAAAAATGTACCGAAAAGGGCACGCATTTGTGAGACTAACAGCGGCGGACATTTATCTGATATTGTATTCCATACAAGATTTCCGACACTAAATAAAACATTTATCAATATAAGATCCACATTCTTTCATTTAATTAAAAATTATAAACAAACAAAGTAGTATACCTTCCCGGCGGACACCCTATATATACATTTTCCTACAACCTTACGTTATTCTTAATAATTATTGTTTTTTTTTTAGTAGTGATTAATTAGTGATTAATTTCGGGTTTAAATGGCCACGATTTTTACAGTTTGATTGCTAATGCCAGTGTTCTCTTAATAATACTTTGGTATCTCTTAATACTATTGGAATTTCGTTGGCATTATTTTAAATA
Organism: Trichopoda pennipes; assembly: GCA_030448955.1. Taxonomy (NCBI): domain Eukaryota; kingdom Metazoa; phylum Arthropoda; class Insecta; order Diptera; family Tachinidae; genus Trichopoda; species Trichopoda pennipes. Next base: position 9,841,547 of record JASKUP010000023.1, read on the forward strand.
ATTACAATGGGGGGAGCTGAGTTTTGTTTAAATTATAATACTTTTTGCTGATGGTGAAGAAATTATAATGAAATTGTTTAATTACAAATGACAGTTAATTAGAAAATATAGCTGTTGTTATGACACCTTAAACCTTATAGAAATGGATCTACTCTAAGTTGTAGAATTATAATAATATATTGTAAATCTAAAGCCTGAGATCTGAAGTTACAGAAACCTGAAAAAATTATAAAATTTTTGTGAAAAGTGAGAGTGGTAAGTTAGTGTTCAAGAAAATAAATAACGTTTATTAATTGTAATGCTTTGAAATAATTTAACCATTAATTATAATGTTTTTGTTTTTAATGTAATTAGCAGTTAAACGTTTTCTATAAAGGCAGTACCATTATTTAAAGTAATAAGTAAATAAGTAAGTAAGTAAATGAAATATATAAGCACTATTCATCAATCGATGCTAATGAATTTGACAATTAATTAGATTCTAATTAATTCTTTTCTTGCATAATGACACTTATAAAGTTTTATTGAATGTGCTTCCTGTAGCATTGAGTCCAATATCCATGGACACTATATCTTCTTGGCTATTAAACTTTTAATGGATTAGAAACTAACACATTCTTTACTTCAAAACAATGTTTTGAAGAACTAAATTCTTCAATATAATTAATTTTCTAAAATTATGTTTTATAATAATCTATTCCTCTTCAGTTTCAAATCGCATTTAGATAAATATTTCGTTCAGTGTTTCTATGCTGACATAAACACTCTGAGTACGTTAATGTTCTTTTCACACGTGTGATTAAAGTAGCAAAAAAAATAATGCTCTATTTTTGGTTAGGTGACAAAATTAAAATTTATTTGTGTTTTAAAAAAGGCTCAACATAAAATTCTTTAAAGATTTAATTAGATTTTTTACCCAAATTCTTTTCAACAAAATTGTATTTGTATAGTCTTCTCCATAAGAGTCAAATGCATCTGCACTGCTAAATCAAGAAAATTATCCATTAGATACAAACACATACATATACAGACACACACAAATATAATAGCCTTGGTATGATAAATTTTCGTAGTAACTGATAATTTGTGGTACCCAAAACAAAGCCAATAATTGAAAGGCATAAGAATAAGTAGCCACTTCTCTATTTACTCTTACAATACCTCACCATCTAATTTTCAGCAAAATGGCTCCTAGGAGTATTAGTATTAGACTGTGTTCTGTTCTTTTTTTTTTTTTGTACTCATTTCTTTTTAATAACAAACACCCAAACGTGTGTATAAATTCAACAAATCGTAGCAAATAAACTTTGTGACGATTAGCTAAAAGTAAGAGTATTCAATCGTTCATACTTCAAACAACATGTAGAAAGAAATTTAATCATCTTTGGCAAAGGCTTTTCTCATTTTGTCCTTTGGGATTTTCTTTCTATTTTACTTTTTTAAGAGGGCCCACAAAATTATAGAACACTTTATTTGGGTTTGATAGAAGACAGTGGGCTAAATCAAAATTATATGATTTTTAAATTTAGTTTTTATATGGAGATATATGTTATTTTCCTCTCTTAGTCTTATCTAAAGTAAATAGTTACATAGCAAAAATAAAAAAAGCGTGGACAACGACTTAAATACATAGTTAAAAACATTACGTTTAAGGTAGCACGAGTTTTATTAAAATAAGATAATTAAGGTAAGATAATTTAAAATGGAAAAAAACGGCGGGCAAATTTGAGGTTAGAAAGTAAACTCTTTATCAAATAAAATATGCCAAGAATATCACTTCTTTTTTTCTCTCATTTATTTAGTAACAAAATGAGGAACTTTAAGTCTGATGTATAACACCCTTGAGCAAAACATTTTTAATTGTGAAATTTCCTATCGAAATAGTGAATATTCCACTAAAACATTTCGTAAATTTTCCTCTAAATCAGATGCCTTCGGAGACTGCAGTTTAATCTCTAATCTAAACTCGAGACTCACAGTACTGCTGTCAACAGTACGCCGCTCGTAGTGACCGTATTAATGCATAGCATAGCTGCTGTACAGCAGAGTGTTGAGAATTAGCTTAGAACCTCAACTTCTCAACTTTCGCAACAATTGCGCTTCACTAGAGGCGTATTATTTTGCATAAAAATCTTCATCTTTTTGCTTATAAAGTTCAACTCAATCCAGAAATAAAACCCAGCGAACGACTACTGTTTACATCGAACATTTGTGAATTACCTGTTGGAAAATCTGAATGAAAACAACATATTTTTCAACAAAGTCAGCTTTAGTGAAGAAGCTCATTTTCAGTTAGGCGTTTTTTTATATAAGAAAAATAACTGTCGCTTATGGGGCTCACAAAATCTACAAACAGTCCTAGAAAAATCACTACATGCACTGATGGTGTAGTTTGTATGCTGGTAGTATCAGTGGCCCATATATTTATCGTAAATTCTCTGCACTATCAAACCATATTGTCAAGTTATTGTGGTTACAATTGACTAATGATAACATCAGTGACGGCGCCACACAGCCTCTAAAACAATTAAGTTATTGTGTGAGTTGACGATGCCAATTGGCCGCCTAGTTCTTGTGACTTAAGAATTAAGTCAACTTAAAACATAAAATTACAAGCAATGCACTGATCAGACGTCAGCTACAATTCCTTACGAAAAAAGTGTCACTCATCCAAAAAAAAAATGTTTCCAGAAACATTAGTCTGCTGAAAAAAAATGTTGCCTGAAACATTTGGTAGCAACAAAATGAACTGGGCTTTTATTAATAATTTTCAAAAGCAAAAGCAATTATATATAATTTATAAAGAGAATAAAAAATACGAGTGCTTGACTAAGACTAATGGACTTGCAGTTGTTTCTTTGTACCTTACTGGGAAATACTTGAATCTTGTTCCTCACATATTTCTAAGGCCTCCCCGTGTTCATTATTATTTGTTTTTTCATTTAAACTCAACTTCTCTTGTTGTTGTTGTTGCTGTTGTGACATTTTTCTTATAGTTGGCATTGTGGAGGACGGTAATATAATCCTTTGTTGATCTTTGTTCATTTAATATCTTGTAGGTTTCTGCTGTACTTTCGATTATCCCGAGAGATATGCAGAATGTTGTTGATGAAGTAAAGCCTGTAACACGTAATGTGTGCGCCACTGCTACCTATTAAAGACTAGCAGATGGTTTCGTTTTTTGTAACATTTCGTTTGGGGATTAAAAGATGAAGCCAAATTATTTTTTTTGTTTTATATTTGAAAATGAAAAATTTTATTTCATTGCACAATAGTAATGAATCCATTTCGATTACAAAAATTAAGTGGAATTTAGTTGAAAAAATGAAAGTGAATCCAAAGTAAATACTGATTCCAAGCGTTATACGTGTCCGCAAATTAACCGTTTAATTAAAGTGCTCTTTGGTAAAACACAATTTTCGTGTTTTGGTTTGACGTTAACACAAATAAAGCGGATGTTTTCCCAACTCGTGAACACGCAACGTATAGCTGCCCATGTGAAAAACAATGATTTTCTACATTTATCCCGCAAACACTAAGCGATTGGCCTTCCTCAATCAGAATCAATCCTTCATTATATATTTCATCGGTTATTTGCAAGTCGGGATTATTCGTTCGAACGCGCAAGCGATGCAAGATATCTTCACATATGTCATCTTTGCATTTGTTCCATAACTGAAATGGATGTGAAGGGAAACATGTGGTGATGATAATAGCGAATAGCGTTCGTATTTGGTACGCATTTGATGAAACAACTGAACACGCAAGTGTTAAATCCCAATGAGAATCGTTCTCCAGCAATCCCAATAGTTGACATGCTTTTCGATATGTTTGGCATTGGTGGCCATTCACAGTTTTCAAATGCGCAAATGATTTCGGACCACGCATGTTTACCAACAGCAGACGCAAATAAAAACATTCATCATTTCTAGGATGAACATGCGACCTAGCGCACGGCGCCCTCTACTTACAATGCAGCGTACTTATTTTCGTGAGGGATAGTTACACACCACGTACTAGTGCCGTTGTAGTACATGCTATGTATCAGAGATGGGGCTGTATGTGAAAAATGAATTTTCCTGTTTTTCTGCTTTTCTCTTAAAATTTTTCCTGAATTTTCTTTACTATAAACCTCACGGATCCTGAGACCTTTCCAACGAATGCAAAGCCGTGGAAATCGGTTCGTGCGTTCTGAAGTTATAGCATAAGGAAGGAAAACCCGACTTATTTTTATATTATAGATGATGGTGAAGTTTCTTGTTGTTCTTATTATCGTTCATTTATAGTTCTTTTAATTATTGGTATTACTGGCATTTCAGTGTTTCTAAACATTGTTTTGATTGACTTTATGTTGCGAGAGGTGTTGTATTGACGAATTCCAGAGATTGTATGACTTAAATAGTATGTTTTAGCTATTTCTACATTCCCAAAACATTTTTTTTTGCTTGTACCTGTTTGTTAATTGTGAACTTTGTCTAAACACATTAACATAATGAGAAGGCCATGTATTCCTAGTTACAAAATTAGTTACTTAAATGAATAATGCTTGAGATGTTTACAGTCTAATGTCCAGAATGCTAATGGCAGATGAAGCAAAGTAGTGAATGCTGTTTCTTTTTTTTTTAATGTCTGCAAAAATTTGTAAATACTTTTTTAAAATTAATTTTCACAAATAAAATTTAAACGAACTTAAGCCGAACTAATAAATCGTTTGTTATAGAAAAACAAACTTTCAAAGAAGCTTCTCATTTTTATATCTCTATTTCACTGTTTAGCAGCTGCTCTACACAATTGCTCAAATAATACTAAAGAGATGAGGCCAAATTAAACCCTTATAAAAATCTTACATTCACACTTACAACATACACTACACATACAAAATCACAAATACACAACATCCGCAGTTGAGTGGCAGATGGACTTTAAACAACAACAGACTGTTTTAGGACTAAATATGGTTGTTGTTGTTGTTGTATTAACGTACTGCTAGAATTTGGGAGAAAACGAACAAAGCCACTGATGAAGAGGATTCTTGTGCCTGTTTGATGATTATGTTGCAATTGAGGTTGTTGTTGTTGCTGTTCCTTTTGACAATGAAGCCGATGTAAAGTTATTTCTTTGTATATTTGTATATCAAACTCAAGTTGTTTGTAACGAATTTCTATACTTTATATTTGTTTTTACTGAGTGCTCTGATTGTTGTAGCAGCAGTAAAAGTATCTTTTGGATAACAGACCAATTCTTAAAATTGTTTTCGTGACTTAAATTTTCTTTTTTTTTTTTGTTATTTTTGGATATTTTATTTTGCTTTTCCTTAGTTTCTCCTATTTGGTAGTGCAATTCAGCAAAGCAATTGCTATGGATAGAGAAAAGAAATGGCTAACGGACGTGTTTGGAAATTATATGATGTGATTTTCCATCAAATTGAGTTAAAAGTTTAAGAAAATAAAACAAACAGTGTTGACAAGGAAGTTTTATTTGTTGTTTTATTTATTTATTTTTTAATTCTTAGTTTTTCATCACTTTGTATATTTTGTGTCATTTATGTTTTCCTTATTTTGAATATAAAATTTTCAATCATTCAAAATTTATTTAATTTAATATTTTATTTTGATTGACAAACATTTTGTTAATAAGTTACTGTTACGATACCTATTTGCAAAACATTTTGCGACCTATTTTTGGATCTTTAAATATGATTTATATTTTACACATCAGTATTTACGTAAATTATTACAACACCCCAGAAAAAGTTAAAAAGTGACCACTTTCTCTCATTAACAATTAACAAAAATTTAATTACAAATAAAACACTGTCCCCATGCATTATCTGATGATTGTTTCTTATTTTGAAACTTAATATCTTGATATTTAAATCTATTTAAGAACAAAAAAATAAAAACATAAAATTTAAACGTGACCTGTACTTAAGTACAAAACTCGTTTTCTTGTGTTATTTTATTTAACATTGCGGTGAGATGTTACTAAATTCATTAAATAAAATTTATTAGTTATTAGAATATATGACCTATGACTTATTTGACACAAATGCCTACTTTAAACTGGATAACGGCCGTAAAGACAGGACAAGAAAACTTCGAATATTATGTAGCAAATAGAAAAATATGGTACTTGCAGACTATACCTGGAAGAGGCTTAAAGAGTGGCGCACATTGTGTGTGAATGTCCAGCACTGGCTGTCCTGTTAAAAGTAAATGCCATTTAGAATCTAAGCCTTGGATGAATGCTAGCAATTAAAAACGACTGTATTGTGGCACAGAAAGCAGACCATTAGCACTCGGCAGTCGTAGATCACTTAAGTCAAGTCAAAAACTTGATGAGAACACGTAACTTCATGAAAGTTAGTTTTGCAATAAATTTAAAATCAATATGCCTATAAAATTAAGGACGGAGGGGAGTGCAAAAGGTACTCATTTAAGAAGCCGTCTGCTTTGATTTCTGCCCTGCAGTAATTATATTGTGTGAACACTAATTCTATTAAGTATTTTTAACATTTTTACAAAAAATGAATGAACTGAATGAAGTCCTGTCATGTTAAAGAAAATATTGCAGTAAAAACTTTAAAATTGTTTCAAGCGAAAAGAAACAAGTCATCCATTTTCATTACTTTACTATTTAAGTTCAATCAGGGTTATACAAAAAATTTATATTTTATATTTGCTAATATTTATAACATTTTTCTATTGTTCGACCCAGAAAACGATATCTTTGGTTATTGGTCGGATGTAACCTCACTCGTTTAAGGTGCAGAGAACTAAAACCATATTTTTCATGTGAATACTAGTTGGAATTAATTATCGTTTTTAGCTCTACCAATTAATTTTAAGAGCATCTGCAGTTTAAACATGATCTCATTGAAGTTTACTATTCTCACATTGCAATTTACTATTCTCACATTGAGGTTTACTATTTTCATATTACAATTTACTATTCTCATATTAAAATTTACTTTTCTCATATTAAATTTACTATTCTAACATTAAAATGTACTAATAGTAAACCTATTCTAATGAATTTTGCTATTAATCACATTAAAATTTTCTATTCTCACATTGAGGTTTGCTATTCTCATTGAGGTTTACTATTTTCATATTGAAACTTATTCTCATATTAAAATATCCTATTCTCGTATTGAAGTTTACTATACTAGTATTTAAATTTGCTATTACCACATTGAAATTTACTATTCTCACATTGAGGTTTGCTATTCTCATATTGAAATTTACTATTCTAACATTGAAATGTACCATTCTCATATTGAGTTTACTATTCTAATGAAATTTACTATTCATCACATTGAAATTTTTAATTCTCACGTTGGGGTTTACTATTCTCATATACATAAATTTATATTTGATATCTGCTAATCTTTACAACGTTTTTTGTTATTCGACCCAGAAAACGATATCTTTTCACTCGTTTAATGTAAAGAGAACTTAAACCATATTTTCATGTGAAGAATACTAGTAGGAATTAATTATCGTTTTTAGCTCTACCAATTAATATTAAGAGCATCTGCAGCTTAAACATGATCTGTTTAAATCTTTGCTCTGCTCTTAAAGCGTAACGGGAAAATTTAAGGACTACTAATAGCGCCCCACCCAAACAGGATAATATACTAAAATCCAAAAGCTTTTAGGACCCAAGTATTTTGTTGCAATTTTAAGACAACACAGAAATGTATTCTCTAGTCGCAGGACAGAAACGACTGGAAATATTGATCTTGACTCCTTCGATCTATCTTTTTCTGCAGTTACATTTATATGCAATAGTACATTTCGCACTGTTCCTCTAAAAATAATCAATTAAAAATTTACTTATTTTCAGTAGAAGCAAATAACATGAGAGCATGATGTAAGGTAAATGATGAAAGATTTTTGCAGTGAGTAGATATACCAATTTCTTGACATTAAATTTGAAAATTTTTGATAAATCTTTACTATTATTATAAGCGGAAAGATTTGTTTGTTTCGCATAGGCTCCGGACACTACTGAACCGATTTTGCTATTGGGAAGACACACTATCCCCGATTAACATAGGCTATATTTTTTTGACCACAGCCACTTTCCCGCCCATCTCCTTTTAATTCATGTAAAATGAAGAACAGCTGGAACGATTTGTGTAATTTTTATTTTAAGTGTTCGTCATAATCTGTCTGAGGTTTTAACGAATGGAAAAATTTATCCCGCCCACTTGTACGCCCTATTTCCAAGCTAACCAAAATGAAGAACAGCTTTAGTTATTCAATTCGGATATTGCATTCAAATGATATCACAAGTAGCAGCGTACGGCGCAGTAAAATTTACTTTTTGTAGCTGCCCTTCCCATGGCTTTCCCCACATTAAATTAATTTCCTATATCAGTACTTGTGAAATACTTTTTTTTATTTTATCATTCCCGAATTCTATTCAAAAGTTGTAATGAGTAAATTAATTGTATAGAATAGATGCTTTTGATTTGATAAAGTGTTTAAAAAAATGTTATTTTTTAATGGCATATTAATCTTTGATTTTTATATTTATTATATGCACTTCTATGATTAACAATATGAAAGATTCTGCATTATCGTGTAACTAGGTAACTGTAACAGGTAGAGCCTGTGACTTCTTATTAGTGTTTCGCACAAAATAAGCTGGATTAGAATAGTGGGCGTGACACCCCTCAAAACATCGAATTTCCCCTATAAATGTATGATATAAATTACCATGTGATTTAAGAACTAGAATAGATAGAGCCTTGAAGTGTTATATAAGAAACCGCATAGTTGTCAGAATTGGAGTAGTGGGCGCAGAACAACAGCAGAACAATAGCTAAAAGTGGAAAGTGGGTGTGCTACCTCCCTTAAAAGGTAGCGAAGCGTTTCCTTTTTTATTATTTTATAAATATTTTCAATTGAAGCACAAGGCCTTTATATAAGAAATTTAATAATTATTATTTGATAATTTTTATAGTTTTTTTAAACGATCTTTTTTTATTTATCTTTAATAAATATCTGTTTTCTTTTTTAAGATCTTTTTTATATATTTTTTCTTCTCGATATTTCGCTTTCCTTTGGAAAGCTTCTTCAGGAAAAAATTTTATATTTTTGAAAACAAATAATAATAATAGTAATAATAATAAGCAGCAATATTTATTTTGTGCTTGATTCCTTTTTTTAACTAAATATTTCATGATATTCTCACAAAATATTTATTTAAATAAAAATAAAAAATAAAAAATGAAATGTATTGTAATGGGGGAGAGCATATCCATATTGCAATTTCACTTTCGCTCACAAAGCTCATCAGTGAATTTTACCCCAATATTGTATAGAAAAACCTAAAAGTCTTATATCCAAAGCCAAACTGATTTTATGAGAATTTTACCATAAAATCAACATAGCATAGACAGCAAGACTCAAAGACACTTTCATACAAACACTACAAAACATTTCAAAAAACAAAAAACAAAAAAACATTGTTTATTTTCAATCATTTCTACAAAAGGGTTGCCATTGGAAACCATTCATATGCAATTTGAAAATTCCAGAAAATAAAAAATATTTGTAAATAGTTTTACAAAAAAGCAACGAGCACATGCAATGGAAATAAGTAAATTATAATTATTCGGAATCATATTCATTATAAGCAGCAATATTTATTTTGTGCTTGATTCCTTTTTTTAAATAAATATTTCATGATATTCTCACAAAATATTTATTTAAATAAAAATAAAAAATAAAAAATGAAATGTATTGTAATGGGGGAGAGCATATCCATATTGCAATTTCACTTTCGCTCACAAAGCTCATCAGTGAATTTTACCCCAATATTGTATAGAAAAACCTAAAAAAAGGAATCAAGCACAAAATAAATATTGCTGCTTATAATGAATATGATTCCGAATAATTATAATTTATTTAGTAATAATAATAATAATAATTTTTTGTTTTCAAAAATATAAAATTTTTTCCTGAAGAAGCTTTCCAAAGGAAAGCGAAATATCGAGAAGAAAAAATATATAAAAAAGATCTGAAAAATAAAAAGATATTTATTAAAGATAAATAATTATTATTTTTATAAAAAAAAACAATAATAATTTTTCTTTTTAAAAATTTAATTTCCTGAAGAGGCTTTCCAGAGCGAAATATTGAAAATATATGTGATGAATTTATTTAAAAAGAACACTATTAAGATTAATATTTATATATTTATTAAAAATTAACTTTTTTAAAAAATTTTTTAAACATGCCAAGCATCGAAAATAAAAAGAAAATTTTTTACAATTTTCTCTATAAAAATCTTGTGCTTAAAAAATTTAATTATAAAATTTAGAAATTTAAAACTACACCAACTTAAGCCAGATGGAAAATGATTCATTTCTTAAGTATTTATTTAATAAGCTTTGTTTGTATTAAATCCAAATGTACGATCTTTACTTGATAATTGTAGCAGCATCTTAGTGAAAGCAAAATAGAATCATGTTAATTCTTTAATTTATAGAATTTTTATTTTATTTATTTACAACTTGACAAAACATTTACATAAGATAATAATGATGACCGACCCTTGTGTTGCTTAATGTTCTCTTTAACCTTTGAACTGCCATAAACTAATCCAAACACACTTTTATAGTTCTACACACTCAGGCGTTTCGAAAATATTTAGTTATGCTTAGATGACCTCCTGTGAGTGTGTTAGTTTATTTATAATGTAAGAAGTGTTTTTATTTGTTTTTTTTTTGTACTGTATCAAATGCAGAATCTGTAGCTTTAAGACTTAAACCTATAGCTAAACAAGCACGTTTAACTGAAGTACACTGACATACAACACTTGTTTGTGTGTGCGTGTGTGCTTTATATTGTATTGTTAAGAATGTTTTGTAGTTGTCTCTTGTTAAGAAGAATATTATTTTAAAAATACTTAATTTTGTAGTCTGAACAATTTGCAGATGTGGAAGGGAATGAATTCTTATAAAGGAATGACGATAGAGTAGCATAATATATGCAAAGTCGATACACGCTGACACAATGGGGTTGCTACCAAGCTTAGGAGATATTAAATTTAAATTTGTTTCATCCATAAACAAAAAAAGGTTTGTTTTGTGGCTGAAGTTCGAAAAGGCATGTTGAACTCCTTAAACATTGTTTCAATTCTAGGCAGTTTCCATTATCAATCTCATGCCTTCATGTTGTGATAACAAAATTAAATCCTTCTTAAGCTGCAGCATCAAGTTTTGCTAATGTAAAATAATTTAAATAAATTCCTGTAATTTTTTCAAAATCTCTTCCCTCTTTGTTTGTCTACGGTTCCCATCTGGTATCCAACAATATGCTTGACTGTGTAACGTTTAGTCTACACACTAGTTTTCTTCAGTATTCATTCAAATTTGCAACTCAAACAATTTTTTTTCATTCTTTTTCTATTTTCTTAATTTTTGTAGAAAATTGATTTACTGTTCTCATATTGAAATTTACTACAATATTTTCATATTGAAATTTACTATTCTCACATTGAGGTTTACTATTCTCATATTGAAATTTAGTATTTTTTTATTGAAATTTACTATTCTGACATTGAGGTTTACTATTCTCATATTGAAATTTACTTTTTTTATTTTGAAATTTACTATTCTCACATTGAGGTTTACTATTCTCATATTGAAATTTAGTATTTTTATATTGAAATTTACTTTTCTCACATTGAGGTTTACTATTCTCATATTGAAATTTACTATTTTTATATTGACATTTACTATTATCACATTGAGGTTTACTATTCTCATATTGAAGTTTACTATTCCAATGAAATTTAGTGTTCTTATATTGAAATTTACAATTCGCAAATTAAAATTTACTATTCTCATATTACATTTACTATTCTAAAATTGAATTCTAATGAAATTTACTATTAATCACATTAAAATTTTTAATTCTCACATTGAGGTGTATTATTCTCATATTGAAATGTCCTATTCTCGTATTGAAGTTTACTATTCTAGTATTTAAATTTACTATTATCACATTGAAATTTACTATTCTCATATTGAAATTTACTATTCACGTATTGAAGTTTCTCTCGTTTACTATTCTGATATGGAACTTTATTATTCTAATATTGGAATTGACTTTTTTCATATTGAAATTTACTATTCTCACATTGAAGTTTACTATTCTCATTTTAAAATTACTATACTCATTGAAGTTTAATATTTTTATATTGAAATTTACTATTCTGATATTGTCATTTTGAAACTAAAATAGTTTGATTTGTTATACAAATACAATGTACATATCGTTGGTCTCATGTAGAAAGGCCCCAACTCGCACATTTGAAACTTTACAGGAGAAGGTAAAAAGACATTTAAAACTGTAGTTGACATAAATTAACGTTTTTTTAAATGTAGGTTATTATTGAAATGAAGAACGAATTTGGTTTTCAAAACTTTTTTTTATTTGTAAATATATAAAAAACTAAATAGAGATAGGGCTTTTTGTAATCTCATTTCAGAGCATAAATGTGACTTAGGGCTTTTTTCTGTAGCGATCAAAACAAATTATATTAAAGAAAATTCATGATTAAAATTATTAAAAAATATTGTCATTGCTTAAAAATATTATCTTTGTTTTTCACGTTTGTTTCACACTCACTTAGGTAAAACTCATACATTTGTTTGTATGAAGAAAAAACAGTTTCGAAGTACAGTTTTGTTGAATCGCATCTTCAATAATGAGTCCTACCTTTGGTAACCTTATTAACCAACTTTCTAAAAAATCACGTTTTATGTGATTGCGTTGGTCCCTTATGGAACATTGGTTCTTTTGTATGTGCAAAATTTTCCTTTTCTGTGGACTCAGCTATGTGCTATATTTCTCACTTTTTCTAATCCAATTTCGCACCATATTTTCCTTTAATTCTAATGTCGAAAAGAACATATGACGACATACTTGCAGTCTGTTCGAATTTTTGTTTAAAAAATAAACAATTGACTGCGTCCGTCTAGAACTTTCAGAAGAAATGCGTATTAACAATATATGCGCTTTTGTTCCCACGTCATCTACCAAAATGCAGTAAAAACATTTACCTTGATGTTTTTGTTGTTTTGTAGTATTTAATCCAATAATAAGCTTAAAGTAACATTGAATCACAATAAAGAAACAAAAATTTGCCTATTTTTTCTTGCATAATTAAAAAAAACTCGATGCAACGTCACATAATTTGGCGAGTTAGGGCTTTTTAGAATATTACTTGAATAACCGCTAACTTTGATCAAACTGTCTTAAATTTTTGTAAGGAGGCGTATTTGTGCTAAGTGCATTGGAATCACAAAAAAAATCAATTTCGAAAAAAGTGTGAGTTAGGGCCTTTCTACATGAGACCGACGATATACAGTTTTTAAGTGCCAGACCAAGAAATTGTTTTAAACTACTGTCGTTTTGGTTTTTCAATTGTTTATCTAAATACTTGTTTTCATTCTTAATTTATGCTTTTATTTTTCTCCTAATAAAGACACATGCATCCATATCTATGTACGAGTTTAATTGTTAAAATAAATGTTTAAATTTTAAAACATTGAGCTATACTGAACATAATTGTTTTCATGTTAAATTGTTATATTTTTAGCATTTAAATATTTAGAAAGTCATCGAAAATGTAGAAATCTTTAATAAGCTGAAGAAAACATTTAAACTTTATAATACATACTTAAATTTATATTAAAAGTTATTATTATTATTATTTTATTGGATAGAATTATATGCCTCTTCTTGACAAATATTTAATTCGACTACATTTGATGTTAACAGAGACTAAATTTTTAAATCCTGGGATTAGTTTGGGTCTCTGTAATTGTTTCGTTTAATTATTAAACAAATATTATTTCCTTAAATTATGTTTTATTATATTATACATTATAATGATTTAAAGCAAATATTTAAATTTATTATTAATTTAATGGGCGTTATTAATTTTTTTATTTTGTTAAGTTTTTTTAAGCGGCAAATGTGCACTGGCATGTATTTCAGTGTTGGCTTAAGCCAGAAAACTTTATTCAAATTTTAAAGGGACTTTCACAATATCGAACTATATCTGTTGAAATTAAAACTTTTTCTTTCTTTTCTTTTTCTCTCTAATATCCCAATTTATGTTCAAATTGCAAAAAAAGCAAAAACGTACTCATTTCAAATAAATAAAGTTTTGCTAAAATTATTGTTTTCAAAACAAGCTAGAATATGTTATTTGAGGAACTCAAACATATGATACACTATACTGGGTAGCAGATAATTTTAACTAAATGCATGGAATAACTAAAAATATTGAAATGTGTAAATATAAAATATCCTAGTAACTGTCGCTATATAGTATAGAATACCTTATATATTTTATGAAACGAAATGTTAATGTTTAATATCAAGTTAAGTTAACATAGAAGCTAATTAGACTTCTCTTTTCTCCTTTCCTTCCCGCCCATTTTAAACCAAATAAAAATATAAAAAATTTGTTGATACCGAACGTGTTCCGGAAAGGATTAAATATGTACTTAACAATTTTCTATTAATTAATTAATTTTTAATTAATTTTTTCTTTTAACACAATTCTTAACAATTGTTTTGTAATCTTCCTTTAATAAATTTTTGGTTTAAAAATTCAATTCATTAAAATAATAAACAAGTGGTTCTGGAAAAGGCAAATTCTTTTTTTTTTCGTTTAGTAATTGAATGTAGAACAAAAAGATTATAATGATGAGCTGCTGTACGACAAGAGATTTTTATGTTCCAAACTTTATCCATTTTATTAAAATCTCTCTTCTCATTTTTGCATATTTTATTTTTTTTTATTTCTGTCCAAAAGTTTCTTAAAACACACTAATATTTGCATGTATGTATTATCCTTCATGCTTGCATTAAAATAAAAATAAACTAACCAAACTTTTAGGCACACATGTGCAACAAATGACAATATCTACAGGCATCCTCAAACCACGTGAAAGAGCAACCACTTTCTAACTCGATATCGAACACAAAATGGTTCAAAATAATGTTTATGCAGTGCATTTACATAAATATTTGTTCATGTACTAATAGTACTAGCACATAGTATTATTGTTGCTGTTGTTAAATGAACAGCAGCAACATCATCAACAACAATAACATCAGCAACTGCAATTTTAAGAAACAGAACAAAAAAAAAACTCTTTTTTTGTATTGAGGTTTTTTGAAATTCAAGTCATGTAATAAAATTGAAAAGTCTATTCATTCTTCATTCTTCATATTGCAAAATATGCATATTTGTTTTTGTTGTTATGTATTTTGAAATTTGAGAAACCTGAGAGTTTTCCTCAAAAATTGTATTAACATCTACTATATTTAGAGTCTTTTAAAGGCATTTTTATTAACATGTCTATACATTTACTTTAAAACCCTGTAATTCGTTTGATTTGTTTTTAAAAAATTTTTATAAAAATCTCGTTTTAGAAAACTTTTTGCTGAATTCTAGAACACCTTTTTAATTCTAATTGCCACTCAAATTTGCTGAAATTGTTTAACAAAAACAACAACAACCCGTAAAATTGTTGTTTTTAGCTGTTTATATTGCAAGAAATGTTGCTGGAAACATTTTGTTGTTTGGAACATGATCCAATAAATATTTTGTATCTCTTCTTAAAATAAACAAACTTAGCTATGGCAACATTATTTTGAAACTTATTTTAAAATAAAGACAATCATGATGCATGATTCTTACTGCATTAAGAACTTTGAAAGTACCAATAGTATGATTTAAGATAAAAATTGTTGTTTTCATCTGCTTAAAGCAACATTTTAACGTCTGATAAGATTTACATTTGTACCTAGCTGTGTAAGCCATAACCAGATGGTGGATCGCACCACTGTGAATGAAATGTAGCGTTATTCTCGCCCTGGAAGGCCTTCGGATACGTATATCCTCTGGTCAGTCCTAGTTGCAACTTCAAAAGCCCGGAGCAGGCCGCAGCCTTTACTCCTTGCTGAAGAGTTGCAGACTATCCAACTCCTGGCCCAGAACTCATGAAGCTTAATAAAATTGAAGAACATAACGGCATTCATGCTCACTGGTCCAGGACCATTCCTTGTGTTTAGTGTGAATGATCCAACCCACGCAACTCAAACCTGGGGCTCGAAACCACAACCACGAAAATACTCCCGAACGGCCAACCGCAATAATCAGTCAAAGAACAGCTAAAAGGCTAAAATAGACAAATAGCTGAACTCTGGGCCCGTAGAAATATAGTGAAATTATCCAGTTGGCTCCTGCTAGCCTTGAAGGGGACTGGGCTTCCTTTTACCTCCGAAGACACATAAAATGACGATGGGATTCCGTCAAAACATATCAATGTGCCCCCGGAGGGGAACAACATTGTATTTAGAGAAATGCTGCTGGAAAGATTTTGCAGTTTGGAACATAATCTAATAAACATTTTGTATTTTTTCTTAAAATGTAGAAACTTAGCCATGGCCACATTAGTTGTTTGCTGGTTTCAAAATGGTGGCGGTCATGAATCTACTGCATTAAGAACACTAAAAGTACCAATAGTATGATTTAAATGAAAATTGTTGTTTATTTTTTTGTTCATTTATTATTTATTATATTCATCATTTATTATTATACAAATTTATCTTCCAATAACTAAACCTGCAAAGCTTTTATACTTGTCTGCAGGATATTAAAACTTAAAAAATAAATAAGTTTGTTTATAACTAGTGCGCTATGCTGATTATTTCAGTCGGTATTTTGTTCAAAATTGTTGGCAATGTTACGGTTAGCGAACTTCTTCCATACTCGTTTGTGAATCGCTCCACTTTAAATCTTCCTTGAGCTTGTCTCCGCGTGTTGTGAGCATGTTCTATCGTTTTTAAATATCTGCTAACATTGTAGAATTCCTTGGCCAAGGTTGCATAATAGATGCTCTTCACGCTAAGAACCTGATGGTCTCTGGCAAGACCTGTCAAGGGCCGGTTGTTAGGATTCGTAAGGCTTCTGTTTGATTCATTGTCGTCCGTTGCTCTCTGAAGGTTGTTGCTAAAGTTGTCTATCGTGCTGAATGCGTAGGTGCCGTTTTCCGTTGTGTTGCATATGCTTAAAACAACCTTGCAATGAGGAAAAATGTTGCTGAACATATTTTGTATTTCTCAAAATAAACAAACTTTAGCTGTGGCAACAATATTTTTAAAGTTATTTCAAAATGGTGACAGTCAAGCAGTAAAATTGCAGTAAAAATTAATTATTACCGCTACTGCAGTATAATTTTCATTACCAATATATTTACTGATTACTCCTGTTATATATTTATTTTTTAAAATTAATAGAATTTATTTTCAGGTTTTCTTTTAGAGCTCTGCGATTCAAGCATCTGGGTTTTCTTTTTTGAATGTTTTTGACATTTAATTTCAATGGCTTTGGGTATTTGAGTGATTTTCTTCATAGTCCACTCAATATCTTAGATGTAAATATAACTACATACGTTATATTTAAAACTACTGTAATAAATATTTACAATTAATAAGAACTCCAAAGGTTTACATTACGTTTGCTTATTTGGTCAGCAAAAATTTTGGGTAATCTAACACTTATTTATATATAGATATGTTGCCAATTATGGCTATTTCTTACAGTACTTAATAGTCGTTTGCACTACACATCGGTCACACTACAGTAATCAGCTAAATTAACTACAAAAATTTCTTTTCATTTATGAATGCAAAAAGCATATTATTTATTAAACCCATGTATTATTTTCCAGTTAAATAAATCTTTTACCTGTGGCAAGTAAATGTTTATTGTTTTTATTAATTTACTAAATTTTATAAAACATTGTAATCATTTGTTGAATGTACTTTTTTTACATTCTCTTAATCTAATATTAAATTGTAATAAATAATGGTATACATATTTACAAGTTCTCAGAAATATAAAGTCCTAGCAGCGGCCTTTCCACTATTTTCTTAATGGATTTTATTTATTTTAATGCGATTTTCCTGCGGAGTTGAAATCATTGTAACAATTGCCAATGCGTCTACTATGAATTCATCAAAAAGCTAAATGTCAAAACTATCATGTTGTTGATGTTGCCACAGTTGCAAAACCAAATTTCTTGTTGTAAAACCAGATATATAATTATAATTGAAATAATATTAAGCCATTATGAAATTATTATCCTCGCAAAATGTGCACCTCAAAATGGAGTGTTTCATTAGCCTTATGATAAATTAATGATGTCGATTTTGTTGCTACAAAAAAAATGCATTTATTTTAAAAACAAAATAAGTTGATACCGTATTCAAAATTTTGTCCATCGTTGGCCACTACATTTTTCCATTTTTCTGGGACCATATGGATTCCGCGCCAAAAAAACCTGCTTCGGTATTGAGGTAAAGAATGAGGTTCTGCATCGATCGAAGCAAATGGTAGTCAGAAGGGATAAGGTCTGGGCTATAAGGTGCGTGAGACAAAACTTTCCATCTAATGTTTTTTAAATAGTTTTTTACTGGTCTTGCAATATGTGATAGAGCATTTAAAGATTATGACCTTGTGTCTGATTGAATAGTCTGGTCATTATTCGTTGATTGCTCCTTTTCAACGAATTGTCTTCGGTACATGTCCCCCTATGATCGTCTCACACTACGTAAGCAGCCTATAATACAAAACATCCTTCTGATGTCACAAAATACACAGCATCACATTGGCGTTTTCAATATTTGGTTTCTCCGTTAATTTGGCTGTTTGTATCCATTTTTTATCAGCAAAATCCTCTCTTTTGAATCAATCTCAATGCTTTTAAACGTAGGCAAATAGCTTGTTGTATAACTCCCAATTGTAATGCAAGTTCTTCTTGCATTTGACAAAAATCTACGTCCAATTCCTCATCTTCAAACTCTTTCGGCTAACCAGGCCTCCCCTTGTCTGTATCGAAATCATCACTTTCGAACTGCAAAAACCATAGTTCATAAGTTTGGTAAGCTTCTACCAAGAATCGATAACTTTCAGCAGAAGTTTTCTTCAAATGAAAGAATGTTAGCACACTTTCCCTTGAAACCTCTTTTTTAGGCACAAAATTCGAAATTATTATAGCGATTGAAAAATATGTGTGTTTATACTTTGGCATCTGTCAAATACTGAATTATAATGACAGATGTTTACCTTCTAAACCACATTTGTTATTATTGACACAAGCCATATATGATAGTTATAGCGTATGTTTTCGAAATCGATATTTTTAACTTGTATCCTAAAAATATATTACACTTATCGCACAATTTCTTATTTGACACTTAGTTTTCATAGTTGATGTGAGCTGATATAAATAACGATGTGCAAGCTCTTAAACACTTTCTTTCGAACAATCGAAGTTTTTCCGTGTAGGCTAGGACAACTAAATGTAAAATTGGCCATATGAGAGCTGGATATATGATTATCTCGACTTTAGGTTTAAGGTATGTATCTAAAATCTAATAATGATTTGTATATAAGAAAGGAATTTGATGCTTTCCTTATTATTCCGAAATATCCATACATCCGATATAATTCCAAACGATTTCCAATTCTTTCATATATTATTACCACAGTTTATTTACAGGAGGTCGCATTAGTCAATATTTGTCTTCATAAACCCATTATCGGAGTAGTGCTTTTCTTCATTGAATTGCTTCTGAAGATTAGCATTGATTCCATTAATTGTTCTTTCTGCATGATATATGTATGACAATATCATCAGCAGATGCTATTAAATTTTTAACTTTTACTGGCAGATCAAAAATAAGAATACTTAATGGTGCTGGGGAATTAATCGTGGCTTGTTGCAGATCACATTAAAATTTGAATAGAGTTTTACTCGCTATTGACAAAGTTGCACTACTCAGTAGAATTTTACAGCAAAGGAATTCACGTTCTAATTTTAGCAATGCAAATTAAATTGCAGTACCAGTAAAAATTTACTGGTTACTGCAATTTTGAATGCAATTAAAATATAATGCAGTGTGGCCAGACATGCTGAAGATGAATGAACTAGAGGGCAAATATTTATTTTTTAAATGAAAGGGCAATCTCAGCAGTCCTTTATTAAATTAGAAAGATTTGTAAGTATTAATTAAGAATATTTCCAAGCATTAATTATGTCCACAGATCATTTTTTTTTCTAGACTTGAAATATAATTTCAAATATTGCATCGATTATAATTGAAATTTGTTAAAAAAAAAACTTTTAAGGCTATTTTCCTAACTAAATGTCAAATTTAAATTTAAGTGTGTAAATTAGTGTTTTCGTGAAGGTACCAGTAATGAGTGAGAGGATATGTGTCGAACGTGTTGCAATTTAATGAATCTATGTAAATAGTTGTGTGCCACTGGAGGTCGATACAAGTAGGAGTTGACACTCCTTCAACATTTTGCACAGCATGTTAGTAATTTATGTTCGAAACTGCACGTGCATCTTTTAACTACACAAGTTTTTTAATTTGACTCGACACAAATACACACACACTCATACATTTCTACTAGCATATGCATACAATTTTGTTTTTTGGTTGAATTTTGCATCCTTTAAATACTTTTGATCATTGTGTGCAGTGTGTAAACTATTTTTGAATGGAATGTTGGTGTGTGGTTAATAATTTTTACCATAAAGGCAGCCCAAAAGGATACGAAATTTACAGGGAAGCATTTGAGAAAATTTAGCGAAATGAGATTTGGTAGTTTATTTTTTTTACTTTCTCTTTGCGTTGCTTGACGATTTTTGTTTTAAAGCTCCTTCATTTGAACGATTTCCTGGCATTACTTACAGTTTTTTTTTGTTATTTAAATAGACGATGAGGAATAGTCAAACTAATAATTGTTATAATATTCGGATACAGAAATGTCCTAATATTCTAAAATTTACTCAGCTTTTTAAACGGAGAATCATAAGGTAGTGGTGATCATATTGCATTCGAAATTTTATTAATCAGTAAAGTTTTACTGATAATGAAGGCCATAGCTCTCCTCCATTATGCTAATAATATACTTATAAGTATAATATGTAAATAAATAAATAAATATGTGCTTGGATTCTTCGCCGGGGAAAAAATTTCTTTTATTTGGGTACGGTTTTCAGTCGACCCTTGTCAAATTTGGTTTGTGAACAAACCGGTTTCGGCTGTTTGCCATCTTCAGTGTTCTTTTCGTACTAGTTCTGTTATATTGTCAGTTGTGTTTATATAGTTCGTGTCTCCCTTCATGTTATTGCGTTCGTCACTTTCTGTCTTTTTTGCCTACATCTCTCTCTCTCTCCTTTTTTGTTTGTCCCTTTTTACCTAATTTGTCGCTCCCTTCCTCATTCGTCCTCTTTCCCAACTTAATTCCCTCACGACCATGCCTGTTGTCCGTCTTTGTCTACGTGTGAACCCATTGGGCTTTTCCCTTTCTCCCCCTTCTATGTGACATAATAATCTGTAATTGTACGTTTATGATGTTGCCTATTGCCCTGGTCCTGCGCACCCGCGTAACGATTCTGTGCTGGTATAGTGTCTGTCTTCCTGTAAAAATGTCCCAATGGTTCAAATATTGTGTCCGAAACAGTGTTCATCTGCCCATTCATTATTCGTCCGTCAAATGTTCTCTGTTTGTATATTCCCATGTTCCCTAATACATTCAGTCTCCTTCCCTTGTGCTGTGTGTGAAGCAGTTTAACCGTTGTCTTAATATGTCCTGGTGTACATTTGTTGTCAAATATATGGTCCGCAAAGTTTGACTCTGGAGTTGACTTTGGTTCTCGTAGTTTTTTGTTATAGTCTCTAATGTGTTCCCTAAATCTGGTCTTAATTTTTCGTCCTGTTTGTCCGATGTAGCTATAATGGCATGTACAAGTTAATTTGTACACTCCTTGTTTGTCTAGTATATCTGCCTCGGTTGTTTTATTCCGTAGTATTCCGCCCAGATTGTCTCTTGTTCTGAATGCGGTATTGATGTTGTGTTTTCCAAAGAATTTCGCCAGTTTGTACGTTGATTTTCCCATATATGTTAATGTAGCCCATTTTCTTCCTTCCCTCTCCTGTTCTCTGTTCGTTCCAATTTGTTTCCTGATGTTATCTACGAGGCGCTTTTTGTATCCGTTGTTTTCCGCTATTGTTTCCATTTCTTTCATATACATTTGCCGTGTTAGTGGTGTTCTCTCGAGTCTTGTTATTAACTGCCTGATTGCTGCGTTTTTGTGTTGCTGGGGATGATTTGATGAGTTGTGTATTATTGTGTCCGTTGCTGTTGGTTTCCTGTATATTCCATATCCGATTCTGTTCGAGCTTATGTTCCTCCTGATCGTTATTATCTAATTAATTGATAATGAAAGTTAGTATTTATTGATAATGCATTCAGTAAATAATGCAGTTATACTGCAATGTAATTTTCATTATTATTACATTTTTATTAAAGTGGACCGAAACAAATCTGCAGCAGCGGTCTAGATCCAATTGTAACTGAAAGCATAACTTCCTGTAGTTTCTAGCGAACCAACATACTACCTACTATGTACTTGAAAAAATTTTCGAGGATATTTGCAGAGTAGTATACAAGATATGTCTTCACGAAAGCAACTTTTCTAAACAAGAACTCAAGACTTTCCTAAAACTTACTAACAACCATTTTCCTATGCATTTCGTAATTAAACTTAATAAAATTTTATTATCCTATAACCCCTTAAAAGGCCCTTTTGCCGTCCCATTCTCAAACGCTAGTTCGTCTTACAGCATATGCTTGTAATTATATTTGGTTTTAAAATCATTTCGAAAAATTGTGGCTAAAATGAAGAACAAGGAAACTATAAAAAATATAACTCAATTGAAATTTTAGTTTAATATCTTTTTAAAATTAAATGACATTAGCAACGTTTTAGGAGTTTTAGATGAGTTTTTCATTGAAGACAAATTGCCATTTTCTTTAGAGAATATTCGTTTTTCTCCAAAATAAAAAAAAAGAATAAAATTTGACGAAAAACAATTAGTTGGGAATTCTAAAGAAGTTCTAATAAAAAGATTTTGAAAACATCTGCTTGAATGTAATAAAAATTTTTCTTTTCAAACAAATAGTTTTTAATTAATTACAATATTTTATTTAATAATTAAATAAAAGTATAGAGAGGATAAAAGAAATTTAAAAAAAAAGTTTGTTTAAAAGGTTATATGATAGCATATAATTAAATTAGTGCTGTAAATAACACAAAATTAAAGTGGTTGTGGTAAAAGTATACCATTTAAAAAGACTAAAGATAATTGAAAATAATCAATAATTTTGTATTTTTAAATTAATTTTGGCTTTAGAAAATTATAAATAGAATTAACTTGAAAATTTATAAAAGAAGAAGAAGAAAAGATGTTTGAGCAGATTAATAAATATTTTTTCATTTAAGGCGGATGGGTATATTTGAGGTTAGGAAGTAAATCTGGTTAAAACATACATTTCTTTTGACAACTTGAAGTAGAAGTATGGAAATTAATAATATATTATTTATTTAAAACAAAATAAAACTAAAAATGTACATTAAGATGACTCAACTTTTATTGTATTACAAAGAGATAATTGCTATGAATGAAAAATAATATCTGGAAAATGTTCACCACAACCACGCTAACAAATGTTGTTATTTCATCAAAGTTTTTTATCACTTTATGGCAAAATAACGGTCCTATTTCGTTAATCACATCACGGATCTTGAGTTTTAAGGCTGAAATCGATTCGATTAGCTCCGTAAAGACTGTCTTCTTAACATAGCGCCACAAAAAAATCCTGTGGTGTAAAATCACACGATCGGTCTGGCCATTTTACTACAGATTGTCGTGGAATTATGCCATCGGGAAATTTGGCTTGCAATTAATTGATCGTTTCATTGGCTGTGTGATATGTGACACTGCTCTGTGGAAACCACATGTCAGTAATATCCACGTCATCAATAATAGGGCAAATTTAAGTTGTTAGCATCTCCAAAAACAACAACGGCCCAATTACACCTTTAAACCACACAGCGCGCTATACAGTGATATGTTGAGCATCCAAAGGCTTCTCAATAATAACTCTAGGATTTTCAGACGCCAGAAATGCTGCTTTGGCTGAAAAATGATTTTCAGAAAGACAAGCCGGCTGTAACTGAATGAATTGAGTGAATCTACGGCGATGTGAATGTTTGGTCGGCGTTTATTCCTGCACCAGTTGAACCTTGTAAGACTTCAAAGTCAAATCCTTAAGCAAAATTCGCCATGTGGTGGTTTTAGATAAAACCAATTTTTGAGAACGTCAAGGAATTGACAAATTTCGATCTTCTTCAACACCGTCTTCAGTTAAGCGAAGACGAATTGGTGTTCGCACATTTTGTATCGAGCCTGTGGACTCAAATTTAACGATCAAGTTGTTAGTTGCGATATCAGAAGAACGATTATGCTGTCCGAAATTATCACAAATTTTATGAAATGTAACTTTAATAGCATCATAATTTTCATAGTGGGTTTTAATGCGATTTTCGTTAGAAATTCAATTCATTGTAACAATGGCCAGTGCATCTCCTACAAATACGTCAAAAAGCTAAATCTCAAAACTGTCGTCATGTTGTTGGTGTTGCCACAATTAAAAAACAAACTTCTTGTTGAAAAACCCCATGTAATATAAAGTTGCACTTGGATATCATGAGTTTATTACTTTAAGAAAATTTAAGTGTGTTTTTATAGAGACGCTGAACTTTGAAATAGACTAAAAACACAGATGAACATTTTAAATTGACATCAAATTGACTTTATTCGAGGAATAATTTTTTGCTGTTAATATTTAAACATAACTTTCGATACATAATCGCCAAGGTTGGCTCAGACGTAGTCTAATCTAGAGGTTTTATTTTCGATAACTTTTTCCAGCATTTCTAGCTGTATATCGGCAATCACGCGCTGAATGTTGTCTTCCAAGTGATCAATAGTTTCGGGCTTATTGACGTAGACTAGCGACTTTACATATCCCCACATAATTGCACGATCTTGTAGGCCGTATTATAGGCTCAGAAACAGTTTTATAAATCAATCAAGGCACGAGTTTTTGGATATGTACTGTTCGGATCACAGCTCCTGCACTTTATGGCTGTTCAAGTAATGAACACAAAATGCCAGTAATCATGGTCCTATAGAAGTCACTAGTGACTGTACCTAACTGGCTATTAACGTTTTTAAGAAAGTACGGACTAATAACATTATGACAATGAGAAGCACATCAAACTCTTAGCCTTACTGGATGTAATGATGTCTCAATATACATTTCAGATTTCTTATTACTCATCACACGGCAGTTTTGTTATATTGACATATCCATTAAAACAAAAAAGAGCTTCAAATCGGGAACAACGGCAACCCTGTTTTTGGCCCAATTTGCACAATTTTGAGTTATTGTTTAGGCGTCAGTCTATACAAGTTGAAATGCCAAATCAAACTAAACAGGTGGCAAAATGGCAGCCAGTTAAAAAAAGTGTTGCCAACTAAAGTTTCTCTTAAGAGAGACAGGTCAAACTTTTAAATCATTAATTTTTAAAGAAAATATAATTGTATTCCTATTCTTGATAGAAAATTACCTCTGCATAAAACAGTTTTGTTTCCTCAACTGAAAATTTGTAGATTAGAAGTTGGCTCTTTTTAGAGTTAAGTGTAATATATAAAAAAACTAAACTAAATAATTTAAGCTACATTAATTAATGCCAAATTCCTTTAAAAATAAATATTTTGTGATGATCTCATAAAACATTTATTATTCACAAAATATATTTGAAATTTATTAGTGCCGGGGGAAAACATATCCATATGACCATTTCACTACTGCCCATATAGCTAATAAGTGGATTTTACCCCAAATTTTGTATAAAAATTCCAGAATTTAGATCTCAAGCCAAATTAATTAAATGAGAATTTTTATTGAACTAACACAGCAAAAAGACAACAAAAGTAAAAAACACTTCTATTAAAAACAAAAACTTTTCGAAATTTTTCTATTTTCAATCTTTCTACATAAGAGTTTCCTTTGGAAGGCATTTATATGTAATTTGAAAATTAGGGAAAACAAAAAATATTTGTTAAGAATTTTACAAAAAAAAAAAAAAAACGCAACGTATACATGCAATGGAAATAAACATTTCACGATATTCTCACAAAATATTGATTACAAAAATATTTATTAAAAAATAAACATCTTATGATATTATCACAAAACATTGAAATAAATAAAAATATTTGAAATGTATTACTGCGGGGGGAGAGCATATTCATATTGCTCAAGTAGCTCATCAGTGAATTTTATCCCAATAATATTTAGAACACCCACCAGTGTTATAACCAAAGCCAAACTGTTTCAATGAGAATTTGCATAAAAATAGTGAAATTTCAATATGAATATGCTCTCCCCCGCAGTAATACATTTAAAATATTTTTATTTAAATAAATGTTATTTTTGTAATAAATATTTTGTGAGAATATCATTAAATATTTATTTAAAGGAATCAAGCACGAATTGAAATTGCTTAGATTTTATGGAATCATTTTTTTTATTTAATCTACCTTAATTTGTGCTAAATTCCTTTAAAAAATAAATATTTTATGATATTCCCATAAAAACTAAATAATTTTACTTACTATTAAATTTTGTCATATTATATTACGCAAATTACTACAACGATCTCTTTACCACAATTTCCATACGACATTTTTATTGTTGTTAAATTAGTTCAAAACCTAATTATACGTGTAGCATCATCTGTTTATTGTACCTACATTTTACAACCATTTGCTTTATATAATGATTCTAAAAATAATAAATAAAAATTAACTGATTCTAATTGAAAAGCTTAAAAATGCATTTGTTAACAATTTATTGAAAAATATTTTATACAAAAAAGCATTTATTGCCTGCAAAATACTTTCAATACAAAAACTAGCTTCAGTGGGGGTGTATGTGGATAGGCGTGTGTAAGAGGAAACAGGAAACATGTAGCTATATAAACGTTTTGTTGTCATTATATTTTTTACAGTTCTTTATTAATGTTGTCAGCTGCTTTTTTGCAGTTGTTGTATTTAAGCCTTTTTTTTGAAATATTATTACGGCGGAAGTACAATATCGTTTTTTTTAAGCAGTTTTCAATATTTGTTCATTTAACTGTTTTATTCATTTTTGCTACTGTTGTTGTTGTTGTTGTTGTTGTTGTATATTTTTATGACGAATTTCAGTTTTAAGCCATTTTCATAGCCACAGTTTTAGGATTTATTATTTATTTATGTATTTTTATTCCTTTTTTCAGTTTCCAGCAAATCCTCAAATGTGTTGTTTTTCTTCTTTTTTATTATCGTTTGTTGCTTAACGAAATGGTTTAATAATTCTAGGTACTTAGTTGTTTTCCAATACATATATATGTATATATATCCTACATATATGGATATATTTTGTTTTTCAATAGTCATTTAATAATGTTCCACTCAATGTGGCAGTTCTCTAATTTTTCAATATGGTAAAGTGTATTTAAATATTGTGTTCTAGATTTGATTTGATTTCAATTTTATATTTTTTCATTCTATTTTATTAATATTTTTGCAAATCCTTTTTTTTTAATTTAGCTCTTGTATTTGTGTATATTGTATTTTTTTTTTTATTTTTATTTTGCACATTTTATAGTTTTATTATCCATTTGAGATTTTGATGAGCGATTTGCATTGCAGTAAATATTATTGATATTTAATATCCTACCAAAATGGTGTTAATAAATAATACGTATTTATAGTTTATCCTTCTATTGTTTTTCAATTGTACACAACAGTGGATTGTATAATATAAAGACAAATTTACGTGTTCTAAATTGCTGTAAAGGAATTAAAAAGAGAGAAAACGACAAATAAAATAAAAACATAACGTCTAAAATAAAAGTACTAATAAATTTTCTTGATTTCAAAACTATAAATGTAGTCTGATGTATATACAAATAACATAAGCCTCTGCTTGAAACTTAAATCCACATTTTCTATTTATTATTTATTTATTATTATTTATTTGCCAATATCTAAACATGACAAAATTGTTCATATAATCTAAACCGGATGGTACATTTAGGGTCCGCCATCTAACGTTTTTTTTTTCAACTAGTGTTTATTTCGTAAATGGTAACACTTGGCTCATGTTCGATTTGACAGATAATTAGTTTTATCCTTCCGCTGAACGAATATGGTTGTGTATACGCTTCAACAACGCTTCGCTAAGTGGGCCCGTGATCGACTTACAGAAGATGTCGATTTTGCAAAAAAAAATTATCTTTTCAGATGAAGCTCATTGATCTTGGCGGGTATGTAAACAAGCAAAATTGACGCATTTGGG
The DNA here is from genome assembly GCA_030448955.1 of Trichopoda pennipes. NCBI lineage: Eukaryota > Metazoa > Arthropoda > Insecta > Diptera > Tachinidae > Trichopoda > Trichopoda pennipes. The sequence continues at coordinate 9,869,924 of JASKUP010000023.1, forward strand.
GCACCGAAAACCCGCAGGCATACATTGAAAAGCCGATGCGCCCAAAACGAGTTTGGCGCGGATTTTGGTCCAGAGGCATAATTGGGCCATTTTTCAGGGGTGGCCGTTACAGTCAATGGCGATCGTTATCGGGCCATGTAGAACGAATTTTTGTTTAAAAAATTGAAGAGGAGGATATTGGCAACAGTTGGTTTCAACAGGACGGCGCTACGTGTCACACAGCCGAAGCTGTGTAGTTTTATTTATAGCATTAAAATACATAATATCGAATAATTTTAATCAACTTTCATATTCTAGCAAATCACCCCCCCCGGGGGCACATATATCGGTCTTTATAGAATACTTGACTATCTAGACCTGTGCAACTGGGGGAAAAAGGGAGCCCAGTTCCCTGAAGTCAGACTGGGAGACAACTGGAAACTACACTTTATTTCCACGGGGATCAGTGAGCTCGCAGAATTCATTACTTGTCTCTTTAGACATTTAATAGTTCTCTGGCTGCTCATTGAGGTTGGCCCCTATATGGGAGCACCGTGGTGGTTGTGGTTTTGCGGCCCCATAAGGGAATAATGAAAATTATGGTGGCCAGGATCATCTCACTGATAATGACACGCAAAGTGAATGATCCAGTCCAGTGAGCATGCTTGACATGTGTTCTGGACAGGAGTTAGAAAGTCTCCAACTCTTTAGCAAGGTGTGATGGTTTGCAGACCTGTCCTGGAATCATTAAAGTTGCAAAAAGGTGGTTCTGTTGCTGAGAATTATGCGTTCGGCTATCTAGGACGAGCATGACGTTCCAAATTATGTATAGTGGTTTGTCCACCATCTGATTAAGGCTACATAGCCAGGCGTGGATGTAAAACAAATCACACTCTCTAGCAAATCACCATGAATATATCTAGACCGAAATAACACTTTACTATGCAAATCAGCAATTCAAGCAATTTATAGACGCAAAGTTGTATTCCCTGATGAAGCCCATTGTTGGCTTAACAGGTTTATAAAACCGACCCTGCAGACTCCACTACATCCAGAAAAATACACAGCTGCATGAGTTTTACAACCTGGTGACTTCATTGATCTTTACATTTTGAGATCTTTCCTGTTGCTTTGAATGTGGGAAAATTCAAATCGAATGTCACAAACACTACTCCCTCTTTTCTCTTCCCCATAATTTATTTTCCTAGTTTTGGTACAATGCATTGTCTAAGTAGGGGTCATCCACTGAGTGTTCGTCCGAGCAAAAACAAAAAAAAAAACAACAAAAATTAAAAAGTAAATCGCGTTTAGGCTGATGGAAATCGTTACTAGATCTTATTCAATATTTTTTTTTAAAGATTGTTACGTGCGAAATATGGTTATGATAAAGGAATTGTTATCATTAAGCTGAAAAGGACCTATTTTTCAAACCAATATTTTATGAATTATTATTATATTATTTATTCTATCATTTTTAAAATTAAAGTATTATAAAATAACTTACTACTACCGGGTTTTTCATCAAGAGGGTTGTTTTTCAATTGGGACAACATCAGCTATATGATAGTTTTGACCCTTAATTTTTCGACGTATTCGTAGTAGATGCATTGAAAATTGTTATAATGAATTAAATTTCGCACGAAAATCACTTTAAAATCTGTAAAAGTTATAACTTGTAAAATTTGTGATATTTTTTTGGACAGCATAATCGTCCTTCTGAGGCCGCTGTTAAGAATTTGGTCATTAAATTCAAGTCGACAGGCTCGATACAAAATGTGGAAACCTCAACGGATGTTCGACCGTATCGTTTAACTGAAAACAGCGCAGGCAGAAGCCACAGTGTCGAAGTATATCGAAATTTGTTAATTCCTCAAAGTTCTCAATAATTAGGGTGATCCAAAACCAACGCAAGCCGAATTTTGTGCAAGAATTTGAGTCTGAAGCCTTATAAGATTTAACTGGTGCAGGCATTGAAATCGACCGACCATTGACAACTGGCTGGTGTTTCTGAAAACATAATTTTTTCAAACGAAGCCCATTTTCACTTGTCAGGGTATGTCAACAAGCAAAATTGGCACATTTGGGCTTCTGAAAAGGCCTTAGCATGCTCAACGTGTCACTATATGGTACGCTATGTGGTCTGAAGGTGTGTTTGGGCCGTTTTTTTAGAAGATGAGGCTGGAAATGCGATAATGGTAAATGGATGACGCTATCGCGAGATGATAGCAACTCATTATTATTGACAATGTGGATATCATGGATATGTGGTTTCAACAGTACGATGCCACATGCCAATGAAACGATCAATTTATTGCAAACCAAATTTCCCGATCGCATAACTTCATGACAATCAGCAATTAAGTAGCCAGCCGGATCGTGTGGCTTAACACTACTGGATTATTTTTTGTGGGGCTTTGTCAAGAACAGAGCCTATACGGAGCCAATCGAATTTGATATCAGCCTTAAAACTCAAAATTTGTAATGTGATTAAAGAAGTAGAACCGCCGTTTTGTCAAAAAGTGATTAAAAACTTTGATGAAAGAATCTACATCTGAAAGGGACTGGGCTCCCTTTTACCCCCGTTGACACATATAATGACGGTGAGTTTCCGTCAAAACATATCAATGTGCCTCCGGGGGGGGGGGGGCCTAAACCCGAACAGCTGTACAGATTAAAACACGGCTTGAGAATAATGTCTTCACATCGATAGCACTAGTCGTTCATACCGAGCAAAGACAGAAAAGTATGGCAACAGTCATATACGGATTATTATTTTCATAACCACTGTAGCACAAACAATGCACATTTATGCAACTTCTTTTCATTTACTCATACGTTTATCACAATCCTAGCGTAATAAAGCTACTCTTGGTTGGAAAAGTACAAAAAAAAAGTAAAATAAAAAAAATACAAAAACAGCAAATCCAAGCATTTGCCTCAACCTAAATTTCCATAGATTCTTCACATAATATATCTCTTATTATTATTTTTTTTTGTTACTTCAAACTTATGACATGACAAATGCACACTAACAAATTCATGTTAGTAACCGATCAACGGAAGTTTTATTTCTATTTCTTTTTGCTCAATTTCTCAATGCAAATGAAAAAAAAGTAAAATAAAAAATGGCAAACGATAGCAAACAAAAATAAAAAAATAACAAAAAAAAACTGACTCATAGTAATAAATGAACAAAATCTGCTGCATTGACAATATGGCAAAGAATAGAATGAAGGAGACTGAGAGATTTTGGAGAAAAATATATTGAGATTGAAAAAATCGTTCAGATACAACTACAGATAAATTAATAACTTGGATAAGTTACAATTCAATTGAAATCATTATCATCATCATTTTTGCCATCATCATTTGATTTATTGTCCATTTTTTTGTTTTCTTAAAATAAGTAAAAGAAAGGTATGCATTTGAAACTAAAAGTTTTAAAAATTAATTTTACTAAATTGACAATTAGTTGAACGGTTTTAGTATAAAATCAAATCGAACATTTTTTATTAAGTGCAAATGAACATTTTTTATTTAACTTTCTTATTTTAATACATTTCACGTTAACACGTTCGAAAAGTAAAATTGTATATTTATTTACTTCATTCAATTAAATGATACAATAATATGTTTAGTGTCTTTTGTGGTTTTTAAAATTAATTAAAAGACTGCATTCTTTCATAAAAATAAATAATAAAATTTTAATGTTTCGGCCATTGCTTTTATTATAAATATTTCTCGTTACGGAATCGCTTGAAATGAAATTGTTTTAAATCATATCACATTACATCTTTCCAGGAGGTACACCGTTTAGGTGACCTAATTTCCACACCTTGACATTGTAGTTTCTGGCGGTAAAAGGCAGCACCAATAGCCTTGGCTTGCAGGAGCCTGAAACTATGTGATAAGGCCTTTCGATTTCGAATAGAAATTAATAAACTGCTAACATGAAAGCCGGTAGCATGCATGGACCATGGCTCCTGTTTCTGATATTAGTGAGACTCTTCCTGGATGTGGTTTAATCGTAATTCGCTGGAAGGTATGGTTTTTCCTATTCGATGTGCTGTTGCATTGTAAGAGGTTCTTAAGCAAAGAGTGGGATTATGACCCTGCTTTCTGTGTTTTTGAATTTGTAACTCGGGCTGTCACTATTTACCTTGAGAGCGTTCGTAGACTCATTATACGAGGTCTGTAAATTAAGTAATAAGACTGGCAACGTTACGTTCGATCTGGCAATACTAGAGGCACTGGGCTTGGAGGGGCGGCAGCTGAATATATGATTTATCTTCAGTATAATCGCTTGAGTCATTATGTCATTAGTAGTGATTTTTTTTTTAAATCATTTTTTCTGTTGTGTTCTAAAAATAAGTGATATCAGTTTCGAATAACGGTGTGTTATAAGGTTTTGCTTTAGGCTTGGGCACACTGTAACGAAAGGTCTTGCTAAAGTTCAGCAGGCTTACGTAGATAGTATTTTGTCAAGAGCTCAGGTTTTGCGGTGGTTTAAGGCGTTTTCAGAAGGAAGATAATTAATTAAAGATGAACTACGAAGGGGAAGGCCTTCATTTTCAAGAACCCATGAAAATGTCAACATAAGCCGGGGTCTTGTGCGTTAAGATCATTAATTGAGAGTCAGAATGATCGGGGAAGAGTTAAATTTGACTCACATCGCCGTTTACCAGATTTTGACCATTGAATGGAGGATGAGAAAAACCCGAAAACCCAAAAAGGGCACCAAAAAAAAACTTTCGCAAGAACAAAAGGATGTCAAGGAAGTAAAGGTGTCCTGATTTTATGCATTCGATTAAAAATGACATGCATTTTCTGGAACGTGTCATTACTATTGACCAAAACCACGCGCCAGAGTATGGAGTGGCAAACTTCAACCTCTTCAAGACCTAAAAAAGCAAGAATGGCAAAGTCAAAGATTCTTCTTGTCATATAGTAATTTAAATAAACAAGTTTTTGGCCAGTAAAAATATTCTTGTGGCTCCTCAGCCTCCATATTCGCCTGACTTAAGTCTATGTGATTTTTTCCTCTTCCAGAAGTTAAAAAACCATCTCAAGGGAACTTATTTTGGGACAAACGAAAGCATTAAAATGGCTATAACTGATCAGCTGAAGGTTATTGCAGTGTTGGGGTACCAGCACTACTATTAGGGGTAGAATAATCGTCTCCAGCGCTGTGTGGCTGCAGAAGGAAGTTATTTTGAGGATGACAAATATAAAATTGTAAATTTTATTTGAATAAAAAGAATTTTTAGATTATGTAAATCAGTCTCATTACTTAATTTACACCTCGTTCTTAGACCGCCATATATTTAGGCAATCATGGCAGGCTCCCACGTTGGTATACCACATTTAAAGTATTAAGCTGTTTTATTCGAATAAAAACATGGCTGACCTGTAGTGTGTGTCGAAGTTCAACTTTCATGAAATTTTTTTAAGACTTTCATCGACTGTTCTCAATTAAATTTTTTCTCCGTAAATAGTAATTAAATCTGGGGTTTTAAAATTTTCGTAATTAAAAGAATCGATTTCAAAAATTTAAAAATAAAAACTGCTTTTATAAAATAAGGTAAACAATAGCTAACAGCAGCATCCGCTTACTTATCTAGAAAAAACACAATAATTGTAAACGAGTGTAGTTTTTTACTTTTTTATTTTATTGTCATAGAAAATTAAAATTTTTTGGTCAGTTGAACAACTCTTTTTATAACAAAGTTTTCTTGAAGCATAAAACCTTCTGATAATATTTCAAAAACCTATTCATCTCTTTCTATTTTTGATTATTTGTTTGTGGTAACCGGAACTATCATTTGAATGCCAAAAAAGACTCTGCCCAATCAAATGCATTGGATTCAATAGCCTTTTGTTTAAAATTTCCTTTAAATCACCTTTTCTTATTTTATGCTTTTTTCCAATATTTTTTGTTCGCTTTTATTTTTCATAATTTTCAAATTCTTCGTAGTGTTAAAATTTGAATTCAGTTTGTTCATTTCTTTTGTGTAACACAAGAAATTCATTCATTCATTCAGTTAGTCTGAATTCTACAATAGAAATTAAATTAGCTGGAAGTAATGATAAAATAAACCCTTTTTAAGCATAAATATGTTTGTTGTGTTGTTGGGATGTTGTTTTTCCTAAAACAGATTTTAGTTTAAAAACCTGTAGGAGTAAATTTGAAACCAACATTACATGGATTATGACATGTTATCAAGTAATATTATTTTTTAAAGAAATTAATACTGCTGCTGCTAATGCTGCTTGTCCTTCTGTTAAGGATAAGTTTTGGAAGAAAAGGATCGTAATTAGTTTTAAGACACGCATTTGCCAATAGTCAATTAACTAATACCAATAGTATCTAACTAATACGTACATTATGTTAAAAAATTATGAAAAGCAGCTTTGGGGCAATAAATATTCTTTGTAAATAATTTTATTTTACTACTTTTAAAAATTATCATCCAAGAGTTATTTGTAAGCGAGGTTTTTAACAAGAAGTTTGTTTTCTAAAACAAAATAAATCTGAAAAGTTTTTATTGTATTTCGAACGAAAAGGAAAGTTCGGCAATTATGAATGAAAAATGATATCTGGCAGATGCCCACCACGACCATTCTGATAGATGTCGATTCTTTATCCAAAGTTTTTAATTACTTTTGGCAAAATGACGGTCCTATTTCGTTAATCACATCACGAATTTTGAGTTTTAAGGCTAAAATGGATTTGATTGGCTTCGTTTTCACTCTGTCCTTTACATAGCCTCACAAAAATAATTAAGTGGTGTTAAATCAAACAATCTGGCTGCATACTTAACTGCTGATTTTTGTGAAATCATGCGATCGGCAAATGTGGTTTGATGTAAATTGATCTATTCATTGGCTGTGTGACATATCGCATCGTCCCGTTGAAACCACATGCCACTGATATCTACGTCGTTAATAATAGCCAAATACTGAGTTGTTAGCATCTCGCAATAGTTCCCCCCGGGGGTACATTATAAGTCTTTATGGATCACACATTGCGGGAGCCCAGTCCCCTTAGGCTAGTAAGAGCCAACTGGAAAATCCACCATATTTCCACGGGAATCAGTAAAGCCCCAGAGTTCCGCTATTTGTCTCTTTAGTCTTTTAGCTCTTCTCTGACTGATTATTTAGGTAGGCCCTTCGGGAGTATCGTGGTGGCTGTGTGTTTCGAGGCCCTCGTTTGAGTTTGTGGGTCGGATCATTCATAATGAACACGATGGATAGTCCAGGTCTAGTGAGTATGAATGCCGTCGTGTTCTTAATTATATTAAGTTCATGCGTTCTGGACCAGGAGTTGGATAGTCTCCAACTCTTCAGCAAGGAGTGAAGGCTGCGGCCTACTCCAGGTTTTCGAAGTTACAACTAGGAGTGACCGGAGGATATGCGTATCCGAAGAAGGGCGAAAATGACGCTATATTTCATCCACAGTGCTAATGATCCACCATTGATTAAGGCCCACGGCCAGGTGCGGATGTAGATCTTATCACGTCAGAAGCCCAAATGCGGCAATTTAGCTTGTTGAAATACCCTGACAAGTGAAAATTATCTTGCCTGAAAAAAAGGTTTTTCCAGAAAACAAGCCGGTTGTTCCTGATGGAATTGAGGGAATCTACGGCAATGTCAATGGTCGTTCGGCTTGAATTCCTGCACCAGTTGAACCTTGTAAGGCTTCAAAGCCAATTCCTTATGGAAAATTCGTCATATGGTGGTTTTGGATAATCCCAATTGTTGAGATTATCGAGGAATTGAAAAATTTTAATCTACTTCAGCACTGTATGGCTCACGGCTGCGATATTATCAGTTGAACGACTGATATCAAGCCTGTCGACTCAAATTCTTAGTAGCGGTCTTCGAAGGGCGATTATGTTGTACGAAATTATCACGAATTTTACGAAATGAGTAACAAACTTCTTGTTAAAATACCCGATATTAAAAAAAAAAAAATTCAGTAGAAAGCCCTTATACGGCAAAGATAAGCAAGATGTGATAATTATAGATCCGGCAAAGCACTTTGGACTTTAGAAGACTTTAAATGCACAATGAGAGCACAAATATTTGCAATCTTTTTTTTTTATTGCAATATTACTTACACACATACATACATATCTTTCAAGTTCCCAAGTTCCTTTCCTGTAAATAAATACATTTTCTTTTTGCTTATTTTTTGATAAAACTGAAATTAAAATTTATTTATTTGCTAAAAATTTTGTTACTGTTAAAAAAGAAATTGCTATCAATTTGTTGGCTTGAATGCCATTATACAAATTTATTAAAAATTAATTTATAAAATATGATTTTTATGTGAAAAATGAAGGCTAAACGGCACACTTGTCATTTACAGATATTGCAGCAGTTGTTCTTTCTTCATAAGAATACTGTGCAAACGAACTCAAAGCAAAAAAAAAAAAACAAATGAAAGCGCATTTGAGGAGTTGCCATGCAGTGGTTGATAAGAATAAAACCGTGATTCTTTAATATTGTTAACAATAACAAGTATGGTATTTTGGAGAGTAAACATCTTTCATTATAATTCCGTATTCGATAGACGCTAAAGTGTAAATACACAGGTTTTTCAATCGATACAATAATATCGAGTTTTGTGCCTTGAATAGATATTTTGCGGGGAAGTCTGAGAAACTTCTTTTATTTAAAGAAAACGGCTGATGAAATTTATTGGTTGTTGGCAGAGCTTGTGGTCAGTATGCCAAAAAAACTTTTATTTTTGATTTTGATACAGAAGACAAGGAGAGACCTGGTCAATGAGTAATTGAAAGAAAACGAAAATTATTGCCAAACGCAAGACGAACTTGTACTATCATTTGGATTCACACAGCAATCCATTTCCCTACATTTAAAAGCATTGTGATTTATTCAAAAGCAAGAATTTTGCATGTCGAAAAAGGGTGGACACTACAAATCATATTGTTAGTGGTGATCAGATAAATAATCTAACGATAATCTCAAGCGCAAGAAGTCATATGCAAAGCTTGGCCAACTAGCTAAATTAACGCCGGAGACAAATATCCAGGTAATGCTCTGTGTTTATTGAAATGAGAGAGATGTATTGCATTATGAGCTGTTGAAATCGGACCAGACAATCCCAGGCGACCTGTACAAAGTAAGTTGAAGATATATCTTTTATGGTGATCCCTTATTTTTTTAACAGCTTTTTTTATATACTTTATCGTTACAATGAGCATAGTACAATATATTATGGGTAAATTTCAAATGCGTCCATGTAGCGGTTTAAAATATAAAGTCATATTAAGAAGGTTCCATCTTTGCATAAAAAATTAATCGTGAGTTCAAATCCCAACAGAATTTTGTAAAATAACCGCAGATGTTTCGATTAAGGTTGCTATAATAAAATCGCAATTAGAATCTCATCCCAACCTTAGAATGCTATGAACTCGATTGTTTACATAGTAGAGTAATTTATAGCCCGAATTCTAACGATGTTGTAAGTAGAAAGTAAAATTATTATATTCGACCAATGCCCATAGTAAGTTAAGGATCTTGTTTGGGGGAATTCAAATCCCTTTAGGATAATTATATCTTGCTTTGGTAGAACAAGCAAGAAATGGTGAATGTGTATCTCATGGAAACCACAGATTATTGTGGTGTCAATGGCCGCAATAATTATCAAATTTCGTATATTTAATTTATCGTATTGCTCGCGAACCATATATTGGCTTATTAAAACGATATCATGCTAAGATAACATTTAATTTTTAGTCTATAGTTTTGTTACAAATACCAAATGAATTAGTATAAAATATAGAGAAATTATTCGAGGTGAGTAGCCACTCTAAAAACGTTGTTTAAAAGGAGAATTCTAACTTTCTGGAAATTATTGTATAGATGCGGTCAATGATAAGAACTAAGCTTTTGTATATTCAGCAGCATTTGGATGGGTTAAGGCGGTCATACAGTAAAACGAAAATAACGTCGTCCAAGCCTTAACGACATAACTAAACAGTGTAGCAGAATTGTGGCTAAGTTTATTACAAAACCTGGTTGGTAAATAAGATTATAGGGAATTTTGAACTCGCCTGAGATACACGCATGTCAGCTGAATGACTACGCCCACATACGTTAAAGTAAGACATCGAAAAGTTCGCGTCTGTTCCATAAAACAAGGTCAATAATGAAAGAATATTAAAATAAAAATAAAACCAAAAAACCGAACCCCTTAAATGGGAAAATAGTTTCAATTATTATTTTTTGAAGGCCGATAGGAAAATTTGTTTGTTTTCTAATATTCTACTTTTTTTGCTTTACAGTAAAATGTTTTTATATCTTGAGAATTGATTTGTTTGAGGCAAAGCAATCAACGAAAAATGACCAGTATATTCGACTAGACAGACAGATCTTTCATTCAGGTTGCAGGATTGGCCGAAAACTCTTTTGAAAACAGTGAAAGGAAAATTTTGGCTCATCCGCCTTACAGTCCAAGCTTTGCCCATTCTGATCGATCGATGTAGAATGCTCTTACTGGAATAGGATTCGCTTCAAAACCGAAGCGCGAAGTCTATATGCTACCAAAAATAAAAGAAAACTTAGTGGCTAACGATGTACATTTCGAATATAATAAATTAATTTTCAAGCACAAAATCGGCATTATATAACTATATTATAATTATGATTATATTTATAATTACGTGGCCCTGCGGCCACTAGCTTATAAGACTAGGTGTTGTGGGTTCGATTCCCAACAAAGACCTTGGTTTTTCACTACAAAAAATAAAAGTTGACTGTCGGTGGGGTTGCTCAGTCACCGGTCACTGTTGCTATCTTATACGACAGTTAATTTCCGTAACTATCCTTCTACTGCCTAAAGTGCTACTTCTCTCTAACAAAAAAAAATTCTAATTAAAAAATTATTTACAATTTAGCATAAATTCGTATTTTATTTTTAGAACTGAGAAGAATTTACTTGAATTATACAATCGATATTACTTGTATTAAAAATTGTTGCATCTGGCAACTTTTGCGAAGTGAAAAATGCAGATTTTACATTTTTTATATTCATTGTGTTCGACTGAATGGGCTCAGTGACCTGCACAAATAGCATACGAAAAATACAAGGATAAAAAAGTCAAAAACAATAAAAAAATCTTGTAGAAAAAATAAAATACAATAAAAAGTATGAATTTATAGACGTAAGAGGAATGAATGGAAGAAAATGAAACGCAAATCATTGTTGAATAATGAAAATTCAAACCAAAAACATTTTTTATTTGAAATATAAATTAATATTCTAAAGCTTTATATATTCTTAGTTGGCATAGTTATAAATATTAATTAATTTAAGAAATATTTTTGAATATTGTTATTTTCATGCATTGTGTTATCAATATTTATTTCGAAATTCGGTCATCAATTCAATTTAACATAGAGTTGAACCGATCTACGACGACCGTACGGAAAAATACATCGTTTGCTGATGATGACAACTTTATTTCTTGGAATATCAAGCTGGAGTTCGCTTTAAAGTCGATGGAGATCGTTATCCCATGTTTAAAAATTAATTTTTTTTTAGGGGAACACTAGTGAACACCATGCGGCAATATGTTGAATTTGAGAAATAGACCTGTCAATTATTTGGGTTCAAAGGTTGTAGAATTTAATGCCTGTTGAATATTTCCTAAGAAACGCCATCATTTAACTTTATTTCTTGGAAAGTCATACTAGAGCTCGGTTTAAAGTCAATGGAGATCCTTATCTCATGTTTAAAAATTTATTTTTTTTTTAATGTGAACACCAGCGAACACCATGCGTCAATAATTTGAATTTGAGAAATAGACCTGTCAATTATTTGGGTTCCAAGGTTGTATAATTTGATGCCTGTGGAATATTTCATAAGGAGCGCCATCTATAGTCAGTGGCCATAATAAAAGACATACCGAACAAATAGCTAGCATTGGCGGTTTACATCGAAAGGAATGACTACTTTTGTTTAAGATATGGATGTCATTGACAACCATGCGGTAAATGCAAGCATCGAGTTATTATTACAATTTGCCAATATTATGTATTTGAGAAATAGACCTGTCAATTGTCTGGCTTTCAAGGTCGTGTAATTTGATATCTTTCGAATATTTAATAGGAAGCTGTTTATATAGTCCCGGGCTTACGCTAAAGAAGCAATAAAAGTTGATGCCTTACAAAAATACAAAACTTGTCTTACAGAATGCCATTCAATAAGAAAAGACGCGTTAACCATTTATCGAAAATCATTCTCGAATCTCAAGTTCATGTTGTAGTATCGAATAAAAAAGTTTTTTTTTGTTAATATTTAACACTCATAGGGTGTTGGAAATTTATATTAGCGGTCGAATTTGCATCATAAGCGATGGTGATTTGCTAAGTTGTTCTGAGCCAATTATTGCAGAGGTTTCACAGGGCACAAGCTTGGGTCCATTTTTATATTTCATATATATTGGGGAAATACCAACTAATAACAAGATACAAAAGTTAAATTTAACTTTAGCTTTTTTAAGCATCCAAGGAAGTTCCAGGAAGCTTCCCGATGGTTACAAGATCACATAACTAGAAAGGAGGCTTAAGCAAGGGAAATTTAAGATGAATAAGAGAAAATGCGTCCATATTACTTTATTATTAAAGGCAAAGAATCGTGGCCTATGATTGAAATTAATAACCATGGTGCGCATATCTTGCTCGGCGCCTCACATGGAAGCCCGATATAGACGCTAAGATAACTCAACTGAAATTAAAAGTGGCTCAGGTATACTAGCTAATTGGTAGGATTTCTACACTTAAATGAGACTACGAAGAACTAATATATAATTCCATTTTAAAACCTATATGGTTTGAATACCATATTCATTTGTGTGACACTGCTTAAGCCTCGAACAACAAAAAAATGCAAAGGCGCCAAAATTAAATTTTAGTCATGTTTAGGGGTGGTCCCTGTTACCTCAAAAATTCGTACATTCACAACGATCTAAACGTGCCCATGGTAAAACCAGAGATTATAACACATGCGAAGTTATACATAAAGAAACTAGAAATCTATCCATACACCCTCGCCCGCCGCACCCTGCTGATTGGGGTCAAACTTGTCTGAAAAGAAGGGACACCTTTGATCCCAGCCATATCCAAGAAGTGAGATGAGCGCCAACTGAAGTAGCTATAATCCAGTATTGGCTGGATTTTTTATTGTTTTGCTTATTGTTATCTTCTATTTTAAAGAAGATCCAACAAATCAATAAGAGCCAGAAGAAATGTTTTAATTTTTCAAATACACGAATATTTCAAATATTAAATTTGTTATGTTACTTTTCATAATTTTGTCGAGCTTTAAAAAACTCTCATTATATCAGAAAATTTCTATTATTAGAAACTGCATCTTATTTTACTGTTTCTTGTTCTAATGTTTAAAATGCACGTATGTATGCTTTAATATATCATTGTGAACTTCTATTAGAACTCTTATTCTGTTTAAAGAAATACGCTTTTGCAAGCTTAGCTCAGCATGCTGGTGACTAAAGTATAGCTTGTGTTTTTTGTCCCCAAGTGGTTTTTATTAGTCACTTCGAGTTTCCAGCCTTGAAAAACTATTGATGAGATTCTGGTAGCTTTGTGAGGAAAAGAAAACTGTAAAGCTGATCCTTTGCTAGAAGAACTGAAGTGGTAGTAATTGTTACGTAAAGTTTTCTTTAAAAACAGTATTAAATGTTGTAAGCTTAGACCTATATTACTGTTGTTGTTCTTTTGGTATTCTCACTATATTTCTTTATCTCCTCTCTTTCTCAGCTTAAAATAAATAAATGTTGTCGTTTAGTTAACTGCATCCTTATCTCGTGTCTTTAATTGAGGATGGTGGGTTTACTTTTTGCTGTTAAAAATAAAAAGAAATTTGCTAAAAAGTTTTAGTTCTTTAGTCTCGCTCGTGACTATAAATAGTTTGTTAATATTGTTGTTGCTATTTTATTTCTGCTATCAAGTCAATTGTTATGACAGTTGATTTTAAAAACACAAAAGAATTTCTACAAAACACTATCCCAGTAATATGCGCTTTTGAACAAAAAACAACTACAACAACTTTCAATTGAAATGGCATAATGTTCTTTAATTTCTTTTAACTTAGCAACTGGCGAAAAAAAGAAAAGTATAAAACCAGCAAATAGACAAGATAAAATATTGTCGGAAAAAAATTTAAAAAATTCTGCTGGTTTTTCCTTATTTTTTATCTTCTTTTTGCTGCTGCTGCTGTTGTTTAACACAGTTTTATGTTGAACTTAGAACTGGCTGAAACACACTTAATTACACATTTTTTGCATGCGATCTAATTTTTAAATGAAAGCTTAATTTTTTGGCAATCCGTTCGTTTGTTAGTTCTTAGTTTGTTTTCATTAATATGAATTTAAAATTGCTGAACACCAAACTGGCCTTAATCCAAAATCACTCCCATTTTTATATTTTTTTTATTAATGGAACATTAAGTAAACATTATAGAGCATATTAGGACAAAAGCAATATTTTATGGAACTTCATTACAGCTGTAGAGAATGGATTATTAGTGAGCAATTTCTAGAAATAGTAGCTATGATTTAGGTTGATTGCCATTTTTATGCGTATGAGAAAATATGTCTTTAAAGCGTTTTAAAAATATGCATGCATGTGCTGCTAAAATATTGGGTTTTTCAACAAGAGGTTTATTTTTCATTGTGGCAACACCAACAACATGATAGTTTTGACGTTTAGTTTTTTTGATGTTTTCGTAGCAACTGTTACAATGAATTCAATTTCGCACGAAAATCGCATTCAAATAAGAATATTGTGGTTCCGTCAAGCTACAATTCGTGATTTTTCGGCCAACATAATCGTTTTTCTGAGACCGCTTTTAACAATTTGGTCGTTAAGTTTGAGTTGACAGGGTCGTTCAACTGAAAACATTACAGATGCGAGATACAGTGTTAAAACAGATCAAAATTTGTCAATTCCTCGACGTTCTCATCAAGGATTTGACTTTGCAACTTTACAAGGTTTAACTGGTGCAGGAATTCAAGCTAAGCGACCATTCACATCGCTGTAGATTCGCTTAATTCATTCAGAAACAATCGACTGGTTTTTCTGAAAAATTCATTTTTTCAGGCGAAGCCCATTTTCACTTGTCAGGGGGTATGTCAACAAGCAAAATTGCCGCCTTTGGGGTTCTGAAAATCCTAGAGCGATTATTGAGAAGCCTTTGCATGCTCAACGTGCGTCTATCGAATACTGAATTATTATGGCACATGTTTATCCTCAAAAATACCATACTTTTCATATCTTGTCCAAATCGGTATTATTGACTTGTATACCAAAAAATTTCTTTTTTTTTTGATGTGATCTTTCCATGTGAGACGTTTGTCCACATACATTCCCAAATATTTCAAGCAACCTAAGTTCGGTAACCGCAAATTATTTTTATATATGTGATGATTACAGTTTTTTGCTTTAATAACAATTTTCCATTTATCTAACCATTGCTGTAGCGAGTTTAGAAGCTTCAATGTGGCATTTGCTGGTAGAGATTATGGCGGTGTCGTCCATAGAAGTCACTGTTTTTTGTGGGATTCCGCTATATACTTAATATAGATTTAATACTTTAACATAAGAATTTAAATTATATATATGATAACAGCAATAATAACTGTGAAGCATTTGGAATTTTTTGAGCTTCAATGGCCACAATTTATGAAATGCTTGCTTTATGTGAAGAAATATTGCAGAGCAATACATTTTTTTCTCTACGAATTCTGAAATTGCGTTCATTAATCTGAAACTTTGCTATGGTATCCCATATTGTTAACGAATAACGCGTTATTTTTCTAAAATGGGTAGCATTCATAGTTAGCAGACTTAACAACACTTTTCTTTCTCCTACTCTATTTCTTATTTTTCTAAACGACCTTCTTTGTCGAACTTTCAACCCTATATATTCTTTTGCCGATTACAGCGCCATTTCACTCGTATTCATTTCGTAATAGACCAGGCCATTTGGAGGTTAGTTCCAAAAGGCAGAACATGAATGATACGCTTAATCATTCATGTTTTGCGTCTTACGAGTATTAATTTTAATGCTCGTAAGACGCAATGTCTCCGTTCGGTAGTGGTGCTGCATCTGTTACTGTGGGTGATATAGATATTATGGCAGCGGAAGCTCTTGATGTTCTTGGCATGAAAATTCAGTGTGATGTTCGATGGACTAAACATATTTTTCAGGTTTCTAAAGAATCTTTCAAGTGCCTCGGTTTTCTAAAACGGTGTAAAAAATAATTCACTCCATCCGATCTCCGTACTATCTATACCACCTATATCCGTCCGAAAATGGAATACAACTCTCATGTATGGGCCGGCGCTCCAAAGTCTAATTTGGAGTTATTCGACCGCGTACAGGAGAGGGTCAAGAGGCTCATTGGGGACGGTAGGGTATCCAACTCTATTGATTCTCTAGCGCATTGGCGCAATGTGGAGTGTATTTCGCTGTTCTATCGTTACTACAATGGTAAGTGCTCTAATCAAATCAGGGAGCTTGTTCCCGATGCTCACACGTTTTCGCGTTTAACACGATTTTCATTGAGAGCGCATCAATTTTTGGTTGATTGGCCAGTGAATCACACTACGCATTACAGGGAAAATTCGTTTTTTAGCAGAACAGCCCGTATGTGCAATAAGATCCCTCCGGAGATCTTTCCTGTCACTTTCAATCCGGGAAAATTCAAAATGAATGTCCACAGACACTACTCCCTCTTTTCTCCTTCCCGTAACCTAATTTCCTAGTTCTGGCGCAATGCATTGCATATGTAGGGGTCATCCCCTGAGTGCTGCTCTGAAAAAAAAATTGGGGAAATATATGAACTCATAGTGGAGTTAGTACTATTAAAAAAGAACACCTTCTTCTGAAAGTGAGCTAATTCTGTCAAGCCCTGGAAATATTTTATTATTAAGTTTGGAAATTGCAGTTTTCCTTCAAAATGACCAGCAATTTTTTTTTAATTTTTATTTTCAACGGTACTAATTGGTACTACCTTTTAAGTGGATTTTTTACTAGGCCAGATATGAAATAAATCTTTTTTTAAATTTGTATACATAAATTCAATAGTGGAAACGCTGGTTGGTACAGACCTCACATGAATACAAAACTAAATACTTTGTTCTATGCAATAATTAAATTTCGGTCAGCAATGATGGTCAAATGATCGTTATAAATTTAAGGTCATGAAATAGTAATGTTTTAATTCTAACAATTAAAAGTTACTTTAGTTAATTTAAAATTTTAAACTGACTTTTTGTTTTAAAATATACTTTTATTCTGGCTATAGCATTCAAACGCTTTAGTGAAAAGAAAATTATATTTTAGATTTTCTAAAGTGTATTTTTTATGATGCTTTCTTTGCTCATAAATTAGCTGAAGACACTTCAAAATCTAAAACCTTTAAATCTAAAAAATTAACCAAGTATAATACGAGTATAACAAAAAAAAAAAAAACAAAAAAATCCTTAAAAACTTCCACCTTAAAAATTTGTAATTTATTGTGACTGCATGATATTGACACTCCAGGACTTTTGAAATCATTTCATCTACATATATCATATTCATTTTTTATTACAGGCCATGCTTTTGAAAGAAATGAATGGTGGTGTTAATGAATCGAGAGTTTATGTTCTTGTTATTATATTTCTTCCATTTGATTCCATTGTGTATGTGATTGTTTATCTCATTGGAATTTGTTATGAATCGTTGATTCCTAATTTAAGGGTGTGTTTTGCTGAAGTATAAATGTGAATTAATTTCATATTTTTTTAAGTTTAAAGAAGTATAAAATAAGAGCATAACACAAATATATGTATTTTTTAATATACATTCGATTAATTAAATAAGGAACATTTGGCTAAAAAGCAGAATAATTTCATTGACCTAATAACTGCTACAAAATATCTATTTTGAACAAAGAAGTTTTGCAGTTTTGCAGTTTTGCAGTTTTGCTTAGAAATTCTATTAATATTTTGTTTTATTTATTAAATTATTTTTAAATTGACTAAATTAATGGCATTCAAAGTCTATATTTTTTTGTGTTGGGTAAATTTAAAACTAATTAATTTCAATGCCAATTTATTGCTTTTTATGTCCTTTGCTTCCACCACCCAGTAGATTCCTTGTTCTTTAAAAAAAAATTTTTATCACTTATTTGTTTTTCCGTTCCCTTTTTCCTTAGAAACCATTTTGGCGACTTTGGCAAAGTAATAGTTAAGAAAATTTTATTGCCTTAAAAGTTTTTCTTGCCACAAAAACACTAAAAGACACTCTGTTGCAACAGTTATGCTGTTACTTTTCTCAGGCATGAATTTATATATTTTTCAGCAGCAAACAGTTGCTTTTTGCATGCATTTTTCTATTTTTGTCTTGTTACAAACTTTTATCATATAAAAATCATTTGGTAAATGTGGCGGTCTCTTAAACATTAATACAATATGATGTCGCGTTGTTTTTTTTTAACTATAAATTAAAATTTAATGTACCCTACTATTTACTAAAAATGTTCATATGTTTCTTGTAAATTTTGCATCAGAAATCATTTTGATATCTTTTTAAATCTTTAATCTTTTAGACTTAAAAATTGCCAATCTTATTTAACAACAAGCAACAGAAAGGAAACAAGATAAAGATGTTATTTCAGATGCATCCTGAAATTGTAAGACCGATTGAAATGGTCGTTTGTAAAAATATTTTGAAGAATTTTTCAGTGCTTATGAAATATTTAAATAAAACCTTTATATTTTTTGTTTCTTAATTAAACGTTTCAAAATTTTCAAAAATATAAAAAATGAATAAACGAAACCAAAGAAATTGATGAATGTAGCTAAACCACACTGTTCACTGCTTACATTTGAAGCCATTTTATTTTAAACGATGTTGCCATGTTGCCTTTGCGTTACTAAATACAAAAGAATTTTTTTAAATCCTATTTCTGGCTTGTGTTCATAACTACTTGTTTAGTAAAGTTCAAAATCCAGCTTATGGAATATTGATTTAATGTTCACTTCTGACTTGGTTAAAATTTTTTTTAATTCGTCTGTGGGCAAATTTGAGGTTAGGAAGTAAATTATCAGTCAAATTATTAAATTAAAGAGCTGTCATCTCTTGAAATTTGTTTAACAAAAAGTTGGATAATTGGTGAAAGAATGAAAATTTAATATCAAAGTGGTAAAAATTTAACTGTATCACCATCAAATTCGAGCAGCTTTTCCTCCTAATCAGACTACTTCTGAGACCAGTGTTCGCAAAGTGTTGATAATGAGAATGGAAATCGTCTAGAGGCAATTTTTTCATCTTTACACGTATAGAGTTCAACTCGAACAAGAATTAAAGATGTCGAATATTTGGGAGTGGTTTTAACAAAATCATCTTTGGTGATGAGGGGGCTTATTTTCAATTCGAAAGTTATGTAAACAACTATAAAAAATCCTCAAACAGTCTTAGAAACACCATTATATCCAAAGACAGTGACTGATAAGTGTGCAAGGAAACGTTGTCATCGTGAATTCGCTGCACAACTAAACAATGATAACCGATTTTCTGAGGCCACAATAAGCTAATGTTGACATCAGTGACCTGTGCTTTAAGCAAGATTCCGCCACAAGGCATTGAAATAATTAAATTATTGCATGAGAAACTTCCCGGTCGCCAAATTTCTCGATTTGGCAACGAAATTCCTCGCTCATCTCGTCAATACAGTGTAGCCACGAATTTCATCTTTCAAGGCTTCAAGTGTTTGTGGGTTGTTAGCGTAAACTGGTAAACTTACATCGTCAAATTGAGAAATCACGCGACCGGGAAATTTTTCATGCAATGACTGAATTGCTGTTTGAGTGGCTGTGTGGTTAGTGGTACCGTCTTGCCGAAATCAAACGTCACTGATGTCAGCATAAGTCAAATGTGGCCACAATAAATTGTTGAAAAATGTGCTGTTTTCGTTTAGCTTTTCAAAACAGCTAACTTACAAATGTTCCAAACGTGCAGATGAAGATCTCTGTGGAAAATTCTCAACACTTTACTGTACAACGGCTATGTTTACATCATTATGGTCACAATGAGCGTATTGATTTGGTGGATTGCTAGTGACAATACCGTGAGCCTTGAATTTAGCGATTGAATTATACGCAGCTGTCTCAGCCGCTCAGAAGCTTGATTACGAGAA
Organism: Trichopoda pennipes; assembly: GCA_030448955.1. NCBI lineage: Eukaryota > Metazoa > Arthropoda > Insecta > Diptera > Tachinidae > Trichopoda > Trichopoda pennipes. Next base: position 9,890,140 of record JASKUP010000023.1, read on the forward strand.
AATTTGCTCCAATTTTATGAGTGATGTCACACACACATATGAAAAAAATTGTTTTAGAAGATCAGGGACAATAAGAAATTTGGAATATGAACTTAAAATACAAAATTACAAATAATGTTTTGATCACCTGTAGGTTAAACTTATGTTTCACTGTTGAAAAAAACTGTTGCCGGAGACAATGGAAAAAACATTGCTGAAACCTTTCTTAAATTTTACCCAAATGAAGAGAATACTACTACAGCAACATTGTTTACCATTATTATAATTATTTGTTCATCTCTCGTGAACGAGGTGCCATAATGTGACCACCGGGCTGTATTTAGCCAAGGTCGACACCTTGCCAACATTGCCTTGACTGCATGGGGCTGTCTTGAGACATAGGCTCCTCATCTAGATGCCCGGGAACTCATAATGTGCGCAGTCCCAAGCACCACTTTCTTCAAAACGAGCCCTATAGAGTTTAATGCCCGTCCCGGATTTTGTAGCCCAGTAGTATGCACGCATGAGGAACATATTAACCTCCACTTGACCACTTCATGCGTTGGTTTTTTGTGGGGCGCGGTGCAGTTGGCATGCTTAAGTTTTCACTTCCAGGTGGATTGTTTGTGGTTGCCATCATTAGTGCTGCGCCACACCTCCTACTACGTCTTGAGGGGGGGGGGGGGGGTGGCTCGACTGCTCTCCACTGCCACAGATAACATATTTCCCACACCACACCCAACCACCCCCAGTGCCAGAAGCTGGTGCGCCGTCATGCAAGCGCGAGGTGCATGCATTTCAAATCCTTTCGAATTTTCTGATATTTGCATCACTGGCACACCGGATAAGAGGTGGAGGTAGAAGCATTTTCCACTAAATTCCCAGAGCCCCGTTAGCGTCCTGGATAGCTGGACCAGCTGTCAACTCCCTAGGTCCCCAGGCCGCACCACGAGGAGGAGGGGATGAAAATTCTATGGCCCATTAGCATTATTTTTAATTTGCTGCTAAAGTTTCCTAAAGTTTAAAAAGTGGAATTCTAAAATTTAAAATATATTTTAGAACAAAAAGCAGACGTTACACCATCTATTTGAAGAAGTTAGATATCAACAAATAATTCTTTTGAAGAAGTCTACACATTTTTCAAATAAATCGGAAAATTCTAAATTGCTGGCTCGATTTAACCAAGTATCATGACAAAAAAATTGAAAATATTTTGGCAGCCCTTGGAGGCGTAGAAAGTTCAAATTTCAAATTTTACAACGTATGCACCTTTGTATCCAACAACAAAACAGAAATAGTATACCTACAGAAAAACACATCAGTAACGATTTAGTTAAAATATCTGTCAGATATTTGAAAATGTAAGGAGGAATAAAAGAACACGGTAACACTATTTGTGATGCTAAATGTTAAAAAAATTTAAGTTTTGTTATTGCAACATTTTTAATTATTGCGCTTTACTAACTAAAATTGTTTCTTTCTTTTGTGTTAAATATCAGTAATATTCAAAGGCAACTTTTTAGAGAAAGCTTAATACAATTTTGACTTGAGCTTTATAATAGATTTAATTACAAAAAGACGAAAAAATACGTTGACTAAAAAATGTTATTTGTATTTAGTACCAAGAGCCAGCACTACAATGGTAACTCTGTTCTACACAAAATTTTTGCTAATAGCTTAGTGTGAAACAGTTTGTGCTTTAGTTTCCGCCAAGCATTTCTTGCTGGTCCTTGCATCCACCTACCTTAATATCTGTAAAGTAAGAGTTTGATAAAGGTATTTGTTATTGTTAAATAAAAATAACTTTTTTTTTAGTAGACACCATTTTATGCAAACCACTCTTTAAAAGTTGTTTAAAGCATGTGCATGGAATTTAAAAATCTGTAAATAAATAATAACAATGTTATTGACTTTAAGACTAAAAATTCTGCAACAATACATCATCATATTGTATGAGAAATAGAATAAAAAAGCCTTACAAAAGTTACTCTGTCGGTATAAAAAGTCTCTCTCAGTTACGCTTTGTCTTTTTGATATGTCCAGGATTTTTGTTTTTCGATACAGGATATTTTTTTTTTTGTGCTTCTGCCATACAAAACCGAACAATTTCATTTATTGTATGAAAAGAAATAAAAAGTTAAATAAAAATCACTTGATAAGTGCATAATACGCGGTTTCTAAAGATGATTTAACCGTTTACCAGTAGAATGAATGTGTGTACGAGTATGTTGTTTATGGTTGCATTTGGTTTTTAATGCTTTTGGTTTAGTATGTTTTCAAAAATACTATGCCGGGTTATTGTTTAGTTTATTATCGCTGTATAAAGATGGGGAATATATATTAACAACTGTCTGAGGATTACGAAACTAATAAATACTGATGGTATTGATATTATATACGTATAAATACACAGGCGTAGATACTCTTATTTTAGTATATTTTTGTTTTTATAATAATAGTATGTGAGATGTATAGGGTATTTTATATAGAGGTATATAACTTTGAAATGGAATATAACTCTTTCTTTCAAAATGTGCAATTAACCAAAAATTTTGTTTATTCGAAAGATTATCTTTTGGCATTAAAATTTTAATGGGATTTCTGTTGTATAACCGCCACGGCCGGTACCGACGGCAATTTTCTGTGACTAGCATAGACCAGCGACTTAACATATTTTCCCAGAAAATAATCTAGTTATGTTAACTCGCACGATTTTGGAAAATTCATGGATCTGAAACGTAATACTATGCGGTTACCACAGCTGCTCTACATCATGATTATTCAATTGAGGAACGAAAAAATCAGTAATCATGATTATATAGAGGTCACTATTGACTGTAACATTATCACCAGCATCGTTTTTAAAGAAGTAGGGACCAATGACTCCTCTACCCCATAAAGCACATCAAACGCTAAGTTCTTCTGAATATACAATCTCAATATCACTTCAAATACAGCAGTTTTATTCAAAAACTTATTTATTTTAAACAATAGTGAGCTTTATTGCTATAAAAAAAATCGCTTTTGAAAATCGGGATGAAGGGCAATCTGGTTTTCGGCCTAATTTGCACAATTTGAAAGTGTTGTTTAGGCGTTAATCTATTCATGTTGAAGTGCCAAACCAAACTAAACATAAATCACTTAACAACTGATAAAATAGCCGTTAGGTAAAAAAAGTGTTGCCAACTTCAATTTATATACCTGTGTAAAAATACCCCTTTTATTTATTTAAAAAAATTGAATTTATGGAATATAAAAATCAAATAAAAAAAAACGAAATGAATCACAAATTGTTGGATTTTAATCGTTTGCTTTTACTTCTCTGGCTGTTTCATTTTACCACTTTGATTTTAGAAAAGAAATAGAGTTTCACATGAAATGGATAACCAAAAAAAGGAGAGATTTTATTTTACATTACAATGATTTACATTGATATGTATTTAAAGTAATTAAAAGAGCGCCGTTCTAAAACGTTTACTCAGCTAGCTTTATCACTAATAACAAATTTCATAAAATCACCAAAAAAAATCCTTACTCACAAAATTCTTGGAAACACATGTAACGAGAGATAGCTATCGTTCTCCAGTTGGCCATTCCTAAGCATATCTGGACCCCTAATTTATCCTTTTTTCTCTTTTCGCTTTCTTAAAGTTTAAAGAGTCAAGACAACAAAACATCAAACTCCTATTTGTAAGATATTTTAAATACATATGACGACTGTAGTTAGCAACGTTGCCCCCGGAGGCTTTACTTGTCTCCAAAAACCATCAAAATTCTCTGAAACGAATTCTTTTTTTATGAAAAACTTAATACAAAACTATTCTAAAGTTTAGAGTAATTCTAAAGGTTAGAATATTTCTAAAGGTTAGAATTGTTTTAAGTTTTGCTAAATGCATATTTAATAACGTGAGCCAAAAATAAGTTAAAAATTTGCTAAACAAAATCATTCGAATTTAGCGTTTTCAGGGCAACGCTATTCGATATAAAAATATTACAAATGATTGCGTTAAATTCGATAATAACTTCTTACTGTGTATACATAACGCATGCTAATAATTTTGTCACACCTTAAAACATTGCTGTTGTTCGTTGTAGTATTTCAGAACAATCGTCAACCTTGACTAGTTATCCTGCCCAATAATTAAGCATCTCTCGAGCATTACTGATTCGAATTTTGAATAAAGATATTGAATTTATACGCTTATAAGGTTGGCTCGAATTTCAAGGTCTACTGACCATTTGAAACGACGACAATATGCCAGGTGCCCCTGTAGGCTAGTAGGTAGTGTACTAGCTCGTAAATATGGGGGTTGTGGGTTCGATTCCCAATGAAGACCTTGGTTTTTTTTTCACTACAAAAATAAAAATTGACTGTCGGCGGGGCTGCTCAGTGATGAAGGCATAGTTACTGGTCGCTGTGCTGTCTTATACGGCAGTTAATTTCCGACCATGCTTCTACTTTCACCACCTGTTTCATCTCTTCTCTATCCCTTTCTTAAAGAATGTAGCACGGTACTTGACTAAATAAGCATTGTTGCCTGAAGTGCTATTTCTCTTTACAAAAAAAAAAAATGATTGGCTGAACACACGTCTGTGTGTGTTACAAACAAAATCAAATTTAGCGACCAGACACACTTTCACTCAAATGGATTCGCTAATAAGCAGAAGTGCCATATTTGGGTAAATAAAAATTTACAAGTGATTGCTGAAAGGACAATGTATCTACAAAAGGTAATTGTTTGGTGCTTTAATTCTTCGAAAATGAAATTAGCCAAGTAACGGACTACTTACGGCCAGAAATGAAGGAAATCTGAGAACGTTTTCACTTGCCGTACAGTTAACGCAGCCATCACTCTTTTGTACAAGAAATTCAATGGCCATGTTATCTTATGTCGTGGCAATGTTAATCGGCCGCCACGATCATGTGATTTGACACCGTTGGGCTGTTTTCCTTGGGGATATTAAAAAAAAAAAAACTTTACATAAATAAACCAACTCAACAATTCCATAGCTAAAAGATGAGATAATTTGGCACATCAACGACACTGATGTCTGAAAGTCATTGAAAAGAAGGACTATCGAATAGAGGCATGCTATCGATACCGTGGCGGGCATTTGGTCGATATTTTCTTTTATACATAGCTTTCATAGATCCTATAATAAGAAATATTAAGATACTTCTCTGAAAGTTTTTTCTTTAATTTACAATTATCATCGTTCCTTTTGGCTGGACTACATTTGTCTTTGCTCTTATTATCGCGCAGTAAATAAACTAAATAATTTCAAGACAGCCGATCGTCTCAATTATTGCCCAATTATGTAGTAATTGCTTTCCATTTAGTATTTCAGTTTTACGAGCCATTAAAATTGAATAGAGATTTCATTTCCTTAAAATAAAGCTTGTCATGAGCTCTGCAATTTATAGGTACAAATATCTTTATAAATACCACTTCATTTATGGAACAGCCTTTGATTTCTAATATTTTTTGTTGAAGTTGCTGTATGCCATATTAAATTCTGTGAATAGTTTAAGAATATACCAATAACAGTTCCAGAGATAAAGGGCTATGACAGACGAATAAACTAATATGCACCTTTATTAACGAGGCTCCGGAAACTGGTACACAAGTCTGATGAAGTACATTCTGCATTTTTTTATTTCCAATTAATTATAAATAGTAACATATAAAGGCTTTGTTAGAATATTAAAGCAAATTAAATATTCTGCTTATAAAATAAACTTGTTTGAAAACTCTATTTGATATCGACTCCAGTAGGAACGTTATTTTCTATTGCTGGCTGTTCTTCTTGCTTTACTGAATGAAGTTCAATTGAACATTGTTATTGTAAGCGTTTTTATATGGATTTTTTCTTTTATTATTTATGTTTAGCAGATTTTTTCTTGCTGATTGGCATTTACCATATCCTCAGCTTGTCAGGCCATTGTTTCCGTTTTATTTTAAATGGCTGCTTGGCTGCATAGTATGAGTTATGCTATATATACCACAGTTGCAATACTTTTACATTTTTTTTTGCTCCAATGAAAGCAAATACTTTTCATTCGGCGTCTGTACGAATTAATAGCGGTAGAGTGGTGAGAATGATTTAGTATTTATTTAATTTTATTTTTAAAATATCTGGTTTTTTTCTGTATAATGCCCGATATACTGTGCTGTATAAATAAGATTGTATTTCAAGATACTTTATCGCTGTAAATTGAAAAATCATTTAAAAGATTTTAAAATTACTAATTAAGAACTTTTTTTTGAAGTAATTAGGAACGTTTAGAATATTGTTTCCAGCGGTTGAAATTTGTGGATTACATAATGGTTCATATTACCTTTAGCAAATTACGTTTGTCAAGATTAAATACAAAAGTTGTGAATACCCTGTTGGTGCCCTCGTAAATAAGGAATAAGAATATGTCTTTTAAACTTTATGGAATCATAGTCTTACTACTGGCTTAAAATATCGGGTTTCTCAACAAGAAGTTAGTTTTTCATGGCAACACCGTAACGTATTCGTGGTAGATGCATTGAAAATTGTTACTTCGAATTTAATTTCCTATGAAAATCGCATTAAAATAATTAAAATCCACCAAGAAAATGGTGGTTTTGTTAAAGTTACATTTCTAAAAATGCGTGATATTTTCGTACAACATAATCGTCCTTCTGAGATCGCTATTAAGAATTTGGAATTTGGAAGTTTAAGTCATCAGTCTCTATACAAAATATGCGAACATCAATGCTTGTTCGACCACGTCGTTCGCAGCTGTAAGCCACAGTGTTGGGGTAGATCCATATTTGTCAACTCCTCGATGTTCTCAATAATTGGTGTTGTCCAAAACCCCCACATTGGTAATTTTGCGTAAAGATTTGATTTTGAAGCCTTATAAGATTTAACTGGCGCAGGAATTGAAGCCGACCGATCATTCACACCGCTACAAATTCGTTTAAGAAAAAATGGGTTGGTTTTTCTGAAAAAAAAAAACATTTCACTTGTCAGTGCATGTCAACAAGAAAAATTGCCATATTTGGTTTTCTGAAAATCCTAGAATGATTATTGAACAGCCTTTGCGTTTTTTTTTTTTTTTTGAATATGAGGCTGGAAATGCGGTAACGGTCAATGGATCACGCTATTGCGAGGTACTAAGAACTACATTTCGGTCTATTTTTGACGACATGGATATCACTTAGATGTGGTTTCAATAGAACGATGCCACGTGTTACAAAGCCAATGAAATGATTGCAAACCAAATTTACCAATTGCATAATTTCATGACAATCAGCAGTGAAGTGACCAGCTAGATGGTGTGATTTAACACCACTGGATTATTTTTTGTAGGGTTATGTTAAGGACAGAGTCTATACGGAGCCAATCGAATCGATTTTAGCCTTAAAACTCAAAATCCGCGATGTGATTAACGAAATAGGACTGCTATTTTGCTGAAAAGTGATTAAGAACTTTGATGAAAGAATCGATGTCTGCCAGCGTGGCCGTGGTGCACATTTGCCAGATATCATTTTTCATTCATAAAAGCCGAAGTTTTCTCTTAGTGATACAATAAAAATTTCAAAATATAAAAAATTTTTTCCTGAAGAAGCTTTCTAAAGGAAAGCGAAATATTGAGAAGAAAAATATATAAAAAAGATCTTAAAAAAGAAAAAAGATATTTATTAAAGATAAAAAAGTTCGTTTAAAAAAAAAAAAAAATTTCAATTATCTTAATCGAAATTTTTTGTTTTCGAAAACAAACTTCTTTTTGAAAAGCATTAAAATTGTTGCCGTATCTTCACCGCTCTATTGGCGACTCCTGTTGTTGTGCAAAGGCATATAGTTCCTTTAATGAAACAAACTAAACATAAAGTCGTGGTGTTTCTACTTCAAACTTGGTGTAAATAACAGTTAACTATAGAGGTAAAATTGCATCCCAAAATGACGAATTAAGTTTCATCTTCAACCAAGGATGTGGGGTTTTTATGTTGTTAATAGCCATGTAATGACAAAAAGGTAGGCAAATCAGGAGGGATTTTTACGAAATGTTTAAAGAGAGTTTGTGTTAAGACATAAATATAAAGAGTTGTCATAATAAGGCATTACCAAAGACTATTTCACACACATCCATTCCCGTTAAAGTGTAAATAGGAAGAACGCTGCATGTAATAAAAATTTCAATGTTTATTTTATAATTCAAATCGAGTTAGCTATATAAGTCTATAACAGATAAATTTATCGGTGGATATGTTTGTTTGATGGCTGTTATGAATATCTTGAGATCTATTGACATTATTGACATTTGTCCCAATGCATGATAGACCCATAACATTTTGTTTTGCAATTGTTCTAGCCAATTTGGCTAATTTAAGCATCGCCCTACTTTAACAATGTTTAAAATATAATTTTAATTAGTGTTAACAAATTTTATTCATCAGAAATTTTCTTTTATATTTTTCGACGTAGTGTTTTTCTGGTTTTATTTCAGAGTTTTATTTTCGTTATAGCTATAACAACTGTAACATTTTTAATTTCTCGTTTACTGCTAATTAGTTTTGTTTTGCCATTAAGTCTGTGTCCATTTGAATAAAGTAACAGAAGGAATATATGCCTGTATTAAATTAAATAAAGAAGAAGAACATAATAAAAGAACAATTAAAAACATTTTCAACATACGCTTCTTTAAGAAAATTAATTTTAGGTCAAAAACTGAACTAATAACACCATTTCCAAAGGCAAAGAAGAGGGACCAGCACTCAGGCAATGACTTTTGCTCAAACAACACATTACACCAGAACTATGAGCATACGATTTGAATCTTTTTCTGTTGTAGATGATAGGAAATATACCTGCAGAAAATTTTTTCTTATAAAAATTGTTCGGCTAAAAAGCAAATGATCTTTGAAATGCATAGTGCGATTCACTATTCAATTAAACACAAAGAACGTATGACGTGCACGAAACTCTAATTTTCTGATTTCATTAGAGAATATTTCGTTGTAGTAACAATAAAGTTGTGAAACACAGCCCACATTCTATTCGTACAATGAGTCGATTTCGATTAGCGAAAGGCTTATTTGCTTTGTCATATACATTGTCGTTTTTAAAGCACCTTTTTTCGTGATTCTTTTTATTTATATTTTTTGTGAGTTAAAACAGATTTCCACTAGATCTCTTAAGCCAAGTACAAATTACAGACTTATTGTCTGTTGCTGATGAATAATTAACAATTGAAAAAAAAAACAAAAAATTCAATATATTGGACAAAATTTTTAAAAATTTTCTGGAAATTTTTTTTAGTAAAAAAAAATTTATGAAACTTTACAAAAGTATTTCAGTTTCATATTTTTTACAAATTTTTAACACACATAAAAAAATTAATGAAAAATTTTTACAAATGTACCATTTGGCATATATATTTTGGTTAACTTTTCTTTAAGTCACTTTCGTTGGGATAATTTTTGCATAAGCGATATACTCCTGCTATTTGTTAAAAATGTTTTCTCTGAAACTCCTCCATATTGACGAAATATGAAATTAAGCCCACGGTGAGTATTTCCTTTGTAAGTGAGTTCTATAAATAAAAAATTCTTAATGGCCTTTAAAGATTTGAAAGCAAAAATTTAAAAGAATCATTTATTTTTTCTTCGGCTTAAGTTTACGTATATTTTTATTTCTCAGATAAAAAAATGTATAAAGTTCACTTCTATCTTATTATTAAATGCTGGTTAATATTAAAAAGATAAATAGGACACGTCAAAGGTTTTTGATTCATGCCACAGCTGGTCTATTCTATAAAATTCGGTGAAAAAAGTTATGAAAATAGATTGAAGGCTTATGAAGTGTGGATATATATTCATATATAGAAGATAATATGGATTGATCGGTTAAAAAGTATTAAGAAAAATTACATTAGATAGATTTAATAAGATATTTCTTTACCGACACCTAATGAAAAACCGTTGAAAATAAATATTTGTAAACAATTCTCAAAGCAAAATTATTTTAAATAAAAGTGTTAGAGGTAGAACAAAAATTACTTGGTTAAAATATATCCAAGAATGGGCATGATAATATAATGATAAACGAAGTCTTCTATGTCCCATCAAAAACCGAAAATTGGTCCTTTATCGATTATAAGAAACACAAGAACTATTTATAAAATTTTTTCCTACGGATGTATGATCACAAATATTCGAATAATAGATAGGCAAAGAAGAGATAGTTGGTTTGCTTGACTGCATTTATTTTATGGTCTTTTAATGCAGGCGAAAATTTAGTTTGACTTCATAACTGTTACAATTTCATAAATAGAGGCCCAGACAAATTTCGTTACGTTACATTTTTAGTCCTTGTGTACGGGTACTAACCCCCGGGGGCACATTTATGGTCTTTATAGTACGTAACAGCTATCAAGATCTGTGCAACTGGGGGGAAAAGGGAGCCCAGTCCCCTGAAGACAGGCAGGGAGTCAACTGGAAGCTCAACTTATTTTCACGGGGATCAGTGAGCCGCAGAGTTCATTATTTGTCTCTTTCGACATTTAATAGTTCTCTGATTGATCATTGAGGTTGGCCCCTATATGGGAGTAACGTGGTGGTTGTGGTTTCGCGGCTCCAAAACAGTATAATGGTTATTATGGTGGCCAGGATCATCTCACTGATAATGACACGCAAAGTGAATGATCCAGTCCAGTGAGCATGCTAGACATGTGTTCTGGACAGGAGTTGAAAGTCTCCAACTCTTTAGCAAGGTGTGATGGTTTGCAGCCCTGCCCTGATTAAAGTTGCAACTAGGTGGTTCTGTTGCTTAGAATTATGTCTTCGGCTTCCTAGGACGAATGTATGACATTCCAAATTATACATTTGTGGTTTGTCCACCATCTGATTAAGGCTACATAGCCAGGTGCGGATATAAAACGAATCACACTATCTGTACGGGTACTAAATAAATTTCAATTTTTTTTTGTGATACAAGAGGAAGCATGCAGTTAATAAAAAATAACCTGAAGAAGTATCCTAATTCATAGTGATTTTAATTTGAACTAGTTTTTGGTATTGTGTTTTGTTATCACAATTAAGATAGTCGGACCATACCCACTCATCCAAACCAGCCATCTTTTGTGTGATTTTGAATTCCGTTTTTAAAAATGACCTCATAATTATAAAATTATACTTCCGATTCGAAAGCATAACAAACAAATTTTTTGTCCTCTTTGCTCTGATTCCTTGCTTAAGCAACGACTAAATGCGAAAAATGCCTGTAGTGAGTTGAGTTGACGTTTCAGGCTCCTTCTTAACACTTTGCTATACAGCGCTTACGAGTGTATTGTATCGGCTTATTGTCAACAACAATATCGTGTGTCTCGAATTTAGTGACTAAATTACGCGCAACGCTCTTAGAAGGAACCTAATTACAAAGACGAGTTCCTTGAATTCTATGAAGTATTTTGATAAAAAAGTTACTTCCTAACCAAAAATTTGATGGCCCTACCTTTACGCTGGACAGCTGCTATATATGATATATATATATATATATATATATATACATTCCCCCAGGGAACACATTGATATGTTTTGGCGGAATCTCACCGTCATAACATATGTTAACGTGGTTAAAAGGGAGACTAGTCCCCTTCAAGGCTAGCTGGAGCCAACTGGATAATTCCACTTTATTTCCACGGAAATCAGTAAGCCCCGGAATTCAGCTTTTTAGCTGTTCTCTGACTAATTATTGAGATTGGCTCTTCGGGAGTATCGTGATGGTTGTGGTTTTGAACGCCTCGTTTGTGAGTCGGATCATTCACAATGCACACAATAAATGGTCCAGGTCCAGTGAGCACAGTTGCGGTTGTGTTCTTAAATTTTATTAAGCTCCATGTGTTCTGGACCAGGAGTTGGGTAGTCTCCAACTCTTCAGCAAGGAGTGGGGGTGTCAGTCTACTCCGAGCTCTCGAAGTTGCAACTAGAAATGACTGGAGGATATACGTATCTGAAGGTTTCCTAAGGCGAGGATGATGCTACATTTCATCCACAGTGGTATCATCCACCGTGGCTTACATAGCTAGGTACTGACGTAAATCTTATCCCGCATATCGATCCCCCATTTTTGGTGAAATACACCATTAAAAATTAAGCTCAAGGATATAGATTAATTAAGTTAAGAGATTTATTGATGTGGGAGTATATGAGTATTAAGAAATACTTTGGATATAATTCACTAAAGGGAAATAGTGTTGTTCGTAAAATTTAAATATCCTTAAATTACTTATGCAATATAAAGTAGAACAAATAAAAATAAAAATAAAATGTTGGACTATATTCTACTCATCGTAGGCTTGAATAACTTGAAAAAACTAAAGAGGGAGAAAAGTTTCTCTGAAATATATAAAAACATATTAACATGTTTGTATACATATATGTACAAGTGTATAAAAATATATAAAAAAAAGCAAAATATTTGGTAATAAATTGTTACTTAATTTTCGATTATTTGTTGCTACATCAATTGGTAGCAGTGCAGAGCATGAGAAAAAAGGCAAAGGAGCAATTTAGAGAACATTTACTAAAATATTAAGTTAATTTCTATTTGCAAGTGTGGGTTTGTGTGTGTGTGTGTGTATGTGTATATTTGTTTAAGTATTTGTAAGTTTTGAAATGTTATTATGGCAACATGTTGTATTGACTGAAGTTCAGGGATTTGTTAAGAAAACATATGTGAATCGTGATCATTGCTTCGGTCATGTACGTATCATTAATTATTGATGACGCTGATGATGATTTTATTAAGCGTTTTTTATTCCATTTTACTTTTTCCTGCCGTTGTTATTGTTGCTTTTTTATAGCCTAGCATGAAAACATGAAAATTTATTTTTTTTTATTTCTGAAAAATATCTTTGATGTTAATTAACGACACTTGTATATACAATAGACTAGTAGCAATTTGGGCGGAACAGGACAACAACAGAAAAAGGAAATAAAAATTAAATAAACTTTTGTAAATGATTTTATGAGTTCAAAAGATAAGAATTCTTTAATTCTTGTGCACAGCTCTTCGTACGAATATTTTTTTGTTGTATTAAAAATTAATTTTAGAAGTAAGGCGACAAATTTCACATTTTAATGAGAAAAAAAACTGTTATTATAAATTTTAGCGCTACTATTTAATGTTGTTAAATATCTAAACTGATGTTATTGAAGATTAATAACGGCGAGATACAGTTGAGCTTAAGTAGTAAGTGTACGAGAATTTTTTACAGACAAGGTAAGAATTAGGGCGACAGAAAGTGAACATCTATTTCCCTCTTTCTTCCCCCCGGGGGCACATTATAGTCTTTTTGGAACCTACTATTCTATTTAGATTTGTGTCTTGCGGGGTAAAAGGGAGCCCAGACCCCTTAAAGGCTAGTAGGAGTCACCTGGACAATCCACATATTTCCACGGGAATCAGTAAGCTCGCAGAGTGCACCACTATTTGTACTCTTAAGGCAAAGATGTACTCTGTACTGATTATTGAGGTTGGCCCCTATATGGGAGTATCGTGGTGGTTGTGGTTTCGGACCCTCGTGAGACTTTGTGGGTCGGATCATTCAAATTAACACAATGAATGGTTCAGATTCAGTGAGTATGAATGCTGTCGTGTTCTTGAGAAATAAGAGCTTCATGCGTTCTGGACCAGGAGTTGGAAAGTCTCCAACTCCTCAGCAAGGAGTGAGGGCACGGCCTACTCCGGACTTTCTAAATTGCTACTAGGAGTGACTGGAGGATATACGTATCCGAAGGCCTTCTAGGGCGTAGTTGGTGTCCAATCAACTAAGTGGTTTGACCACCATCTGATTATTTCCTCGCGGTCGGTGCAGATGTAAATCAAATAACGCATTTCCCTCTTTCTATATGTTCCAAACGTAAAATATATTTGAAAGTGGTGATGTATTTGACTTAATTTGTCTTGTAACGGTTATCGGTTAGATTAAGGAATGAGAACACCTTCTCAGAGGGAAGGCCTATTTCTATATGTTCCAAACGTAAAATATATTTTAAAGTGGTGATGTATTTGATTTAATTTATTTTGTAACGAAATGAGAACACCTGCTCAGAGAGGAGGCCGGCGAAGTTAGAAGGAACGCCAGCCTTGTGATAGAACAATATAATTAAAAATAATTAAAAAATTTTTTGCATCAATGTTGGATGGGGATTGAAGACAACTAGACCTATCTTCATGCTGTTTCCGTGGTGTTCTGTTTTATATAGCTTTTTCCGTTTTTTTTTTCATTTGTTAAAATATAACAATTTAATGTTTTCATGTTTTGTGTTACAATTTTTCAACTGCAGAAAGGGCTTAGAATCTATAGAGAAAATAAGAATTAGTCGTAAGTGTCGGCTTAGAAAAGCTGCTTAGCTGCCCAACTAACACTTGTGGCCCTGCCAATGGGCGTAGTTCTTAATGTTTTAAATCACCTAGCTACATTGCATAATACAAATTTTAGAAAAATCTTAGAAACAGAAATCAGTGAGTTAGACGTCGTATTATCCTGTTGCAATATCCAAGGTAGGTGACCAAATAGTTCACTGAATTTCGGGAGGAGCTGATTCCAATAATGTTTTATAGCTCGATGGTGCCGTTGTACGTAATAGTACCCCACACCATAAAACCCTGCCCTCTCGGCTGTGATGTCGGTACAAAAATCGCTTTTCTTTGCGTAGATCATGGTAATATAAGTTTTAGCCATCTGGCCTGTCCAAATTAAACTTCTTCTCATCCGTAAATACCACGGTTCTCCAGTCATTTATATGACTTGTTTGCTGCACATTCCATACCATGTAGAGCCTTGTGTACTGAAGCCGCATTAAGTGGCGGCTTTTTTTGTAATTTGTCAGGTATTTAAGATACTCATAGCTCTTAATTACTCCGCTTACGAATGACTTGCTCGCTTGCACTCCAGCTTAAGCTTTTATTTTTGACAAGGATAAGACAGAATTAGAAGCAATTCTGATGATTTTTCTTTTCTCATACTAAAGACAATGAAATTCTTTCTTTAAAATTTTCCATACCCCACAAGGTCCTTAATGTCATTGTCGACAACTTTTGGGCTTCGTCCAATTTTTTTGTTTTTAGCTATTGTGCGGTTAGAATATCCCAGGGTTCAGAATTTTTCATTTATGAATATTCAAAAATCAACATTCATGATATTTTTCATAAATGAGAAATCTAAAATTTTACATTTATTTTTCACGCTCATAAAGGAACAACAAAAAATGTTCTGCTTATGTTCATACATGAATGCAAACAACAAGAATTATTAGTCTTATTCATATGTGATGAATGATAAATTAGCTTCTTCTCATTAATGTTCTTTTTCATAAATATATACATATGTTCATTTATGAACGTTGAAATTTTATAAAATTTCTCATAAATGAACGTGAAAAAATTTTCTACCTACGATCGCAGTTTACCGTAAAATGTATTAACAACACATGAGTACATATTAACTCAAAAAACAATTTTGCAATATATGTATTCTAAAAGAAATAAAAAAAAAACATTTTTTTTCTGCATACGCCGACAATTGCACATTACCAAATATGTGCGTTTATGTACGCGAATGCTTAACGCACATATTTTTACGATCTTTTCATTTATGAAAAATGATCAAAATTGTAAATATTCAAAAATGAACACTTGTGTGTTTCTCATTTTTTCACTTATGAATAGAAAGAAAAAAATAAATCGTCGCATTCACAAATGAGAAAACGAAAAATGTTTTGTAGTCTCTCACACATGTATGAGAAGAAGCGGCTAAAAAATGAAATGTACATATTCACACATGCATGAACAGTGAGAGAACACTTCGCTACTCTGGAATATCTTTCAGAACGGTAAACATGGATTTTAGATTTTTTCCTTTAGATTTAAAACTTTTTATTTCGCCATTTTGACTCTTAAAATGATTAAGATGTAATAAATTGGAACCCCTTAATATACCCTTCAATACCTTATCGATGACAGTAATGCCAAACAAAACAATTTCTTTCTCAAACTGCCTGCAGGATAAAATTACTTGAATAAAATAGTTCCGATTAGTCGCTAGCGGTTGGTCATGTTTAAATTATTCTCACGCCTCTTCTACAGTTCTTTACGTCTCCGAATTAAGTTACGTACGATTTTTAATTCGTAGTTTTAAAACAGTATTGCTGTGGGCACGGATAAACTAAATAATTTAAAAAAAATTTATATCAATGTTTAAATTTAGTGCAAATAAAAGTGAGTTTACGAACAAAAATTAAATAATCTAATTTTGGAGACATCTAAAGCATAAATAAGCTGTAATTAAGGCCGAACTTTTTCAGTGTGAAAAGTCCTTTTGCATCGAAGATGGTATTTGAATTTTTTACCATCACAATAATAAAGTTAAAATTTTGTTTTAGCATTAAGGAAAAATGGACAGCGACATTATTGTTAAGTTAAGTGCCTTTGTGACTTCTTTCTTAAATACCTGCCCTTCATCTTTAAATCGCTTATGATATCTATAGGCAATATATTCCTTTGTAGCTATGAAATTTGCTAGCTTTTCATATTGTTCAGATATAGTTATTTTTGTCTTGCAATAAATTAAATAAAACTTATATTTCAGAAAAACAAATTTAAAAATGATTCAAAAAACTTCCTATTGCATTTTATACTTACATATTTTTGAACAAAATGTAAGTATAAAAATAAGAACAAAATAAAAATCGTAATACTCTCCATAAGAAAATTGAAATTTTACAAAAGCATAGTTACGCTCCAAATGTAGAATACCTACAATTGTTGAAAATCGAAACGAAACATAGAATATACTAAAGCTGACAAGCGGAGATGTACTCAATGTTGATCCGAAATACAGAAAAAGTAAAGTGTTCACTATAAACATGAGTGTGGCCTTGATAACAGAACTTTCACCTCCGTATCTGAGTGATTTTTATTTATTATTCTTTAAATGGAGTATTTATTTAGTCGATTACATTTACATACAAGCCATTAAACGTATTTATATTTTTGAAGAAAACAAATACTTTAGTTCTAAAAATCTTTGATTTTTTATAGAAACCTTTTATGGTGTTTTTAATACAAAATTGGGTAAGATTGACACAAAATAAATCGTTATCCGGCCAGGCTATTTATCATAACCCTTAGGAATAATAAAAAAATAACTTTTTATTCATTGCAACTGGTTTAGATAACAAAGAAGCAACAATAACAATAAGTTAAAAAAAAATCTAGCAACAATCATAAGCTTAACAGACACTTCATCACACTTTCCGTTTTCAGTTATAACTTCTGTCATTCATTCATTCATTCATATGGCTTCACTAAGGTAAACAAAATACAAAACTTTTCTTAAACTTTTATATTCTTTTTCTATAATTTGTTTGCTATCTGAAATTGTTGCTGTTAACCAAACAACATTTAGAAAAGTGATGAGTGCTGCCTGCTTAGTATAGTGGCTGAGTTCCAAAGGAGATGTGAGAATGTTTGCTTTTCCTAGCCTCAGGAGTATATTTTTCATTACTTATTTGTTATTATTATTCTTTTATATATTCTTTTTTTGCTTTTCGTTTTCTAGACTTCTGTGGAGGGTTAAATAAAACTTTCAAGTTGAGTTTTTTGTTATTTTTTTTTTCTTTTTGTAGTTTATTGGTCGAATTACTTTCTGACTTTGATTATTAGCACGAGTAACAAAGAGGCTTTTTAACACATTTATGTGTGAAATTATGCATCATCAACAAGCCACAAGGGGTCATTTAAAAGTTTTGTTTCATTTTTTATGCTTCTTTCTTATTTTTGTAATATTTATTCATATTAAGCCAAATAAACAACTCCACGCACTTATATGGATAAAAATAAAATCATAAATATTTAAAAATTTGTCTTTTGAAAAAGTTGCTCCTTGCGGTGCTTTATTAAAAATGTTTGCGTCAATAATGATAAGAATAATGGATTTCTTAAGATGACTTTTAATACAGAAAAAAAAAACATATTGAAATTTAAAATTAAATAATTCTAACCAAAAAAAAAAACTAGTAAAACTTTGAAAGTATACGCCATACTTCAAATGACAATACCTATGGATGGACAGCCTTTAATTTTCGAAATTATACTTGTTGGTACAGCAAACATAGCATTACACGAACTGTATAAATCTTAAGTATCTGCCAAAGAGATATAGCTGCATACAATAAAAGAGACACCCTTTTATTTATAGTTTTAAATATAAGCAATTTTATTTCGTGCTTGATTTCTTTAAATAAATATTTCATGATATTCTCACAAAATATTTATTACAAAAATTTTTATTAAAAAATAAACATCTTATGATATTCTCATAAAACATTTATTCAAATAAAAATATTTGAAATGATTGAAAATAAACAATGTTTTTTGTTGTTTTGAAATGTAGTGTTTGTATGGAAGTGTCTTTGAGTCTGGCTGTCTATGCTATGTTGATTTTATGAAAAATTCTCATAGAATCAGTTTGGGTTTAGATATAAGACTCTTAGGTTTTTCTATACAATTTTGGGGTAAAATTCATTGATGAGCTACTTGAGCAATAGTGAAATTGCAATATGGATATGCTTTCCCCCATTACAATACATTTCAAATATTTTTATTTTGATTTTTATTTGAATAAATGTTTTATGAGAATATCATAAGACGTTTATTTTTTAATAAAAATTTTTGTAATAAATATTTTGTGAGAATATCATGAAATATTTATTTAAAGGAATCAAGCACGAAATAAAATTGCTTATATTAAAAATGATTCCGGATAATTTTGAATTACTTATAGTTTTAAATATTTATACTTATTTTTACATTAAACATCTTTAAGTAAATTTCAAATGTTTTACTATAACGATATGATTGAAATACAGCTAAACAGATGCAATATGCTGTGAAGTGTTATTTGTATTTTTCTAGTGCTAATATAAATTGAATTGCCTTAACAAACCCTCAATTCTAAAGAAAATCACTTTTTTTGATGATTTTGTTGTAAAGAATAAAATATAATATTGTTCGTGACAAACCGTATGCTGAAAATTTGCTTATAAAAGGTACTCATACCAATACAAATGATGCTAATTGTAAATAACACAAAAACTTTTCAGAGGCTTAAATTAGTATTTTTTATTATAACAAAAGAATCTATGACAATCATGTGTGAACTAAAATATTGGCCTTATAACTAAAATATAAGTAATCGCCATCATCATTGAATTACATGATAATGGTGATTACTTAACATCGCCACGATGTGGGATAACAAGGCCATTGAATTTGAATTCTCGCCCAAAAAGTCATTATTTCGTTGGCTGTGTGAAGAGAGGTTTAATTCTGTTGGAACCACATAAAGAAGCATGCCAGCCCATAACTCGCAGCAAATAGTCACTCTTTACGTATCAATTCCGTTTGTTAACGAACCTCTGAGATGAAAGTGTGCTTATCGCTGAAGATAATTTTCTTTTTGTTAAGTCACCATTCGCTTGTGCCTTTTCAATCAATCATTCTTCGTATTGATGAAGCTTGCAATAGTCAGTAGGCTTGACGCCTTGCATCTGTTGAACCGTATAAGTGTGAAAATTAAAATTTTTCGCAGCTGTCATGTTCGTAAGGTTTTCAATTGTTGTGCACGACGATGAGTCGTGGGCGAGCATGCAGTAGTGTTTCTACATTTCCTATGTTACCGGTTTGCTGAAGTTTGCGTACAGTTTTTCGTTCTTCTTAGACAGCAATTAAAGATATGGTTGTTAAAGTTTGAGTCGGCAGGGTCGATACAAAATGTTCGAACAGCAACGCGCGTAAAAACATCTCAGTCGTGAGCCACAGTGTTGAAGCAGATCCATGTTTGTTAATTCCTTGACGTTCTCTTCAATCCAAACCTGGCAAATTTCGTAGCAGAAACTGAAGCCGACCGACCATTTATATTGTCGTAGATTTGCTCAATTCGTTCAGGCAAAACCGTCTGGTTTTTCTGAAAAAATTATTTTTTTAAACGAAGCCAACTTTTTTTTTGGGCTTTTGAAAATGCTAGAGCGATTATTGAGAAGCCGTTGCATGCTCAACGTGTCACTGTATGTTGCTCTATGTAGTCTGGATTGAGATCTGCTATCGTCATATCCTAACAACTAAGTTTTGGCCTATTATTGCCGACGTGGATATCACTGGCATGTGGTTTTAATAGGACAGTGCCGCACGAAACGATTACTTAATTGCAAACCATATTTCCCGATCGCATATTTTTACGAGAACCAGCAGGTAAGTGACCAGCCACATTGTGTGATTTAACACCACTGGACTATGTTTTGTGGGGCTATGTTAAGGACAGAGTCTATACGGAGCCATTCCAATCAATTTCAGCTTTACAAGTCAAAATCCATAATGTGATTAACGAAATAGGATCACCATTTGGCAAAAAGTGATCTAAAACTTTGATTTTCTTTTCGTAATACAATAAAAACTTGAATCATCCTGATCTAAATTTTTTGTTTTATTTTGTTTTAGGTAAACCCTTTACCTCCACATGGTAATATTTTCCGGTTCAAATCCTTTTAAAGTAAATTTCAAGGTTTTTCAGTTTTTTAAACGCAGTGGACGTATTCATTTTGTTTTAAAAATAAATATTTCTTGTTAAAGGAATAACAAAATGTCGATTATTTAAATGTAAAGAAACCTAAATTAGAAAAAGCTAAGCATAAGAAAAGATTTTTTTTAAAGCTTTGCTTTTATAAATGTTAAAATATGTAGATTTCACAAACATTAAAAACTTTATTTCTATAAGAAAGTAAGATATTGGCAAAACTCAAGTACTTAATTACTTTTTAGTTTGATGGGTTTTAGAAAATTTAATTTTCGTTCAGGCATTTTGGCTTCTGTTGCTGATACATTTGATTTTTTATTTTGTTTTAGTTAAGAAAATTCCCTATATTCTATCACGTACTTGCAACATGTTACCGTACTTCCAACGCTTATAAATAGAAACACATACACCAGCTCATAAACATGCACATAATTCACAAGGAATACAAATGAAAGACACTTCCTGTTCAAATTCGATTTTAGTCAACAGCATCACTGAAAGCAATAAAAAACCACATGGCTGAATTCACTAAACTCTCCAGCTACTAACTCTTACCTAAATAAAATGTGAGTATATATAGAATAACACAAATTTTGTACATAAACTATTTAATAACTGACAATGTAAGTTTTTATGATGATGTTACACCTACCAATCAATATAAGTGTTACTGTAGCATTACAGTTGTTTCTAATTTCTAATGGTATTACAAAAAAAAATCAAAAATAAGTGAAAGTATACGGAGTTGTTTGAGACAATCAGTAAAATTGGTATTGAAGAGGGTTATAAATTGTATACTAATGCCTGTTAATAAATATGTTAACTGAAACACCAATATCTATTGGTTCCACTTATAAACTTTTTGTACAAAATATATCAGATATTAAATTAGTTTCCCCCCTAAACAGACCTTTTAAAGAACCACTGTTACAATTTTTAATTCAAGATATATTACAATTGAATTTCTGTTACAATTAGTAGATATCAAACAGAGTAATGCGAGTATTAGAATACACCTCTGCTCGACATGTATTACTTTGAATCAGAACTGCAACAAGTAAAGCTTTTGAAGTTAACGGACTTTTTGGTATTTTTATTTTTGAAAAAGAAGTTTCTTTTGCAATTTTCAACATGATAGTTTTGACATTTAATTTTTTGATATATTCTTAGTAGATTCATTAGCAATTGCTGCAATGAATTCCATCTCGCATGACAATCGAATTAATATCATAAAAATCCATTACTAAAATGGTGTTTCTGTTAAAGTAACATTTTGTAAACTTCGTTATAATCGTCCTTCTGAATTTAGAATTTAGTCGTTAAATTTGAGTCGGCAGTCTCGATACAAAATGTATGAACACCACGCTTGGTCGACCGAGCCGTTCAACTGAAAACATTGCTGCTGTGAGCCATAATGTTGAAGCAGATCCAAATTTGTCAATTCCTCGACGTTCCAAAACCTCCACATGGCAAATTTTGAGTTTGAAGCCTTATAAGACTCAACTGGCACCTCTGGACTCAAATTTAATGACCAAATTCTTAATAGCGGTCTCAAAAGGATGATTATGTCGTCCGAAAATATCACGAATTTTATGAAATATAACTTTAACAGAAGCATAATTTTCATAACGGATCTTAATTATTTTTTGTAATAAGATTTTTGTGCAAAATACTTTAAACAACTAAAAGTCAAAACTAACATGTTGTAGGTGTTGCCACAATTGAAAAAACAAACTTCTTGTTAAAAACCCGATTTTTTCCATTTATCATATTTAAAAAAAGGTCATCAAAATCTTTTAATTAATAGAGAAATCACTAGATTAAATTCCTGGTTTTTACTATGATATGACGAAGCGAAGAGAAGAGAGAGAGAGAGAGATAGAGAAGAGATAAATATGTAAGTGTAAACGAAAGCAGTTATCTACTGAAACATGTATTTAATATTCATTGTATCAAATTGACCGAATAATTATTATAACTACAAGTGTTCACACATTTAATGCGAAATACAAACACATGCACCGGCATTAATAAGGATACAAATAATTTGTAATGAATTGCTGTGTTATAGAAAAACCATTTCTATTCATGATGTTTTATTTATAGAAGAAAGCAAAAAATACTAAAAACAAAACAATTAAAATCCAAATGCTTGTCAATAGAATACTAATTTAATGGAAAATTCATTTTTCCGCTTGATTAAAGAAATGAATTCGTATGTTCAAAAATCCCATTCTAAAGGATAAAAAGAAAAACAAAAATTAAAACAAAAAAAATTAAAAAAAAAAATTAGTTTTGCTGTTTTAATTTAAAGTTTTAAACTTGTTTTTTACGATCTAATAATTTTATTATGTTGTCATAAATTTTAGCGCCCCAAGTTTTATCGTCTTTTTATTTAAAACAAATTTGTCACTTCTGTCAGTATTATTATTGTCTTTGTTATGGTAATCTATTTTATTGATTTAAATTAACCATAAAGTAATTTTGTTTAATATTTCCTCCGACTTAATTTACTTTCAATGTTTTTCTCTTCAAAGTTTTTGCTGTGAGTTCCTTTTAGTTTTACAACTTTTTTTTCGTTGGGGGGAAGAAAGCCATTTTATTTGGATAGTACATTCTACTGAAAGGATATGTTATACGAATTAACTATTAAGAAAAGGAGTTACACGATTTCGTAAAGTAAATTTTTCTATTTCTCCAGGCAGTTTGTCAAATGACAGTAAAACTTACACACTAGATGAGAAATTTTTTCGATATCATTTTAAAAAATATAATTTTAATATGCTATTTTGTTCTCAAAGCCAAACTAAACGAGGAAACAAATTTTTATCCTTTCGATTCTTGTTGTGGTTTAGAGAATAAAAAAATCTACGAAAATTTAATGCAGACTTTAGTGAAACAAAAAAATATTATGAACAACTAAAGGGATTGTACTATAACACCAATTTTTCTCAGTGGATTTAGCATTATCATAGTGCAACTAAATGCTTTGAATGCTACGTGGGACATATTTTCTAAAAGATTTTTATAGAGTAACTGACTTATAACTTAAATAAACAGAGCAAAATAAGCTATTATTTTTCACCACTAGCAAGTGTATCTATGCGTGTCTTACCATGACATTGACAAAAATTAATATAAGATATTTTACATATTTTGTAAATAAAAATTAATTGCTATTTACGAGGCAGCACTGTGTCATACAGCAGCAGGAAAACTTTCAAACGTCAAAGCTAAATCATGTCATAATAAAGAAAGTAAATGTTATTATTTATTATTTAGTTTATTTTTTAAAGAGAAGTAGCTTTTCAGGCAACAATGCGTATTTAGTCACAATCGTGCTACAGCGATAAGACAGGTGAAATAGAAGGATAGTTACATAGTCTTCAAGCTCTTATTTTTGCAGTGAAAAAAACCACCCTTAGATTGATAGGCTAATTGCACTGCCTCTACTAGCTTATCGGGGCAGCTTTCATTTCTAGCAGGCCCACGTTATCAGTTATTGACTGTTATCAGTTATTAAATGTTATTAACAGTTATTGAGCGATTTCTTCATCTACTTGTTGCTATTGTACTTGAGCGACTTCTTCTTTTAATTGTTGCTATTGTAATTTAGTTCCATCACAGCAAACATATTCTGATCTCGTTTTTTCAAATTAAAATTCAATTAAGTTTTTGATTGATTTAATTACTAATTTAATTGAAATTTATTTTTTTTATAATAAAACATTTCAATGGGCCAGTAAAATATTTAATTGGAAAATTTTCTGTTTTTTTTTTCATTTGAATAATAAGTCTACAAATTAATAATCCGGAATTTTTTACTTGAAAAATACATTATGCATAACAAAATGGGGTGGTATATTATTCAAAATATTATCCATTATGTTAACCACTTCTTCTTATCTTCCTGGTAGCATATGGACTTCGCGTGAAATGAATGCTCATTTTAAGGTAAAAAATAAATCAAAACAATTTCTGATATCCAGTTCTGAAGTGAGGGTATTTTGCGTCAATCAAAACAAATAGTAGTCAGGTGAGACAAAACTTTCCATCCACAGTTTTCTAAATAGTTTTGTCCGGTGCAGTATGTGCCGAGCATTGTGCTTATGGAATATTATAATCTCCTGTCTGGCCGAATATCCAGGTCATTTTTCGTTGATAGCTCTCTTCAAATGTATATAAAACAAAATTCCGATTCCACCAAATACAGAGAGAGCATATTCTTGGCGTCGTAGATATTCAGTTTCGGTGTTAATTTGGCTGGTTGGGCTTTAGACATGACCTTTTACGCTTAGGATTCCATTTTCGTATTCATTTCATTCATTTTCATCACTAGTAACACTACTATGTCACAATGACTTCTTTTTCTAATTGAGTTTTATCGAAAAAAAAAACGAAAGATAATTTGTTCTTACTTTTAATAAAATATATAATTGAACCAATAAATTATTTAATTAGAAAATTATTAAATATTTTTAAAATATGTAATTGAGTAAATTATATTTTGAATTAAATTTCAATTAAAGTATTTTTTTCTAATTTTCAAAAAAAATTTATGATTGAATCAATAAATTGTTTAATTAATAAATTTTAAATTTCCCTTCAATTAAATATATTATTTAGTAAATTACAACAACACTTTAAATTATACCACAACTTAAATATGGGATTTGATAACTTTCACAGTTTCCTTTCAGCCTAAGAATACCTTCCTCTTCAATTCCATATACAGTTCGAAACTTATTCTCAAAACTTTTATTGTTTTCAATAGAAAAGAGAAAAAAAATTAGTTTTTGCGTAAATCTAATAATATTTTAAGATACAAGATACAAGAACAACTAACAAAATAAAAATAGATTTTTAAAATGGGAACAAAAAAATTTTATCAAAGATTTCATTTTGTATTTCTATTTTCTATCAGTTGTTGTATCATTATGAGTTTATGGTGTTGTTGCAATTCTATACTTGTGTGATTGTTTTCTTATTTAGCACTTTATTGTTATAATAAAGTGTAACACAAACTAAAGGCAACTAGTTCAGCAAGTTTTAAAGAAGAAATTATTAAAAAAAAACAAAATATTAAATTATTAACATTTACTTAAAAAGCAAATAAAAATTTAATTTTTATATTAAACAAGAATTTTTTTTAAATTTTTTCACGCTTTGATTTTAATGTTAAATATTCGTTAATGTGGTAAAGGCTGTGTGAGCTGAACTCAAATTTTACGCAGCGTATTTTTTTCGAGTTTTGAAAATCAGTGCATTTTAATCTAGAGTCTAGTAAAGTGGATGCAACAAATAAAAAATGATTTTCCATATTCCTAAGTTATTGCCCCGCCGAGGTCACACTATCTTAATGGAATCTCAAAATTAAGACATGTGTCACCTGGGGGTAAAATGGAGTCCAGTCCTCTAAAGGCTAGCAGGAGCCAACTTGGCAAGTACCGCGTTATTTTCACGGGAATCAGTAAGTCCCAGAGTTTAACTTTTGCTGTTTTCTGACTGATTATTGAGGTTGGCACTTTGGGGAGTATTGTGTTGGTTGTGGTTTCGCAGGGCCTCAAGAAATGATTTAGGGGCCGGCCGGGATCATCTCGCTTTTGACCAAGAGCACATGGTAAATGATCCGGATCCAGGGAGCATCCTATGTCATGTGTTCTGGACCAGGAGTTGGATAGTCTCCAACTCTTCAGCAAGGAGCTGGCCCTGTTCCGCGCTCTCGATGTTGCACCCACGAATGACCTGTTGAATAGAGATATCTATTGGCTTCCTAGGGCGTGGGTGCACACTACATATTACCGAAAGTGGTGTGAACCACCATCGTGTTATGGCCGCATTGTTAGGTAACGATGTTAACCTTATCACACAATCTTAAGGTATTTTTCAACCTGGTTCGAAGTATCTGTATTAAGCGAGACAACGGATGGAAAGAATATTTTTTAAATCATAGGCAGCAATCCCTATGGTAATGATAAACTGATTTAACGAAAACGTAATCTTTTTACGAGTCCCATATGAATTGAAGCCGAGACGCGTTGAAAGGCGATTTTACATGACGGAGGTGATGCTTGAATGTTACAAAAAGAAGTCATTTTTGCATCGTATTGTTAGTGGTGATAAAAACATGGATTATCCCAAGCGCAAAAAGCCATATGCAAAGGCCGGCCAACCAGCCTAAGTAACGCCGAAGCCGAATATCTATGACGGTAATTTAATGTTTTGTATTTGGTGGGATCAGAAGTGTGTTTTGTATTATGAGAATATTCGACCAGACACAAGGCCATAATCTTCCATCATGACAACATTCGGCCAGTTGATGCCGGAACGGTTAAAAAGTATTTGGAAAACACCTGATAGGAAGTTTTGGCTCACCCGTTTTGTAGTCCAGACCTTGCCCCTTCTGACTACCATTTGTTTTGATCGATACAGAACGCCTTTATTGGAATACTGTTTCATTCTTTACCTCAACACTGGAGCAATTCTTCTAGCGTGAATATCTATGCTATTAGCAAAAACTGGAAACGATGGACAATATTTTGAATTCTGTATCAACTCATTTTATTACGATAACAAATGCATTGCAACAAAATTGGGATTACACAGATGTTAATAAATATGGCATTTTTAAGGGTAAAGACCTGTCGTTGTAATTCAGTATTCGATAGAACACAATGTCGAATTTTGTGGCTAAAAAAGATGTTTTGAAGAGAAGTCTGATAACATTCTTTTGTTTGAAGAAAAAGCTTGCTGAAAGATATCGATTGTTGGTATGAGTTTACAGTTAATATGCACTAACTCAAAAAACTTGTGAGCAAAGGTTTGCGCGATTTAAAATGGCGATTTTCGCAGAGAAGTCAAGGAGAGAACTGGTCAGCCGAAAAGGTTTGAAAATAAAGAATTTGCAACAGTACTTGACTAAGAGTATTGTCAAACGCAAGAAGAACTTATATTATCACACAACAAAGCAAGGGAAAAGGGAGTTATTCAAAAGCAAGGAAAATGTCTTGCATCGACTTGTACCCAGGAAAAATCAGGAATAATTTTTATATCACCAAACACTCAGATTAAAGATAATTTTAATTCATTTTATAAATGTTGTTGTTGTTTTAGAATTTGTGTATTTAACTTTACTAATTGCCTCATGAGTTCTATTTTAATAAAAAAAAAAATATTTGAAATTATGAATTCAATAATTAAAAAATAATTTTATTATTTTCTGCATGGCATTTTGTGCACACGAAATGTTTAATCTCATCAAAATATTTCACGTTTCTTACAAAAAATGTTCACATTTTTCCCTCAGTAAATTTTACAAAGCAAATACATGTTTATTTCGCATTTTAACGACATGTAATAAAATCTACAAACTAAAACTAGTAACAACTGAATGACAACAATATCTCTCGGCACGTCTAAAACTTCATTATTTGAAAATTCTTACATTGGAATTTCTTAACAATTTCCTTCCGTTTAAGAAAAACAAAAGCAAAATAATATGCACACATGCACAAGTTTGTATCCATATTGATATTATAATCATGATAATAATGTATGCTTGTAAATATGACCAACTAAACTTAATTATTTTTAATTATTTCCTATTTTGAAACTTATTTTTAAGATATTTTACACATGTTATGTTCATATAGAAATGATTTCAAGACTCCAGCGATGGAGAATAAAATGTCGAAAAAGTTCTAAAACAAAAAGAATAAAAACAAAAACATAATTTACAACTAAAATTAGTTGTGTAGATGCAGTAAGAAATTTAAATGCATTAAAAACTTTTTCTTTTACCTTCACTTGATATAACGGGTGCAAAAGTGTTTTTTTTTTTTTTGAGAATCGTCATAATGTGATGATGGAACATACTGCCGACTAGAGAGTATAGTTCAATTTCGTTATTGTTTTTTGTGCTTACGGCACTTAATTGCTGTTACTTAGATCTCGAATTTAAATTAAAAAAATTCCAGAAAGCGTGATAATCCAAAAAAACAAACTCCAAAATGAAAAAATTCCATGAGAGAATGTGTAGAGAAGTTATCGCTTAAATAGGAGTATGATTGTGTGATTTATTCCAAAACTCTAATGAACGCCATCTTCAGCAGTCACTTTTTATTGGAACAAAATCTCTTGTACTTGATCTATAGAAAATATTTTGACGGAATGGAAAAAATTTTCTATAGAAAATATTCTGACGGGATGGAAAAAATTTTCTATAGAAAATATTCTTACGGAATGGAAAAAATTTTCTATAGAAAATTTCGGACGGAATGGAAAAAATTTTTTATAGAAAATTTCGGACGGAATGGAAAAAATTTTCTATAGAAAATTTCGGACTGAATGGAAAAAATTTTATATAGAAAATTTCGGACGGAATGGAAAAAATTTTCTATAGAAAATTT
Organism: Trichopoda pennipes; assembly: GCA_030448955.1. Classification (NCBI taxonomy): domain Eukaryota; kingdom Metazoa; phylum Arthropoda; class Insecta; order Diptera; family Tachinidae; genus Trichopoda; species Trichopoda pennipes. Next base: position 9,919,138 of record JASKUP010000023.1, read on the forward strand.
CGTACGGAATGGAAAAAATTTCTATAGAAAATTTCGAACGGAATGGAAAAAATTTTCTATAGAAAATTTCGTACGGAATGGAAAAAATTTTCTATAGAAAATTTCGAACGGAATGGAATACATTTTCTATAGAAAATTTCGGACGGAATGGAATACATTTTCTTTAGAAAATTTCGGACGGAATGGAAAAAATTTTCTACAGAAAATTTCGTACGGAATGGAAAAAAATTTCTATAGAAAATTTCGGACGGAATGGAAAAAAATTTTTTTAGAAAATTTCCGACGGAATGGAAAAAATTTTCTAAAGAAAACTTCGGACGGAATGGAAAAAGTTTTCTATGGAAAATTTCAGACGGAATGGAAAAAATTTCCTATAAAAAATTTCGGGCGGAATGGAAAAAATTTTCTATAGAAAATTTCGGACAGAATGGAAAAAATTTTCTATAGAAAATTTCGGACGGAATGGAAAAAATTTTCTATGGAAAATTTCGGACGGAATGGAAAAAATTTTCTATGGAAAATTTCGGCGGAATGGAATACATTTTTTATAGAAAATTTCTGATGAGTTCCTTTTTTAGAAATTGTAACTGATTAAATTTTTTTGTTGAATAAGATACAGCTCCCATCAACTGCTGTCATAATAATGGACTTATGTCTCATCTTAATACTCTTCTAAGTCATAGAGAAATTTTCTGTGATCAGCTGTTAAAAAGTCTAGCCAATTACGTATTAGGCCGGACAAAAATTTTTTGGATAATTTAGTGCGACAAAAGACTAATGACTGAACAATGTTTGCAAATTTGGGCCGAAAATAGGATTGCCATTGAACTGATTTTTATTACTCAGCGACGAAGCTCATTTTTATTTAAATGGATACGTCAATTAACAAAACTGCCATATTTGGAGTGATGATAATCTCCAAGCTTACGTTGAGACACCGTTACATCTAGAAACCTGCCTGTTCGTTTCGTACTTCTTCAAAAACGATGCTGATCAAAACGTTACACTAAATGGTAATCGCAATAGAGCCATGATTATTGACATTTTTCTGATACCATAGTAGATGTGGCTTCAACAAGATGGCGCTACATGCTACAAAGTTCGTCTTATAATTGGTTTAATGAAGAAATGTTAAATGATGACGATAGTTAATGCCAATAAGACCGAAACAATTACCACTTATACGCCACAAAAGTTCGAAAAATTTAACGAGATTATATATAAACTGTACCTATTTCGAGTACATTCTTTACAAAAATATCAACATCTCTTAGGACATACGTTGGGATATTTAATGATATGAACAAAAGTTATAGACAGCATGCCTGGAAAACATACATCTTGATGCAAATAGGCAAAGAATAAAACAAATAATAAAAAGTAAAAAAAAACGAAAGAAAAGAACTTGAACGGAAGTATTGTCTTTTGTATGTGTTTACATAAGGAAATGTGTGGCTATAAACATGCACAAGTTGAACTCATAGTGTAGATATAATTAACATAACGGAACTATATAACAGCAGGCAGAAGAACACAGAAAAATATTTAAATAATTTGTTTGCAATTTTAGTTAAACTGTTTTAAGGATTTAAATGGGTGTTTAAGACAAGTTTTTAAAGACTCGATTTTAATTATATCATTTTTAATTTTAATACAAATAAAACAGAGTTGAATAATTTGTATTTGCATTAAAAATTAACAGTGATACGCTAAATTGGATCCTTTAAATTGCAGTATACGATTCTTAACTTAAGAAACGAGCGCATCAAGCTTTAATTAAGTATGTTTACTAAATTAAATATTATTGTACTTTTAAAAAATATTTGCATTGATTTTTAAGAGTTACTTTGTCTTTTTAAAGAGTCATTTTAAAGAGTTCAGAATTTTATTTCAATATAGAATGATATTTTGTTTTTCTTCAATAAAAGTTTTACTGTCATACTAAATAGGTTTTGGCAAATGAGCAAATCTTGTTTGAAAAGCAATTGTCAAATAAATTTATCACAAAATTGTGTTTATCAATGAAGATTAATTTTTTGGTTTCACAGGTTTGTTAATAAACAAAATTGCTGCAGATAAAGAGAAATCAATTCACAACAGATTCCACACTCACCGTTACATCCAAAAAATACATCGTTTTGTAGGTCTTACACGCTGGTGGCATCATTGTATCTTTTTTTCCTCGAAGATCCCATCACAGTCATTATCACACCATAATCAATCATTACAAGTTTAAAAATAAAGGGTATTCAACAAGAAGTTTGCTTTCTAAAACAAAATAAAAGAAAAAATTTAGATTAAGATGATTGCAACTTTTATTGTATTACCAAGAGAAAGGTTCGTTAATTATGAATGAAAAATGATATCTGGCTAATGTCCATTACGACCTTTGTCCATTTGTCGACTCTTTCATCAAAGTTTTTAATCACTTTTTGGCAAAATAGCAGTTCTATTTCGTTAATCACTTCACAGATTTTGAGTTTTAAAGCTGAATTCGATTCGATTGGCTCCGTACACATAGAGCCAAAAAAAAAAAAATTCTGGCTGATTGTCGTAAAATTATGCATTCGGGAAATTCGGTTTGCATTAAATTGATCGTTTCATTGGCTGTGCAACGTGTGGCAACGTCCTGTTGAAACCAAATGTCAGTAATAACTACGTCGCCAGTAATAGGTCAAAATTGAGTTGTTAGCATCTCGCGATAGCGTGATCAATTAACCGTTATCGTATTTCCAGTCTCATCTTTAAAAAGATTACACCTCCAGACCAGATAGAGCACCATACAGCGACACCTTGAGTATGCAAAGACTTTGTCATAATCGCTCTAGAATTTTCAGAAGCCCAAATGTGGCAATTTTGCTTGTTGACATACCCTGACAAATGCAAATGGGATTCGTCTGAAAAAATTATTATTTCAGAAAAACCAGCGGTTGTTCCTAAATAAATTGAGTGAATATACGGCGATGTAAATTGTCGGTCGGCTTCAATTCCTGCACCAGTTGAACCTTGTTAGGTTTCAAAGTAAAATCCTTATGCAAAATTCGGCATGTGGTGGTTTTTGATAATCCCAATGGTTGAAAACGCCGAGGAATATACAAATTTGAAACTGCTTCAACACTACGGCTCACAGCTGTGATGCTTTTAGTTGAACGACCCGGTGGAACCTGCGTTGGTGTTCGCACATTTTGAATGGAGCCTGTCTACGACACCATATGTATACTAGAAGGAAATAACAATAAGCAAATTCTAGATTACTTGAATGGAAGACACAAGAACATAAAATTCACAGTGGAAAAAGAAGAGGAGCGGGAGAATTAATTATCTGGACCTAACGGTCAAGAGGAACATAATCCTGAACAGAATCGAATATGAAATATACAGGAAACCAACAGCAACGGACACAATAATACACAACTCATCAAAACATCCCCAGCAGCACAAAAACGCAGCAATCAGGCAGTTAATAACAAGACTCGAAAGAACACCATTAACGCGGGAAATGTATATGAAGGAAATGAGAACAATACACACCATAGTTGAAAACAACGGATACAAAAAGTGCCTGGTAGATGACATCAAGAAACAAATAAGAACGAACAAAAAACAGAACAAAAAACAGGAGAATTAAGGGAAAAACTGGGCTACATTAACATATAGGGGAAAATCGACTAGCAAAATTCTTTAGAAAGCACAACATCAATACGGCATTCAGAACAAGAAACAATCTAGGCAGAATACTACAGAATAAAACAACCGAACCGAAAATATTAAACAAACAAGGAGTGTACAAATTAACTTGTACATGCCATTATAGTTATATCAGGCAAACAGGATAAACAAATTAAGACCAGATTTAGGGAATACATTAGAGACTAAAACGAAAAACTATGAGATCTAAAATCAACTCCAGAATCAAATTTTGCGAACCACATATTAAACAACAAATGTACAGCAGGACATATAAAAACAACGGTGCTTCATACACAGCACAAAGGAAGGAGACTAAATGTATTAGAAAACATGGAAATATACAAACAGAAAACATTTGTCGGACGAATAATAAATGAACGAATAAACACTGCTTCAGATACAATATTTGAACTATTGAAACATTTTTACAAGAAAACAAACATTACACTAACACGAACATGTTACGCAGGTGCACAAGACCAAAGCAGGTGGAGCCAGGTGTAGTCTGATTTATCTTGATAAACCAGTAACAATTGACAGCATCGGTAATATTATTCGTGATTCAAGGACAGCTTTGTTCAAAAATAAACCCACAAAAATACACCAAAAAAATTCTTTGTCGGAAACAATTAATTATTTTAATATCCCAACTAGAACAACTCGTATAAAGCGATTCTTGAGAATAACAAGCCCTGAATGGCAATTTTAGGAGCACAGGAAGTAGGGCCTTACCCTACTCTTTGTTTGAGAGATGGAGATTATCTAAGCTGATGTCGCGCAGAATATTGGCAATCTGTTGGAAGTGCAAAAGCATTTCGGATATGAAAAACCACAACTTCCCGTTGTTTCGGTTTAAACCAAAATCAGCATGTTAATCTGGGAAGGGCATCAGCAATCACCGGAATATAACTATAATAGTTTCCGTGGTACCAGTTGGTAAGTGACCGGTCAGTCTTCGTAGGTCCGTTTCTCCCAGTTTCAGGTGCCGTCTTTTATCCCCCAGCAGCTGCACGCCAAGATGGGAGGGTGTTCACCAAGAGTGCGTATCCCCCGAGGGGAGTTCACATTAGGTATATAAAAGTGAGAAAATATTTAATCGACACTGTGGCGTCATGAGATATAAGATACAAGGGCGGGTCAATAAGCCCGTGAATTTTTAATTTCCTTCATCTTATCAGTTACCACCTGTCTAATGTTAAACAAACTGCAGTGTTAAAGTAATTCGAAATTTAATTAGGTTTTATATATATAAAAGTATTTTTTCTTTGTATTATTTTTCACTTGATGTTGATGATCTAGCGAGCCTCCAAAAACACCATTTATATACAAATTAAAAACCTACAACTTTAAAAATTTTTGTTTCAATAATCCCTAATTAAAACATGTTAAAAGCAACTGATAGATGTTTCAATATTTAAAGCTTTTCCGTTTTAAACGTACTTCGAGATGTTTAAACAAGTTTTGCAACATTTAATTTTCTATGGCCAAATCAGTGAGAATAGAAGTAAAATTTAAAACAAAAGAAAGCAAAAATATCTACAAAATACTTTAACTAAATACTTTTAACACACAATAGTTTAATCAAGCGTTGCCGAAAAAAAGAAACCAAAAGCACAACAGCAAGAAAAAAGCAAACGCACTTAACTCGAGTTGAATGTTGCACTCAACAACTGTATAAGCAGCATCAACAACTATAACAAAAAATATAAATAAATAAAGAAAATCAACAGCAACTATACAAAAAAACAACAACAACATCACCAGCATTGCTTAAATACTTAAAGGTGTTTTTTTTGCTGCCACCCTTCGTAACCAGTAAGTAAATTTAAGAATGAATATAAAGAATTTTCTTGCATTCATTTTGCACTCTACACATAATTTAATGTTGGCATTATTAGTACACAACATTTTAACGAAGTAACTGATTTGTTGTATTAATTTCTGTCAAATAGTTTAGAAAGAAACTGCAGTAAGGCAAGGAATTTCAAAGCATTCACCAGTTATCAGTATTCTAAATATACTGGAGCAGTTGCACTCATTATCTCGTTTTCTAACATGGTTGTTATTTAGTATTGTGATCGTCCGTAGTTTTTACGGAAACTGGTTTATTTTAAAGTTGGTGGAGCCTTAATTAAACCTCAAGATATTAAAAAATTTTCTAAGATCAATAAAGGTATCTTTTTTAACGGGTGATCGAACCATAATGCACTATGTAATTTGTATGACAGACTTTAATGGCAAGTTTTTGCCAAACTTAATTTAACAGTTCTTTGTTTCAGCGTTTGACAAATTCAACCATAAAGAGTTACAGAATTGAGCACCAGATTTAAATTGTTAAAGCCTTTTTCCTGATGAAAATGTGATACTCCACCAGTTTGTTATGCAGAAAACATTGTTGCTGTTTGTAATATTATAGCAGAAGGACTGTCAACCTTGACTACGGCGACAAGTCAGTTGCTAATCTCACGTACATCAATTAAGCGAATTTTGAATAACGATTTGAATTAACATGTTTATAAGATTCAATTGACTCAAAGCCTACAAACCATTGCAAGCGTCGTCAATACGCCGAAAGAAAATCATCTTAAGCCAACACAATGGATACCTTAACAAACAGAATTGCCATATTTGGGCAAATGAGAATTTCATTTGCATTCACAAAGAGTGACTTTTGGTACGATTTTTGAGCTGGTGGTATCATCGGAACATCCTCTTTTTAATATGAGGTCGGCCAAGCAGTTACCGTGAAAAGCGTACGCTAACACGACATAGTAACGGACTTTTGGTGGCCAGAAAGTGAGGCTGTAGATGCGACTGGTATGTGGTTTTAACAGGATAGTGCCTCTTTTCACACACCCAACAAAACAATGGCTCTTTGGGGCGAGCAATTCAATGACCGTGTTATATTGTGTCGTGGCAATGAAGCGGCCGCCATGATCAAGTAATTTATACAGAAAATTAGCAAAAGAGCTACTCAAGTGCTAAAGAATGAGATAATTTGCCCAACTAAGTCAGTGAAAATATGCACCATTGGATAGAGGTATGTCATCGGATCCGTGGCAACTATTTAGCCTATATATTGTTTCACACATAATTGTCCTAGATCTTTCTATCATTATAAAAAATATTAAGATAATTTTCCGAAAACTTTTTGTTTTATGTATAATTTACTCCGAGCATTTTGAGAAAACCACCCATTGATTTTCTCATTCCAACAGTGAAAGGAGCAAAAAAAATAGTTTTGAAATAGTAATGAATTTTTATTATATTGTTTCGTTTATTCCGTTATTATACGCACCACTTTAGAGTTTTAAACTACATTACACCAATTACTTAGATGAGTAATATTGACTTTTATTTACATACAAAAACACCACTTTGACACCAAAAAGTTGTATCAACTTTCATTAACTTTAAGTCTTTACTTGCCAACCTTCACACTTCATCACTGTTGCATCTTCGTTTGACAACGTTTACAATTCAAGTGTTTTATTGTCCAACAAAGGAGACTTATATATTCTGTTTGAAATGGTTCGAGCATACACTCGCCATCACATATAGTGTGCTTGTTTCGTATCTTTTTTATATTCTGATTGATTAATTAGTTCGTGGAATTTTACTCTGGCATGTTGTTATTTTATGTTCATAAGATTTCTTAGAATTTATAGGCGGAAACAGTAGGTCATTTCATAATTATTTTCTTTTTAACTTAAATTAATCATCTTAAGAACATTAAATTATAATATAAGTTATAATTATAAGTTATAAATTATCTATCTATATATATATATATATATATATATATATATATATATATATATATATATATATATATATATATAAATTAAGCCCAAAATTGGTGTCCGTTTGTTGCTAGTGTTTGACGAAATGCACCGTCGGATTTCCACCAAATTTGCACAGTACCTTCGAATAAGTCATTCGCTGGCTTTTATCTTTGTTTAATGCGTTTACGCACAATAGTGCGTCCACAGTGCGTGTTTGAAACAAGACAAATTTTTCAAAAAATCAAAATTTTTTTTCCATTGAATATTTTGACTCAATGTTTTGTATCAAATAAAATGTGTGTTTTCGTTTATACGTTGCTGTATGTATGTGCTTGCACAGAATGCGACGGCAATACAAATCGAAATATGCTCATGTTCATAGCAAGTGGATGTGCCAACAAATAGAGAATTTTGTTTTCAATATTCTGTTGCATTTTGTGTATGTGTATAATTTGCGTGTTCAATTGCAAAATGATCCATCAGCCGAACGTTTTTCAGAGCAATTGTTAGATATTCGAAAAGGCGCTATTCCAATTGACCCCACCACAAAAATGATTACGCTTCCAGATAATTTTTGCCACTTTGCACAATCAAAACAAGAATTGCTCACAAACATATTTCCCGGTATTGCACAAAATTTTAGAAACTATGATTGGTCGGGCGAAAGAGCTATCTTAGCTGCGAAAAATACAGATGTTGACAAATGATGACATTTTTGAAAGACATTCCCAGGGAAATTTTTACCTACAAATCAGTTGACTCTGTTACCAATCAAGACGATGCTGTAAATTATCTCGTCGAATTTTAAAATTCGCTTGAGCTATATGGACTGCCGCCCCACCGTCTACAAGTGAAAGTTGATGTACCAATTATTTTGCTTAGAAATATCTGCCAGCCACCACTTTGCAATGGGACTAAACGTGTCCTAAAAAGTCAAAAAAGTCATGAAAAATGTGATTGAAGGATTTAAAAGGAAAATATAAGGGCGAGGATGTGTTGATACCACGCATTCCTATGATTCCTCCAGATTTAGGTGCCCCTGTAGGCTAATAGGTAGTGTACTAGCTTGTCAGTATGAGGGCTGTGGGTGCGATTCCCAACGAAGACCTTGGTTGTTTTCACTACAAAAATTAATTTAATTTGATTTCCTTCTTTTCTATCCCTTTCATAAAGAATGTAGTACGGTTCTTGATTAAATACGCATTGTTGCCTGAAGTGCTACTTCTCTTTAAAAAAAAAAAAAAGGTTTGCCGTTTGATTTTAAACGGCCTCATACGTGTTGCGTTTGCAATGATCCCTGTTTTTCGCAGGAGCAATCATATGTATCATGTCGTATCTGTAAAAGCATTGCAATAGAATAAGACGTATTATATAAGCACACAAAAATATTTAATTGTGAAAAAGATAAAATCATAAAAAAAAACATAAATACAAAAAAAAATTGTTTTCTTTCTGATTAATTTTCTTGAATGATTGATTTTTTTGGCGCACACAAAAAAGAACGTTGCAGAATAAGAGCAAACCACAAATGACTTGCAAAGCAGTCACGGGCACGCTAGTAATATAATAAATATAAAAGGATATATTAAGTAAAATGTGAATAACAATGATATATAAAATTTAATAAATTTATTTGCTTTAAAATTGTTTTGTATATAAATCTCACTGATCAGATAGATCTTAAACTATTCAAAAACATTGACAAAATTTTGTACTTTTAAACGTTATCAAATACTTAATTTTCTACGTATTTTTGTTGTTGTAACAAATGAAGGGTTATTGAAATTCGGTACAAATTAACAAAAACTTTTTATTGTAGGTCTTAAAAAGGACTGTTGCATTTCTTGATGCCTTTTATAAGCAAGGATAAAGTAAAACGAGACTTTTTGCTTAAAAATACTTGTATCAGGTTTTTTATAATTTTACTTATAAAATAAAAAAAATAAAAACAATAAACAAAACTTGAAGTTAAAGTCAAAGGCTCTTTACTTACTTAATTTAAAAAAGAATGAAGCAAAAAAGAAACTCAGAAATATGTTTAAATACAAAAAACAATGCAACACTAATTGCGTGCTATGAATACTTTAACTGATAAAATGTATTATAAAAAGTTGCACAATCAACAGCATAAAAACAAAAAAAGGATGAACTAAAAACACTCTTAAATTAGAATGAAATAAGCATACAAATTTTAAGAGTTACTCGTTAAATGAAGTTATTTATATTATAAGAAGTATAACAAGTAACAAAGCAAAAAACAAAGAGTCAATGTTGTATATTCGTAGACAGGGTGTTAGACACAGGACATTTTGGCACCATGAACATTTAATTTAAAATATTTCAAACAAAAAGCCAAATAAAATATGATAAAATTATAACACATACAAACAAAAATATGCAGGCACATAAACACACACTTATACATAAGAAAGTCCTTTTAAATATTTCAGTTCGTATGTTTCCAAATAAATACAAAACATATTTTGAATATAAGACCTCAAGTGAAGGAGCACAGTTGTAATTTTTTCAAATTTATTCCACATTAAATAGACACTTGTTTTTATAACCCAGAAATTCTATAAATGTTGTAATTGTTTTCTTGTACTACAATAAAGTTGTCTACACACTCACTTATTTACATACCACGTGCAAGTCTAAATATGACAGTTTCTATCATTTACTTAAAATTTCCAACACGTTCAAGCAATTTTGAATAGTAGTGGTGTTTGTATAACATTAAATAAAATGAGAAAAGGGAAATATTATTAACAACATGAAAATTATTTTAAACAAGAAACAGATTCTGTTTGTGAATTAAAAAATATGGCCGTTAAAATTATTCAATCTTTGTTGCAAAAATATTTATTAAATTTAACATTTGCAAGTTGAGAAAATATTATGAAAATAAGTTTTCTATAGAAAATCATACATTTATTTGTAGAATATTTGCACAAAAGCAGAATGGTAAGAAAAAAGTTTTCTACAATTAACACGTTCGCGGACGCTCAAATTTTTAAAGAGCTGCAAAAATATACAGGCAATTATTTTTGAAACTAGTTGTAATATCCGAAATCTGATTAGACATGTATTATAAGAGTAATCAGAACATCGTATTTTAACCGTTATATACAATGAATGCTATAGCATCCACGACGATTACACTTCTAGTTTACTCAATGTGTCGACTTAAGGAAATTTGTAAACAGATGGAGAAAAGATAAAATAATATGAAATTAACTAATGAGCCAGTTGGTCATTATTTTGAAATGTTTGTTAATTACAAAAACTTAAGCTTGTAGAAAATTAAATGAATAACAGAAACGCTTTACCTACAACTAATAACTTAATTCATTCCTATTCTGCAACTCGATTTGGAACGAAAATGTTTGTGTCCGTTGGGCCACTTTGGTGTTCTACGTTTCGTTTCAAATTCAAGTGGCGCCAGCAGGATTTAAAAGAATGCTTTCAAATCGCGCGAGAGTGAAGGCTGATTGTTAGGTCCATTTTTGCCACTAACATATAGCCAAATTTGGATTTCAATAATAATATATGTGCTCCTGTAGGCTAGTAGGTAGTGTACTAGCTTGTAAATATGGGGGTTGTGGGTTGGTTTTTTTTCACTACACAAATAAAAATTGACTGTCGGTGGGGCTGCTCAGCGATGAAGGCATAGTCACTGGTCGCCGTGCTGTCTTATATACGGCAGTTAATTTCCGACTATCCTTCTACTTTCACCACCTGTTTCATTTATTTTCTATCTCTTTCCTAAAGAATGTAGCACGGTACTTGACTAAATAGGCATTGTTGCCTGAAGTGCTACTTCTTTTAAAAAAAATATTTATATATATATGATAATGCTAATATTGTATATATTTTAATCGGGTTTTTCAACAAGAAGTTTGTTTTTCAATTGTGGAAACACCAACATTTAGTTTTTTGAAGTATTCGTAGTAGATACATTAGCAATTGGTTTAATGAATTCAATTTCCAATGAAAATCGCATTAAAATAATTAAAATCCACTATAAAAATGGTGGTTCTGTTCAAGTTATATTTCGTAAAAATTGTGATATTTTCGGACAACATAATCATCGTCCTTCTGAGATCGCTATACAAAATTTGGTCGTTAAATTTTAGTCGACAGGCTTGATATAAAAATTTGCGGACTCCAACGTGTGTTGAACCGGGACGTTCAATTGAAAATATCGCAACCGTGGACCACAGGGTTGCAGCAGATCCAAATTTGTCAATTCCTCGACGTTATCAACTATTGGAATTATCCAAAACCCCCACATGGCGAGTTTTGCGTAAGGATTTGACTTTGACTTATAAGATTCAACTGGCGCAGGAATTGAAGCTGACCGATCTATCCTAGAGCGAATATTGTTAAGCCTTTTTTTTTTGAAGATGAGGCTGAAATTACGGTAACGGTCAATGGATCACGCTATGACGAGATGCTAACAAATAAATTTTGGCCAATTATTAACGGCGTGAATATCACTGACATGTCGTTTTTACAGGACAGTGCCACATGTTATACAGTCAATGAAACGATCAATGTTTTAATGACACCAAATTTCCCGATCTCATCATTTCACGACAATCAGCAGTTAAGTGGCTAGCCAGGTCGAGTAATTATGTTTTGTGGGGCTATGTGATTAACAGAGTCTTTGCGGAGCCAATCGAATCGATTTCGGTTTTAAAATTTAAAATACGTGATGTGATTAACGAAATAGGGCCGCTAAAAGTGATTAAAAATTTTTGTGAAAGAATCGACATCTTTCAGAGTGGTCGTGGTGGACAATTGACAGATATAATTTTTCATTTATAATTGCCGAATTAATTCTCTTCGTAATACAATAAAAATTTAAATCATCTTATTTAAATTTTTTCTTTTATTTTGTTTTAGAAAACAAACTTCTTGTTGAAAACCCCTTTATAAGCAATCATTTGGCATAGTGTAGTTACGATTAGTCGACCATAAAATGAGTTCAGACGTTAGCTGTAAAACAATAAGGTCCAACAAACGGGGTATTTTTAATTTAATTATAATTTGTTTCTACTCCAAAATATACCGTAAATGAGCTAAGTCAAAAATGAGCCCCATCACTAAAAAAAATTGTTCTGTGTAAGTTTACATCTGTAGCGAGAGAGTTAACTGATTAATAAGTAGACAATTCTTTTAACAGTTAACACTTTAGTAAGTTATATCGGATTATAAATCCGTTAATAGAGATCCTTTAATCTTTTTTCCTGTTCTATTATTGAACTTCTAGCAACTATTAAACTCCTATTGAAATGGTGGCATTAAAAATATTTGTGAAATCGGTAGGAGTTCAGTGCCATAAAGAACATTACAAATAGCACAATAGTATCAAAAAAAGCAGTTTAAAAGAGGTATTAAAAATAAAATATTAGAATCGCAATTAGTTTGAAAGAAATTCGATATTATAACTAAATAATGGAGCTTCTGGTTTACATTATGGTATAATAGTAAAGTTATAAATCCTCACAATCGCAACCTTGATATTAAAACTATTAACTTGGTTTTGTTTAATTTGTTTTATGAATTTCTCTTTTTTCAACTGTTCAAAAAAAATACTATTTTAAAATCTTCTTTTATTTAAATCAAGATTTTCAATTCAAGGTATTTTATAAAAATACAACTGTGCTAAAACTTTACAAATACAACACATGCAGTTCAAACTTACAAATATAAAATAAAAATACAACCATCTATTTCTATCTTTTTTTTTTAATTTTAAATCAGCAAAGAAAAAGTTTTTAAATTCAAAGTGAAAGAAACAATATCGTTACAAAACTTTAGGGCTTTTAAGCAATCAAGACCTTGTACAATAAATTCAAAATATTTAATATTAAGGGTATTTCAAATTACAAGAGTTGCTTTCGTTTTGTTACCGCAAGCAAATGTTCTGCTGATGAAAAGTTATTCGATTAAGCATTTTCAACATGAGTTGAAATTTAATTTAACCAAACGAAGGCTGTTTGCACACAAAGAATTTTCTTAAGAGGCTAGGTGCCACAAAGCATTTTTTTAGGGCAATTATTTATTGCTCAACTGTAAAACGCCGGTTTGGTTGTAAACAGTTTTTAAGTGTAAAACTATGATTTTCCGATATATAAAGATAGAGAGCGTTCAGGAGCTCGGAAAGCTGTAGTTTATTTTCATTTTAATATTTCGGTAATTTTCTAAAGCGCTAACTATACTTATAATAAATGCTTTGCAATCAAAAATTGCATGATCAAAAATTAATTAAAATTAAAAATTGCTTTTTGTCGCCTAGCACGAGCGAATCGTAGTAATTTAATTTATTGTTCAGGGGAACAAAAAGGCCCATGTCAGGCTTATGGCGTGGCATCGCATCCATAAAATATTATTTTATGATATGGATCCTGTTGCCAGCAGCATTTGTGCCAAAGCTTTTATGAACATGAAATTGAAATGGAAATATGAAAGTTGCTAAACAAGAATACTGGATTACATATTTTTAATAAACGATTTATAATTATATGATCACACCTTACAGTGGCTAGGCTAGTCTTTTTTCAGGAAATTTTATAAAGATGAGGTTCTCATCGAATTAACTGAAATCGATCGATAATGAAAATCACAAAAGCCATCACTATAATTTCGTACAGTACACAAGATTTTTAAATAAATTTATTAGCCAATTGCGAACTAACTTAACCATATAGGGACCACTCTAAATTATAAATTTTATATTTTTATTCTTTGTTATTAACTATTGAATACTTCTTACTTTTATGGTTTAATAGTTAGCACAATATATGACAAAATTTATTATTCTATGGAGACATCTTTAAAGCTTAAACATATTTTTTTACACGTGTTAATATAGCACGGTATATAGTATCAGTGTGTCTATAACATCACTTCTTAAATTTTTTAATTTTAATTATTTTTATTTATTATTTATGTTTTTTATAATTGACATATTCGGTATCAATTTCGAGTATACCTGCCAACGTTAACATCTTTATGGAAACACTGCGTATATATTAACTTTACTTTTGCAGCTTTAATAACAAAATCCTGTACAAATGTCAAGGGTCTAGTTGATATGATGAGAGACAAAGAGAGCGAGAGAGGAGCTTGTTGCAAGCGGACAAGGCAGCTGGCCTTTTCCACGGATCCCTAATAAAAATATTTTTTTTAAATTTAAGTTTGCCACATCCATGCATACGACCCTATTGAAAATGTAAAAATAAAACTTTCAGAATTATTGTAAAAATAAAAGAGAAAAAATAACAAAAAAAAATATTAAAATTGATATTTTGCACAAATTTACCACATAATTTATCAATGGCCGTTTTGAGAAAAAGTTTCACTGTTTTTTATAACAGTTGTAATCAGTTTTTATTTTACACATGTGATGCTGCTTCCTTTTACATACTTGACGTATTTGTCTGTAAAGTTTTAACATTTTTCTTTATTTGTTGTTGTTGTTGTTTTTTTGTGGGTTTGGCATTGCTTGTCAACTGCAAACAAACTCTTTAACAATACAATTCAGATCTTCTGGACACTTTTGATTTGTGCTATTACAACAATAGTCAGAAAAGTCATACATATGAATAAATTTATGGCAAATGGTTTTCAATATATATGTAGGTGTGTGGGTGTGTGTGTGTGTGTGTATGGAAGTATCAATATTATTGAAAATGCTTCAAACAATTTCGAGGTTGCAGCAAAAGATCTTGTGTTAGCTCCTGTTTTTGTTCCCAGCTGCTAAATAGGAGCAATTAAAATTGTTAAATAAGATAAAGATTTAAAAATTTAATTTAATACATTTTAAGCATCATTACAGGCAGCTGATAGCTTCTTGTCTGATTCTTAAATATAAATAAATCGTAGTTTTGCAGGTATAATGCTGTAATTATTAATATACTATATTGCTTTATTATCTGTGTTTTATTTAAGTTCAATTGAATTTTGCGTCAAAAATTTTTTTCGAAAGAACAAATTACGGCATTAACATTTAAACATAATTTTGTTTATATGGCCACCTCAACTTAGCTTGAAGAAACGAATTTTGGACTACCTATTTGAATCCACACCATAAAATTAGTCTCTAAGGCTTTAGTTATTTTGTTCGTTTTCAGCAATAACCTTTGACCATTACACAAGAGAAAATAATGGGTGTTTTTAAGAAAAATCATATGAACAGATGTAAAAATATTTTTTCCATAGGACTCGTACTCGTTAAGCCAAAAATGTAACTCATCACTGAGTACAATTAAGTAATTAACTAAATGTACATAGTAAATTTAAAGAATTTGGAAGCATTGTTCAAGAGTCAATTTATCGAAGAATGTCCGCAGTATAATAGTTAATTTCAAGCTTTGACCCTTTCGTTATCCTTTTCAATTATTTCCGGCAAAGCACCTGACACTTGACATTTTCACTTGACATTTTTTATTGTCATAACAGTAAGTTTCTTGTTTTGAATCACTCAATATATATTTCCGCTATAGATTTTTTGTTGTTTTTTTTTTATTTGAATTTTAATAGCGTGACACTTTGAGTGAAATTTCGATTTTTTTGCTAAGAATACAAATAACACTAAATAAAGTCAGCTTAATTTTTTTTTACGGGAAATCGATGTACAGTGGTTCTATCTACTCGTTGTGCGAATCTTACATTATTTTCTGTATTCTTTGGAAAATAAGGAACCAGTGTGATGTATATAAAATAGCTAACATCTGGAAAATATAAGAAAAGGAAGCGCTTGCCTTTTTTTGTTCATATCTCTTTTACTTAAACCCTGAGGTTGATGAATCTAAGTCGTGCCTTTTTCGAAACTATGCGTGGCAGATAGGTGAGCATTTTGCAACTCTTCTGTTGTCTTGGGAAAATCCTAGGTTGTCTCTCCTATTTAGCAAGGTATTTAGAAGGGTATGAAAATGACGTAAAAAAGGACGTAAAAAATTATAGTTTTTATTGTACTGACAGCTTTTCGAATGAATAGGAATTAAAATTAAACGATAATTATGTCATCCAACCATCAGATCCTATTCTCAAAGTACCTTCTAGAAAATAAACAATTATTTATTTGGAAAATTTTATTTAACAATAAACAAAATATAAAAACTAAATTGTACGAACTGCTACATTTACATGTTCCCATAAAAATTGATAACATGTATACGAGATTATAAGTGTTAATGTTTACTTAAGATGTTGTAACATTTGGAACATATATTATTGCCAAAATCAAATACACCAGGAAATATATTGAAAATCGTGTTGCAAGAAAACGATTTCGGGGAGTGGGAAATTTACACATTTAGACACGAATACATTTTTCGACTACCAGTCTACCAGTCTAAAACAAGAACATAAATAAACAGTCTAATCTCTCTCTCTCTTTCCAACACTTTTGTCATAGCAAATAAATCTTTTTTATATACAACGACCAATAAAATTTAAGTATATTTAGTTCGCTGTTATGTATGTTACAAATTGAAAAATTTAGTTTATTAAGTGAGTTTATGAAGCAAAAAGTTGTAAAATTTTTTTAATGTTTGTTACTTCGTAACCCTGTCATTTCTGAACCGATTTTTATTTTAAGTGTAATTGATTACCATATAGCAAAAGTTACTTTAACGTATCCTTTAAAGTGTATAAATTTTTAAAAGCCCATTTATGTATTTCATGGCTTATAAAAGAGATATTAAAAACTTAAAAATTTACAAAATGACCTTCATAGAGACATGATTTTTACATTTCGGGTTTTTCCACAAGACGTTTGTTTTTCAATTTCGACATCACCAACAACATGCGTCGTAAGATTTACATCTGTAACTAGATGGTGGATCTTACCAATGTGGATGAAATTTAGCGTCATCCTCGCCCTAGAAGGCCTTCAGATACTTATATCCTCTGGTCCCTCCTAGTTGCAACTTCAAGACCTAGGAGCAGGTCAACGCCCCCACTCCTTGCTGAAGATTTGGAGACTATCAAACTTCTGGCCCAGAATGCATAATTTAAGAACACGACGGCATTCATGCCCACTGGACCTGGACCATTCATTGTGTTCATTGTAGATGATCCGTCTCACACAATTCAAACGAGGGCCTCGAAACCACAACCGTCACGATACTCCCAAAGGGCTGACCTCAATAATCACTCAGAGAACAGCTAAAAGGCTAAAAAGAGAAATAGCTGAACTCTGGGGCTTTACTGATTCCCGTGGAAATATAGTGGAATTGTCTATTAGGGAACTGGGCTCCCTTTTACCTCCGAAGACACATGTAATGACGGTGAGATTTTGTCAACATATATCAATGTGCCTCCGGGGGAGCACCAATAACATGAAAGTTTTGACATTTAGTTTTTTAACGTATTCGTAGTAGATGCATTGGCAATTGTTACAATTTCATTAAAATAATCGCACTTCTGAGACCACCATTAGGAATTTGGTCGTTAAATTTAAGTCAGCAGGCTCGATACAAAATGTGCGATCACCATCGCCTGTTTGACCGGGTCGTTCAACTGAAAACATCGCAGCTATGAGCCACAGTGTTGAAGCAGATCCAAATTTTTTAACTGCTTCACGTTTCTACAGTTTGAGTTATCCAAAATAAGCATGTGGCGAATTTTGCGTAAGGATTTAACTTTGAGGCCGTACAAAGTTGATCAACTGACCATTCACATCGCCGTACATTCGTTCAATTTATTTAGGAACAACCGGCTGGTTTTTAAAAGAAATCAAATTTTCAAATGAAGACCTTTTCACTCGTCAGCGTATGTTAACAAGCAAAATTGCCGCATTTGGGCTTCTGGAAATTCTAGAGCGATTATTGAGAAACCTTTGCATGCTTAACAGGTCACTGTTTGGTGTTTTAGAAAACAACATTTTTGTCGCAAATTCTTTACTTTGAAAAATAATAAATATGCCCTTCAAACTCTTTTACTTATCTTCTACAAAATGAAGGTAAGAAAATAAGATTTAAAATTTAAGACCATCTGCTCATTGATCATAAATAATGTATATAAACGATGATCCTATTGTGAAGTGAATTTAACATATATATATGTGGCTTTAATTTTTCAATCGGCAATAGCCATTTCAGTCGGCAGAGACATTTAGAATTAGTAAAAAGGATACAAAAATATGTCTGCTAAAAAATTGAGCGCGCAAAAATTTTTAAATGTGTCAATTAGAGGCCATAACTTTGAGGACCTTCATTTCCTAAACTGAAACTGTTCTATAACTATACGCACATACATAACTATTATTTAGAAACTGGTCGATTTAACAATGTTCTTTGCAAAACTAGGTCGATTGTGTATTTTTATCGGAAAGTTGGGGTTTTTATTACATAATTTTCGATTTTATTGATCTCTTGATGCATCTTAGCTCACTACTTGACTAATTGAATACTTTTACTAATAAACTACTTTTACTAAGACTACGGAATTTGTATTAAATTCGAAAAATCCGCAAGAATTTTAAACGAAAGGCTTTTTTTTTATTTCATTTAGGCGATCCTGAACGAAATCAAGCAAATATTTTGAAAAATATTTAAAGGATATTTTGTTTTTTTAGATATGTTGCTAAATGCAGATTTAAGTCCTTTTTACTTCTGATTTGAATCAAATTTAATAAAATTGAACTGCGATAAATACAAATATATCGCACCTAAATACAAAATTTGCCAAAACTGACTTTTTTCCATAAATTAATTCAGCCAATACATTTCTAACTATTGGAAAAATTGCCTTCACAGCACTATCTTTTTTAACTGGAAAAAATATAGTTATGTCACTTTATGTGTTAAGTGTGTTGCTTCTGCACGATGAACTAAACAGTTTTTTGTCTCTCCTAAAAATTTTAGTGTTTTGAGTTGTGAGCCTTTTGTATTTAGGGTTCGATGTGATACTTTCATAGAAAGTATTTAAAAGTTAAATTGTCTCCGAGAGGCAGTGAGCTAAACATTTTATTTTAGATCCTCAACTTAACTTCATTTAGCCTTAGAACTTAGCTTAGATTCATTAAAGATTTTTACATTATGAAACATCTATTTGCGTTACTATTTTATCCATTTCTGGAGTGGCATTAGAAGATTCTTAAATTACGAAACATCAATTTACGTTACTGGATTGTCAAGTTTTGGAATATGAATTAATTATGTGAGATCCACAGTACAAAATTTATTGCAACGCAATTGAATCAATGCAAAAGCAGTTTCTAATATTTTATTTACGTAGACTACAAAGGAACCCGCTATTCTTGCCCTCACATAAATATAGACTTGCTCTTATTAATTTACCATCTCTAAGTAGTCGGAAATCAATGATAAATTCCGTGTTCAGATTAAATACAATTAACGATATAACATGCTGTAACTTTTTAACCAAAAATGTACCCAATTGCATTCTTCAGAGATCTATTCGTTACTGTTCTCCATTAGATATTTAATATTTTGCAAATAATTATACAAACTCTGACCCTTTCATTGATAAATTATGTTTATATTTTTATTATTTCTTAAAAAAAGATCTAATGAAATATTTCCTTCTCATTAAACAATTGTCTATAATTGTTACTTTCTTAAAATAAATCAAACTTTTGTAAAATCATCATTAAACTCAAATAAGAGGTAACAGTTGAATAAATAGTTTCATGCTCAGTGAACTACGAAAGTTGTCACAAACTTCACAAACTAGTACTTAACGTCTCCACTCAAAATACGATTTTAATCTTAACTGAGTCTTATTCTCAATGATTTTTAATCATATGAAAAATTAAAAAATGATTTCAGGAGAATTGATTTGGTGTCTTTCAACTATTATCTTCAAATTAGTTTAGTATTAAATACAACTTGTAATAAATATTTCGTTAGTAAGCAATTATGTGAAAATGAAGCGATATTTTTTTTTTTTTTTATAAAATTCGGCAGACTAACTGAGGATACAAAAATATAATTTAAATAAAGATTTCTTTCATTTTGCAATCACCCTGTCATAGCGAACATTAAGTGTTCAGCGTAAACTTAAATTATATTATTTCAATTTGAAATACATCGTGATATCAGGAAAAAAAGTATTAGTTGACGTAAATTCTCAATTATAAATACAACCAAGATTATTGTTTATATATATATATATATATATATATATATATATGTATGTATTCATGTATGAATTAAGGTGATGAAGATACAGTATCCAGCAAAAAATATATTTAAAATATCAATTTTCATTTGATAAATTGAAGAGTTTAAAGCTGTTATTATAATTTTGTACTTCACTGTTTACTTACCTTCTGGCGTTTTTCTGTTGCTTGGCAAATAAATTCACGAATCCTTAAATAAATATTTTAACATTTCCGATATTTACTAAGGGCACGTCGAAAGGATTTACAAACAATTCGCAAAATCAAAAACTTTTGGACCAAAAAAAGTGTTTAAATTTATTTTTTACGTTTAAGAAGAGGTTGTATAAAAATAATAAAAAAAAGTAAAAAAGTTATTATGCATTATTGCATTATGAATGTGGTAGTTATAAATAAATTTTAGGGTTGATAAAGTTGTTTGTTTGTTGCATACTTTATTTTTATATGAAATATTGTAATATAAGCATAGAGTGCTGGTATCAGGGAAGGGACATTTGGTACAATGTAATGTAATATAATATAATATAATATAATATAATATAATATACATTGAATGTGTAAATATCAAAACGTCGCTGATGTTTGCGAAAGCACTAATAGAAAGAGATCGCCTTTGTTAAAGACTTTAGTAATTGGATCTTATCGTCGATAATTTTATTACCAGTTACCCTCTTGATTTTTCTGCAATAGCTCATTGTTGTTTAACTGCTTTAGTTGGGACCCGAGAAAATAAAAAATCGGTGCTTAATCTAAGTAACATAAGTATAGAGTTTTACAAATACGTTCGATCATATTGATTGATGTGGCTAAAGCCATAGAAGAGATCGTAACCTTATATATTTAGGGTAAATAATGTCTTTAAAGTTTTAAGTTCCTCAACTAATTTCTGGTGTGCCACCAAGCATTTGCCAATGCCTTACCTTCGTCTACTATCGGCTATTAATTGACAGCGCTTACACTTGTATTTCCTGATGGAGTCTTTCGTCATTGTTACCATTCTTTTAAAGTGAAGCTCCCACATCCTTTTGTTTTTCCTTAATCTGTGACTATTTTTGAGTTCTAGGCCTAGGTTAGCCAATGCAGGATAATCACATATAACGTGCCTCTTCACCTCAGATTTTTTTAGGCTCATTTTGCAGGTATGGTCTTCTTTGATACTTATCTTGGTCTGATATCACTGAAAGTCTTCATGATATAGCAGTTGGACATTAAGGCAACTGATAGTGTCTTGATTATATTCATGAAAATCTTCCTGCCCCAAAGCCACTGCTTCCATGTCTATACATTCCTAGTTCTTTTACTGGCGAATAAAAAACGAGATAGCCTTTCTGCTGGTAGTAAAGCTTTCTAACTGGTGCTATTCCATTCCAGTAAAATTAAAAATGTCCAATTTTCTAGACTAGACTTCCTCTATAAAAATGTACGCTATCTAGGAACAATAGTTCATCAGTAAAATGTTCATGCAAAATGTAAGAAGAAAATCATCGAAATAGTGCTGCGTAAACGCTATGCAATTGGAAAATTAAATTTTGATAGCTAGATACGTAGTAAAGTCGTCTCTACCTTGTTGATTTTTGCCACCAAACTATTTTAATATATTCTTCTGTTATTATTATCACTTAATTTAATGCTTTTAATGTTATATCTGAACAACACATCCATGTATTTTGTAATTATTTTTGGTTTATTCACAAAAATTTCCACACAGGTAACAACCAATTTTTCCATTACTAGTGTTCGGCATGGAAAGGCTATTTCTTTGGTTGTAAAATTAATCATTATATCTAAAATATCGGTAATCGATACAAAACTATAAAATGCGGAAAACTAATGTTTTATTTTTCTTTGTATACTCGGAAATTTCAGTCCATTTGTCTTCTATTGTGTTAAGACCACTGAAACACTTGGAAGCAGAGAAACCATATTAAAGGATACAAGTTTTTTATCAGCTGTAATCGTCAAGTTTTAAATTTGTTCTATTTGGGTACGGTTTTCCGTCGATCCTCGTCAAATTTGGTTTGTGAACAAACCGGTTTCGGCTGTTTGCCATCTTCAGTGTTCTTTAAAGTCTAATGATATTTTGACATTATATTTGCATTTTTTCGTAATTTCCTTTAAGATGGCTATTATGTATTTACATAATTCATTTGGTGGAGTAGTAATGCGAAATACTATTGGTCTAAGTGGAAACTATTACCTATTAATTTTAGGTAGACCATAAATCCTCGATAGATAAGCTTCATCAGTTTTAAGTTTTTTCTTTTCACTTTCCACAATAATTTTATTTCTATATAACTCGTTAACCAAAATATTGTTAGTTTTGTGTAAGGAGCTGGAAGGATCTTTATGAATCCTTCGATATGTCTTTTTCAGTGACAGTGGCACATTTCTCCTATTATTTGTGTGGAGAATTAATTTATCGCTATTATTCAGTCTCTTTTTGTTCCTTCTAGTAGATGTTGTAGCGAAATATTGATAATAAAGAATTAATTATTATACTACAATTTGTGACAGTCAGGTCGAAAAAAGTTTTCTCAATTATAATGTAGATAAAAATCTTGAAGAAAGAATTATTCCATTGAAGAAAATTAAACTTAAATAAATTTATTATCAATTGATTAATTCAGTTAATATGTGTAGTGTTTTTGAAAATAAATTTTATTTCCATTTTCCATTGGAGTTTCAACATCCCTGTAAAATCAAACATTTGCTAAGTGGCATTGACAGTAAATGCAAAAAGGAATAATAAAAAATGATGAAATGCAAGAAATGTTTGAGGCAGAAGAAAAAATATTACATTTCAATCGTTGATCTGTGCTTTTGGGGCATTTTAGTATTTGTTAAATGGAAAAATAAATGTCGAAACTGTTGATGTCACGGATTCAATAAACTCTTCAAATAAACTTGACGATTTATTATTATTTTGTAAGCTCTGTTACACCAGTACACAAATACACACACATACGTACAAACACCCATACATAAATGCTTGACAGTTTTTGACATTTGTTTGGTTTTTGTTCTCTTCAGTTTTTAGTTATTTTTTGTTTTTGTAAAAAATAGATTAAAAAAAATATTAAAAAATATATAAAAAAAAGTATGCAAGACTACTTCGGAAAAGGCAAGAGAAGTAAGAGGTCACCATAGTTTTGCTTGATTGCTTGGGGGAAAAAAGGGGAGCCGAATGACATCTTCCAGAAAATGTATACTCATATAGTTAGTTATAAGCGTTCTGTTGCATGTGTGTAAATATTTTCATAAAACGTAATGAATTATTAATTCAAAATGTATGCGTGCGTTCATATTGTGTTAAACTTATAAAATAATTTAACTGCTGACAAATGATAAAATTTATTATTATTTATTTTATAGATTAAATACAAACATGTCAACATATTCATTTTAATATTAACACACGTAGACCAAATGTGTTTATGTGAAATTAATATTATAACGTTATTCCTTGAAGACATCTTTATTTGAAAACTATTTTTATCATTTACCCTTAGTAGTATGCTATTTGTATGCCATGTTTTTGTTAAACGTTATACCTTTATTGATAGTAAAAGAATTATATTTGATTTGTAAATTAAAAATTATTTTCTAGAAAAATTAAATATTTTATTTTATACAGTTTGTTACTGCCACCAACTATAAAATACGAATGTACTGATTTGACTTGACTTTTAAAAAGAGTTTTTGACAATTAATTTTAGCAATAATATTGTTTACAATGCGCGGTTAAGTGAAAATGATTTTAAATCTTGCACAGTGGAGAATTTTGCTAAACAACTGGTAGAAAAAAACACAGAGAACTTCTAAATTGCTGATTGATTTTGTGTGTGTGTTTTTAAAGATCTCTAGAGGCGAAGTCAAATAAGCTTTTATCTTATTTGGAAGAATTCAACTTATTTTATATTAGAAAAAGATGTGATTCTGAGGATGCAGTTTTAAATGTAGTGAGATATATATGTAATGGTTTAGATGTAGGCTTTAGCAAACTAGCTGGCATCTTTTTAGGGTTTCCATAAGATTTCATCTTGTGCATCATTATATTTTGTTAGATAAATTGTCATTGTATGGTATTAACGGTAAGGAATTGATGCTATTTAAAAGTTATTTTTCGCACAGAAAATATTGTGTTTAAATTAACCAAAGCAGTAGTTCCTTAGGCCCCGTAAACTATGGAGAGCCAAAGAGTTGTGGATTCACTTTTTTTTCGATGTAACTAAACGATATTATTTATGAAAAATTTTGTTAAGCACAATCATTTTAAGGGTTCCGTAACCCAATTTTTTTTTTTTTAAATGCCTGCCTGTTT
Organism: Trichopoda pennipes; assembly: GCA_030448955.1. Classification (NCBI taxonomy): domain Eukaryota; kingdom Metazoa; phylum Arthropoda; class Insecta; order Diptera; family Tachinidae; genus Trichopoda; species Trichopoda pennipes. The sequence continues at coordinate 9,944,093 of JASKUP010000023.1, forward strand.
GCCGGATTATCCGTTTTCCATAGGCTTTTATTTGTAGAATCGTTGTAGTTATACTCTTTTTCAAATGGGGTATAGCTATAACCGCTATAAAAAAATTAAAATTAAAGGCTGTTCCAATAGTGACAAAATTTGTTTTTGAGCTGTGATAGCTGGACACGTCAAATATCCAATATAATATCCGTTGCAGCTAAAATTACCTAAATTAAATAATTAAAATAAAGTATTACAAAACTTCAACTTCATCGCTGAATAAAATTTTTTTTAATGTTTGTTACTTCGTAACCCTGTCATTTCTGAACCGATTTTTATTTTAAGTGTAATTGATTACCATATAGCAAAAGTTACTTTAACGTATCCTTTAAAGTGTATAAATTTTTAAAAGCCCATTTATGTATTTCATGGCTTATAAAAGAGATATTAAAAACTTAAAAATTTACAAAATGACCTTCATAGAGACATGATTTTTACATTTCGGGTTTTTCCACAAGACGTTTGTTTTTCAATTTCGACATCACCAACAACATGCGTCGTAAGATTTACATCTGTAACTAGATGGTGGATCTTACCAATGTGGATGAAATTTAGCGTCATCCTCGCCCTAGAAGGCCTTCAGATACTTATATCCTCTGGTCCCTCCTAGTTGCAACTTCAAGACCTAGGAGCAGGTCAACGCCCCCACTCCTTGCTGAAGATTTGGAGACTATCAAACTTCTGGCCCAGAATGCATAATTTAAGAACACGACGGCATTCATGCCCACTGGACCTGGACCATTCATTGTGTTCATTGTAGATGATCCGTCTCACACAATTCAAACGAGGGCCTCGAAACCACAACCGTCACGATACTCCCAAAGGGCTGACCTCAATAATCACTCAGAGAACAGCTAAAAGGCTAAAAAGAGAAATAGCTGAACTCTGGGGCTTTACTGATTCCCGTGGAAATATAGTGGAATTGTCTATTAGGGAACTGGGCTCCCTTTTACCTCCGAAGACACATGTAATGACGGTGAGATTTTGTCAACATATATCAATGTGCCTCCGGGGGAGCACCAATAACATGAAAGTTTTGACATTTAGTTTTTTAACGTATTCGTAGTAGATGCATTGGCAATTGTTACAATTTCATTAAAATAATCGCACTTCTGAGACCACCATTAGGAATTTGGTCGTTAAATTTAAGTCAGCAGGCTCGATACAAAATGTGCGATCACCATCGCCTGTTTGACCGGGTCGTTCAACTGAAAACATCGCAGCTATGAGCCACAGTGTTGAAGCAGATCCAAATTTTTTAACTGCTTCACGTTTCTACAGTTTGAGTTATCCAAAATAAGCATGTGGCGAATTTTGCGTAAGGATTTAACTTTGAGGCCGTACAAAGTTGATCAACTGACCATTCACATCGCCGTCCATTCGTTCAATTTATTTAGGAACAACCGGCTGGTTTTTAAAAGAAATCAAATTTTCAAATGAAGACCTTTTCACTCGTCAGCGTATGTTAACAAGCAAAATTGCCGCATTTGGGCTTCTGGAAATTCTAGAGCGATTATTGAGAAACCTTTGCATGCTTAACAGGTCACTGTTTGGTGTTTTAGAAAACAACATTTTTGTCGCAAATTCTTTACTTTGAAAAATAATAAATATGCCCTTCAAACTCTTTTACTTATCTTCTACAAAATGAAGGTAAGAAAATAAGATTTAAAATTTAAGACCATCTGCTCATTGATCATAAATAATGTATATAAACGATGATCCTATTGTGAAGTGAATTTAACATATATATATGTGGCTTTAATTTTTCAATCGGCAATAGCCATTTCAGTCGGCAGAGACATTTAGAATTAGTAAAAAGGATACAAAAATATGTCTGCTAAAAAATTGAGCGCGCAAAAATTTTTAAATGTGTCAATTAGAGGCCATAACTTTGAGGACCTTCATTTCCTAAACTGAAACTGTTCTATAACTATACGCACATACATAACTATTATTTAGAAACTGGTCGATTTAACAATGTTCTTTGCAAAACTAGGTCGATTGTGTATTTTTATCGGAAAGTTGGGGTTTTTATTACATAATTTTCGATTTTATTGATCTCTTGATGCATCTTAGCTCACTACTTGACTAATTGAATACTTTTACTAATAAACTACTTTTACTAAGACTACGGAATTTGTATTAAATTCGAAAAATCCGCAAGAATTTTAAACGAAAGGCTTTTTTTTTATTTCATTTAGGCGATCCTGAACGAAATCAAGCAAATATTTTGAAAAATATTTAAAGGATATTTTGTTTTTTTAGATATGTTGCTAAATGCAGATTTAAGTCCTTTTTACTTCTGATTTGAATCAAATTTAATAAAATTGAACTGCGATAAATACAAATATATCGCACCTAAATACAAAATTTGCCAAAACTGACTTTTTTCCATAAATTAATTCAGCCAATACATTTCTAACTATTGGAAAAATTGCCTTCACAGCACTATCTTTTTTAACTGGAAAAAATATAGTTATGTCACTTTATGTGTTAAGTGTGTTGCTTCTGCACGATGAACTAAACAGTTTTTTGTCTCTCCTAAAAATTTTAGTGTTTTGAGTTGTGAGCCTTTTGTATTTAGGGTTCGATGTGATACTTTCATAGAAAGTATTTAAAAGTTAAATTGTCTCCGAGAGGCAGTGAGCTAAACATTTTATTTTAGATCCTCAACTTAACTTCATTTAGCCTTAGAACTTAGCTTAGATTCATTAAAGATTTTTACATTATGAAACATCTATTTGCGTTACTATTTTATCCATTTCTGGAGTGGCATTAGAAGATTCTTAAATTACGAAACATCAATTTACGTTACTGGATTGTCAAGTTTTGGAATATGAATTAATTATGTGAGATCCACAGTACAAAATTTATTGCAACGCAATTGAATCAATGCAAAAGCAGTTTCTAATATTTTATTTACGTAGACTACAAAGGAACCCGCTATTCTTGCCCTCACATAAATATAGACTTGCTCTTATTAATTTACCATCTCTAAGTAGTCGGAAATCAATGATAAATTCCGTGTTCAGATTAAATACAATTAACGATATAACATGCTGTAACTTTTTAACCAAAAATGTACCCAATTGCATTCTTCAGAGATCTATTCGTTACTGTTCTCCATTAGATATTTAATATTTTGCAAATAATTATACAAACTCTGACCCTTTCATTGATAAATTATGTTTATATTTTTATTATTTCTTAAAAAAAGATCTAATGAAATATTTCCTTCTCATTAAACAATTGTCTATAATTGTTACTTTCTTAAAATAAATCAAACTTTTGTAAAATCATCATTAAACTCAAATAAGAGGTAACAGTTGAATAAATAGTTTCATGCTCAGTGAACTACGAAAGTTGTCACAAACTTCACAAACTAGTACTTAACGTCTCCACTCAAAATACGATTTTAATCTTAACTGAGTCTTATTCTCAATGATTTTTAATCATATGAAAAATTAAAAAATGATTTCAGGAGAATTGATTTGGTGTCTTTCAACTATTATCTTCAAATTAGTTTAGTATTAAATACAACTTGTAATAAATATTTCGTTAGTAAGCAATTATGTGAAAATGAAGCGATATTTTTTTTTTTTTTTATAAAATTCGGCAGACTAACTGAGGATACAAAAATATAATTTAAATAAAGATTTCTTTCATTTTGCAATCACCCTGTCATAGCGAACATTAAGTGTTCAGCGTAAACTTAAATTATATTATTTCAATTTGAAATACATCGTGATATCAGGAAAAAAAGTATTAGTTGACGTAAATTCTCAATTATAAATACAACCAAGATTATTGTTTATATATATATATATATATATATATATATATATGTATGTATTCATGTATGAATTAAGGTGATGAAGATACAGTATCCAGCAAAAAATATATTTAAAATATCAATTTTCATTTGATAAATTGAAGAGTTTAAAGCTGTTATTATAATTTTGTACTTCACTGTTTACTTACCTTCTGGCGTTTTTCTGTTGCTTGGCAAATAAATTCACGAATCCTTAAATAAATATTTTAACATTTCCGATATTTACTAAGGGCACGTCGAAAGGATTTACAAACAATTCGCAAAATCAAAAACTTTTGGACCAAAAAAAGTGTTTAAATTTATTTTTTACGTTTAAGAAGAGGTTGTATAAAAATAATAAAAAAAAGTAAAAAAGTTATTATGCATTATTGCATTATGAATGTGGTAGTTATAAATAAATTTTAGGGTTGATAAAGTTGTTTGTTTGTTGCATACTTTATTTTTATATGAAATATTGTAATATAAGCATAGAGTGCTGGTATCAGGGAAGGGACATTTGGTACAATGTAATGTAATATAATATAATATAATATAATATAATATAATATACATTGAATGTGTAAATATCAAAACGTCGCTGATGTTTGCGAAAGCACTAATAGAAAGAGATCGCCTTTGTTAAAGACTTTAGTAATTGGATCTTATCGTCGATAATTTTATTACCAGTTACCCTCTTGATTTTTCTGCAATAGCTCATTGTTGTTTAACTGCTTTAGTTGGGACCCGAGAAAATAAAAAATCGGTGCTTAATCTAAGTAACATAAGTATAGAGTTTTACAAATACGTTCGATCATATTGATTGATGTGGCTAAAGCCATAGAAGAGATCGTAACCTTATATATTTAGGGTAAATAATGTCTTTAAAGTTTTAAGTTCCTCAACTAATTTCTGGTGTGCCACCAAGCATTTGCCAATGCCTTACCTTCGTCTACTATCGGCTATTAATTGACAGCGCTTACACTTGTATTTCCTGATGGAGTCTTTCGTCATTGTTACCATTCTTTTAAAGTGAAGCTCCCACATCCTTTTGTTTTTCCTTAATCTGTGACTATTTTTGAGTTCTAGGCCTAGGTTAGCCAATGCAGGATAATCACATATAACGTGCCTCTTCACCTCAGATTTTTTTAGGCTCATTTTGCAGGTATGGTCTTCTTTGATACTTATCTTGGTCTGATATCACTGAAAGTCTTCATGATATAGCAGTTGGACATTAAGGCAACTGATAGTGTCTTGATTATATTCATGAAAATCTTCCTGCCCCAAAGCCACTGCTTCCATGTCTATACATTCCTAGTTCTTTTACTGGCGAATAAAAAACGAGATAGCCTTTCTGCTGGTAGTAAAGCTTTCTAACTGGTGCTATTCCATTCCAGTAAAATTAAAAATGTCCAATTTTCTAGACTAGACTTCCTCTATAAAAATGTACGCTATCTAGGAACAATAGTTCATCAGTAAAATGTTCATGCAAAATGTAAGAAGAAAATCATCGAAATAGTGCTGCGTAAACGCTATGCAATTGGAAAATTAAATTTTGATAGCTAGATACGTAGTAAAGTCGTCTCTACCTTGTTGATTTTTGCCACCAAACTATTTTAATATATTCTTCTGTTATTATTATCACTTAATTTAATGCTTTTAATGTTATATCTGAACAACACATCCATGTATTTTGTAATTATTTTTGGTTTATTCACAAAAATTTCCACACAGGTAACAACCAATTTTTCCATTACTAGTGTTCGGCATGGAAAGGCTATTTCTTTGGTTGTAAAATTAATCATTATATCTAAAATATCGGTAATCGATACAAAACTATAAAATGCGGAAAACTAATGTTTTATTTTTCTTTGTATACTCGGAAATTTCAGTCCATTTGTCTTCTATTGTGTTAAGACCACTGAAACACTTGGAAGCAGAGAAACCATATTAAAGGATACAAGTTTTTTATCAGCTGTAATCGTCAAGTTTTAAATTTGTTCTATTTGGGTACGGTTTTCCGTCGATCCTCGTCAAATTTGGTTTGTGAACAAACCGGTTTCGGCTGTTTGCCATCTTCAGTGTTCTTTAAAGTCTAATGATATTTTGACATTATATTTGCATTTTTTCGTAATTTCCTTTAAGATGGCTATTATGTATTTACATAATTCATTTGGTGGAGTAGTAATGCGAAATACTATTGGTCTAAGTGGAAACTATTACCTATTAATTTTAGGTAGACCATAAATCCTCGATAGATAAGCTTCATCAGTTTTAAGTTTTTTCTTTTCACTTTCCACAATAATTTTATTTCTATATAACTCGTTAACCAAAATATTGTTAGTTTTGTGTAAGGAGCTGGAAGGATCTTTATGAATCCTTCGATATGTCTTTTTCAGTGACAGTGGCACATTTCTCCTATTATTTGTGTGGAGAATTAATTTATCGCTATTATTCAGTCTCTTTTTGTTCCTTCTAGTAGATGTTGTAGCGAAATATTGATAATAAAGAATTAATTATTATACTACAATTTGTGACAGTCAGGTCGAAAAAAGTTTTCTCAATTATAATGTAGATAAAAATCTTGAAGAAAGAATTATTCCATTGAAGAAAATTAAACTTAAATAAATTTATTATCAATTGATTAATTCAGTTAATATGTGTAGTGTTTTTGAAAATAAATTTTATTTCCATTTTCCATTGGAGTTTCAACATCCCTGTAAAATCAAACATTTGCTAAGTGGCATTGACAGTAAATGCAAAAAGGAATAATAAAAAATGATGAAATGCAAGAAATGTTTGAGGCAGAAGAAAAAATATTACATTTCAATCGTTGATCTGTGCTTTTGGGGCATTTTAGTATTTGTTAAATGGAAAAATAAATGTCGAAACTGTTGATGTCACGGATTCAATAAACTCTTCAAATAAACTTGACGATTTATTATTATTTTGTAAGCTCTGTTACACCAGTACACAAATACACACACATACGTACAAACACCCATACATAAATGCTTGACAGTTTTTGACATTTGTTTGGTTTTTGTTCTCTTCAGTTTTTAGTTATTTTTTGTTTTTGTAAAAAATAGATTAAAAAAAATATTAAAAAATATATAAAAAAAAGTATGCAAGACTACTTCGGAAAAGGCAAGAGAAGTAAGAGGTCACCATAGTTTTGCTTGATTGCTTGGGGGAAAAAAGGGGAGCCGAATGACATCTTCCAGAAAATGTATACTCATATAGTTAGTTATAAGCGTTCTGTTGCATGTGTGTAAATATTTTCATAAAACGTAATGAATTATTAATTCAAAATGTATGCGTGCGTTCATATTGTGTTAAACTTATAAAATAATTTAACTGCTGACAAATGATAAAATTTATTATTATTTATTTTATAGATTAAATACAAACATGTCAACATATTCATTTTAATATTAACACACGTAGACCAAATGTGTTTATGTGAAATTAATATTATAACGTTATTCCTTGAAGACATCTTTATTTGAAAACTATTTTTATCATTTACCCTTAGTAGTATGCTATTTGTATGCCATGTTTTTGTTAAACGTTATACCTTTATTGATAGTAAAAGAATTATATTTGATTTGTAAATTAAAAATTATTTTCTAGAAAAATTAAATATTTTATTTTATACAGTTTGTTACTGCCACCAACTATAAAATACGAATGTACTGATTTGACTTGACTTTTAAAAAGAGTTTTTGACAATTAATTTTAGCAATAATATTGTTTACAATGCGCGGTTAAGTGAAAATGATTTTAAATCTTGCACAGTGGAGAATTTTGCTAAACAACTGGTAGAAAAAAACACAGAGAACTTCTAAATTGCTGATTGATTTTGTGTGTGTGTTTTTAAAGATCTCTAGAGGCGAAGTCAAATAAGCTTTTATCTTATTTGGAAGAATTCAACTTATTTTATATTAGAAAAAGATGTGATTCTGAGGATGCAGTTTTAAATGTAGTGAGATATATATGTAATGGTTTAGATGTAGGCTTTAGCAAACTAGCTGGCATCTTTTTAGGGTTTCCATAAGATTTCATCTTGTGCATCATTATATTTTGTTAGATAAATTGTCATTGTATGGTATTAACGGTAAGGAATTGATGCTATTTAAAAGTTATTTTTCGCACAGAAAATATTGTGTTTAAATTAACCAAAGCAGTAGTTCCTTAGGCCCCGTAAACTATGGAGAGCCAAAGAGTTGTGGATTCACTTTTTTTTCGATGTAACTAAACGATATTATTTATGAAAAATTTTGTTAAGCACAATCATTTTAAGGGTTCCGTAACCCAATTTTTTTTTTTTTAAATGCCTGCCTGTTTGCCGGATTATCCGTTTTCCATAGGCTTTTATTTGTAGAATCGTTGTAGTTATACTCTTTTTCAAATGGGGTATAGCTATAACCGCTATAAAAAAATTAAAATTAAAGGCTGTTCCAATAGTGACAAAATTTGTTTTTGAGCTGTGATAGCTGGACACGTCAAATATCCAATATAATATCCGTTGCAGCTAAAATTACCTAAATTAAATAATTAAAATAAAGTATTACAAAAGTGATGTGTTTTTCACTTACCTGCTCTTGGTTTTATGTCGCTACAGACAAACATAGCCAGTTTACTTTTATGGACGCTATAAGAAAAGGTATTTTAAAACTTTAAAGTGCGATTAAAATGTAAAGAGTAGCATTACTTTTAACATGCATAACCTTAGTTTTACAACCACAGTAGGCAGATATAAAAAATTTACGCGGAGTATATTGTCCGCTATACAAAAAAATGTGGGTAATATGTTCAGAAATAATTAGGTGCTTCCATACATACTTTGATATTGCCAAATATGGCCTTATATTTTAAACCATTATAGGAAGACGATTTAAATTTACGCAGGATATAAATTGTTATGTATGATTATATTTTTTTAATCCTAAGGAAGCTAAATGTTGAAAAAATATATTGTTAAATTTAATTAAAAAGACCGTTAAAAAGAATAATACATATTTATTTAATTGTTGTTTATGTTATAAAAATAATAAAATTAAGTAGAGGAAGTTTTGAGAGTAATATGATCTTCAGGTATATGCTGCTCTTTCGAAATCTATACTAAGTATGTAGAATAAAATTCATTACAATAACAAGCATACAAAAAATAAAAATTAAAGGGTGTGCCCAAACAAAATTTAATTTAAAATCATATCTTTTTATATATACATTTTAAGCCGGGAAAAATAAAATAAATTTTCATTAACAAGTAATAAAAATATAAAATTAGTGGATGCTTTATACAACATGTAAAATATTTTATTTTTTGTTTGTTTTTTATTTATTAATTGAACGCTGGTACAGAACCCAACTTTTGTACGTTCGACTCACGCTAGAAAAAAACATTATCTAACATCGATTATTTTGGTTTTTGGACATATATCCTACATTTGGTAGAGGAAAAAAATTTTATGCTTTAAATGACGGATTTTTAAAATATCATCTTTCATAGTGTTAACATTACTTCAATTCTTAAGCTAGCGTTAAGATATTATTCTCATACAAAACATTAAAAATTTAGGAAAAAATCTGCAAATATCTGCTTCGCAGTTTCATATTTATTACAATGAATTTTCGAAAATCCTTACTATGAAATTATTCTTACGGTGTAAATAAGAAGAAGAATAAAAATTCTTGGCCCGATGTGATATATTTGGGTTTCTATATATGTTCATGTTCATAGTTGTAAAATCCAAAATACAAACATTAAAAATGATTTTGAATTTAATTATTTTAATTAACCAGAATTTTAAGCTGTTATAGTTGGTGTCACTGTTATTTTATACTTTTTAACCTACACATACTCAATCGCTTATACATTTCTATCTACACGTATTTATTCAATCTTTCATCTAACACACGTTTCAATTATTTATATCATGCGTTTAACGAATTTCTGTAGGATGTTATTTTTCTCTTTTTGCTTTTGACTCTTAAGATATTTAACAGTAAGAATAAATGCAAAGAAAGTTACAAATTTTGAAAATCAAATATTAAATATGATCACGTTTAAGTTTAGTATCATGTCTGAGCGTTTTGACACTATGACGCCTGCTGCCTGTTTTGTTTGATAATCACGCACTGGCATGTGATTAATCACTTACTAACGGGATAATCACTGTGTATTTCCACTACTATTGCTATAGTGAATTACAACAACAACACTAAAAACTAAGCTAAAGTAATGACAACAAATAAAACAAAAACCTTTCTAACTAAGCAGGCAAGTTTGAAAGTAAGTTTCTCTTTAGGACCCAACTTTATGTGTGTGTTTTTGAGGACATTTTTTTAATCTCGTTGTTGTTTTTTTTTCTTAATTTTTCTCTTCTGTTTTAGTTTCGTCTTACAAACTATTTTCCTTATTTTTAAGTTTCTTTATCATTTGTATGCCACTGGATGCAAAAAGTTGTACGAAAACCTTAAACTTTGTCAAACTGTATGCAAAAATTTGGTTTCAGTTGATTTCTCTTCTTTCAGAACAAGGACTGAGAATAAGTAAATATGAGGAAATTTTTATATCTAGTATTTCTACAGTTTAGAAAAGAAAATATTATTTAAAGAATTGGAGTTGAATAGGCAAAAATATGTGGAAAAACATACTGTTATGTTTATAACTTTTATAAAAGTTTAAGATTTATTTTTTAACTAACTAACTATCCACTCAGACGCTGCCTTTTATATTTTTCCACTAGAAGTCTAGAAAAATTGTGAATTTTCTACTCCCTTTGTAACACATTTTGTTGTTGTTATGTTATTCATTGAATGTGTAGGTCTGTGTGTATTTTTGTTTTTATGCTGATAAAGTTTCTTCCTGGAATTTATTTTAAAATACATAAGTTTTCTCAGAAAATTACGCAGTTAAAAAACAGCATACCCGATTGTTGTTCTTTTGTGTGTATAAAATTTCCACGCAGTTATCAACTAGAAAGTTTTTGTTGTTATGTGCGTATTCATCACATTTTCAGTAAAGGTTTCAACATACCTAACGTGCTTCTTAATTGTGTACCTCTCCACGTTTGAATTTATCAAACAATGAAACAAAAGAATGTCAAATTAGGTTAAGTAAATATCTTGACTTTAAGGCCTGACTCACAATTAACATCGTGCATTGTTGTTGGACCATTAATTTCTGAAACTAAAGATTTGTTACGAATGCGCTTTGCTTAAGTTTTAAAAGAAAATAATTAAGTAATAAAGTAAACAACTGGGTATGCTGTTTACTAACTGCGTAGTTTTCTAAGAAAATATATACACACAAGACAACAACAAGTATCTTAAAATAAATTCCAGAAAGAAACTTCAACAGCACAAAAACAAAAATACACACAGACTAACAGGTTCCTATACATTGAATGAATAACATAACAAAAACAAAATGTGACGCAAAGGGATTAGAAGAAGCAACGTCTGAGTGGATAGTTAGTTAGTTAAAACATAAAGCTCGTGAAGTAAAGACTTGCATGTTTAGTAAATTGTTCTGTAGTGCCAAAATACAAATTTTACTTTGTGTGTTATTAAAGTAAACAAACTTGTAATTAATTTGAAAACTCTAAAATCTGGTGTTATTTATTTTGCAATACGGAACTCAGCAGAAAAAAAAACGTTTATAAAAGTTATAAACGTAACAATATATATAATAATTCGTTTATTACTACAACATGTGTGTTATTTGTCCTTAAATTTTTTTCTCAATGTAATTTGTTCGAAAAAAGGAGTAAATATAGTTGTTACTTTTAAAGGGTGTTTTTTTTTCGAAAAGGTTAGAAATTTGAAAATTAAATAAAACAAAAGAAAATGTCATTTAGTGTCAAAAGGAATAGTAGTTATATATAATTTACTTTTGCATTTGATTTCGATTATAGAGCCTCGGAGAAAAATAACGAAATTTTTTTCGCAGAAAATAACTTATAGTATCAAGTGGGCGCTAATTTGGATGTCTAATTTTCAAGAAGTAAAATTAAAATAAATTGTATAGAGCGCTTTGCGTGTTAATTTTGTTGTATTCGCATGCCATTAATTTTAATAGCCGCTTATGGCAATTAAAAATTTTTCTTATGGAAAAATCTAAAATAACCAAAATTTCGATGAAGAAGAAAAACTTGTTTCCTTATAAAAAAAGGATTGCGATGGAAAAGTTTTCTGCATAGAAAAACTTTTGATCAAAAATTTTTTCTTGATAGAAAAGTATTATGATCGAACATTGTGTGTTATAGAAAAATGTTAAGCAAATATTTTTTTCTTGTAGAAAAATTTTGTAATGAAATTTTCTTGTGGCGATTGCGTAAATTGACGTTTCGATAATGGCCTATAAATTGTCTAATCTGAAATTGTGACAATTCAATGTACTAAAGTACCCATTTAATTCAAACTCAACTTCATCGCTGAATAAAATTTTTATTAAATATCAGCAACCATATCAAGTTTAAAAGCCAATAATTTAGAAGCGCTACTATGGCCTAAGTCTATTATTTATAAAATGGCATACCATAATAATAATAAAATGACTGAAATCGGTGGTCTATTTAAAAAAACTTTTAAATAGAACATAAAAAAAACACCCTTCAGTTGATATTGTTCTGCTGCATTTTAACATGCAACTTTTACTCACTTTCTTTTGTTGGTATTTGAGTTTAAAGTTTATGTTGATGTTTTTGCTGCCAGTATCTCTGTAAATGTGAGTTTAAAGGTAAACGATATTGTTGATAATATCAAAGCTTTTAAATTTAAATTGTCACCTTGTGTTGCTATTACTTGAGTGTCTTGTTATCTTAAAGTTTATACATTTTTCTTTTATATTTTTACTTGTTAGAAATTTTGTTGAGCTCAGATTTTTTAATATATTTTTCTTCAAAGACAAATTTTTAAATATAGTTAAGTTATATCTAAAGATATTTCTTCTAGTCAGTATCTATCACAAGTAATCAGCAAATGCTTGCACTATTCATTTTACAACAACAAACTCCTGTTACTTAGAAGGTATTGCTTTAAAAAATTTTTTATTTATTTATTTTGTTTTATGGAACATGGAAATTATTATTTAATACAGAATTTTTTTAATAGCAAGTTGATATTCAGATCGTTTTTTTTAATAATTAATTTTAAATTTTAGTCAGATGAATAGATGCAGACATATGAAATGTTGGAAGTTACCAAGAATTTAAAAATCTATTTTAAATCTTATCAACTCTCATTTAGTGCATAAAATATTTAGCATAAAAAAATAACATCTAACATCTTATTTTTTTATTTATTCGAACTATTTTTATGACTTGCCTATGTGAATCATTCCATTATTTTATAAAGATAAATAAAAATAATTTATTATTTTTATTTTTGTTCAACTTTTTTTATTTTAATTAAATATGTATTAATCTTTTAAACGGTATTTTTAATTAAATTTTAACGATATATTTTTTCAATTATAAGGAAAGCTTCTTCAGGAAAAAATAATTTTTAATAACCAAAAAAAAAATAATTTTTCCTGAAGAAGCTTTCATATAATTGAAAAAATATATCGTTAAAATTTAATTAAAAAGACCGTTTAAACGATTAATACATATTTTAGAAAAATAATTTGGAAATAATTTTAATATATTTAGAAAAATAAAAAATTCAAATTCATGCGAAATTTAGCAGGAAATATAAAATTACTGCATTATACTTCTCACAAGGAGACACAACTGTGCTGAGAAAGGTTTTTATGTTGGAAAGGTAACAATGACCTCGAGAAAAATGTTGAATTCTTTAGGATTAAGATGGAATTAAAAATTATATTATTGAAGGCAAATGTTATACGTTACAAAATAAGCATCGTTGCTGTTAGGCCAACACGGCTGCCTAATGGCAAATGCTAGTGGTCCATTATCGGTAAACGGCATTCTTTTATATGGATCTAAAATTTGGGGTGCACGATGGCGGTAAGCATAAAGGCCGACGCTTTACTAACGGTGCATCGGATTGCTACTTGCATCACATACCGAACAGTATCAACAAATGTTATTATACATAATAGTTAGACCCCCGGGGACACATTGATATGTTTTGACGGAATCTTACCGTCATTACATGTATCAATGAGGGTAAAAGGGACCCTAGTCCCCTAAAAGGCTTGCAGGAGACAACTGGACAATTCCACTTTATTTTCAAAGGAATCAGTAAAACCCCAGAGTTCAACTATTTGTCTTTTTAGCCTTTTAGCTATTCTCTGACTGATTATTGAAGATGTCCCTTCGGGAGTATTGTGGTGGTTGTGGTTTCGAGGCCCTCGTTTGAGTTGTGTGGAACGGATCATCCACAATGAACACAATGAATGGTCCAGGTCCAGTGAGCATGAATGCCGTCGTGTTCTTAAATTATATTCAGCTTCATGCGTTCTAAACCAGGAGCTGGATTCCCCCTCTTCACTATGGAGTGAGAGGCTGCGGCCTACTCCGAGCTCTTGAAGTTGCAACTAGGAGTGACTTGAGTACATACGTATCTGAAGGCTTTCTAGGGCGCTACATTTCATCTACAGTGGTATGATCCACCATCAGATTAAGGCTTACACAGTTAGGTAGTGACGTAAATCTTATCACTCTTACTTAATAGTTAGAATAACACCTATACATCTGCGTATAATGAATCGGAGGAAAATATGGTTTTTTAAGAAGACCAGTGAAACAATGCTAGCAAGCATATCCTAACTCATTTAAAATATTAGAAAGTGGGTAGAAGTAAAATTTGTTGGTGCAAATTATTTTTAACCCAAATGCTGTAGGGTCGCGGATACTTTTGCATGAACCTATCCAGAGTGGACAATTGTAAGTCTCCCTATTGTCTCTATGACGATGCTGAGCATACATAATTTCAATATTACTGAATATATAGTCGCCAAGAAATAGAGACGATTACAGGGCCAATCAGGAATTTAAATATTGTTGATTAAATGCTCGAAGGTGAAAGTAAACAGAAAGCAGATTCTGCGAATTTATACTACGGAGAAAGAAAGCCGAACCCGATGCTGCATGCTTTAGGATGGAAGAAAAAGGCTACTACCTGGACCCGGCCCAGAGGTTTAAGAGAAGGCTATAGATAGAGTTCCTCAAAAAAAAAAGGAGAACCATCTTGAAGTAATGCTAACTAACGCCGTCCTAGGATAGAGCACTTTCCCGATAAGAGAGACAGGGAATTTTAGTTGGTATACCAATATGAGGAGCTCGACATTCCACAGGATATGACGACTAACTGTAATGTGTTTTCCTCCCGTTAGCCAAATAAATTTGTATTATTATAGCTGTTATTATTAGTCTTTATACAACAATTTTAATAAATTTTTTTATTTTCAATAACTCACCACACCATTGGGTGGCATCTTTAGGGATAGAAAAACAAAATGTATTAACATTTTTTTGTTGTTATTTTCTTAGTCTTTACACTTAGTTTTAAGATTTGAAAAATATTTTTTCAAAAGTCTCTGTAATAGTTTATATGTTTACCAATTTCTCATAAACTCTTTCGCATTTAGGGCAGATGCAAATAATTATTCAAAGTTTTATTTTGCATAAAGGTAGATAAAAATATTATTTTCTTTTAAATGTTTTGTGCAAATGCTAAACATTATAAAAGAGGCATAGTTTCATTTATTTACTAAACAAATAAGTATTTGATAGAAAATATAATTAAAAATCTACAGACATATTATTCCTGAAAATTGTTTTAGCATGTATTTAGATGTAAATGTGTATATTTAGTTTTAAAGGAACATACTTGTAAATGGCAAAGTGTGTAAAAAGGTTTAATAAAAAACAAGCATCTCAATAAAAATAAACATTACGATGGGAAACTTAAAAGATTTTGAAACATACAATCGTTATACATTGCAACTCATAGACAAACAATATTTAAAGCTTAGAAACATTCACATACTTATATAACTACGAGACATATATAGTGATGAACACTAACGAATATTAACGTTAAATCCTTACAACATAATGTTGATACTGTTTCTTTCGTCGCCACTCTTGCTCTTTTTAAATTTAACGTTTGGTGAAAAAATGAAAATAATTTTTATTTAATGGTTAACGAATTGGCAACAAAATAATAACGGTTTCTTTTGTTTTTACTAAAAACTACAAAAGGAAATTTGGGTAATAGAAACAGATGTTCCATGTTTCCTTGAAAATGATCTTTTTATGGGTGTATGGTCTGGGGGGTAAATAACAATTGCTGGCTGATGTTTTTACTACCCTACTATTTTTACTTCAAGTCATTTAAGGCACCTTAACTAGCAAACAATCACAAAAATTTAGTTTATAATTAAATGGTTAACTAACAATTTTACAGTAATTTTCAAAAACATTTTTATAAAAATTTTGCAAACCAATTTGATTTTTAGGCAGCTTGAAATTTTTAGAAAAATTCACTTGTGGTGACTGCTTGTTTAAGCCGGTTGGAACTAATAAACTATCATATATATATATATATATATACTCTTTCTCTCTCTCTCTCCCTCTTTTGAATATTAATGATCCTTATACTTTTGCAAAGATAGAAGCTTGAACAACAACATCAAACTCTTAAAATTTACTTTAAAAGTAAGTAATCAATAACCCAATTTATCGCATACTTCGAATTATTGCTGAGGCTTATTGGATTTTTTAATAAGCAAAGCAGCCAAAAATGGTGTCAAACCAAAATACAACAAACCCTAAAGCCATTACTTGTAGGAAAATACACCGTTTGACGGAGTTTATATACTGGAGGTATTAGGGGACTTTAATTTTTTGAATAGAGATCGTTAACGCTTTGAAATTAATTATTTTCTATTTGTAAATATGCATGAGACAATAGGAAGCCGTGGACTTGTTTGTCGATAAGTTGATTTTCACAAAAAGACCTGACAATTGGGTTTATAGCTGTGTGATTGAGCATTATTTTCAATGTGGCAACGTGAAGTCACTAGTTTATGGCGGTCAACCAGAGAATGTTATAAATGCCAACATGATAATTGATATTAAATTGTTAGGGTTTGTTCTGCCAGTGAATAAAATAACGTTGTCAATTCTTCCTTCCCTTCCCCTACCTCCCCCCTCCTCCCAACGGAGGCACATTGATATGTTTTGCCGGAATCTCACCGTCCATACATGTGTCAACGGCGAAAAAAGAGACCCCAGTCCCCTAAAAACCTAGCAGGAGCCAACTGGACAATTCCTATTGTGGAATTCAGCTTTTTGGATCTTTAGTCTTTCAGCTGTTCTCTGACTAACTATTGAGGTAGGCCCTTCGGGAGTATCGTGATGCTTGTGGTTTCGAAGCCCTCGTCTGAGTTGTGTGGGTCGGACCATTCACAATGAACACAATCAATGGTCCAGGTCCAGTGAGCATGAGCATAGAAAATTAAATATAATAACAAATAAGAGAGTTATGTACAAAAATATGAAAAAACTGCATTCAAGCGCAAAACTTTACAATGACTACTTTAAGGACTATTACATAGACTTACTTTGGATTGCGGCTTAAAATAGCATAACTACAGTAGGGTGACTTTAATAATCATATAACTTTCGCCAGTTAGAGTATTTTGTTTTTGTTTTTGTAGCTATTTGCGAGAAGAAAAAAAACGCAATTGGGTGGGTGTTTAACCAGAGAATGAAGAAATTGTTGTATTTAAAAAGAGGGTAGTAACAATTGATTTGCAATAATTTAGGATTTGCTTCAGTTATTTACTTCTCTTTTTTTATCACTTTTTTATTTTGTAGATTTTTAAATGTGGCTTCTCTGCCACATTTGTTTTTGGCAACACACTTTTCTGTGTACCATAAACATTGTTAAATGTTTTGGTTGTTTTTTTTTTAGGAGAATAATTTTGCACTTGTTGTTTAATATTTTTCAAGCAGTTTTCTTGTTGTTTTCTAAAGAAATACAAGCTGTTATTTTTTTTTATTATTTTAAAAATCATATTTGGAGGGTCGGTGCTGTTAATGATATTTTAAAAGAAAGAAAAAAGAAGAAAACATGGATTTTCAGTAAATGTTGATATGCATCGATGTGTTTCACATGTTTTGGTGGCATAAAGAAAATTAGGGTTACAAAATGTTATAGTTGAGAATTCTTAAATTTTGTATTTAAATGTTTACAGATTGTCAGCATGTGATAGTCAAAACATTGGCGAAGTAAACAATTTTACGTATATTTTTTATAAAATTAACTCTATAGCAACAAACACTATTTTATACAATTAAAGCCAAAATGAATGACAGATAAAACAATGGATTAAAGAAATTTTTTACACTATAATATTAAATATAGAAATTGACCTACAGCAATAGTAACTAAAAAAGAACAACAACAGCAACAAAATAATATTTAATCCAGAAAATGTTAACCAATGCAACACAACCACCAACACTTGTAGGTGTGTTGACCAATAACAAAACCATGTAAAGAGGAGGCAGTTTGTGATTTAAACGTTTAAAAACAATGAACAAAAATTTTAAATTACAATAACAGGATGTTGAATGAACACAAGTTTCCGGTTTATTTATATGCCATACATACACACATGTACAACTAAAACCACTCTCACTCTCTGCCATTAACTGAACTTAGTGATTTTCTGTGAAATATTACGCTGGCCTTAAACATGAGCATGTTATTTTGTTATTTTTTTTTGTAGAGTATTTAAGGTGTCTGAAAGCTGCTTGTAGTAACGATAATTTAACATCATCTAGTGCCAAAAACTCTGAGCGGGATCATAATTCAATTTGCCCACGTTGGACAAAATTGCTGTTATTACTGCAGCGACTTTTGCTGATAAAACTCAATT
Source organism: Trichopoda pennipes (assembly GCA_030448955.1). NCBI lineage: Eukaryota > Metazoa > Arthropoda > Insecta > Diptera > Tachinidae > Trichopoda > Trichopoda pennipes. The sequence continues at coordinate 9,962,800 of JASKUP010000023.1, forward strand.
GTTTTACAACTATTTTAGTATGCACTACTGCAGATACTTTTGTATGTGTGGTTAACATGAGCTTACTTACAACGTATAAAAAAATGATTGCTGGGCATATAAGTATTTAAGTAGAATATTATAGTGCAGTTAAGATGAAAAATAAAACTAGTTACATATATATTTAAAATTTAAGAGAATTGAATAAATTTATCAATCAGGGACTGATTGTCTTTAACGCTATAAACTCTTTTTCCAATTTCACGGCAAGAATGTTAATTTGGCTGGGAACGGAAGCTGGCTTTCAATCAACGTTTATTAATAATAATTTTAATGTGAACGAAATTTTAAAGTATTAATACGAATTAAGAGATAAGACTATGATCAAAAATTTTGATTCCCTTAATATGTCACATAAAAAAGCAAAATCTTCTAAAGTCTTTGGAACTGAAAGATCTTAATTTCTTTGTTTAATATCTAAAGTATAACGAAATGTTTCTCCATTATATTCATTTTAAAAGGGTGATTTAATTATTATTGGCTAAATTATAAAGGATTTTTTAACAAGAAATTTATGTTCTTAAACCAAATATAACAAAATTTTAGATTACGATGATTCAAATTTTTGGCAATTTTGAATGAAAAATAATATCTCGCAAGTGTCCACCAAGACCACGCTGACAAAAGACATTATTGGCAAAATGCCGGTGCTATTTCGTTAATCACATCACGGATTTCAAGTCAAGTCGATTGGCTCTGTATAGCCTCTGTCCGTCGAAACTTAACTACTGATTGTTGTGAAGTTATTATAAATTGATCGTTTCATTGGCTGTGTGGCATGTGGCTGAAAATACACATCTTTGATATCCAAATTGTCAATAATAGGGTAAATTTCAGTAGTTAGCACCTCGCGAAAGCGTGATCCATTTACCATTACCGTATATCCAGCTTCATTTCTGAAAATAACGGCCCAATCACTACATAGTGCACTATACAGAGACATGTTAAGCATGCAAAGGCTTCTTAATAATCGCTCTAATATTTTCAGAAGTCCAAATGTGGCAATTTTGCTTACAGACATACCCTGACAAGTGAAAATGGGCTTCGTCTGAAAAAATTATATTTTCAGAAAAACCAGCCGTTTGGTCCTGAATGAATTGAGCGAATCTGCGGCGATGTCAATGGTCGGGCGGTTTCGATGCCTGCACCAGTTTTAAAGTTAAACTGCTATGCAAAATTCGTCATGTAATGGTTTTGGGAAACCCCAATTGTTGAGAACGTCGAGGAATTGACAAATTTTTGGCTCACGACTGCATTGTTTTCACTTAAACAATCCAGCTGGTTTTTCTGAAAAAATAATTTTTTCAGACAGAGTATGTTAAGATGCAAAATTGCCACATTTGGGCTTCTGAAAATTTCAAATTGTTATTCGTTATTAAATATTATATGTTCTCTAAATGTGTCTAATTTTCTGGACGTGAAAATTTATAAAGTTTGGTTCAAACATAACTATAGCAACAAGTTTGAAGTTTTTTAATTCACAATAACGAATTAAGTCTACCGGTGAACAGATGCATGAGTAAGTAACGTGCTTCTCTCACTTGTAAAAAATATTTACATTGAAATATTTAATTTTGTTTAAAAATAAAGAGAATATTTAATTTTTTATTTTTATTTAAATATGATAATTATATCGATTATTTTCGCTTGGTTGATGTATTGTTATAAGACTTTTTGGCAGTGATTTTGTTTTTTTATATTATAATCTAGTTATTTTTTTATCAGCATTTTGTTTCACCAAAAATTGTTTAAAATTTTAAAATGCTAAGGGCACAAACCAATAATTTAGTGTTCAAACCACAGCTGTCTACCATCAGTGAAGTCTATTAAATAATCCACTGTCCCTTTTTTTTGTTTTTTATTTTGCTCTGTCATTTTTTAGTATGAGTAAATAAATATTTTTATAGTTTGTGGCGGGCAACGTAAAAAAGAAGTAAATTACAATGTTGTTGTGTTTCGTTTTTTAAATCAAATGTACTTTTAACAGTCGGCACTTCAACACAAACACTTGTTATCACGCAATAACATGTGTGAGTAGTGTACGTTCCTGTATTTTAATGAAATCGCACTGATACACATTTTTATCTCAATTTGGTTGTAATAACAACACATTCAGCTTTTCCTTTCGCGAACGTAGTTTTCCCTCTTTGTGATGTTTTCTTTCTTTTTTTTTGTTTTTTTTTTTGTTTTGTGGTGCTGATGGTTTTGTTTTAACGTTAATTTATGGTCGTGTTTATTTACACGAATTTATTTAATTTTATCCTCCCAAATTCCCATTTACTGGTACTTAAGTTATTTACTCTGTAGACCACTTATGTGCTGAAACTTTGTTTTTCTTTTTTTTGTGTTACATAGTACACGAAACAATTTGCAGGTAGGTGAAACCTAAAACTCTAGAGCTTTAAAAGGAAAAGGAAATAGAGCCAAACTTATATCCGACTTAACTTGAATGCAAAGTTTGGCGCTTCAGAGCTGATTTTGGTCGCACAAGTGCGAAATCCTTTTACGAAAATTTTACTTCAGTCGCTATTTAACCATACTTATCGAAAGCTTCTTTTCCCTCTTTCCATTGTGTAATGAATTCCTTTGCAATACGAATATGTTTTCAGTTAACAAAATGTTTCTAAAAGTTTATTATTTACTATTTCGGTCCGCCATGAAGCACTAAGTAAACCAAGAAAAACAAGTTATACTAGAGTTATAAAAAGTCTTGTTGGTTTGTTGACTACACCAGGTGTTTTTGCTAGTCATGCTCAATATAATTCGATTAATCAATCGTGTTACTCTGCTTACTTACGTAAAATTCGAAATAATTTCAAATCGAATCCAAGAACTTTCTACAATTTTGTCAACTCCAAAAAAACAAAAAAAAAAAATAATTTATGAATGGCATTTCCTTCTGTTATCAAGTATAAAAATTTTAAAGCGAAGCTATAGCCAGCTGATTGCCATTCCATTCCCTTTCATTTAGTAATTAAGCGTTTAAAATATTTTATCAACTTGACTATTGTACTTTCCCATTTCAGTCATAAAATGAATCAAAAAACAAAAAATGAATTAAATCTGCAGATTCTTCAGGTCATGGTATGATTATTTTACTTTCACGTTTGTTACACAAATCTGGCCAAGCTTTCAACCATGATAGAAACCATTTTTGTTATTGTTTTTGCCAGTGGTGCTTTTTTTGTTTTTTGCCCCTGTTGGTATCTGTTATGGGCTAATTGTTAAAAGTGTTTAGTAAATATTTTTGGTTAATACAACCACAAATTCAATCTGGCTAGTGGGTGTTTTTGTTTTTGTGTTAATGCTATTGTAGTAACCATCTCTAACATAATATTTTCCAATCATATGTACATATGTGTATGTGTATATAATTGTTGCTATATTTTTTTTTGCAAATAATTAAAACAGCTTTATCGTGTTCGTGGTTATCACAAAGTTTATTTTTCGAATTTTTATTTTGTTAATTGTGTTTGCTGTCCATAAAGATTTTTGTTTATTTGCTTTTGAAATATTTTTATAATAAACTTTATAATTATTGTATTATAAGGTAGTTAATAAGGATTATTTATGTATTTAACGTGTAAAGTAAAATATTTTAAATACTATTGCTGGCATTAAATAAATTTTTTTTAAAAAAATATTTTTATTTTGTTTTGCTAATTGCAAGGGAGCGATTACAAGTAATTATTTGTTTAATATTTTAATGTTTGTAAAATGTATAATATTTGCATATCAACGAATGAATACAATATACTAAAAAATACTTAATTAGTTTTAATGTTTGCTTTAATAAAACGTTTTGTAAAAAAAATGTAATATAAAATAAAAAAAAGTATTAATCTTAATAATGGTCTTTTTTTAAGTAAATTTAAAACTATATTTTCAATATTTCGCTTTCCCTTGGAAAGCTTCTTCAGGAAATTAATTTTTGTAAAAACAAAAATTGTTAATTATTTTTTATTTTTTTTATTTTTTTTTTTTTTTTGGTTTTTACAAAAATCAATTTCCTGAAGAAGCTTTCCAAGGGAAAGCGAAATTATGAAAATATAGTGTTTAATTTAAAAAAAAGGCCATTATTAAGATTAATACTTTTTTATTTAATAAAAAGGTCGAATAAAAATAATAATCAAGTAATATAAAATAATAAAAAAATATTCTTTAAAGGCTATTCCATATATAGTTCTAACAATCTGTCAAAGTATAAAACATTATTATGACTACAATAAAAGAGCTGCCAAAAACAAAGAACAAATAGGGTGAGAAACCATTTCAAGCCCTTTATAAAAATTAATATTATTTTATTAGACCAGGGTACAACCCTGAACTGTGTTTATTTTAGAAAATAAACTTCTGATTGAAAAACTCTATTTAAAATATAACAAATCTTACTCAAAATAAAATAAAATAGCCTTGTTTAATTAAAAAGATGTTACAAAAGAAAAAAAATATTTAATTAAATATAAATTTCAATATTTAATTAAAACAAAGGAACAAATTTTTTAATTAAATAAATTATTAAATTAATTAAAAGCTTAATGAATTTTTAAACCGAATTCAAATAAATCTTTCAACCCATTCCCGCCTAATTGATATTTAGATACCCCAAAAATAGTAACGTAAATTAAAAAACTTTCTTATGAGAGCCAGATTATAGAATACGGCTTTGAGTTACGTTTTTTTTCATAAAAATAAAGCTTAATTAGCCAAAAACAAAAAATAAATTAAAAAAAGATAAAATGAGTATTTTTCCTAAGGCAGAAAATGGTGAAAAATCGTTACAACACAATGTCCATCACTTCCGCCAGTCTTAGAAAGTGCTTTGTTAATATACTTGTTAAGCGCACGGTGTATAATGTTAAGGGGTATTTAGATACCCCACAGTCTTTAATGAGTTTTAAATGTATATAGTTGTTCCATATACAAAAAATTGTTTTAACGTCTACAAAAAGTAAATTTATATAATTTTTTTTTTTAATTTACGAAAACCATAAATTAGTTAACCTCTGCGATTTGTCTGGAGCTGCTAAATTGTGATAGTCCTGGAAACATGAAACTGTGTGTAAACTCATTTGGCTTTTTAAAAATCCATATTGGAATGACAAGTGGATAGTTTTCGATGAAATAACCGATGTGATAATACCTAAGCTACATGAGTGACCCAGAATTAAGCATTTGTCCAGAATTTTGATGATTTAAATTCGCCATTATTAATTCACATACCTTTACTTGGAAGCTAAATTGGAGATATTCGGAGTTTCTTCTCATATTTGCAACAAGGACAATGTAGCTTCTATGCGTTTATCATAGCTGCATCGAAAGCATTTGTTAAAGCACTTTTTATCCCGAACTCGAATGCGCTAATTATTCATGACATTGTCGAAAAGGCCTTTACCGTTCGTGCTGTGATTATATTAATTGAATAAGTAGGGCTGTTCAATTGAAACGTTATTGCCGGTCTCAGGTATGTTAGGAAATATTTTTTTTTCAATATGTGCTTGGCTTTTCCGACGGGGTTAATTTTAATTTTATTTGGGTTTGTTCACAAACTAAATTTGACGAGGGTCGACGGAAAACCGTACCCAAATAAAATTTTTTTTTCACTCCAAACAACTTCCGCGGGCCAACAGGTACATGTTTAAAAATGTAGTTAAAATCGTACGAGGGAATCTAAGGGCAGGTTAAATGGTTAAACAAATACAAAGAGTTTTTGCTGAGAAAACATTACATATTTTGTTTCACCTAACGATTTAATTAAATCGTTACAAATTATATTTGTAGTTAAAATATAAACAATGTGAAGGAAATATTGAAAAAGCCAATGACAGTCTATAAACTTTGTCTTCATTGCTAAACCACATTGACGGCCATTCGTTGTAGATTTCTGTCAAAATTTTAATTTTACTAAAAATAATAAACTTGAAACTTTTTGTTATAGAAAAATCAGAATATTATTAAAAACTTTAACAAGTTATTGATTTTTATTTTAATTACCTTTAACGCGGCAAAAATCTTTATAGTTTCCTTTTGCTATAAAAATATTGGTTTTCTCTTTAGTGGCAGTCTTCTCACGTTTGCAAATTTTTATATAAGAAGTAGAAAACCGAAATAATAAAATAGAATTTTCTAAAACACCAAATTATGAAAAATATTTTTCATTGCAACAATTTAGTCCTTGACCAAAATACAAAGCGGCAGCTACTCTGATATCACAACATAAAAAACATATTTCGGTTAACACTTTTTTTTGTATTTTTTGTCAGTTTAAAATAATGAAAAATAGTGGAGGCTACAAAATAAATAAATGAATGCAGCAAGACGAGCAAAAAAATAATATTTAAAAGAATAAATAAGAGAACAAATAATCAACAACACAACCAAAAATACCACCGAGACTACTTGACACAATGTTGCACAAGCTACACATGAAAAAAGATATGCAAAAGCAAAAAGTAACAGCTTTGCAAACCGAAAGGAAGAGATGCATCAGGTAGCTGTATTAAAACAAGACACACAAACATGAAACAAGAACAAAATGCTAAAAGATAAACAACTTCCGGTTGAGAAAAAATCAACTACAGATACAAAGCAAAGACAGCGGGATGTAGAAAGCACAGAAAGAAAAAATGGCATAAAATCACGACTGAAAACCAAAACAAATCAAGGGAAAATAAATTGTTTAAACGAAAAAAAAAAAAAAATGAAATAAAACAGACTCAAGTTTTTCTTAAAGCGTTAAAAAGGGCAAACGAACATATGAAAAAACGAAGGATAAAAAAACAGACACATTTACCCACACATAGCCAACCTGCTGCTTTAACTACAAAAGATGAATGATGCCAAAATTAAAGAAAAAACCAACAAAAACTATTAAGATACACACTTGCATTCAATGTATTCACAAATGTAGAAGTGTGAAAAAAATAAAATAGTTAAATGTGTTAAGGGAAAAATAGCCTTATCAGCATTTCCTGTCGAAAGTTTTTCATGCAAGAAACAACAAAAAAAATATATATATATATATATGAAAAAATGCACAAAGCAAAAAGAAAGTAGAGAACAGAAAATAAATAAACAACAAGCGCAACTAAAAGTTTATTTCTACAGTAGCGGCGCTAAAAACTATTTAGTTTTTTATTTATACCCTACACAATTTTAATACTTTTTTGGTGGGTGAAACACGTTTTCTATAAACAAAACTATACATATTAGAAAATATGAATTAAAGGCCAATACTTTCTTTTTATAGCAATAGACTAATTTCGCTTTACAAAACTTTAAATCGATACATAAGAAAATGTTGCACTGTGGTATAGAAAACGAAAATAAATATTTTTTTAAACACTAACCCATTAAATGACCGATCAGCGATGAATTATGAAACATAAATTATTTATATTTTAATAAAAAAATCTCTTATTAATTATTTTTAGACCCCGAGGAATTTGACGGTGTGGACTGTTTAAAGGACTAGTATACTACGCTCATTTTTAATATTTATGATGGGTAGCCTTAAGCATAGCATTAAGAATTAATTGCTTGAACACTATTGCAATTTGCCTAGAAAACACATAGTTCATTTTTGGCTAACAGCTTAAAGCTTTTTCAATAACTGTAATTGATACATATTGAGCAAAACCAATCTACAGTGGACTCAGCAGATTTGATTACATCTAAAATATTAGCCGTTTTGTAGGGTGGCATCATTGCAGTTTGCTTCTTTAAAAATCAAGCCAGATCTCCTGTTATGGTTAATTAAGATCGCTACCTCACCGGCTTTGTTACCTTAACAGAATCAGTCTTTGGCGCTACGTAACTTGGGTAACATATAATGAATGCAGTCATCGACTTATTGAAATCAAAATATGGCAATAATTTGATTTCTAAAAATGGATCTGTCTGTCACTATATAAGACATTTAAAATCTCACTACTAGTATTACTCGTGGGATACATGAATTCATAAACAATTGGCTTCTACGAGCTCAATATTGTTCATGTAGTTCAAAAAAAGCTACCGGAAATATGTATCTGTCCAATTTCATCAAGTCGGAAATATTTTGCTCCTTGATTTAAAATATTTCAGAACTAAGGTTAAAGAGAAATATTATTTCACCCTAAGTGATTAACAGACTTTCAAAAGAAAGATTTAAACTCTAAAAACAATCCAACCCATTTGATAAAGATAAATATGACTCTACACTCTGACATGATCTTGTCAGATATGATAAGTAGGTTTGATTGCGATAAAAAATACACACTCATAAAATCTGAATCAAATATTTTTGACTAAAACTAATAATTTTTCTTCACTATCTGTGATACCGTCCTGTTAAAAAACAAGTGTCAGTGATAGCAAGATGCTATTGCGAAATGCATTTTCGGCCTCATCCTCGAAAAAACGACCCAATCACGCCTCCAGACTTCATAGCGCACCATACAGCAACAAGTTGAGCATACAAAAGCTTCTCAATAATCGCTCTAGAATTTTCAGAAGCCCAAATGCGGCAATTTTTCTGACATTTGAAAATTGGTGGCGCCTGAAAAAATTATTTTTTTTTTTGAAAAAACCAGCCGATTGTTCCTGAATTAATCGCGGGAATCTACGACCATGTGAGTGGTCGGTCGGCTTAAATTTCTGCACAGGTTGAACCCTGTAAGGCCTCGAAGTCAAATCCTTACGCAAAGTTCGCCATGTGGTGGTTTTGGAAAAACCCCAATTGTTCAGAACACGTCGAGGAATTGACAAATATGCATCTGCTTCAGTATTGTGGCTCACGGCTGCAATGTTTTCAGTCAAACATGCGTTAGTGTTCGAACATTTTGTATGAAACCTGTCGATACAAGTTTAACGACCAAATTCTTAATACCGGTTTCAGAAAATATTACAAATTTTAACAGAACCACCTTTTTTATGGTGGAGATTAATTATTTTAAAGCAATTTTCGTGCGAAATGTATCAAAAAACTAATTGTCAGAACTATCATATTGTTGATGTTGCCACAATTATTGCACTGGATCCTTTAAAGAGAGTCAATTTAAAATTCACAAAATTTCGGCAGAGGCAAAAAAACAGTTTTTTATAAATTCTTTTATACTGAGAAGAGAAATACAGTTGAATTTTTTGGCGAAGGATTAGCGAAGCCGGTATTAGATTTTAACAACGATTTCTTGCAAAAAGTGAAAATATAAAAATTTTTAGTTGGCTTTCTTTAACGGCATCAGTGCGATACGCAATCTAAGAAAATATATCAATAAAAAAGATTGGAATAAATATTGTGTATAAATATCTTTATTTATTTATAGCGATAAACATTCTTTCTCTGAAAGTTAAAATTTCATATAATATCTAAATGTTAAAATATATAGAGAAATCGAAAGAAAATAACTTGTCGATGTTCAAATGCTGAAAATACATTTAATATAATTTATTTTTATTACTAAAAATACTAACTTCCTTTAATAAATAGCGCCTAGATTTTTGAAAACCAATTAATTAAAAAAAAAAAACATTTAAATTTTCGAAGGGAAAAAATATCAATCAAGATGACCGGTTTAATGATTTCATCAGAAGAATATTGTGTAGTTTTTGAAACCCTTTTGTGTAAATAACTTATGATATTAAAATATTATCAGAATAGATTAAGATAAAAGTGAGTAAGCAATTCAGACACATTGTATACATAGAAAGCAAACATTTAAATTACTGATAAAATTGGTGCCATCTGTATGTTTTTTATAATTAAAATAATATATTTAAAAAGTTTTATAAAGATATTCTCTTTTAAGTATTTCAGGTTCTTGTTCTTGTGACCAAACTTGCTTTGAATGAGTTTGTTTGCTAACGAGCGCAACTGCAAGGATACATGAAGCTATCCCAGCGGTTAGCTTAGCAGGTTAATATAAAATATAAATAATATTAAAATGTAAAATTTTCTTATTAAAAGCTTTCATCAAATTCTTCTTGACCGATTCAAGCAAAAATATTTTCGTCCTAAAAATATTTTTATATTTCTTTTGTAAAATTATTTCCTCTCTTTTACATTTTATTTCTATTTTTTGTGGCTGTTGGAATAAAAGCCAGGAAATATTTAAACATTTTTCATAAAAAACCAAAATCATGTTATTTTTTATGAATTTTATTGTTGTCGTTTCTCTTGTTGCTACTCTGCTGTGTAATGACGCACATTTAGATAAGAGTTTATGAAATAAACAAAAAATAGACAGAAAAATCGTAGTATAATAACAACAGCTTCGACATGTGCTAAAACATATTTTCAAAGTAAGAAACATATTTGCTTATATGCAAGCAATTCTTAAAATAGAAAATTATTTTTTTTTAATAATTTTTTTTTTTATGACAGAGAAAAATTTTTTAAATATGATCATCAGAAAAAAAAATAAGTTTAAGGATTAAAAATTTAAACTGACTCAATGTATGAAAATATGTTTAAAATATATTTTTAAGTAGTTATAAAAATTCCATGTTTGTTGAATTTATATATTTTTGTACCTAAAGTTAAATTTTATTAGAGAGTTTTGCATATAAGAATAATTAAAATCTTGATAATTTGGGTATTTCATCCTCGGATACATTTTTATTGCAAAATCTTTAAACAGTCGTTTAAATGCTTTTTAAAAGCTTATAAAAAAACGTATTCTAAAACTCCAATTAAACCATGCAAGTCTCAGTCAGTCAGCAACAAAAAATGAAAAAACCTTAACCGCACCAAATAACTTTTACTGACGTGTTAGTAAGTTTTTATGAAATCAAAAAGGTGATAATTCTTCGTAAAACTTATCATTCAATAGCTACATTTCAAAGAGAAAAATTATTCTTATTATGTGCAAAAAAGTGAATGATTTGTTTTTAATAAACGAGATTAACTAAAACTACTTTTTACTTACTTTGAAAAAAAAATAATTTTAGCAGATTAGTGCTGGCGAAGACGATAGTGGTTCGCAGAAATGATGTCATTTCATTTTTATCTAAAACATTTAACTTGATCTTTTATTAACATTTTCTTTATTTAATTAAATTAAAAGAACTAAAACAAGTAACTAAAACTGTTTTTTTTTGTTATTTTTTTTTTTTTAATATGCATTTAAAATTTTATTTTATTTAATAAAATAAAAGCAACTAATTTTTTGTTTTGCTCACTTTTATTATTTTCTACACCTATAAAAATATATTCAGTACACTTTTGAGGTTTGTTGAACATTCTGTTAACTGCTTAGTCAAACAAGCCACAATAACATATGCAGCAACAACAATTTCTAAAAAATAAACATATTTTTTTCAAATGTTTTTGGTTGGTTGTGTTGGAAATTGACACTACTATTTCTACTTGTACAAAATCAAAATTCTAAATAAAACAATGTTAAGAAAATGAAATAAAATTTAAACAAGCACACATGCGTCACCATGTGGCCTTTAGTATTTTTCAATGTTGTTTTAAGGCACGTACACAACAAAACAACAAATAATAAAAAAATTGTGGTGGGTTAAAACAACAACAACAACAGCCACATGCTATATGCAGTTAACAATAGAAGTAGTGGAAGTAACACGGTTGTTGCAGTAGCAGAAGTGGCATACATTTAAATCGAAATTCTATACCTGTTTGTCTTAGCAGACAAACATTTGCTTCTTCATATATGTATTGTGTCTTTCAGAACAACTAAACAACAAAATATACAAAAAAAGGTAAATAACTATTTTTCAAATGTATGTGTTATTGGGTGAGATTTTACTTAAAACAGAAAATTTTAGAATACTTAAAAAATTTATTTTCAAATTGAAAATTAATTAAGTTTTTAATTGATGCAATTATTTATTTAATTAGAAATATCGTTTTGGATTTTTAATTAAATATAACAACGACTTAAATAAATTTTAATTTTTAAATCTTTAATACGGGCAAAACTTTTTTCTGTTAGTCATGAGAAAAATAAGTTTTCATTTTAGGTTTTGGAAAATAACTTCCAGGTCGTTCTAATAGGAATAAGTCTGACAGCTAAAATATGGCTTCGTTTACAAAAAAATTGTATTTTAAAACATTATTTTATCGTATTTATCCTTTTCTCGGAGTAATATTCCGCCAAAGACCTTGTCCACTGAAAGCCCCATAACCTCCAGATTAACATGGAGTTTTACTAAGGAATCTCACTTTACAAGTTGTTATAAATGGGATTTCATATGGCGAGTTCAAGATTAATTCTGGGATATCGGAAGGCTCCGTTCTTTCTCCTATCCTATTTCTTATTTTCCTAAGTGTCAACCTTTCATCCCTATACACTCTTTTGCATATGACAGCACCATATGTCAGTCGTATTAATTTAGTAATAGTCCGAACTAGGTAAAGGTGGTTTCCAAAAGGAATGGAAGAATGGGGTCGTGTGAATAGAGTTGAGTTTAATGCCCATAAGACACAATGTTGCAAGCTTACGCATAGATCTGTGTTCAAAAATGGTGCTGCATATATTATTATAGGTGATATAAATATTACGCATTCGGAAACTCTTGATTTTCTTGGCATGAAAATTCAGTTTGATGTTCGATGGACTAATCCCATTTTTCAGGTTTTTTTTTTTTGAAACGGTATAAGAGATCTACCAATTGATTGGTATAAAAAACCAACATCAAGAATTATTAATTTTTATTCCAAACATCTGAGAGAAATGATAATAAACAAGGGGAAAAATGTGATAGACAGAATATTGACTATAAGTGATAGAGAATTTCATTTGAAGAATAAGGATACAATAAAAGATATACTTAATGACAATGATTTTCCAGTAGAATTAACTAACAGATTAATTAGACAATATGGTAGTTATAGGCATAATTTAGGAAATTCTACGGCAGAGCCAAGAAATTATAAATCATTAACTTATGTTCCTGGAATATTAGAAAGATTAGGAAAGTGTAAAATATATGACACAGATAAATATATAATTGCACACAAAACACATTAAATAAATTATTTAGCAGTATGAAGGATAAAATAGGAAAAATGGAAATATCTGATGTAGTATACAGGATACCATGTGGAGGAAATGACCAGGTGAACTGTGAAAAAGTTTATATTGGGACAACAAAAAAATAAACTTAAAACAAGATTAGCTGGTCACAGGTGTGACCAAAAATATAGGAATATTTCAACACAGAAGACATCCTTATCTTCACATTGTAAGAAATATAATCATTATCCTCAGTTTAACAAGGTATCAATATTAGATAGAGAAAAAAACTATAAGAGACGTTATATGTTAGAAATGTTAGAAATTGTTAATGTGCCAAATGTAAGGAGAATAAATTTCAAGACAGACACAGGCAAATTAGCTCAGAACTATAGGTACTTAATTCAAAAGACACATAATTTGTTATAATTATTTCATAAGAGAGAATTTGTTATTTGTTATTTCCGTTTCCTTGTTTTTGTATGTTTAAATATTTGAAAATTTAAATTTTTGTATGTATGTATGAAAAAATATTTTATATGTTTTTGTCAAATGTTTTGAAAATTTTTTCAATATGTTAATAATTTTTGTTTTCAAAAATAAAAAATGTTTTTCCTGAAGAAGCTTTCCATAGGAAAGCGAAATATCGAAAAGAAAAAAAATATATATTGTTAATTTAATTGAAAAAGACCGTAAAAAAGAATAAGAGATATTTATTAAAAATAAAGTTTTTAAAAATTTGTTTATTAAATAATGAACTAGTGCTTAATAATAGACTACTAAAAAGGTATCAATATATTTAATATATGTGCTATAAAACGAAAATATATCGTTGAGTGAAAAATAATAACAAATTAAAATATTTGTAGTTCTACTGCGTAAATAATACAATAAAGCCTCCTATCGTAACCTATCACCATAACCTATATTTTTAATTCCCATGCAATTAGCTTAGGTAACTAAAGCTCCTCCTATCGCCGCTCCTGAAAAGACACAACAAATGTTAAATTTAGAAGATCCGAATACCCTAAAAATGCACCTATTGCTTACTCATCATGTTAGAAAGGTTAAGCCATAGATTTTATTACACAACTTTTTTAAAATTGTTATCCTTAAAACAATTTTTTCATTGAAGATACTTGGTTGTATGTTTTAATCGCATTTTGCTACCTCTTTCTATTTCTATTTGAAATAGCTTAAGTGTTAACCTAATAATTCTATATCAATGACGATGTTGTTTCAATTTACAAAACATCTCTTAGGTGTTTCATTTTAATATCTGTTTGTATGCGAAAGTGAGATTATATGTTTACATAAAAAACAGAATTGTCCTTCAATGTTTGTATTTGTGTGTGGGTGTATGTGTGGGTGTATTTGTGTGCGCGCGTGAAGGTGTACATGTAATTTTTACCTTTAAAAAATATTGCTTCTGTTTGCATATTTCTAGTAAAACACGTAACTTGAAAGTTTGTTGTTCTCGTACGTGTTTTTAACAAGCGGTAGCAGCAACAAATAGAAAGTAAAACGAAAAACAAAAAGTTGTTAAAATTTGAACACGAGTTTTCAAAATATAAAGTTGTTTTTCAACATGTTAGTCAGCGTGTATGTGCATGAGATTTCGTGCAATTTGTTTTGGGTTTCGTTTTACTACTTTTTAGCATTCTCACACAACTTTACCTGTGAGAAAATAAAAGACTTCTATTTCTTTCTTAAAGGAAAATTAATGTAGAGAGTCTAGCAGTGCTTAAGTATCGTAACAATTGTCGTTGCTCTTTCTTGTTTTTGTTATTTAAGTGCTGATAGCAATGGTGTTTGTGTCATTGCGTGAGCATTGTCTGTTAAATATTTAATAGTTTTTGTTGTTTAACACTTAAATCCGTAGACGCACATTTAACACATGTGTTGCGCTTAAGGCAAGAAAAGTGCCGCTTATATTACCAATCCGCCTAAATAGCTTACCTATACACATACATATATTTATATTGCTTTTTATTTGTTTTATATTATTTATAAGATATTTATTTATCTTTTCACAAACATTGTTAAGTGGCAAAAATATGATGTCAATGAAATCAATGCTAAAATAAAATTATTTTTGAATAGAGTAATCAATCGTATAAAGTTAAAAATAGAATTCTGTGTTTTTTAAATATTGAACAATATGGAATGATATCTCATGACATAAATTGCTTTAGAAATACGATTTTTAATTGTATGCAGAAGTATAAGACTGAAATAATTTTCCTCTAAAAAGCCAGCATAACCAGTTTCAACCTCCTTTAGCATTGGGAAAATAAGACACTATGTCGTACACATAGTCATATGCCCACTAATAATAATAATGAACTTTGCGTAGAGAAGCAATGAATATT
The DNA here is from genome assembly GCA_030448955.1 of Trichopoda pennipes. Taxonomy (NCBI): domain Eukaryota; kingdom Metazoa; phylum Arthropoda; class Insecta; order Diptera; family Tachinidae; genus Trichopoda; species Trichopoda pennipes. Next base: position 9,978,173 of record JASKUP010000023.1, read on the forward strand.
TTAGTATAAAGTGAAACAAAGGCTTTTTAGTTTTTGTATCTAAATTAATATGACGGCTATAGTTTATAAATTACAAATTTATACAAAAAACGAGATAGAATATTATTATTACAAAGTAAAAATAAAGGCTATAAAAGGGGTGCTCAAAATATGCGCAGGCTATACACTTATGTATAATATATCACATTTTAATTTATAATCTTTTATTTATATTTATACTATATTTACCTTTTTATTTTATTTTTTTTATAGGTAATTTTTAATTTATTATTAATAATTTAATATAATTTATAATTTATTATTTTTCAACAAATAGTTTGTTTTCTAAAATAAAATAAAATAAAAAATCTAGATTTTGATAATTCAGATTTTGTTGTGTTACGAAGAGAAAAGTGTGGCATTATGAATGGAAAATTATATCTACCAAATGTCCACCACAACCATGCTGACAGATTTCGATTCGTTCATCAAAGTTTTTAATCACTTTTTGTCAAAATGGCGGTCACATTTCATTAATCACGTTATGGACTTTGAGTTTAAGGGCTAAAATCGATTCGATTGGATCCGTATAGTTTCTGTCTTTAACATAGCCCCAAAAAATAATCCAGTTGTGTTAAATGACAACATCTGGCTGGGCATCTGGTAAAATTATGTCGTAAAATTATGTCATCAAGAAATTTGGTTTGCAATAAAGTGATTATTTCATTGGCTGTGTGACATGCGGCATTTTTTGTTGAAACCGCATTTCAGTGTTATCCACATCGTTAATAATATGCCAAAATTGAATTGTTAGCTCATCGCTATAGCGTGATCCATTGACCGTTACCGCAGTTTAAGCCTCATCTTGGAAAAAAAAACGGTTCTATCAATCTCCGGCACACCATTCAGTGACACGTTGAGCATGCAAAGGCTACTCAATAAGCGCTCTATAATTTTAAGAAGCCCAACTGTGGCAGGATTGCTTGTTGATCTATCTTGACAACTTGAAAAGTGATTTCTTTCAAATGTAAATATACCTTTAACAGAATCACCATTTTCATAGTGGATTTTAATTATTTTAATGCGATTTTCGTGCGAAATTGAATTCATTGTAACAATTGCCAATACATGTATAACGACTTCGTCAATAAACCAAATGACAGAGCTAACATGTTGTTGGTGTTACCATAATTGAAAAACAACTTCTTGTTAAAAAAACCGATAAAAAAAATTGTTATAAATTCATTTTTATTAACAATATTAAATTTTAAATTAAATTTATACATTAAATTATATAAATAATATTATACAAATTATTATTAAATTTATACATTTTCATTTCCTGTTTACTGAAAACGATACACAATGGTGTGGCGAAATATTTAATTTAAAAATAAAATTTATAAAAATTTGTATTAAAGAGCCTGTATTAAAAAATAATTATAAAATATTTAAAGTTAATAAAAATATTTTTGCCAATAAAAAACTTCTTTTTCTAAACGAGAGAAAATGTTAAAGCAATAAAAGCAATTTATATAAATATTCAGCAAGTTGATTTATTCAATTTTAAATAATTTTCTATTTTAAACATTTTAACTTATTGGAATTATTTTCTATATCATCAATTTTAATTTATTTTTATTTTCATTGCATGTGCATGTTGCTTTTTTTTTGTAAAATTATTTACAATTAGTTTTTATTTTCTGCATTTTTCAAATTGCATATGAATGGTTTCTAAGGGAAACCCTTATATAGAAATGATTGAAAATAAACAATGGTGTTTCTTGTTTTGAAATATTTTGCCGCGTTTGTGTAGAAGCGTTTTTGAGTTTTGCTGTCTATGCTATGCTGATTTTATGAAAATTCTCATTTAATCAATTTGGCTTTAGATATAAGATTCGTGAATTTTCTATACAATAGTAGGACAGTAGTACAATAGTATGAGCACCAGTGAAATGGCCATATGAATATGTTCTCCCCCGCAGTAATGCATTTCAAATATATAATATTTGAATAAATGTTTTATGAGAATATCATAAAATGTTTACTTTTAATTAAATATTTTGAGAGAAATATTCATGAAATATTTTGTTGTAGGAATCGAGCACAAATCAAAATTGATTAAATTTTCTATTTTAAAAGAGTTTATGGGAATAGCAATTTTTCAACAACAACACTGTATCGAATACTTCATGTGTGAGCTAAATCATTAATTGTCTGCTTTATATAAACTTTCTATCAATTAAATAAAACATTCAGAATTTTATTGGAAAATAATATGCCAATAACATTTTGAGAATAGAAAAACTGGCTAAAAGTGAGAAATATACACTCTAAGAAAAATAGATACGGTTACGCTTTAGTCACTTTGAGATAATAATGATAAAAAAAAGAAATATGCAACTTCAAATGGAATAAAAGAATATTTATAGTTCGAAACAAATATCTAAAAATTAAATGCAATTATTTGTTTCTACCAACTATTTTAGCAGCTGTATTTTATTCGGTTGAAATATTCACAAATGTATGCAAATTTACTTTCTTTTGTCGTTTCTTTCCTTCTTGTGCGTTTTTGTTTATTGATCCTTTTTTTTCATCATCTACTTAAGGCACAGTTTAAGTTTCGAAATATATATCCAACAACTAAACATTTTGTTTTGTTCAAGATTGTTGAAGCTTTCTAGATGAGATTAACGAACTTTTAGTGACAGAAATCACTTTAATTTAATTGTAAAGAGAAAATCTTTGAAATTTAATATTTTAAAACGATGACATTAATTAATTTTATTTTCTTAAATTCATTATTATTAGAGGTTAAATGACAACAAAGAATGTATTTAAATTCACTAAAAACTTAAATAAAATAAGACACACTTTCCTATTTGGGATATAATTTTTATATCCTTATTATTTTTAATTTTTATATTTTACATTTAGTATCTCACGCCAGAGTTTTGTATTGAACTACATTTCGGGCAAATGGTCTTCGCATATAGGTTGGCACATAACAATCATCTGCTGAAATGTTCAAATTAATCAGCTATAAAAATGCATTGTGTGTATGTCGTTGAATATTGAGTCTGGATCAGTATCCAATAAAGGAGGAATCTAAGTAAAGAATCTAACCTAAGCAGCATTTGTGGTTGCGAGTTATATTACACAGGCATTTGAATTCAAATAACCCTTAAAAATATATGCTTGGTGATATTAAACACAGATTATATGTTCAGAGAGGATTTCACATAGTTGTGAAACTTTCAGAAGTCAAATATAGTTTGTATATTGTCTGTTAACAAACCGCTTTAGTAGTCACTATATTACTAGTCTCATGGAACTAAGAATCTGTGCTGTACGAAACTTAAAATTCGCACGAACTAACATCCGCCTATTTTATTCTAATTTACTACTTTAATAGATTTTTGCTTAAGCAGCAGCAAAGAATAATAATGTGGACTCAACCCGTTGAACGGAAGTTATTGTTTTTTTTGAATTTTTTTAAGAATTTCTGAAAGTTTCTTATCTTCATTAAATATGCTTTATTCTAACGTTAAATAATTTAAATAAAAACTTACCTAAAATAGTTCCTAATTTAATTAATTCTTTCGTTAAATTCAATTAAATTACCATATTATCGGGTTTTTCAACAAGAAGTTTGTTTTTCAGTTGTGGCAACAATAACAAGATGATATCAGTAGTAGATGTATTGGCAATTGTTATAATGAATTCAATTTCGGAAGAACATCGGATTAAAATATTTAAAATTCACTATGAAAATGGTGGTTAAGGTTACATTTTATAAAATTCGTAATGTCTTCGGATAGCACAATCGACCTTCTGTATTCGATCGGGTCTTTAACTGAAAACATCGCAGCCATAAGCCACAGTTTGGAAGCAGATCAAAATTAGTCAATTCTTTGACGTTCTCAACAATTGGAGTTATCCAACACCACCACATGGCGAATTTTGCGTAAAGATTTGACTTTGCAGCCTCAGAAGGTTCAACTGGTTTAGGAGTTGAAGCCAACCGACCATTCATATCGCCGTAGATTTGCTTAATTTATTCAGGAACAACGGCTAGTTTTTCTTAAAACATCATTTCTTTCATTTCCTACTTAATTTGCCAGGGTCTGTCAACAAGCAAAATTGTCAAAATTGGATTTCTTAAAATCCTAGAACGATTATTGAGAAGCCTTTGCATGCTCAAAATGTCACCTTATGGTGCGCTATGTAGTTTGGAGGCGTGATTGGGCCGTTTTTTTTGAAAAATGAGACGGGAAATGCGGTAATGGATCACGCTATCGCCAGAGGCTAATAACTTTGGTCTATTATTGATGACATGTATATCATTGACATGCCATTTCGACATGACGGTGCCACACGTCACACAGCCAATAAAACGATCAATTTATTGCAAACCAAATTTCCCATTCGCAGAATTTTACTACAATCAGCAGCTAAGTGGCCAGTCAGAGTGTGTGATAATTTCTTGTGGGGCAAAGGATAAGAACATATACGGATTAAATTGAATCGATTTCAGCCTTAAAACTCAAAATCCGTGATTTGATTAACGAAATAGGACCGCCGTTTTGCCAAAAATTAATTAAAATTTTTGATGAAAGAATCGACTACCTTTCAGATTTTCTGGAGGTCAATATATCGTATTAAGATAAATTTTTGGTTCCATGTAGGTACAGGCTGCAAATTTGTTTCGTTTAATTATGTTCTAACCAAAATAAGAAAAAAAAATAAGTAATCCTAAAACTCTCCTCGTACATGGAATGATGTTTAATGAAATATTTGATTCTTTCAATTACATATAAAAAATAATTAAAAAATAAATACAAGAAAAAAATGTTTCTAACTAAATAAATAATTGGATAAATTATATTTTTAACTAAAAATGCTATCAAATATGAAGTTGAATCCATGAAAAATTTAATTAAGTTGCAATTTTAAAAGAATTATACATAATTCTTTAATGTCGTACATGAATATAACGCCTGATTCAAGTAGAGATACTTTTTTTTAATAGTTTTTTTTTGACAGATCACGCGTGAGTCGTGTCATGCTGTTATGTGATTTTTGTTAAGTATTACGCCTGAACAACGTTTACAAATCGTTCAAATTTATGACGAAAATTTACGTCGTGTTTAGAACTTCGCTTAAGTTATGGTCAACACAATCGGCCTACTGAGCGTACTATTTGCAACACCATCAACCATTTTGAGACCCAGCATTCATTATTGGATAATATTCAACCGAATAGACTACGCCTAGCGCACAGTAAAGAAAAAATACCGGCCGTAGCTGAGAGTGTACACGCAGACCGTGGAGAGTCGATTCGGCGCCACTCGCGGCATTTCGGACTGACATATGGAACGAGTTGGCGCCTGAAATTGAAGCTCGTGAACTCGGCGACATTTAGTTTCAACAAGACGGCCTACTTCCCACATATTGAATCAATCAAAGGATTTATTGAGAGAACACTTCGGTGTGCAAATAATTTCACGTTTGGGGCCGGTCGATTGGCCACCAAGATCGTCTAAAGTTTATGCCGACAATCCCGCTTCGATTCAGGCCTTGGAGCACAACATCACGTGTGTTATTTGCCAGTTACCAATCGAAATGCTCGAACGAGTCATTGAAAATTGGACTCAAAGGATGGATGATCTCAGACCTAGCCGCGGTCAACATTTGAAGAACATAATCTTCAAAAAATAAATGCCAAAGGAAACCTTGAAATGAATCACCCATTAGTTTGAAAATTTGTTGTGATTCATTTAGATTTAGGAATCACTTGGCACTCTGATAGAGATTCGTTAATAAAATATTTAAATTGTATAAATATTTTTTTATAAGACTTATTACATTACACAATCCAATGAAATATTTACTTCAAAAGCATATACTCTAGATTAAACATGAAGACTTATCTAGTTTTCACTAACTTTCTGAAGTCTTATTTATAAAAATATGAAATTTGTTTAGGGGACTTTCAAATTATGAAAAACGAAATGAAAATTAAAATTTGAATTTAATATTAAAACTTGAATACATACTTGTAGTATTTAATTTGCCAACACCAAGCTCATGCAGGCCTAGTATAACACATAACAAGAGAACAATAAATGTAAATAAAAGAAAAAGACAACAATCTCACAATCTCCCTATATGACCTTCTTGTTTAGGTTTTAAATCAACCACTATATCACATACTTTAGAGATTTGCGTTGGCCTCATACATCATTACAAAATGGCAGGAGTATTAAGTGTACTACCAGCAACAAAAGCAACAAAAACAAATGTAAAATGTGGACAAATAAAAAAGAGCAAATATGTTTTAATACAAACGCAAACACTCATACACATACATTTATTAAAATATTGTCAATAATAAAGAAAAGGTATTGGGAAGCCTGACACCTTCTTCGAGTCAGTTGTGCTTGTCTGTAAAATAAATAATCACAAGCTAGCAAATTATATAAGAGATAGCAAAAATAAGAGCGCTAACAGTGAGAACGACACCTAATAATTTCTTGAACATAACCACATACTCTACAAATAGCTTTTAAACATTTAAACTTTTTTAGTGTCGCACAGTGGTAATCATGATGTTTAAATATTTCTGACTTAACTTAACAATAAGCTATAATTAGCAAAAGCATTGAGGCTTTGACTTTGTAAAATAAAGCTCCCCTAATCTATAAAATAAACAACTTGAAAGCTACGATTTTTTGTTAAATAAATGAAATTTCGATTTCAATTTCCTAAAAAAAATTAACAATTTCTTTTTATTATTTTTATTTTAACTCGATAAAAAAACTATTAAAAAAATCCTGAAGTATTAAAAATAATGAAACTGGTAAAGGGTTTTTCAACAAGAAAATAATATCTCGCAGATGACAGATGTCACTTAATCACTTTTTCGCTAAATGGCGGTCTTATTTCTTAATCACATCACGGCTTTTAAGTTTTAAGGCTGAAATCGATTCAAGTGGCTTCGGGTAGACTCTGTCCTTAACATAGCACCATAAAAATAATCCAATAGTGTTAACTTACACGATCTGGCTGGCCACTTAACTACTCAGTGTCGTGAAATTATGCGATCGGAAAATTTGGTTTGCAGTAAATTGAAACATTTCATTGGCTGTGTAATATGTGGCACCATCCTGACGAAACTACATGTCAGTGATATCCACGTCGTCAATAATAGACCAAAATTAAATTATTGACATTTTTGACGATAGCGTGATCCATTGACCCTGGATACTGGATTTCCGGTCTCATCTTTGAAGAAAAAAAAAAATAAACAGTTGCACCACACGTCGAGATCATATAGTGACGCGTTGAGCTTGCAAAAGCTTTTTAATAATTGCTCTAGGATTTTCAGAAGTCCAATTTCGACAATTTTGCTTGTTGACATACCCCGGAAAATTAAAATGGGAAATGAAAAAATTATTTTTTCAGAAAAACCAGCCGGTTGTTCTTGAATGAATTAAGCAAATCTACGGCGATGTGAATGGTCTATCAGCTTCAATTTCTGCACCAGTTTAACCTTGTAGGGCTTCAAAATCAAATACTTATGCAAATTGCGCTATGTGGTGGTTTTGGATAACCCCAATTGTTGAGAACGTCAAGGAATTGATAAATTTGGATCTGTTTCAAAACTGTGGTCTAACGGCTGCGATATTTTCAATTAAATGACCAGATCGAACGTTCGCACATTTTGTGTTACGCCTGTCGACTCAAATTTAATGACCATATTCTTAATAGTGGCCTCAGAAGGACGACTATGTTGTTCGAAAATATTACGAATTTTACGAAATGTAACTTTAATTTTTTTAATGCAATTTTCGTGCGAAATTGAATTCATTCTAACAATTGTCAATACAGCTACTACGAATACGTTAAAAAACAAAATGTCAAAACTATCACGTTGTTGATGTTTCCACAATTGAAGAAACCTATTATTATCGCAGAAATGATAAAAAATACAAAAAGAGAAAAAAAAAAAATAAATCTGGCAAGTACGTATGAGCCACCCCATAATTTTTTTTTTCTGCAAACTCGTTGCAGTGAATTGGGTTAAAGCAAAATAAGCAGAATAATTATTGATATACTTCCTATTTAGTGTTTTATAGCGAACTACATACGCTGCATAAGATTATGGTCTTAAACTATTATTTAAAAATAATTAATTATGCTGTGAAACTCGAGCTACTTATAATATATCCATTTTTAGCTTTCCTTGTTGTTATTGCGCATATTGCTCTTTTGTTGTTGTATGAATTTAATGTAATGGACACAGTTCAAAAAATAAGATCATGCCAATACTTTTGTTTTTACACCTTTTAATTGTTCGTATTCAAGCCGCTACTTTCTCTGTAGACTTTAAGACTATGTGTTGTTGTTTCAGCTGTAGATAGACTGAGATATATTTAAAAGAATTATGTACGTGTATATTTGTGTTGTTACTGTAATTCAATCTTTATTATCAGCAAATGCTTACTAACAACTATTAGCAATCAATTATTAAATATTTGTATTTTTCAGTAGTAATTAGTTGATTTTTACTGGTTACTGAAATATTTCATTTAGCGGTTAGATTTTACTGTTTGATACTGATGATTTTGATTTTATAATCAGTTACTGGAAATGAAAACTAAATTCATTATAATTACAAACTTTCTGGTGACTGCAATTTAATTTTGTATGCCAAGGTATGAATTTCTATCGGAATTTTTACCCCGTATGAGCAATAAAATTTAATAGGCGAATAATATCACTCATACGCACCTTTAATACAAGCTACATTATATTCTTTGACATTTTCGTGTAGTATAATTTGATTACCAAATTTATTAAAAGAGAGGTACAAAATATACTTTATTAACAAAACAATAAATAAATAAAATAAATTAAGGCATTAACACATATAAAGATCTTTTGCTACTCTGTTTATATCAGGGGATTTTATTAAAATTCTAATATGTTATTCAACTTTATAAAAGGAGCTATACTTTTATATCAAATATAATACATTACAAAACTAACAAGCTCTTTCTGAGGTATTTTGAAGGGTAAGGTGTAAGCATAAAATATCTAGGGTATTTTTATAAATGGTAAACGCAAACAACTGATTAGCCTAAAAAAGCAAAAATGCTGTGTTGTTCACAAATTTTTTTTTTATTTTTCTTAAAACATCTCATATAGAATATACAGAAATTAATAACACATTAAATACATACATTCATTTCAAGGTGTTTGTTAGACTAAAATAAGTTTATTATATTTAAGCCATTGTTTATTCATTATTTATTAGAAGGTTATTGTGACTGATTAAATAAACTAATAACTAAAAAAAAAAATGATATTTTTTTTAGCTTTGCAAAATAATTTAGCACCCTACATAAACTCGCAGCACATTTACAACATATTTGTAAATGTAGGGTACATTATATATTAAACATGTTGCCTAGAACTCTATTCTGCTACCATATTTTATTTGTTATTTCAATAAAATTTCTATTGGTAAATCAGAAATTTTTTAGCAAGCTATTCTAGCTATCTTTGGCTAAATCCTAAATTATGTGTTTAAATCAATTAAACAGTTTCGAAAAGGTTTAACAGTTTGGTTAACTTTGGTTATATTTTATTGAACTATTACTTAATAATCTAAGAAATTTTGTGATTTGTTTTTTGTTGAGTTAACATATTGAATCGAACTTTTATTTTTTATTTTTTTTGCAATTAATCGACTTGCTAGTACTTAACAGTTTAAAGCGCAGTTATTGCGAAATAATTTCAAAGTTCCCTTAACGAAACACCAATTGACCAACAGAAACTCAATAAAATAATACAGGGTGGCTGATGAAAACTGCTACAAAAAAACAAACGTAATAACTTATATTCTCTTCTATTTTTTTTTATTTTATAGATTGATCTTTAAATTTAACTAAAATGGAGAATTGCGGCAATGAAACAAGAATTTCGATAGTGCAACGCTTTCAAGCTTTAGAGTCCCTAGTTTCCGTCCAAAGAGATTATAGGAACACGTCTGGTGGCACTTCTCCTAGCAGATGTACTATAATGAGGCTCGTGAAGAATTTTGCCGAGCGTGTGGCACAATCGCAAGAAGGCCTTATTATTGAGATCCCTCAGTTCGGCTGCAGGAAATAATTGCTGCTGGGCTGCTGCCATACAATCCAATCCGTGAGTTTCGACAAGGGGTTTATCTGCTCAAATGGCTGTCAGCAGACAGTCACTGCAGACAATTTTGCACCCTATAAGATTCAACTAACAAACAAACTGAATCCAAGAGGCTTCCCGATTCGCTTAGAATTTTGTAAGAAGATAATTCAAATGGCGTCAGAGAATGAAAATTTCTTGAGCTGCATTTTTATGTCTGACGAGGCACATTTTGATTTAAACGGCAATGTTAACAAACAAAATTGTCGAATATGGAATATTTTTAAACCACAGATACTCTATTAGATGCAATTACATCCACTTCGCGTCACATTGAGGTTTCTTCAAGATTCATTGTCGGGCCATTCTTTTTCGAAGAAAATAGCCTTACAGTTACGGTCAATGAAGACAGTTACTAAAAGATGTTGAAAGAATCCCTTTCAACTCTGTTTGGCTTCAAAAAGATGGAGCAACTTGTCACATAGCCACGCCTCTTATTATAGAATTGCGGCAAAAATTCCCCAATAAACAGATTTCACGAAACTCCACATTGCGTTGGCCTTCCAGGTCTCCCGACCTCACTGCCCCTTAATTTTTTTTGTGAGGTTATTGCAAAGAAAAAGTTTACAAAAGAAACCCAATAAATTTAGATGATGTAAAGCAATCCAATCGAACGGTAATTGAGGCAATTTCCACTGCAACACTCCAGGCAGTTAAAGCAAATTGTACTTACGTTTTATGTTTAATGTTGCAAAGTAAGATTTGGCAACTCTCTCAATATAATGACTTATGATTAAAAAAATGCCATGATATTGTTGTCAATGGGTGAATAAGTTACTTTCACCACTGTTGAAGCGTGGTGTATAGGTGCATAATATAAATGAAGCACACTCAGGTTAAGCAGCCACCATGACTGTATTTATAAAACTGTTGACATGATTTTTAACTTAGATTTTCTTTTCAGATTTTACATTAAGAGACTTAATAAGAAATAATAATAAATGCTGCTGCTGTGAATAAAGTAATTAAAATTTAAAGAATAGTAAACTTTCTAGAGTCTCGACTCGAAAAAGTAAAGTAGTGGCTTAAAAAAATTATTTATAAAATATTAAAATGCTCAATTAATTATAATTATATGAAATATTACAAGATCTCCACAGTGATTTGGATTTTCATTTTCTGTAAAACTTTGTTTGCATGTATGTGTGATACCATAAAAAAATGTGTATTTGTTTCTTAATTTTTTTTTTCTTCTCCACATATTTACATTCACTTTCTTTAGCTGAAGTGGTATTAGTTGTCATATCATTTGTCAAAAAAAAAGGACTACAGAAAAAGAAAATAAATTTACTCCTCCTTCATATCTTTATAGCGCCTGCGTCAATTTGTTTAGTTTTGTTGTTGTTTGCATTTTATAATGTTGTCAAGCTAAGGGAACATATTTTACCCATATTTCTTTTCTCTAGGCTTTTTTTATACCTCAAAGTATGCTACAGTCCACCATGTGCTTTAAATGCATTGTTTTTTTTTTTTTTTGTAACTTATTTAGCACATGGTGGATTGTAAGTCTTCAATATTTTCTGACTCTCTGGTGAGTAAAGATGAATAAAGTTCGAAAAGTTACGATATATCTATAACGTTTTATGTTATTTTGGAAAGAGTCTTAAAACGAGTACAAACGATTAGTTTCTCAACGATTCGTATTATTCGAAGTGATGCCTTTTGGATGCTGTGTAGTAGTAAACGAATGAATCTGTTTGCATGTGTGTGCAGTTGATTTTAATAAATGATGATGAAGCCGTGTATTATGGTTGGCTATAAACATGCATTTTAGTTTTAAAACGACGTTGCTCATATTTAGACGCTTCGTTTCTTTTGGTTAAAAAAAATAAATAAAATAAAAAATATTAATAAAACTGATCAAGCTTAGCTTTTGTTAAATGAAAAATTTTTTAAAATTTTAATTAAACCTTAAAAAATAAGTTTTTATAAAAATAAATATCCACACAATATTTGGTGTAATATGCATTTCATATAAATACGTGTTTAAGCGAATTCCAAAAAGAACAATGACTATTTAAGTGCATTCTTCTTTAAAAAAAAAAGAAATGGGAAGGCGTGTAATTACAATGAATATTTACTCATTTCCCTAAACATTAACTAAATCTGTCACTGCTCATTTATTTATAGTGTGATGTTAATTGATAATTTATTAAACATAAAACACCACAAAGGTTTCTATAGAAACAAAATAAAATCCAAAAATTGATGAATATATTTCATATAGCAATAAAGTGCAGTTTAATATCAAATAACAAATATTCAACAAGTCAATTTAATTGCTATAAAAAAATAATTTTGTTATTAAATTTTGTGGTTGTGATTGTGATTTTCATTTTCATTCATATCAAAAAATTATACTCAACTATAGTGTTTTGCAAAAATAATGAAAAGATGATGAAGATCATAGTGATTGCATTATTAAGTGTATTAACAGGTAAATACAAAAAGATATTTTAATTAATTTAGTTTTTTGTTTAAGTAATTTTATGCCTTTAATTGTAAGTTCCTTTCATAAATTTTAAATATTGTTTTCCGTTTTCTTATGATGCCATTCAATGTTGGGGCGAAATATTGAAAACAAAGATTTATAACTATTAAAAAAGTACGCTAGCCTTAGTAAATAGAATCGTTTTAAATGTTAAATGGTTCAAGTTTTAAAAATTAATATTTAATTTTGAATAAATACATCGGAATATTTTAGAAAACGCTGACATCTTTGAATTAGAAATAAAATTTACAAAGTGAATTTTTAAAGAAAAAGTTGTTAAGTATTTCTCCTTCTTTTTACTTTGTTAAAAAAATTAATAAATATTTTTATTTTAATTGTATCTACTGATGATACAATCAAAATAAAATAATGATCGTTAATTTAAGTTACAAGCTCAAATTTTTAATTGGAATTTCATTTGATTTTAAACAAATATAATAGTTTCAGTAAATAAAATTTTATCTTCGTGTGAGCTCGTTTTGTAATAAATGTTTTTTATAAAGTGAAAGTGCTAGAGACCTGACAGAAAGTAGCAGTTTGTATAAGTATTTTATAACTTGTAAAATATCAGTTAGATTTATATCGCACAATCATGGAATTTTCACAGATTGTGTTGTTGTTGAAAGCTTAAAATGTCTTAAGGTTAACGTTAAAATAATAGCTATAAAAAATATATGTATATTTTAAAAAAATTGTTAGTGCTCTACAAAAATGTGTTTAATTATTACGTTTTTAGAGGTAGAAACTCTACTACCAATAGACAGACTACAGGCAGTTTTGTGAAACGAATAAGATAACATTAATGATAACGGCATACAATAATATAAAAATTTGTAAGGCGATCAATGATATTTAATGTCTTCCAATAGGTCCAAAGTGCTCTACAAAAATGTGTTTAAATATTACGTTTTTAGAGGTAGAAACTCTACTATCAATAGACAGACTACAGGCAGTTTAGTGAAAAGAATACGATAACATTAATGATAACGACATACAATAATACATGAATTCGTAAGGCGATCAATGATAATATTTAATGTCTTCCAATAGGTCCAAAGTGCTCTACAAAAATGTGTTTAAATATTACGTTTTTAGAAGTAGAAACTCTACTATCAATAGACAGACTACAGGCAGTTTAGTGAAAAGAATAGGATAACATTAATGATAACGGCATACAATAATACAAAAATTCCTAAGGCAGTCAATGATATTTAATGTCTTCCAATAGGTCCAAAATGTAGGATAGTGTGAATTTAAATAAAATGTTTGACAAAATTTTCGAGAGGTCTATCCCAGTTTCATAAATATATTTTAAAAAATTTTATTAATTTTTACACGATCAGAGTTACACTTTGTGTTGCCTACTTTCTTCATACGAATATTAAAGAAAGCAATCCATGGACTATATCAATATCGCTAGGAAACCCAAAAATTTATTATCACAACAATCATCCGGATTTTGGTTGCTAATAGTTGTTTCAAGGATGAAACTTTGATTAAAAATGAGTTATTATTGATTAAAAATAAAGGCAAAAAGTTATTACAGACTTTTAAGCATCAAAAGGTTCGGCAAAAGGTATTATAACCGGTTAACATAATTCTTAAAAGAGTTATGTTGAATAATACTTAATTACCTGGACATTACATTTTTAATCGTCACATGTCCTTTATTGAAATTGCACATTAGTTATTCTATTTAAAAATATTTTTTCATGAGTAATGGGGGTACTTCTGCAATAATTCGATGTTTAGGTTTACCGATTAATTTTAAATGAATAATTTTAATCCGGCTTAAGTTTGGCTATATTTCCAATTCAAGGTTTATTAGGAAAAATAAGAAAATATATTAATAAACGCTTTTATTAATTTTTAAAGCATATTGCAAAATCGGACACTAGCATCATTTTGTGGATCACTATATACTTTATCAGGATTATTAGCATTTTGCAAACGTAGTAAATATCACATATTATAAAGAATAACCCATCATATGATAACGATTATTGTAAAGAATGTACAGTCTGTGAAATTTTCATGTGTATAAATACAACGACTTAAAAAAATAGTATCATTTGAGTCAAATTGGATCATCTATGGAAGCATCCTTCACTGTATTAAACTTTATTTTTTTTTTACATCTTGTTATTGGACTAAGAGTGTTAAGACTGTATATAAATATCCGCTATGGTTCACTTATCATGTGCGTTTTATTGCAGCGCTAACTAAGTTTTAAAAATATGGAAACGAGGAATATCTAAAACTATCACCTTTTAAACTGATACTACATAACACTAAGCAAGCTGTCAAACAAAGCATGTTAGTTCACAAAAAATTTTAAACTGAGAAAATTGTATTTAAAAATCTAGATATTGTTGCCATTTTTTATGTCATTTCTGGCTGTTTGTTCGGTATAAACGGCACTTTTAACACTTTGTCGCTCAAAGAGGACTTGCATTGACATGTAGATATAAAAGATCAAAGATTTTTTTAGACAGTGTTGTATAACTAGAGAATTTTTTTGCAGACTTAACTAAGATACCAACAATTTTGAGCCACTTACAGCTGTGGTTCGAAATATTTAGTTCTTCATGCAGTCTTAATAAATTCTAAATACATTAATGATAACAAATTTTTATTTTATATTATATTCCGACCAGTAGTTTTTTTTTGTGTATTTCTATTCTAACAAAACCTCATTAAAAGAACTCAGTATTAAACAAATCACTAAAAAGAAATCATTGCAGAATATTCATTACTTTTTGTTATATCTTGCTGCTCATTTTGTTCGTTAAGGAAAAAAATTGTTTTAAATTGTTTTATTTTGGTTTTGTCTGAACAATGTAAAATAAAATTTAAAAAAATTTTTGATCGAATGCAATTATATTTTAAAAGTGTAATTTTGATAAATTTATTAATTGTTATAATTCATCTTTCTTCCTCATGTACTTATATATTATAACGCTAATTGATTTCCCATTGCATTTTGAAAAAACAAAATATAATTGTTTGATAAAAAATTAAAAACAATTTATTAATGGTTTTGTCATGGCATAAATCACAACAATAATAAATTAAGTTTTTATTGTTTATTTATTTCCACAATTTCATGCATAAATGCTTTGCCAAATAAAATGATTTAAAGTGTAAGAAAAAAAATTTTAAGCCAGTACTTAATTGACTGCCATTTAGGGAACAATGCAAAAAAAAGAAATAAAACTACAACAATGACAGTGACAACAGTGAAATGTTTAATACGTTAATAACTGCTTAAATGTTTAACATATAAACGGAAAATGAAAATAAAAAATACTGAATAAATTTATGTGAAATTAATGAGTAGAACAGGTAGGAGGTTAATTTAAAGGTAAATTTACATCAAATCAAATAAAAAAATAGGCCTTTTATAACATTTTTAAGTTAAATCGGATTTTTTCAACAAGAAGTTTGTATGTTGTTGTGGCAACACCAGCAACATCTAGTTTTGACATTTAGTTGTTTAACGTATTCATGCGAAATTCGCATTAAAATTATTCAAACCCACTATGAAAACGGTGGTTCTGTTAAAGTTGGACTACGCAAAATTCGTGATATTTTTGTCCTTTTGTGACCGCTATTAAGAATTTGGCCGTTAAATTTAAGTCGACAGGCTCGATATCAATATGTGCAAACCAAATGCGTGTTCGAACAGGTCGCTAAACTGAAAACATCACAGTCTTGAACCAGATCCAATACCACCACATGGCGAATTTTGCCTTACAAGGTTCATCTGGTGCAGGAATTGAAGCTGGCCGACGATTCACATCGCCGTAGATTCGCTCAATTCAATTAGAAACAAGCGGCTGCCTTTCTTTTGGAAAAAAATATTTTTTCAAACGAAGCCCATTTACACTTGTCAGGGTATGTAAACAAGCAAAATATGCATTTGGGCTTCCGAAAATCCTGCAGTGATTCCGGGGATGCTTCTGCATGCTCAACTTGTATGGAGGCGTTATTGGACCGTTTTTTTTTTGTTTTCAAAGATGAAGCTGGAAATGCGGTAGCCGTCAAGGGATAACGATATCCCGTCAATATAATCATATTAGTGACGACGTGGATATTACTGACGGGTGATTTCAACAGGACGGTAATACATGTTATACAATCAATGAAATTTGTTAATTTAATGCAAACGAAATTTTCCCTTCACATAATTTCATGGCAACCAGCAGTTAATTGGCCAGCCAGAGATGTGATATATCACCACTGGGTTATTTTTGTGGGGCGATATTAAGACAGAGTCTATACGGAGCGAATCAAATCGATTTCAGCCTTAAAACTCAATATTCGTGATGCGATTATTGAAATAGGAATTGCCAAACTTTTCTCTTCATAATAATTTGAATTATCTAAATCTAAATTTTTTGTTTGATTTTGTTTTCGAAAACAAATTTCTTGCTAAAAAGTGTTTATTATATTTGGCATGACTGATCATTTATTAAAATATTTTTGTAGCTTAGCTAAAGCTCTGTGAAAATTTGATACGACATTTGCAGCCACATAACTGCAATAAGTATAAGTCATTGGGAAAAATAGATATTGTGGAATTGCTCAACTGCCAATCAAACTTATACAAACTATATAAAATAAGCGACAAATACGAGGTGTGGAACAGAATAAGTCTTACCTTCTAAACTTCAAACGTTCTAAAGGAAAGAAAGCTATATATGATTTTAATTTATATCAAGATCATCCTAGTTAATTTTAGATCTTTAAATTTTTTATTGACTAAACTCCTTATTCGAATCAGTTGGTATGCAGTGTTAGGATTTTTACAGAAACCAAAAACTTGTGGGGAATTATGCTCTTACTTTTGATACTATTAATTAATTACCATTTCGTAACCTTCTCGAGAATACTTACCTTACTGGCGACATTATATTTTTAATGGAATTTCTTATTGAACTGGTTTTATTTTTATGAACTTAATACGAGTATAAAAGTATTTTTTTTATTAATTATTTTATCTTTTTGTTTAAGTAAAAAGATTTTTTATATAATATATAATTTCATTTCCTGGTGATAACTTCTAATGCTGTTGCGAAATAAAACAATAGTTTTATTACAAAAAAAAACTTTTGGTTAAACAAATTAATTAAGAAAATATAGTTGTCACAGATATTAAAATTTCTTTGTTAAACTTATTAAAATTGTCTTCCATAAATGTCTTAATAAATGTTTATTTTATTGGCTACATATAATTTTTAAAGCTTTTTATTAAATACATTATCCATTTTACTTTATACACAGAAATACACGATGATAACTTTACTATTTCCATCCCTAAAAGATGTTGTATCAACATTTCTATCTTCACTCGATCAATTACATAATTAAACTGACTATTGTCCAATATAGGGAGCCCTTATATTCTGTTGTAGATTCTAGCATTTAATAAAAAATTCTAATTGGTGGCATTTTATGATGATGTTGTTATTATTATTCAGTGTAGTTTTTTTTTTTGTTGTGTATCGGTTGTTTTTATTTTCTGATTCTTAATCTTAGTTCATGGAATTTAATGTGGCATATTTTTTGGTTGTTTTGTGTTTATAAGATTTTCAGAAATCTTTCGATTTATAGGTAGACTCACTAGGTCATTTGACTTTACTATTTTAAGTGATAATTATCTATTTATAACTTAAACTAAGCATATTCATAACGGTATTTTACTTCAAAGTCTGTATATCTGGTAATGTGATCAAGTTGTAAAGGAGCAATCAAAACAATTATTTCGACAATATAATGCTTATAATGCTTCGTATAATTAGAAATGAGTTCTGGGAACCGAAACTGCAAAACCTTATTCTTACAGTTTACATATTTGTAAGGTGTGCACTATTTGTAGAAAAAATACTGGTTAGCCAATTATGGCTGCATTACCCCTTGAGCGATCATCTTTTTTTTTTGGAAGCCTTTTACCCATACCGGTTTGGATTTTGTAGATCCGTTTGACATTAAGTGCTACATTGGTAGCGGCTGTCGAGTTACCAACGGCTATGTTCTCGTCTTTGTATGCTTTGCGACAAAGGCGATCCACTTAGAGGCTGTTGGTGATATGTCGACGAAAACATTTCTTGCAGCGCTTGCCCGTTTCTTCTCATATCGCGGCTGTCCCTCCCATTAATACTCGGACAATTGAACCGCCTTCGTCGGTGCAGCTAACATCATCATCGACATCAGCTTTTTTCTGAATTGAAAAGGAAGGTTCTAATACAAAACAGTTTTTAACCCATAGAATGACATTTTATACCTCACGAGGCTCCTCATATGAATGTTTTATGTGAGGCTGGCGTAAAGAGCGTAAAGGCAAATTTGCGAAAAATGTTTATTTGTTAAAAGAGAAAACAATTTGGAAGAAGTCTTGTATAGATAAATAATATCTTATTTATATTATTTTTATATCTTATATAAATAAATAATATCTCTTTTATCTATATAATCAAACAAAAGGTAGCTGGTTTGAAAGAGTGGCTATGGTGCGATTATTTTAATTGGGACAGCAAAGTGCACCGTAAATGCTAGTTTAAATAATCCAAAGCTGTGAAAAAAGTAAAAATCTAGTACAAAATAGAGAGTAGTTCGTTCCTTATTTTGTACTAGATAAAATTTTTTCTTTTATTAATTAAGCTTGCAAACGATTTTATATTCCTTTTAATCAATTCTAGAATTGATTTATTTTAGGGAACATTCTCGTGTTTTTGTGCTAGATTTTAATATTTTGAAACGATTTAATATTTCAAGTTTAAAGTTCCACAAAAGTAAGAAAAATTAACATAAATTTAGAAAATAATTTTTTTGGCAATTAAAGCATTCAAAAACTTAAAAATAATAAATTTTTATTTAAAAAATATTCCAAAATATTTATCTTAAGGAACATTTTTCTTCGTAAATTACTAACATGGACCTTAACATGGAGGCCCCTTATAAGTCAATTATTCGACTTTAATACTGTTATAATAATTACCTATAGATGAATTATGTATATATATGCATTTATGTTTGGCTTGTTGTTCAAACCAAAAATTATTCATTGTTAATTTTATACAGGCTGTTGCAAAATTATTTGAACATTAAAAAAGTAATTTGAATTTAAATAAAAAACGATTAGTAATTTTTTGATTCTAAATATGAAGTTTATAAATTTTCTAAATATCATAAAAATTAAATTACTAAGATGGTTGTCCGGAAGTATTAAAATTGTTTAAACATTTTATCGGCTTTCTGTTAACTCTTTGCTTATCGTTGAATTTGGTGTTAATTACATTTTTTTATGTTCTGCTCCACAACAATGTCATGGATATCAGTCAGCACTACAAGTTGCAAATATTCCAGCAGTATTTTTTGGTTATAAAATAAAATATATTTTTATACATAAATATTTTCTGTTAAATTCAATATGTTTATTCATGCAATAAAATGGCAATTGATAATGTTGTGTTGTATTGTTGTTTTTTTATTGCATCATAATAATTAAATTTTTACACTCGACAACATTTTGCAATTATTTAATAATAACGAAATTAAATATATAACCTGTTTAAATTTAGTAGGGAAATTAAAAGAAAAGCGAAAAATTGCGTTAATTAAAATTGAATTTATTTGTGTCAATAATAAACAATTAAACTTTAAAATATTAACTAAATTAAGAAAACAAAAAAAAAAAGAAAGAGAGATTGAATTACAACAATCCTTTTCGAGTTTAAAGCGCACTAAACAAAAATTATATAAGTAAATATTTTTTTTAATATTCATCTGATTTTATTAAAATCTTTTTTATGAATTAATCCGATTTTTAACTGCATAGATTGATTTCCATATTGTGATTAAAACTGTGTGAGCAACTTTCAGATTCATATACATCTGGATTATCAACTAACTTTTTTATATTTAAACACAATAAATTGCTTCAACATTTATTTTTAAATTATTTGCGGTTTAACTTACCAGTCAGTAACTAAATGGCCAAATAAAGTTATGACTAGTTGCAATTAAAGCATGAGATTTTCTGAAAATACATATGGCTTAAGCATAATAATGTTTTGAACTTTAAATAAATAATAATAATAAAATAAAAGGATTCTTTTGGGGTCTTGTGATTACCAAATAGACAAATTGCATGCTATTGTTTTCGCTAAAATATCTGTCCGTTTATCAAACCTCATTTCTCGGCACAGACTTTTAAACGTTATTATAAGCGCTAGAATAACGAATATTAAAATTAAAGAGTGTTTCGAAAGAGCCATCATATTAATTAAAATATTATTGTCGTTGAACTTTGCAAAATGTGTGTTAGACTGTCTCTTCTGTAGTGAAAAATTGTAACTAGTGACATAATTTTAATATTTTATAAAGTTTAAATAATATTATGTCCCCTATAAGTACAAAAATTTTAAAAATAACTGAAATATAAAGAGTGTGCCCATAGCAATATCATTTACATACATGTTGCTTTAATTCTTCAACTGAAGTAAACAATTTTTTTTTGTTGATTTCATAAGCTTCAGCTAATCAGGCCTAATATATTTGAGCCAATAAAAAAAATTACTGAATTGGCCAATTAATACAAATTTTTTTTTTTAATTTATATATATTGTGTAAAAATATGGCCGCTTCAAAATAAGTGCAAACGATAAATTAAAAATTGAAAGGTGCTTTCATAGAGGCCATGATATTGACAAATATGATTTTATTTTTCAGATGCTTAGAATGTATATATAGTTTGTATAGCTACGTTAGCTAAAAGCTCAATAAAATGTAAAGGAAATGAAAATTAAACGATAACCCGATAGTAACTTGTTTTTTAAGTATATTGCATCACATTTTAAACAATATGTCAAGAGGCAAAAATTTGAAATTTTTAACAGCACATCAATATTTAATGCTAAAAATTTATTATCACAAAACAATGCCAGAATATTGAATTTTGTTTTTTTTTTTTTGATAATTTTGTAGTCTTCACACAGTTAATTATAAAATCATTTTTTTAGTTATAAATAATTATTTTATTAAATATAAGAAAAACTGAACTGAACTTTTGTTAGTCTTAGTCTTTCGATTTTTCCAAAATCGAAAAGGCCGATAAAATAAAATATAGATTAACGTCAAATTTTCCTACCATGAATTTAAAAATTATTGATAAATTGAACAATAAAAAACACGTATACAGAATAGACCATGGATTTATTTTAACTTGATTGGTCTTCTTCAAGCACAAGGTCTTTATGTAAAAATAAATTTTTATTTTTGTTTTCGATATTTCACCACACCATTGGGTGGTATTTTCAGCAAAAGAAAAGTGTGCAAATAAAGTTAAAAGTGTATAAGCAATTTTTGTTTTTATTTTATTGATTTTTTCAAAAAAAAAATATTTGTGCATTTCTCTTCTAGCAAATGCCACACAATAGTGTGGCAAAATATAGGAAACAAAAATAAAAATTTACTTAATTTTTATATAAAGACTTTGTGCTTCAAGAAAAAAATTATTTATAAAATATTTTAAAGGTTAAATAGCTATAATTATTTTTTGTTTAAAAGTATTTTACAGTTCAAGAGTTCAGGGCTTTTTATTGGAAAATTTTTTTTTTGATTTTTATTTTTATAAACATATTGATAATTTTAAGTGCAGGGTTTTTTTAATTTCTAAATTCATTAAGAATTGAAAATTATAAAAAAATTCTTAGTAGTTAATTATTAAGCACTAGGTATTTTTTCAATATTTCTCCAAACCATTGGTTGGCATCATCAGAAAAAAAAACAACAATAGAAGAGAAATGGAATGTTTTGAAAAATTTTACAAAGATAGAAAAAGGTTTATTTTTTCGTATTCTCAAGTATAATAAAAAGATATATATCCAGCAAAAAGGACTTTCGACGGGCTCTCCAGCTTCTCCAATTGTGGCAGATATTGTTATGGAGAAATTGTTAGAAAATGTTATTGAAAAATTAAATGTTAAACCAAAAATTATGAAGAAATATGTTGATGATTTGTTTTGTATTAAATCTGAATCTGCCTTCAACGAAATGTTAGAAAAATTAAATGAATTTGACACTTCAATAAAATTTACAACTGAAAGGTAATGTGATGCTAAACTTCCAAATTTAGAAACTTTAATAATAAGAAGAAATAAAAAATTAGTTATAGATTGGTACCAAAAACCAATTGCTTCAGGTGGAATTATTAATTATTATTCTAAACAAAATAAAAGAATTATTATTAAAACGGCCAATAATTTAATTGAGAGGATTTTAACAATTAGTGACAAAGAGTTTCATAGAAAGAAAAAAGAAAGTATTAGAAATATATTAACTGAGAACAATTTTCCAATACGATTAACTAATAGGTTAATTAACCAATTTAATAATAGGAGGAAAAGAGTTATAAGTAGTGGAACGGAACCCAAAATATATAAATCGATAACTTATATACCTGTCTTGTCTGAAAGAATAGAGAATTCAAAAATTGTTCATACAAATAAATACAAAATGGCATACAAGAATACGAACACTATAAATATTTTTAAAACTTTGCCTGACTAAGGGGGCCTTGAAAATCTTATTTCAACATCATAAACATATACAAGGGTAGACGTATAGCCTAAAACGATATCTCTTATTTAAAGAGATGTCACGAAATTTCACATTTTCATTGCAAAATAAACTGTTCATTAAAGATAATTTCATTTTCTGAAGTTTCGCCTGACGATGTGAAGCAATGATGAATTTTCAGTATGTTAAGTGAAATTTTAATATCTTAATTATGTAGAGTTTGTTTTTCTAAATATTTAGTTTTAGACACAATAAAACAGAAAACAAAAAAACTGAAAGAGTTCAACAACAGAATAAAAAAACTTTAAGACATCCATTTGTCTCAGCTTTTTGGGTGGCACATTTCCATCATTAATTGACCGATGTGACTGATTTTTTTCTGGTGCTTTGCAAAAATTAATATCAGTAATACTATAACGTAAAACGTGCATGTTGCCTTTCACCCGCAGTGAACAGTATCAAAACTAACTAAAATAAATCTTTACAAAATTAAGAAATTGTGTAGCAATTAAAACACCACCAACAACAACAACAACAAAAGTAACTAAAATAGAAAAATCACTAACAAAATATTGTTGTTATTAGCAAGCAATGCAATGTGCAGCATCTGAGCAATGAGATTTTTTCTATTTCTTTTAATACCACAATAAATAAAGATGCTTTTGAAATTGTTTTGTGTGTTGCATGCATGAAAGAATCGTCATCATCACGACAACACAAAAAAAGTAAAAAAACAATGCAAAAAAACAACAGCAGCAGTAGTTAGTACTTAGTTACATAGTTGCAACACAGTTTTTATTTTGCCAAAGCCAAACATTTAGTCATTTAGTAGAATTTAATTAAAGTAAGCAAAATGAAGTTGAAAGTGTTTGGTCAGTGTGGCCATAAGAAGAGAAAACTTATAGTCAGGCAGTTGTATGGAAGTAGGTTTATGTGGTCTAGCCATGTGGGAATATATTGTGAATGAATAATGGTAACAGATGCTGCGTGCTGGGCCATACAAATGAAGCTAGCGGCAGTGGTAATGGAAGATAAAATTGTATGCTGTACATTTAACCAAATAAGTGGATGGCCAACCTTCATTGTAAAACCACAGTAAAAATATAAAAAAATATGAAAACACTTAAAAATATTCATGTTAAAATGTTAAAAATTAAAACACGCACATAAACATATGGAAAAGTTATCGTAGAATAAATATAAATAGTTGATGTGTTATTGTCAGTAAGTTTTATTGGTCAAAGCCTCTAAAGATACACTCTCCTTTTTATAGGTTTATTAAGGCGTTAGTTGAATAATATGATTTTTTTTAGGAAAATTGTGTAATATTTCTCAATTTTACTCTAGTTAGAAAACGTTTAAAATTTAATATGGCAGGAAAGTATTTTGACAACTGGCAGTTTAGAGCTAGTCTATTGAAAAGAGCCGTTGTTTCGTTGGGCGTGTGTCAGGTAAAACCATTGTATTGAAACCACATGTCGTGCCGGCCCATGTCCTTAATTTCTGCCCAGAAGAAGTATCTCTCGTGATAGCGAACACCATTCACGATAATATTAAATTAAGTGGAGCAAAAAAATTGACGTTTAGGTGTAACTCACAATATACGATAGGCATTATGGTCATTATGGTTGAGCTAAATACAAAAATTAAATAATTACTTGACGTTAACATTAAGTTTTACTACTGTTTTAATTGCTTTTTTAAAGTCGGTGTTAAGTTTCTTATTTAGTTTTTTTTATTACGAAAAGTATTTTTGCAACTAAACATTTTCTTGAATCCATCAGTGAGAAATTTGTATAAATACTGCACATGTGATACAAAAGTAAAAAAAATCATGTTATCCATTTAGATAATATATTATTTGCTACAAAATTTTTGTAATTTTTCTTTCTTTTCAAAGTTTATATAAAATAGTATTGTCATTTTCCGTCTTATCTGACTGTTTTGAAATCAAAGGCGAGCACTTTCAATGTGAAAACATCATTTCTCAAGCCGCGGCGTAATTAGTACTGGTGAGTCAGTGTTGACATTCAGGTAGTTCTGTTGTTAATTTCGTATCTATTCAAGTAGGCAAAATGCCAGCCACCTGGCATTTTATGCAAAGGAAATTTATGGATACCTCGGTATTTTATTATTATTATCTAGGTACGTGTGTCCATCTGAGGGTCTTTTTCGTTTGTTCGTTTGCATGAGTATTTTAAATGGTGTAAAAATTATGTCTGAGGTCGTGTTTACCTGTTCGTTTATAATGTCATTATTGAAAGTTTTTGTTTTATAAAATATATAAAATATTGCATACAATACTTTTAACATTTTATTTTGTGTTCTCTTCTTTTAATATTTATTATTACAAACCAAAGGGTAAAACCATATCGCTATTGTTATGTCTGTCACTGCCCTCATTTTTTTTTTAATATAAATAAGAAGACTTCACAAATTTTTATCGAGGATGTATTACTATAGTCTAAAGTCTTTACCAATAAACACAAAAAATTAAAAGGTAGCCCTGAAGGGGTCGAGGTATTCACAAAAATGTGAGAGATGAAATAAATAAAACTTTATATTAAAAAGTGTAAGAATATTAATATATTTTTCACGTATGTGGCTTTGTTGTTAAGAGTTTTCATGCTGAATCCTTTTTAAAATAAATTTAAAACCTTAAGTTTAACATTAATTGTCATACTTAAAAAAAACAATATTTTAAAAATAAATTTGTTTTTAAATGCGTTTTAAATTCGGTTAGACTCACAATTTTCACATTAGCCATCCAACCCATATTTATTTTATTAAAGGGTTTATTTTATTAAAAAAGCATTTTACGCATCTGGTTTACTGTTGGAATTATGACTGTTAGATAATTTAAGTTCTTAAGCTTAGAAGCATAAAAATTGAAAATATTTAAATCAAAACCTTTGATTGTGCTTTCGAACACTTATTGTTTCAAAACTTTTCTTACGTTAAGTCAGCTAAATTACCACAAATGGGCCGTGGTATGGCATTTTGGTATCTTACATTATTCTACAACAATAGGTTCTCACACTAATTATTATAAATCCAAAATGATAATCCTTAATTCAGTCATTTTAAAGAACTTTATAGAAAACTATACTTCGTAAAACTGTTGCACATGAAACAGCTTTTAAAGTGCAATGAAGGTTAATTGTTTTTAAACAATTATCCTATGGGAATTCCCTTTTAAAAATCCATTTACAAATAAATATTTTCAATATTTAAATACGCATGACTGTAAAAAATTATGCGTGTTTAACTATCACTTGTTATAGGAGTGTTAACTTTGTTTTATTTTAAACACACTTTAAAGTAGATTGAACAAAAAAACAAACAAACAAATATTAACAAGCATTGATAATGTATTTAAATGATAATATCCCAGCGATCCAGTTAACTTAACTTTGAATTTGTGACAGAATATGAAACTAATTTGAAAATAACAGAGACTCCTTTTAATTACAGTGAGATTTTAAGAATTTTATCAGCTTTATCTCGAATTTAATTTATATTTTTGGCCGGTAGCTTATAATTATGTTTATTATTATTATTTTATAAACAAAAATTTAGGTCTATTCCGAAGTTTGAGTTAGAATTCGTTGAATAATTTTGTTTGTCAATCAATAGCTTCTCCAATGCCGGTTGGAATTTTTATTTTGTTTTTTTTTAACATGTAAATTCCTCTTAGCTCAACATTTCACAACTTGTCAAACTTTCTGGCATTTAGCATAAAAAATGTAGTTTTTAGAATAAAACCAAATGCGAAAGAAGTCAATCGTTTGTGTGAACTTCATCTTATTGCCATTTCCATTGAATAAATAATAATTTAATTTAAGAAGTCTATCTATTTTAGTACAATAACTAACACGTCTTTTATACCTCTAAACTAATTTCATTGTAATAAGCTCCTGCAGGAAGTAAAAAGAATTTGTTTTTTTTTTAAATAATATTAAAAATAAGTTTTTTTAGTAATTGATTTTAAGCATTAGGTCATTATTTAATAAAAAATTTTTAAAAAACTTTATTTTTTATTATTTTTTCGATATTTCGCCACATCGTTGGTTGGCATCATCAGGAAAAACAAAAATAATGAACAAACAATTGTTTTTTTTTTTTAATTTTTTATTAAATAATGACCTAGTGCTTAAAATTAAAATATTAAAAAAGTTCAAAAAATTATAACTATTATATTAAAAATAAATTACAAAGAAAATGTAATATTGAGCAGTTTAGTGAACATGTCAAACATGCCTACAAAACTAGAAATCTTAGGAACTCTATTCAGGAAGAATATATAGTTTGTGGAAGTCTTTGTAGTCTTTTAGAATATTTAAAATAAAAATAACAGTTTAAATAGAAAATTCAAGGATAGTCCAGCGTTAAGTTTTATGCCCAACTTAATTTGACATTTTTTTGTTTCAGTTTTTGACAAATTCAATTATGAATGAACAGCGTGATAAGATTTCGGAAGCCTTCTATAAAAGTAGGGGTTCAAATCAAAATGCATTTCGTGAACTTCGTGTAGTTTTTGCTCAACATAGTCGATTAAATGTGTAGACAAACGAAAGAATTATGCACAAATTTCAGAAAATAAGGGTCACCCAGTTCGTTTTGCAAAAAATATAGCTGTTCTACGCGATAGTGTGGAAGAAGAACTCGATTCGTCATCCAATCAAATTATTAGAAATCTCATGAACATCAATGATGCGACTTTTAAATAAAAAAATTTGAATTTACGATCTTGCAAGGTTTAATTCACTCAAGACTCAAGAGCTAAAACCTACTGACCATTTCTAGCATCATCAATATACTGTTTGGTTGGTTGAATATAAGGAAATAAAGGAGACTTTACAAATGAAATAATTTTAAGTCAAAGAAATTGCGAATATGGACCTGGACGAAATTTGGTTCCACTTGTTACACAGGTCACGAAATAGTGGCTTATTTTTTCGAAGAAATTTAATGAACCACAACAAATATGTGATTTGATCCCGTTGAGGTTTTTTTTGGGTTATTCAAAAGAAAAAGTCTACGTTAATAAGCTAATCAACTGAAGTGATAAAGGATAAGTTAACATGTCTCATTGAAAATATGAACCATCATCTAGAGGTATGCAATGGCGAGCATAGATCCTTCTATTCTAATAAAAAATATCAAGAAAATTCTTTAATTCTATTTATAATTAATATTTATAGTTAATATTTTAATGCCATCACCGATTATTTAGCAATTTAAGTGTAGGCTAAAAGAATGTGTAGCTAAATGAATTGAATTTGTAAGGAGAGGGAAAAATTTATATTTTCTCAATGATATCTATGCATTTGCATTCGAAATTATTATTGTGACCCATGCATCGTGCAAGAGGATATTTGCCTTTGTTATTTGTTGTTCATCAGTTGTAAGTTCTTAATAATTAATAGATTTATGAAGAGCGCAAAGTACAGAAAATGACTACCAAAACAAGATCTATAATTGGATAAAATCATTTAACAAGCATCAGTAAAATCTTAAAAGCAATACAAGATATACATAATATTATTAATCATGTGTTTAAGCAGGATACATTAATACAATAAAACTTAACGTTACAGATATTAAAATACTTTCTACAATAACGACTTGCAGTGCAACTAATAAGTACTAACGAATGGGTATCCTATGGAAGAGGTGTAAAAAAGTCATCTTTAATGCGAAATCGCTGCAAGATTAATAAGCGATTAATAAGCATCAATATTGATGAATATTTTTTTTTATCATTAAAAAACCTATATTTATTTTTTGTTTATTTTGAATTTTAACATTAACATTAATGATATGTGCGTAAATTTTCCGACGGGGTTTAATTTACTTTTATTTGGGTACGGTTTCCCGTCGATCCTCGTCAAATTTGGTTTGTGAACAAACCGATTTCGGCCGTTTGCCATCTTCAGTGTTCTCTTCGTACGAAGAAATTAACAGTATGTCATGTATGTCATGTTTTGAAACTACAATTTTTTGTGAGTAGATAACATGATATTAGAAAAGGCGATCTACAGCTTGAAATATTAAAAACTTGAAACATTCAAAATTCAAGAAATTTATACTATTTTTTTATAAATTGAAAAAAGTTATTTTATAATTATTTAACAATAATTTATAAATGAGTTTATATTGAAAATCCCTACGAAAATGATAAAACTATTCTATTCCGATTTATTATGAGTTTTCCCTCTTTTAAATTTTAAAATGGCTTAAAATAACATTTAAATTATTTTAAATGCCATTTCGTATATTTGTATTTAATATTCATCAATTAACTTTAAAAAAATCCTATCAAACTCACAAGTCATCTGCTTAAAATCAAATGAATAAAAATTGTCAATGTTTTAATTGGCATTTGCTGGGATTTTTTAATTCAAAGCACTTACACATTCGCATATTGACCATTTTATACATTCGCTTCTCCAAATGCGGTTTAAATGTCATTTAGTGTTGACTGTGGCATGTGTGTATGTTTACTTAAATGTAAGCAAATGTGTGAAAGAGTTTTTTTTTTGTATGTTTATTTATAATATGCACTTGAAGTTGTTGCTGCTTTTAATTTTTAGTTAGTATTTTCATTTTTATGATAATTAAATTTTTATTTACTATAGTCTACTTTGGGAATTTGTCAAGTGTTTAAAATTGTTTTAACGGAACGGGTGTTACAAAGTTAATGAAAGATATGAGTTGTCGCGTTATCTTTTTTTGGTTTATATGAAAAATCAAGAATATCAAGAGACTTATACCTAAACTAATAGACTAAGCAGTATAACATTTATACGTAGACATATAGACAGATGCCATTGGGCTGTATTTTTAGTATGTCATTCCATTTTATTCAAATCATGCATTCATATTTTAGAATCCTTTAAGTGAACCTAAACAGTGTACAATTTCGAAATTTTAAAATATATTTTTTTTCTCTTTTAATAAAGATTGGCCAAATTCACAGTGTTGAAATAAAGATAAATCAAATAAGTTAAACTAATTGATAATGACTCAATAATCATTAAGCCAGTTATATAGTCTTTCCTAGAAAAATATCTGTTATAAAATTTTATCTAATACTATGCAGTTTAGTTCACAGAAAAACCCAAAGACCTTTCTGCTTGTTTTTGAAGACGCAGTAATATTATTCTTTACCAGGCCTTCGGGAGTTATTTTTTCAAGCCAACTGAAAATTAAAATTAAAGCCTGGTATTTCGAATAACCTGCTTTTCACACAAGTAATTTTTTTTTTTATAAAACCTGAGCAGATATCATATTATCAACTTACAAGTACCATGAATAGGCCACCTTTAAATTTAAATTTTATTAATTCTTTTATTAGTTTTTAAAGTATCTGCCTATAACAGTTCAAAATAAGAATTTAAACATGCACTTGGGAGCACTCTTTAATGTTTATTTTTATTTTTGTTTATATTTGCAGCAGATATAATAAGAGAACTTTTTTACAAATTTCAAGTTTCTAGCTGAAGGGTCTTTTTTTAAGCCCAAAAGTATAAATAAAATAAAAAGCAGCAAAAGAAATATAAGTAATTTTAATTAATTTATCTTTTTAATATTTTATAAATAATTTTTATTTATGAAAATTAAAAAAAAGTTTATTTTTATTTTCAATAATTTGCCACACCATAAGGTGGTGTTTAAAATAAAAATAAAAAACTTATTATTTGGTATCATAAATATTTTATGATAAAGAAATCGAGAGCACAATAAACGTTAAATGTATAAAGTTTAATGTATAATTATAAAATAATAAAAATTATAATAAATTTATGAAATTTATAATAAAATTTATTTGATTTATTTAATTTTTATATAAAGACGTTGTTTCTCCAAAAAATATTTATGAAAAAAAATAATTTTATTAAAAAAAATCTCTGGCCATCGCAGCTGCATTTGAAGACGTTTATTTAATAATTATAATTTCGGCACAGCTTTTCAAACAGTACTGGAAATATGCCATGAATAATAAGAAAAATGTTCGCTCCTAGACTTCAATTGTACAGGATCAGTGTCTTAAAACATTAATTTTTATTATAAAATTATCAATAATAAGTCCATATTTTGCGGTCGCTGTGTGGACACAGTTTCATTCTATTGTAATCAGAATTCATACGGTTTGCCAATTCTATTCATAAGCCGGCATTAAAACATCTCTCGATATTGCGGTTTCCAAGATGACAACTTGTGACAGATTGACAAACAAGAGTGCGCCTTTTACTCTTTCGGTATGGATCTTTTAACACATATTTTGTCCCTCAATATTGATACATAACCATCATCTCTGACAATGTTTACAATGTTTTTACAGTTTACTATACAATGGAAACATATAGCAAGATAAGGCAAATTCCATTTTCTACATTTTTTTTACAGGTGGCACCACATTCCTATTATATATTATGTTATATAACAGCAATAGATTTTCGTAAAGTTGACCGACCAATTATATCACCGTAGATTCGCTAATTTCAGTCAGGAACAACCGGCAGATTTTTCTGAAAAAATTGGCGCCTTTGGGCTTCTGAAAATCTTAAAGCGATTATTGAGAAGCCTTTGCATGCTCAATGTATCACTGTATAGTGCGCTATGTGGTGTGGAGGCGTGATTCGGCCGTTCTTTTTCGAAGATGAGGCTGAAAAGACGAAACGCTAACAATTCAATTTTACTTATTACTGACGACGCGGATATCAGTGACATGTAGTTTCAACAGGAATTTATTGCAAACCAAATTTCCCGATCGCATAATTTCACGACAATCAGTATAACATTACTGTATTATTTTTTGTGAAGCCAATCGAATCGATGTCAGCCTTACAACTCAAAATCTTTGAAGTGATTAACGAAATAGGACTGCCATTTTGCCAAAAAGTGATTCAAACTTTTGCTGATTGAATCGGCATCTATCAACGTAGTCGTGGTGGACATTTGCCAAATATCATTTTTCATTCATAATTGCGAAATTTTCGCTTCATAATACAATACAAATTTAAATCAACTTCATCTAATTTTTTTTTGATTTAGAAAGCAAACTTCTTGTTGAAATACCTTTTATATATATAAGTCCTTTTTGAAAGTTCTCTTCTTTTATTATCCGCCATCATCAAGAGGATTTAGTTTAAGATGTTTCTTATGAACTGATATGTTAAATCATGAGATACCTGCTAGATGATAAAGATATTTTAAATACAAATAAACCAAATACTTACACTCTGACACCGATAACTTATACAAGAAAATAAACACACAAAATAAAAAATAAAACTAACAAACAAACAACAGACCAAAATGTCAATGCAGATTTCTATCTAAATAAACAATTTGTTGTTACTTTTTTGTGATGTGTAGAAATATATATATATAATAAACGAACAAGTATACTACTTTGAAAGTAAAGGGTGTTGTTATAGGGGTATAGGACTGAGACGTAATAAAACAACGATGATTTTTGAAATTGAGATGAAATTTACTATCTTCGGAAGATAATCTTCTGACATTATAATGTAAAAATAACTTCTAGTATAAGATTAACACGGCTGGTTCGGATGTAAACAATATGGATCCCAATTTTCGAAAACTTTTGCCAATAAGGCGGCGAAGATTTTCCTCCCTGTGGCCGGGTTTGGCTTATGATAGTGACTACATATCCTTACAACAAATAGTCTAGCGGCGTTTAATCGTACAATCTTGAAAGTCAATTAATTCACAGGTTGCCGTTTACAAAACGTTTGCTTCAATAAATTAATCTGTTCAGACAAAAGTGAGCTTTATCGCTAAATAAATTTCGCTTATGAAATCGGGGTCGGGTATTTTGAGTAGAGCCATGTTTCTCAAAATAAATTTACACAATTTGGCAATGTTGTTCAAGCGCCAGTTTATTCTTTGCTGAAATGGCATACAAATGGAAACATAAATCACTTGACAACAGCTGACAAAATGGCTGTCAGTTAAAAAATGATGCCAGCTTGAAGTTCTATATCTCTATAAAGAAACGTCCGATACTATAGCTTTTTGTGGTTTTTTTTTTTTTTTTTTGTTTGCAATTAACCTGGGGGTCTCATTATCGATGAGTTGCGTAGACTAGCTATTTCACATAATCTCACCGAAGGCAAATTTGTTTTTGAATAAACCAATTGTGGGACGAACTGTGTGGCTTGATGCGCGGTTTTGTTGAAACCATGGCTCATGCACACCATGGTTGTTTAATTGTTGAATGAAAAAGCTAGTAATCATTTCCTTTGGTTACCACTAATTGTAGCGTACTGAACAGCATCGTTTTTAAAGAAATACTGATCATTAGACTTCACCAGCTTATGTAGCATAAGATAGTAAGTTTTTCTGAATGTTTAAAAAAACACTTGAGGATTTTTATTACTCCAACTATGGTAGCGTATCTATTCACAAAAGAAGTGAAAGTTATTGCCAAATAAAATTCACTTATGAAATTGGGATCGCATATTTCAAGCGCAACGATTATTTTTAAAATAAATTTGCACAATTTAGAAGCGTTATTCAACAGTAAGTCTGTGCAAAAACTAAACAAAATTGCCGCCAGTAAAAAAGTTGTAGTTAACTCTAAATTCTTTACCACTATAAAAAATACCCTTTATAATAAGCAAATAATAACAACTACATCCTTAGCAGTATCTGTATGTGTATGTCTTAAGAAGTCGTTCAATGTGCAGATGATTTCAAATGTTCATAATCAGCCTACAGCTTTACCTTTACCAACAGAAGTTCTGTTTTATTTTCTGTGTTTAACAATAAATTTCATTTCTGCAAATCCTTAAATGTCATTGTGTGATTTAAGGATGTTGCCTTTTTTGTGCCCATGTCTTTAATAAACTTGTTCAAAAGTAGAGAATCTCTTCGTCTTATTAGACCATATAACTTGGGATTTGTATTGTCTTAAAGGTGGTTACATGCCCTCTTCTACCATTTTTGTTTAAATTATATAGAGTTTAGTTTATTTTATAGGTCCTGGGTGTTTATCTGCTTTGTCTTATTTCTATCTTGTTGCTAATGTGGTGTTGAGTATTCAACAAAATTGAAATTGTGCCAATATTTTTTTTTGTATTTTTTGGTTCCTCATTTTCGTTTAGGATTGTTCTTTTATGTCTGTGTATTAGATTTTTAACATAATTTAGTGTAAATTGTAAATGAAATGTAAGTCCATAATTTTTAAAGTACTTGACAGTTGCTTCATTTAAAATAATATTCAAATACAAGAAAAAGAGTATTAACATAAAAAAGGTTATTGAATTTGATAAATGAATTTTTTTTTTTCTTAAAAATTATTGGGTTTCTAAAATTTCTCCAAAACTCTTAATACACTAGAATGAATGATTTTTGAATGAGTTTTATTTTAGAAAAATAAAATATTTAAAATTGTTTAAAAATTAGGTTTTAATTTTTTTTTGTATTCCAAGTAGTGCAGTTTACTGCTTCGAAAATCAAATTTGGTAAGATTTTACGTCTTTATAACAGCTCTGCTGTTAGCGGTAGTTCTTTCTTGGGATAAGATTTTTCCATTGACACAGCTATTGGCGAGTGTGACACAGGTCTTTCCAAATAAAAGATCCTGTTGGAAATGTATTCATTTTTATCAAAAGTTTGTTGTAATATTAATTAGGCTCTAGCAATGGATAATGAAGAAATAAATAAATGTGTTGACTCAATCCACCCTGAGAGCAGTGATAATATAAGTGTAATTAAAATTTCCTGAAGAAGCTACCACAGGTATTCGAGTTTTCTAATTTATTTAATACTTCATGATCCAGACCTAGTACCCAATTAATATTACAACAAGATTCTAACAACCCAAGAAAAGGTCGAACAAAATAGAAACAATTTCATTCATTTTTATTATAACTTAAACCAGAATTTTTAGTTAGATTTTTTCCAATTGGAACAGGTTTCATATCACGAATGTTTTTTTTCAATTATTTTAATTTAATTTCAATTTACATAATTAAGTTTACCTAAGATGCTTAGTTTTTAATACAAAAAATTATAATTCTTTAAAATTTAAATTATAATAATTTATATACTCTTTAGAAAGAATGGAAATAAAAATAAACTTCTAATAAACATCCTACTCATATATCAGAGTACCTAATGCACCAAACGAACAAGAACTTAATAAACTTGTCACTGTTATGTGTTTTGACATCAAAATAACAAAAAAAAAACAAAAACAAAATATTTCAACACAAAATTTTAATGCAAACTTTTGCCCAAATAGTTTTCAATGTTGCTTGTACTAAGTTCCTAATAATCAGGCAAAAAAGCCTTGTATATCTAAAGTAGAAGTGTTAAATTTTTGTGCAACATTTGCGTAAAATTGCTAACGGCTAATGTAAAAATTAGAAGATGACGACGACAGTAATGATTATCATGAAAATATGTTACGTTTGTTTTTATTTAAGCCCGCTAAGACTGTAATTTGTAAAGCATAACAAAAAATTAAAAATAAAGAAATTTTATTCAAAAAATTTCTTCTATTCCAAAAAGTCTTACATGGCATAAAAAATTTAGAATCATGTTGGGCACATAAATAACACGTCTATTCTTGAGGAAGCTTATTCGGAACGTTTTAGTCGGTTATATTTTTGAGCATGTCTAGCCATATGTTCTCATTAATTATTGCCGGCTTAACAGTTCAAACCAGTAACCTCATGTGGCCTAAGGAATATAATCGAAACATATTAAATTGCACGACCTTGAATTTCAATAAACATCTCATTTCCCGAAATCGATTTAAGGCCGAATTTTGACTTTAAGAAGTCAATGATTCCGGTTATCATACGCCGTGCCTTGCAATCACATAATAATATTCCGAGGCTTACCCTAATCATGCGATTTCCTTTGATTGTTATGTGGTCCCTGCCTATCATCGTTAAAATTGAATAAAACATGTGTTGTTCTGGATATAATGAGATCTGTAAGGTCTGTTGTAAATTATCTGCTTTCCTTGTGTAACAATTGTATTTGGCAAAATTGGGCTCCTCACTGAAGATAATTTTACGATATAAATTTACGTCTATAAATTGCTGATTTTTTTTTAAATTATATTTAAATAATTTGGTAACGTTGTCTATAGTCTGAAACTATGATAATTTGCTAGAGTATGCAAATTAAGAATATCAAAAAATTGAGCACAGTATTGTAGTTCGTTTGACACCTAAATCTTTACTCAGTTCTATGGGGCTTAAAAAAGACAGCCATTATTTATTTATATACGTGCCATGCCACATAGACTCTATAGTACATATTTACAAGAATCACATGCAAACACACATACCTTTACTTTAAGCAAAAATATAAGTGAAACTTATAAATAAAGGGAAAATATTATTTTCTTAAAAGTTTTCATACAAATTTTGTTTTGTTTTTGAGTTTTGATGTTTAACTTGTGTGATGACAGAACTCTTATTACCACAACCGAAGGGAAAAATAATGTGTATCAGAATTTCTTCAAAGTACTGCTAAGGAAAAGAGGGAAGTTTTAAAAAGTCTCTAGCTTATTCTTTAAATCAAAGCAATAGTTTAATTGCTCAATGTTTGATAAAATCTAATTGGGAATGGGATTTTTTACACAAGACCTGAATTAAATTCGAAAAACTAAGCCTTTCTGAGTATAATTTTATTTTCTTTTAAATCATTAAATACACTCAAGGCAAAAAATACAAAACTAATTTTTAGTTATAATAGTTTTTGCCATTTTTGAGAAATAAAAATAAATCTTTCATTAAGCAATTTTTAAATACAGGAAATTATTAAAACAAAAAATTTTTAGTTTGACCCTCGTAAATGCAAATTACTGATTTTATAGAGCACCGTGAAAATTTCAAGCTTCACAAATGTTATCTTCATACTTTAAGGAGGTACAAAGAGAAACAAAAATATTTTACTTCAGGAGAACACATTTGCTTTAACACAATAGTATTCAACTGTTCATTGGTTGCGATTCCAACACATTACTACACATATTTACTTACTTTCTGGCAGACTGAATAAAATTTTGTTCTTGAGCCTTCCATTTTCTACAAATCGTAGTATTACGGCAGAGTAAAAATTAAAAATCTTATGAGTTCAGGGTGTAAAATCCTTCTTAAGCCGTTAACTTTAAATTAATTTAATTTATGTTCAGCTGAAATTTACTTTTTGTTCTTTATTCCTTCATCGTCATGCTTGCAACAAATGTCTTGGAATTAATTTTTGTTTTCTTTTGTTTTCATTTTTCTTTAGATTTCTTTTCTCGGTTGTCTTTTGGTTTTTAACAAAAATATTTGGCATTCAATATTTGTTTTATTTCCGTTGGTCTTAAAGTCCGTAAAGAAAAAATTAAACAAAAACCCATTTGTTTGTTTTTTAATTCCAATTGTTGTCCTTTTTTCGTGGCTTACGTAACTACACACATACATACGCACACATTTATTTAATTGTTAAACTTTTTTAATCGTAAAACTTTGTTTTTATAACTGATTTTTGGTGGATTAATTTCTTACTGACTTATAACGTAGACAAGTTCTGTTACAGGTTGTTGTCCTGCAATTACTTTACTTCTGGCATTGAAGGGTAAATTCGTCGTTACTTTTTAGTATGATCCTTTCAACAAATGTTATTATGAAATAAAGAACAATGATTTAAGCAAAAAGAGCTACAAAACTTAGTTTATTAAAAAAAAATATTTTTGATTAATTGAAAATTCTTTTTGGACTTTTTACAATTTCAACAGTTACTCTCTAAAAAAGTTTTTTAATATTTAAATCCTAGCAGCAGTCAGTCGCTCTTTCTTATATTTAAAATACAATTTTATTTT
The DNA here is from genome assembly GCA_030448955.1 of Trichopoda pennipes. Lineage (NCBI taxonomy): Eukaryota > Metazoa > Arthropoda > Insecta > Diptera > Tachinidae > Trichopoda > Trichopoda pennipes. The sequence goes on from JASKUP010000023.1 coordinate 10,016,332, forward strand.
ATATGCAACTTGACAGCAAAAAAATATGATTTGCCTATAAATAATGATCAGCTGTCGGACCGCACTTACTTAATAAAAAATATATGCCCAATAATATACTATTCAATTTTTCACGCAAACTGCTATCAAAACTGCTATCAAACTTCACAAAAACCAGCATGAAATGTTAATACAAAATTGTTGCAAAAGTAATACTTTATTTAAAATGCAGTATTCATGGATATCTGGCGACATAAAGCAGCACTTATTTCAACTCTTCACAAAGTAATTACAGCTTATATTATTTTTGGTCGAAAACATTGTTTCCAGCATTATTTTTTGTTGCTACTAAACGTAAAACCAGAAACATCTCAAACTATACAAAGTACAACTTCACCAACATTATTTCTTTTAGCCAGCTCAGCTGTTTTCGTATAAAGCTTAGTGTACCCTGTTCTAATTTGCAAAAAGTGTTGAACAACATTTGATATTTCGCTTGAACATTTAGACAATATGTTGCCAGCTGATTTTCTCTTTTTATCTAATATTAATGTTGCGCACTACGGCAGACAAGATGAATCAGACCGTGTTGTTCGCAACAAAATTATGACTTATTTTAATTCCGACACCTGTTACTTGGCAGCGAAAATTCGCTTTTTTGGAGGAGATTCCTAATTAAAAATAGTTTACGAAATAAAAAATTTATAATTTCACTAAAAATAAATAATTTCACTAAAAATAATTAAAATTATCAAAATGCTTTAATAAAAAGATCTGTTTTTAAACAAAAAAAATCTTTTTTTATTAAATAACTTTTAATAAGGTGGATACGTAAGGCAATAGATTTTATTGCAAAGAATAATATGGAAAATATTAAAAGAAAAACTTTGGCTATTATAAAAAAATTCATATACTTATTTCAGCCTTTTGTTTTGTGTGGCCAGTCTTTAAAAAATTTGAAAACTCTTATTTTACTATGTAAAAATTATTATTATGCATTAATATTAAAAATAAGTAGAGCAGAGATCTCATCGTAAAGCATTCTCAGAAAACTCCCAGGGATCCTGAGATTCGTCTCAGATGCAAGTCGCATCCACCACCAGATTTTTTGATGCTTTTCATTTTGGGTTGTAATACCGTTTGCTACTCAAAATACTCCTCCAGTTTTGCTTACATGCTTCATCTAATAATAATCAAAAAAGATCATACATATGCACATATATTTCAATCCTTACCAGGTTTTTCAATCTCTTTAGCAATATCTATCCACGATGATTTCGCGGCACTGCGGTTAGAATATATCACATGGGACTTGTCCCAAATAACTTTTCTTTTTTTACTGCAGAAATAAGGATACACTTTTCTGCGTCACTAAATTTTATTTTTTCTTTTTTACTTTTTAATAAATTTACGCTTTTCTCCTTATTTTTGGCACAACAAATTTAAAATTAAAAATACAGCTGTTGCTCACAATTCCGTGCGAAAAAAGTGCTGCTCATATTGTTTCGTAGTTAAAAAAAATGTTGCCTGAAACGTTAGAAAAACATGCTGCCAGAAACATTTCGTGAGTTTTTCAAAAATAAACAGAGTACTAGTTTAGCAACATTATTTCTTATTTATTTCCTACGAATTATTTTTATATGGGATTTGAAAGCATTTCGCACGAATTTATGAACAGAGTATCAGGCTTAACATTTAGTCTGTAATTTAACGATACATCGACTTACAAAAGAATAAATTTCTAACTAAATTGACTAAATTTGACTAAATTTCTAACTAAATTTACAATAATGAACATTTAACCACAAAAACTGCGCACCTATAGCGGAGAGAGAGGAAAATATTGTAGTTGCATTTGCTAAGATTATTGATAAAATTAGTTATCGATATTGTATCATTTGCAAAAATTGGGCCACCGTTACCTCACTGTAGGATTTGGCTGTGACACCTTGTAACACACAGCTAATGCGAAGGCTGCTGGCCAAGTTTTATTGGAAAATTTTGTTAAGCGACAAGGCTTTATTTGGCATCATTAGAGCGTAAATTTTTAAAGACAAAGAAGAAAGAAGGTTTACGTTGATTACATATTTTTTTAGCGAAAATGAAAGAATTGTCTTTTGCTGGCATTAGGATTTAACAGGACACAGCACGCAAAATAATGTTCCGGCTCAGAGGAGAGGCAAGTTCTGTGAATTTTATTTCACGTTTAGGGCCGATCAATTAGCCGCCTGTATTCTTGGAGTTAACGTCTTTAGACTATTTTTTGTGGGATTATATTAAGGCTCATGCCAATGGGCCAAGCCTGTAATGGTTTACTTTCTGAAATATTTATTCTTGAGACAACAGCCGATATGTTGGAGAGAGTTTGCTGAAATTGTTAGTGTAACTCAACAGATTATAAAATTTGTAACAGCTGCTAGGCCGCATATGAAAATTAGTGCATAATGAATTTAAAAAGATAATGTTGCTAAAACTTTTGCTAGCTCCGTTGACTTTATGAATAGACACAAACTGTTTCTGGCTTCATGTTTATAAACAGCAAAATATTTCTGGCAAAGGTTAAAATGTAAAGGCAATAAAAAGCACAGTTTCGTTCTAAATCATGATGGTTCTCTTTGCTAATTATCAAAATTTTCAAGTAAAATGTGTTGCCAAGAATTTCAATAATATAAGTAAAAATAAAATTCAAATCATAAAGAAAGGGTCAATTGAATAATTGAAAGCATATAGACTAACTTATTGAATAATATTCCTGCTACGCGCCATAAATATATGGTTAATATGCATAGGGTAGGATAACACCGAATATTTTACATAATCAACAACTCAACACTTTCCAACATGATTATGACAAAATATTTCAATTGTAGCTGCTGTGTGTATTGTTTGATATTATTATCTTTAACTTACGCCTGAACAAAAAAGAAAATATCTAAAAAATCTTAAATACATTGTACTGGGCTACCGACTTTTCTTAAATGTTTTCTTAGAAAGTGTAAAAGTAAAATAGCTTAAAAGGGGGCAAAGTCATTATGCATGACAAAATTTACAAAATTGTTGAAAATGCAATTCTAAACAATACACAGATTGACAAACATATTTAAATAAACTGAAAAAAAAACAAAAAACAAAACAATGAAAACTAGAATATTTAACAGAAACAACAACAAAATATACTGCAAACACAGATTTCTAAACATCAACAGGATGTAAAGTTTTCTATATCTGTCAGAACAACTAAAATGAGTGTCTGTCAGAGTTAAGATAAAAACAATTAACACAACCAGAAGACAGTAAATTGTTTAAATAAAGAAAATTTGATGAAAACTCGTAATAAAATTAAATAAAAACAAAATATATTATTGCATAGGGTTATCCATGTTGTAGTCTACATTTGTTTAAACCTTTTTGGTGAACCAATAATTGGTATAAGAAAAAAGTTAACATTTTGGTAACATACGTTTTGTATTCAAATAATAAAATATAATATTAAAAATTTAAAGGCTGGCTCAGGCATGGATATGGAACTCTTCATGTGTAATTCTAACTCACATAATTCACATCGTCCAATTCTAAGCAAACGATTATCGTTGTATATTGCAAAAACAAAATCACATAGGGCCGTTAAAACGTTTTATAGCAGGGCGTAGCATCTTAAATGCCAGATATTATATTTTTTTTTTTTAATTTTTGACGACTAACTCTGTTAATAAACTGGATATTAAACAAATAATAAACGACTTTATCAGTTTTTCAAGACGAACTTTGTTTTTGAATTGCAGCAATAGCAACACCATGATAGTTTTGACATTTAGTTTTACAATAAATTAATTTTCTTACAAAAATCGCATTCAAATAACTAAAATCCACTATGAAAATGGTGGTTCTGTTAAAATTACATTTCCTAAAATTCGTCATATTTTCATCAGGCTCGTTACAAATGTGCGAATACCAACTTGTGTTCGACCGGGTCGTTCACCTGAAAACATCGCAGCCACGAGCCATAATCTTGAAGCAGATTTAAATTTGTGAATTCGTGGACGTTCTCAACAATTGGGATTATCCAAAGCCACCAAATGGCGAATTTTTCATAAGGATTTGACTTTGAAGCCTTACAAGGTTCAGCCGGTGCAGGAATTGAAGCGAACCGATCATTAACATTGCCATATATTCGCTCAATTCATTCAGGAACGAGCAGATTAAGCGTTTCTTCACTTGTCAGGGTAAGAAAACAAGCCACATTTGATTTTCCAAGAATCCTAGAGCGATTATTAGGAAAACTCTTCATGCTCAGCGTATATGGTGCGCTTGATTGAGCTGTTTTTTTTTTTTTGAAAATGCTGCTGGAAGTGCGATAAGGATCAATGAACTGAATTTTGGCGACGTTGATATCACTGACATGTGGTTTTAACAGGACGGTGCCGCATTTCATACAGCCAATTAAACAATTTATTGCGAGCCAAATTTCCCGATCGCATAATTGCACGACAATCAGCAGTTAAGTTTCCACCAGATGGTTTGGTTTATTTTTTGTGGCGCTATGTTAAGCAGAGAGTGTATACGGAGCCAATCGAATCGATTTCAGCCCTTGAATACAATATCAATGATGTGATTAATGAAATAAGACTGCCATTTCGCCAAAACATTGATGAAAGAATCGACATCTGTCAGCGTGATCGTGGTGGAATGTTGCCACATGTCATTTTTCATCCATAATTGTCGAACTTTTTTCTTCATAATACAATAACATCTTGAATAATGTTAGTCTAACATGTTTTAGAAAACAAGCTTCTTGTTCAAAACCCCTTTATAATGAGATCTGTATTATATACGGTTTTTAAGTTTTATTAGAAATTCGAAGTAATGCAAATAAAGGGTTTAGTAAATGAAAATAGTAGGGACCTTTATATACTAAAAACTACAACCATGGGCATGATATCATTTATAGAAAGTAAAAAATTAAATGCAAACCTCGCCTCAATCAATTAATCGTGGTTGAAGGGTAGAGCTTTTTTACACTCTCTTCAGTGAAATAAATGAATGAGTTTTATAGTAAATTATACCTATAGTCGATGGGTATAAAAAACGCTGATGACGGCTGCAGCATATCAGAAAATGCATTTCATTCTGTTAGTATATTTTATTTTAATCGAAAATTTTTTTTAAAGTTTTTTTAAAAAACTTTAACTTGAACCAAGACTGAAAAGTAAAATTGATTAATTATTTATTTTACTGAAAATTATTCATTCACTTTAAAATACGAACAATGAATTTTTAAACACAAAACCAAAAAAAGAACAAATTAAACTGGAAACTCTATTGATTTTATATTAAACAAAAACAAAAAAGAAATTTTCTCAAAAATTGGCAGACAATGCACATGCAAAATGTAAGTTTTTCTTTTACCCTTAAAAGCAAACATAAATAATTTACTATCATCATGTTATCACAATGTATCTAAAGTTCATAACACTTTAAGGCTGTGAAGTTTGTTTTTTTTTTGTTCTCAATATATTTTACTTTACTTTAGTTTTTGCTCTCATCGCTGGTAGAACTTTATTTGCATTTTGTTTGTAACCGCGAAAACTTCTAACACAAGAAACAAAGAAAAAATAATGATTTTTTGTTTCCAGCGAGAAACGACGACAGCTAAATTCAATCGATTTACAATGAATGAGTAATATTGAATTTAGTTTATTTTTACAACGAAAAAAAAGAGTAAAGTTTTTATTACTTAAATATTTATGGAGTTGTCGGGTGTTTTTTGCTTTTCCATTTTTTTTTCCTTGCATAACAGGTTCATTCATCGAAAGTTTAAAAAACTTTAGTCGCTTAAATTTTAAAGTTCGAAATTTAAAGTGCATCATCACTATATGATTTAATAGCGATTATAAATACTCACGTTATATTTTTAAACTTTATTTAAATTGTTGACGGGCAAACGAATAAAAGAGCTATGCTGCTGCAAATGATGTTGCGTAGTGTAAAATGATAATAAAAAATTTTATATTTATTACTCCTCTTGTTTCATTATTAATTCATTTCTCCACCGTATTCAATGTATTTTGAATTAATCAGCTGTAATTTTACTACTTTTAATCCACTACCGCTTTTTTAAAATTCTTGACATCAGCTGCTGTTATTTTTAAAGATAGCTGTTATCAATTTTCACTTTCTTTCTGTTAATACACTAAAAAATTTCTTTTAATACTTTTTAGAATTAGGTGTTATATAGAGTTTTTTTGAAGCTCCATAGAACTTGTAAAAGGATGAATTAATTGCCAAAGAATCTGTCATATTGCGCTCATTATTTGACAAATTGTTATGAATAGATATCTGAACATCACTATGACACCTGAACGGCACTACTAAAATATCATAATTTATTTTTAACGTGAATTTGCAATTGGTGATTTTTATGGTGCAAAGTAATACCATTCGTCAAACTCTGGAGAGATTTCACACCATGTACTATTTGTTGGTATAACTAAGCTTTATTTCTTAAGAAAGCAGCCGTAACTTGCATTATAGTCCATTTAGAATGTTCATGCACCATAATCAATGATATTTTGTTTGCAAATATGCATGACATTAATCCAGAAAGGTATGGTTTCAACAGGACTACCAATTGAAATCAAAAAGAGACATATACGTCTCTTTCGAGAAAATGACCTCTCAATGTAACTCCAAGCTCGTGTCATCTGATATCGTTCGATTATTTCCTATGATGTAATAGTTAAGTTACTGGTTAAAGCTAAAAAACCAACAACAGCTGATATCTTGGATGCTAACATTTGATATGTTGGCCGTGCATGATATGCGATCAGCAGTGCTCGAAAAAGTGGCCCAAAATTGGACTTCTAGATTGTGCCTCACCGAAATTTGCTGTATGCGATGTATTTCTGTTTAAAAAAATTATTTTTTTTATAAAGACTATTCTTTTGTAATTTCAATTGCTACTGCAACGATATTGAACCAAAAATCTTCATTAGAAATAGTTTATATCGTTACACTATCCTGAAGAGAGAAGCTAAAGCTCTCTGTAGAAAAAACTTTTTACCTCATAATATTTTATACAGAAGGACTTTATAACACATATATTAACAGACATTTATTAAGTTCTGCAGCAATTCAGAACAAAACACTCTGTAGTTTTAACATGACTCAAGCTGATTCACGTATTAAACTCCAGGGCACAGACCACAAATATTAGAAACATTAAGCTAAAATTTAAGATTCTTTAAAGTTTTGATTTAACACATAATTCTCGAACTAAGAGTTAAGTACTCTAGTCTAGCTTAGATGGAACATATGGCATATTTTGAAAAAAGCATACAGATCAAAAACGTGAATTCCAAATTTATTAAAATTTTCTTTAAAAAATATGAATCTACTCAAGGAGAATTTAGTTAATTCTTACTAGTTGCTTATTTTTATTCATTACAATTAATTTAGATGCTTTTCTAAATGCGAAAAATATTTCAAAAATAAATCAAATACAAAAAATATTTAAAAATGCTGGTAAGTTTAAAAACCGCTCTTGATCGATGAACACAAAAATATATTAAGTTTTCAAAGAAAATAACTATCAGTAAAAAAAAAAATTAAACGAAGTGACCTATTGTCTGTTTAAAACCTGCGAAATTTTCTGAGAAATCTTACAAATCACACAACAAAAACATGCTTATAAGAAATTCCACGAAATAAGCTAAGCAAATAAAAAACACAGCGAAGCAGATGCCTACACTGAATGATAATAACAACAATATGGGCCATTGTTTGTTAAAGTAGAATATTCTTTTACATACGAGAACCACATAAAACAGCTATATAAGCACCACTTGCTGGGCAAATGAATTGATTCTAGTTGAGACATAGAATAGACAACAAAATGAAACAGTATTTTATAAGGCGTTACAGTGGTAAAGTTACCATTGTGTTTATCCAGTTAATTCAGCCTAGTTTAGATGGGACATATGGCATTTTTTAATATAGCATACAGACCAAAAACTTGAATTCCAATTTTTTTTAAATTTTCTTTAAAAAATATAAATAAATTCTTTAGAATAGTGAACTCTGTTGAGTTAATTCTTATTAGGTGCTTGTTTTTATTCAATATACTATTTATTTTCATGTTTTCCTAATTGCGATGCTAACTAATAAAAATTATTTAGTATTATTGTAACATTGCAAACAAAACTTTATGCGAAAACATTTCAAAAATAAGTCAAAAATATTTAAAAATGCTGATGAATTAAAAACGGGTTATTGATGGATGAGCACAAAAATATATTGTTACGAAGATGATTTTTTTTTAATTTTCAAAGAAAATAATTATCAGCAAAAACAATTAAACGAAGTGAACTATTGTCTGTTTACAACCTGCGTAGTTTCCTAAGATATCTAATACACACAAGACCAACAACAATATGCTCATAAGAAATTCCACGAAATAAGCTAAACAAATAAAAAACAGCCAAACAGGCGCCTACATTAAATGATAATATCAACAACAACATGGGATATTGTTAGTTGAAGTAAATATTCTTTTACATACGAGAACCGCTGGGTAAATGAATTAATTCAAGTTGAAACATCATCGAGAATAGACAACAAAATAAAAAAGCATCTTTTAAGAAGTTACAGTGTAGTGAAGTTACCATTGTGTTTATATCTGAATAAATTGTTTAATTTAATTTACAACTTTAAAGTTATGTGTTATTATTTTGTAATAAAAGAACGTTTATTAAAAAGGAATAAAAAACGCAGTAATACATTTTTTTATTATCTAAAAAACAATTAACCAGGTATATGGTTAAAATAAACTCCATCTGCAAGCTACTGCATGCACATAAAGACCTACAACTAATTTTAAATTGTAATTAAAAAAAAACAATAAAGTGGTAAAATTTTTGAATTATCTGTAGTAAATTCCAGATTATTTTCCAATTTAGGAATCAAGGAGATATGCAGCTATAAATAACGAACTCTTAAAGTTACAACTGTAAAATCTTTTACTAAAATTAAGTTTTTTTGAAAATTGTAACAAATTTATAAATTGAAATTTATATTTGAAACATTAAAATTGAAAATAATTTCATATTTTTGTTTTAAAATTAATTCTAGAAATTACTGCATTTCAACCCGAATTTGTTGAAAGCATATCGAATGTATCAGTGCCCGTGGGACGTGATGCCACATTTACATGTCATGTACGACATTTGGGAGGTTATCGAGTAAGTAAACAAATGACACAACTGCATTCAAACATATTCGTACGTATGCGGATACGTATAAATATGCAGCATCACTTAAACCTTCATAATTTCGCACACTTAATTTAACCAAACAAAATATTTAAATATTCATATGCAGTTTTTTGTAAATAATTGCTTTACTACTGCAAAACATACTGTCATACATTTATACAATAACAACAAAAAAGTACTTAATAATACATCAATTATATTATGCTCACAATACAATAACATACAAGTACATACACTAGAACAATAAATAAATACTTCACATGCAAACTCCCATGACATACACACACACACACTGATACAAACAGGCGCATACTTTCATAAAAGCATGAAAGCAAGAACAAAAAAGAAAAAAAAAGGTATTCAGTCCACAACATGTTGTAGCAGTAAATCATTTTTGTACATTTTTCAAAAATTTATAACAAAAGCAACACCGAATGGTTTAATATAACACATTTACACATATCGATATGCACATAAATATAAAAATACAAATACACATATACATACACATATTAATTTTAAGCATAATATCTTTATATATATATTTTTTTTTTAAGTTCAACAAACTCATTTGTTGTAAATCTGATTTTTTGCTCTTTTCATTCATATTTCTTTACATTATAAATGTGATAATTTTTCTCTCCTTTTTAGGTTGGCTGGCTTAAAGCTGATACGAAAGCTATTCAAGCAATTCACGAAAATGTCATAACCCATAATCCTCGAGTTACTGTCAGTCATTTAGATCAAAATACTTGGAATTTACATATAAGAGCTGTCACAGAAGATGATCGCGGTGGTTATATGTGTCAACTAAATACAGATCCTATGAAGAGTCAGGTATGATGTGCCGTTGTTAAAATAGGAAACAAAAAATACTTTTATTGCTTAAATTGTAACTCTAGATAAGAATACATATCGTTATTATGATGTTATTAAAAAAATGGTTATACAACAAAATATTTAAAAATTCTAACGCATACGGTAGCAAATTCGAACGAAAAGTTGACTATTTATATTTTACTATTTTGGATATTGTTATGCTTCTAAATATTTATGTATGTTTGTATATTTGTAGTTTATAACCTAAGCAATTGATAACTTTTAGAGAATATTTTCTATAGAGAAATAGAATTTTGAAATGGCATTATAATTTAAATATGACTTCTGAAATATGACGAAGGAATTTTAATCTGACATTCCAATGTTGATAATTTTTTTCAATATTTGTGGCGATATATCCTAAATCCATTCGGACTTATTGGTGAAGTTTTGGGACTTCATTTATCCCCGCAGAAAAAACCCCCCAGGGGCACATTGATATGTTTTGATGGAATCTCACCGTCATTACATGCATCAGCAGGGGTAAAAGGGAGCCCAATGCCCTACAAGGCTACCAGGAGCCAACTGAATAATTCCACTTAATTTCCACGGAAATCGGTAAAGCCCCAGAGTCTTTTTAGCCTTTTGCTGTTCTCTGACCGGAAGTATCGTGGTGGTTGTGTTTCACAATAAACACAATGAATGGTCCAAGCCTAGTGAGCATGATTCCAGTTGTGTTCTTGAGTTCTGGACCAGGAGTTGGATAGTTTCCAACTAATTAGCAAAGAGTGAGTAGCTGCGGCCTGCTCTGACCTCTTGAAATTGCAACTAGGAGTGACTGGAGGGTATACGTATCTGAAGACTTCCTCGGGCGAGGATGACGCTAGGCCAATCTTATCACGCATCCACACAGAAAATAGTTTAGCAGCATTAAATCGCACGATCTAGGACACCAACTAACAGGTCCGAAAGAGGAAGCTACGGGATTACTAAAAGTTTTCTTCAATAAATTAGTTGTGGCACGGGCAGTGTGACATGTTGCGTGGTCTTGTTGGAACCACTGCACCTGCACATCTTGTTTGATCGATTAATGAAGGAAACAGTCAGTAACAATGGCTCTATAGCGGTCACTATTGATCCTAACCAGACCACCACATCACTTTTTTAGATGTAACGGTATATCAACATGCACTTGAATATTCTCATCACTCCAAATACCGCAGTTTTGTTTATTGACGTATCCATTCAAACAAAAGATAACTTCATTGTTAAACGAAATTCCCTTATGAAATTCGTGATTAACGGAAATATTGTTTTGGGTCAGTTCACCAAACCTACCTACGCCTTGGTAAAATGTTGCATAAGTTGAATTTTGTAAGCACGCAAACCAAGTTATTTCCGCAAAATCGTCCATAAAGTAAATGGACACAATCAATTCCTATACACAATGGTACGTCGTCTCTGTGTTTACATATTATCATTTAAAGTAAACGTGATGCTAAAATGCTTCATAGCATAATTTAATCTAATTAGTTGCTCTAGTGGATGATTATGCTGGCTCTAAAATGAACATGACACTTGACAAGAACTATTATTTAGAAAAGAATTCGAAAGTATTGATCTGGCGTTGGTCCATTCAAAAATAAACTACATATAAATCATCTGACAGCTGTCAGCTTAAATTTCTATACTCCAGATAAATATCCTTCAGATTTACCATATACCATACGTATTTTTATATATCACAGAGTTTTTATTAATGTTTCTTTTTTGTCTTTATTTAGGCGTTCTTTACTAGATTTAATACAGATAAATTCAATATTTCACTTTCCTTTGGAAATCTTCTTTAGGAAATTTATTTTTATGATAAAAAAATTATTAACAATTTAAAAAAATTTTTTTTGAAAACAATTGACCAGAATTTTTAAATTTCAAATATTTCAACATACAAAAACAAGGAAACGGAAATTAAATAAAAAATTCTCTTCTACGAAATAATTATAACAGATCATGTGTCTTTTTAATTAAGTATCTATAATTCTGCGCTAAATTGTCTGTGTCTGTTTTGAAATTAATTCTCCTTACATTTGGTACATTAACAATTTCTAACATTTCTAACATATAACGTCTCTTATAGTTTTTTTCTATATCTAATATTGATGCTTCCTCAAACTTTAAATAATGGTTATATTTCTTACGATGTGAAGATAAGGATTTCTTCAGTGTTGTAATATCCCTATATTTTTGGTTGCATTTATGACCAGCTAATCTTGTTTTAAGCTTTTTTTTTTGTTGTCCCAATATAAACCTTGTCATACTTCATCTGGTCATTCCCTCCACATGGTATTCTCTATACTACATCATATATTTTTCAGTTGCCCTATTTTGTCCTTTATACTGTTAAATAATTTATTTGATGTGTTGTATGTTTTGTATTAAATTATATATCTATCAGTGTGAAATATTTTAGACTTTCTTAACATTTCCGATATTCCAGGAACATAATTTAATGATTTATAAATTTTTGATTTTGTATTTTCTAAATTATGTCTTTAATTACCATAGTGTCTAATTAGTCGATTAGTTAATTCTACTGAAAAATCATTGTCATTAAGTATATCGCTTAATGTGTCCTTCTTTTTCAAATGAAATTCTCTATCACTTATAGCCAATCTGTCTGTCCATCATATTTTTCGCCGTGTTTATAATAATTTTTCTCAAATGTTTTGAATAAAAATGAATAATTCTTCCAGACGATGTTGGTTTCTAATACCAATCAAATACTAACTTATTTCTTTTTCTTATTATCAATATATCTAAATGTGAAAGTTTAGATTCCAACTCTCTTTCAGTCGTAAATTTAATATCCGGATCTTCCAAAATTATACAAAATAAATCATCATTTTCAGTTTTATTCGACCTTTTTTTTTAATTTCTATTAAATTTTAATCTTTTTACACGGTCCTTTAAATTATAACGATTTATTTTTTTTCTCTCAATATTTCGCTTTCCTGTGGAAAGCTTCTTCAGGAAATTATTTTTTATATTTTCAAAAACAAAAATTATAACAAATGTTTTTCAAAAATTTTTTCTTTTCAAATTGTTATAATTTTTGTTTTTAAAAATATAAAAAATAATTTCCTGAAGAAGCTTTTCACAGGAAAGCGAAATATTGAGAGAAAAAAAATAAATCGTTATAATTTAAAGGACCGTGTAAAAAAATTAAAATTTAATAGAAAATAAATCATCTATATATTTTTTGATAATCTTCGGTTTTATTTGCATTTTACTAATACATGAATCTAGTAATTACTCCATCACAATATCAGCTATAATAGGTGATGCTGTAGAGTCCATAGAAAGGCCCTTCTTCTGCATATATATCCTACTATCAAATTGAACATACCTGTTGTCTTCAATACAAAACTTAAGAATACGTAAAATGAATTCCTTCTTTTTATAATTTTTTAACACAGAACAATTCATGGGTCTGCTTAATCCTAAGAAATGAAAAACATGCCAAATATAAAACCTTTAAACAATTAAATAATTTAATTATTTAAATAGTTTGCAGGGTTGGATCGGTCTACACAAATTATGTTCAAATATAAACAACCTATAACTTTCTATCGTAACATTATCATTATTACTTCCATATAAAAAATTTTATTAGCAAAAGGCTAATAAAATTCGACACAAATATAAAAACAAACTCACTTAGCTATAAATAAAATATAAAAAACACATGTAAAAAGGAATTAAGTATATAAAATGTGTTACTTTAGCTTATTTAAGCTTTTATTTTTGTCTCTCACTTTTTTTACCGCTTGTGTGTCTGCTATAAGGTAAAACAAAAAGAAAAAAACACATACGGCAAAAATGTTGTTTGGTTTGTTGATCTAAAAAAACAATACAATACAATTCATTGAAATGTAAGATTTTACAAAGCACATATCAGAAAAATATGCCAAAGGTTTGCAAAGAAATAAAAAAGATCTCCGGTTTAGCTGTAATATACATGGAAAATAAAAACAAAAATACATTTCATTCCATTTAGTTGATATAAAAATTAAGGAAGCATGAAATACATTTTATTGGTGCCATAAACTTCACTTGGTTGCATATTGAAGTGTTTGTATATATTCAAAGCTTTTTGTTTGTTTAACAAAACCAGACATAGGTGAGGCAAAAAGGAAAGAAGTGTTCAATAAGTATTATTCAATGATTATTGAATGGTTTGTTTATTTATATTATTTTTATAGTTATTTTACTTTTGTATTATTAAAAAAAAACTTGTTCCTGTACAGTAACTTAAGGAATAACTATTTAAAGTACAAAAATAGTTTTTGTGCAACTGTTGTTTATATCAATTAATAGGAACTTAACATACAATTTGCTTACCTGCAACCACATACCACAGCGTATGATTAATATTTTCTTTAATGAGCAGACACCTTCAATTAAAACAACCACTTAATTTGCTTGGTTTTTAGATTGGCTTTTTGGATGTGGTAATACCGCCTGATTTTGTATCAGAAGATACTTCATCGGATGTCATTGTGCCCGAAGGAAGCTCTGTTAAACTAACATGTCGGTAAGTGTGTTTAAATATATCTGTCCACATATTTCCTTCTAAATGATTATGCTTTAACCACAACTGATGACTTTCAAATTAATTAGTTACAATATTTTGGCAATAAGTAAATTGTTACTAAACCAAAAACCACACAGTTAAATTAAGTGACATTAAAGTGAAAATCATTAAAAAAAAACATTTAATTGAATAATAAATATAATTAAATGATAAAAAATTATTAAAAGCAATAAAAAAGCTTAAAGTGAATAATTGTTTGGAATAAAATTTTGAAAGCTAATATTTGAGAAATATCTCTGTATGAGTGCAGCTAGAGAATCCCTTTAACGAAACTTAAAACTGTGTTATGCATTAAAATTTTTAAAAGCAGGAAAATATTCTTCCCAATTTATTTTGGGAGTGGATTTGCTCTCTGCAGACAGGTTTATAGCCATGATAATATACGGATAACAGAAACTAGTATAAGCTCATATGATCTCTAGTAATAATATAATAAAGCCTCCGAAATGAAAATACAGTTCGGTAGAGAGTTTAATTTTGTTGAAACCTGTTGTCCACATTTTTAGAGAAGTGCAGCCGTTTAATTTGTTGTTTTTATTAAGCCAACAAAAGAAGCTGCTGGACAATAGGGCTATAGTTAAATATGCTCTGAAAAATTTCTACTTTATTTTTCTCTTAAAGTTTTTATTTATTTTCACGTAACAGATTTGTTTTCCAGCATGAGCTTTATTTTAAATTTAATTGAATTTAAATTTTTTTCTGTTGAAAACATTTTTATAGTCCGTGATAAAATTATTCATCATACTCGTTAATAAAATAAATATGTAAAAACACATTAATTATTTACAATAACCGCATACACTAAAACCATTTCGAAATAAAAGTTTACTGGTACTTAACTATATAAATTTCTTATCCATCCTAATGCCAAATCCTGTTTTTTTTTTGTTTTTTTTTATACAAACAAAAACTAAAATTTATTTTTGTTTTCAATCCTTCTTAGAGTGTTATCGTTAAGTAATCTTTAGTTTTTTTTTTTCTGTTTTTTTTTTTCGTTTGAAATTATCAAGGAAGTTCATTTAATGTCAACAAATTAAATGACACTTCATTCTTTTTGATTTACGTTTCCATTTTGTTCACTACTAGCAACAACAACAACAAATACAACTAATACTATAACAAAGAGAAGTATAGCTATACTCTCTTTTAGTGGGAGGTTAATTGAGGGTTATTGTATGTAGTAAAGTAGATAGATTTATATGTTTATATGTGGTTGCTAATAAAAAAGGTCGTAAAAAATGTACATTTTTCGTTTGACTAGAGAGGAATAAAACTCTATATTTAGTTTTCCTTTCATAGTTGCCGTGCACCAGAGGGCAGTCAGAGTACTTTTGTTACTAGGCTCATTTTTTTCCCGTACACTGCTTAGCTTTATTGCTGTTGATTTATGTTTTTGTAAGCAGCTATAAAAATCTGTTTTAGCACTCTTTGTTTTTAAGGCTCTTCATTATATTAACGCATACTGCATACTTTTAAAATTTTCATATAAATTTGTTACTTAGGCTAAATAAAACTGTCGTGGTAAGAAAATAAAAATTCTTGCATAGACTAGAATTATTTTTAATATCCATAAATATGCTTTATAGATTTTTAATTTGATTAATTAGATTTCCCAAATAATTTCTAAAGAATCCACGAAGGTTAAATTTTTTTGACTGTAGCAGAATAAAAAAAAATATTTTCTTTTCAGCTACAGATTTTTTCAGGTTTTTTTTTTGGCAATATACTAAGTCTGCCTGAATATTATTTGTGTTATTAAAAGTCCCTTAAATAAAATAAAAAATTTTTTTCTATTTGTTATTAATAACAAAATTAAGCCTGACTAAAAAATTGTATTATAAATTATAATTATAGTATATAGTAAGTTTTTTTCCCTTATTTTTAAAAACTCTTATACTTACACAAGGTTTGAAAGAAATAAAAATTAGTAAATAAAAAAGTTATTTTTCATCAATCATATTTACTTTAGTGTCTTTTCTGGAATATATATCATTAAAGTGATACAAACGTGATAGCCAAAATTTCCAAAGTTCGTACTCCTTTCTAGTGACAATTTTGTTCGCACCTAACCCTTGTTTTATAAGCCTGTAGCATAAAGCTCACCTTTCTTTTAGCTTTGAGAATAATCCGCAAGTGTATATTCAGACGTCGGTATATTCAGAATGCTGATCAGTCAATGGTGACCGCTATAGTACAATGTTACTGATTTTTTGGTTGAACAACTATGCTGTCCAGAAGTTGTGGTTTCAATAAGATGATCCAAGAAGTCAAGCAGGCGTTGCCACAATTGGTAATCGCATAGTTTGGAGTTTCGAAATCGTCTCTGTGCGACTTAACGGTGCGAGACAATGCGATTGATTACTCGGAGGGCAAAATCGGCCATATATTTCTCGATCACAAATTTTTTAAAATGTCATCAAAAATGAAACCGCCTTATTATATTATATCCGAATAAACCAACCACGGCTTATGGTATAAGACTTATTTATTCGATTATCTTTCGAATAAAGCAAATTTCATGTCAGTTATAAAATTCATCTATATTTTATTTTATGTCTCTATTAAAACGCCATTTAAAGATTTTTTTTTTAAATAAAATCAAGGATCATTTTTTTTGCTGGCCTGCAGAATAAATAACATTATTGTTATTGTGCCCTAACTACAACGAAACTTGCGCATTTAGCGAATTTCAGTTTAAGAAAATAATTATTAACAATTTGATACTTTATCATTATTTGAAAACAAATCATATTTTATAACTTCGTAATATTTTCAATCATCCGCATTCGAATTCTCTTTGATTTAAACAATTTTAAGAAATATTTGAAAATTTTGCAAAAAAGGTAAAATTCGAAGTTCTTGTTGCTATTATAACTGAAGCTCTCCGAAATGAACATTGTTTTTAAAACTTGATTAAAAAAAAATTAATTAAATTAATAAATTAATTACACCTAAATTGAATAAAACAGCAAAACCTATTTTGAATCCCTTAGTGTACCGCCTATTTTTATGAAGTTTTATTTTCTTCCGTTGGTGTTTTAAGAATTTAAATCAAAACAAAAACACGTTATTTTAACTTGGTAGATTTTGGTTTTTTTTCTTACATAAGTTAAATAATAGTAAAACATTTTAGATTATACTTTAAAGCCATATACAAATTTGCTTGTGGTGTTTGGTCTTACATAATTCAAGAATAGCATCTTGTTCTCCATTATTGTGCCATAAAGTTCAATATAATTTTGTAGAGAAAACTGAATTTGAGAATTATCAAATTTTTGTGAAGAACTTTTTGCATTATAAAAATATTTGTTCAATTAACAATCGTACTGTACTCTCATATCGCTTATTAAAATATTAGAATGATTAAAATTTGATGTTGGTAATTTTTATTAAAATTTGTAACAAAACTATCGCTTCTTTTTAACATTTAAACTAGACGTCACCAACAGACACAACAAATACAATCTCCCTCTCATGGGAAATAAAATCGACATATTTCATATATTTTTTTTTGTAATTGATCATTCTGTTTTCAATGCCCCACACACACATGCTTTTATGATTAAAATTTCCTGTGCATGGATTTACATATACCCTAATACAATAGTACATCATCTAATTAGGCACAATACTACTGATACACAATTAAGCTGACATTATATTCTTTACACTTTAACTAAATTTAATTTTCTCATTAATTTCTAATTCAATATAATCTCTTTGTAACCGTTAACTAATTAACTGCTATTAATTGTATGGTCTTATTCTCTCTTGCTCTCCCTTTTGCTTTACAATTCTAGAGCTCGTGGTTATCCAGAACCAATTGTCACATGGCGCCGTGAAGACGGCAATGAAATTATTTTAAAAGACAGTGTTGGCACTAAAACTTTGGGTGAGTAATAAAACGAATAATCAAAGTAATAACTGCTACTTTTAAAACTTGTTTAAAATAAACTATTTTATTACTTTGACCAATTTTAAATATAAATATTTAATTTTGCTTTGTTTTCTCTTCTTGTTCTCTAGTATCCTCTTATCGTGGTGAGATTCTTAAACTAACAAAAATTTCTCGTAATGAAATGGGTTCATATCTCTGCATAGCATCTAATGGTGTACCACCATCGGTTTCTAAAAGAATATCCCTTAGTATACATTGTAAGTACATACGTACATATATACATTTATACACATTACTATTTTTTTTTATATATGTATAGAAGGAAAAATACTCTTATACATATATGTATGCTTATATTATATTATCACCCAGTAAATACCACATTTAAGATTCACACACATCCACCAGTTGGGGGAAAAAAGAGTGGAAATAAAATAAAATAAAATACAGCTCATTAATTACCCCTAGACGTAAAGACACTAACAAGTAAGGAATTTTGAGAAAAATATGATGGTTAGTTACCTACATAAGAAAAACTGTATCATTTTTCCTTAATGGCTTATTTACCTTTTCATCCTTTTGTCTCTTTTTTAAATTTGACTGCATTTATTTTACGTTTTTATAATTTAGCGCACACAAGTATAAATATTACGAAGATATTAGGTTGTGCAAAACTTTATATACATTTTACTTTAGAAGGACTTAATAAAATATTTTAAGAATAACGATTTCAATATAAAAATGACCAATAGGAGATTATTTTATAAGCAATTTATTTTGAATACAAGCCAATTTTAAGGTCATTTAAGTTTGCGGCGGTTAATTATATATATCAAAAATTGTCCTATTTGAGTGAAAATCCTTTTTCAAGCTCCATTTATTTATTCAAAATCTTTAACGCAATATAAATACTACATCAAGCATTAGTCAGGATTATTGTAAACAAACGTTTGATTTTTCTTGTGTGTCCTCCATCAAAACAGAATGACGTTGACGCACTTTCAAATACAATTGATACCAAACAAACAATAATGGTATATCAAATTTTAATCTTTACCGATTTTTCTCTAAATGGGAGGCCATGGACCACAAGGACATGTTTGCATTTAATTTTTTCTAAACAATTAATTTTTACTCAAAAACATTCGTTTACTTTTTTTGTAAGAAAATACTGAAGGATAAGTTTTTTAATGTATATTATCGTAACTATTTATTTCTTATATCGATATGCCAATGAAAAAATTAAAAACACGGATAACATAAAAAAAAAATAATTTTGTCCATGCTTAATTTTGTCGAGCACATTGAAAAATTGCTTATTTAGACGTACCTAAAAAATCCATTTTCCAAAAAGTGATCCCGAGATTTTGCTATTTAAGCTCTAAGATGCTTAGTTTACGGGTAAATTGATTTTAAAGATTTTCATTAAAAAAAATCATTTTTGATCCAAAAATATCAATTTTTTAAAAATTTTTAAGGGATCCCAGGATTTTGCTATTTAATTTCTAAGACGCTTAGTTTACGAGTAACATAACATAATATTTGCTGCTTACATTAATAATTTAGTATAAAAAGTTTAGAGTGAATATAGGAGACATTTCTGTGTTTTTAAATGTCACAAAATCGCTTTTTTCATAGTGCTCACTCTTAGCCTTAAATGTTTTGATAAGCAAGCTTACTTACTATTACTACTAGTGGTACTCATACTACTACTACTATTACTGCTACTACCTCTAGTATCAATAAGAGCGATATAATTGTATTTTTTCTTGACGTAGCAAAGAAATTCAGAGTTCACTCTTTTAATAGGGTTCGATTGTCTTTCCAAGTGGTTATTTATTAGCAAAGGTTTAGGATACATAATCTACAATATATTTTTTTGCATTGTGGTTACATTCTCTGTTATTATACGTCAAAGATATGATTAGCTATGATTGCAGCTAATGTGATGCCATTTTAAATTTCTCAAGTAATGGCTACACATATATTAGATTTAAGATAAGAATAGTTTTCTTTTAGTTCAATAAATTTTAATGTGCATAAAAGTTCTTTAAAAGAAATAAATAAAAACCACATTAAAATTTTCTATAACTTCGGCGAGGCCTAAACTATTCTGCTATGGCAGGCATTCAGACTACAGTTTCAGTGTTGAGCTACTGCTGATGGTGCCTTAACTATCATATCTACTTCGAGACCACTCCCCCCCCGGGGGGCACATTTATCAGTCTTTATAGAATACTCTACTATCTAGACCTGTGCAACTGGGGGAAAAAGAGAGCCTAGTCCCCTGAAGTCAGACAGGGAGACAACTGGAAACTCCACTTTATTTCCACGGGGATCAGTGACCCGATCATTGAGGTTGGCCCTTATATAGGAGCATCGTGGTGGTTGTGGTTTTGCGGCCCCATAACAGTATAATGGTTACTATGGTGGCCAGGATCATCTCACTGATAATGACACGCAAAGTGAATGATCCAGTCCAGTGAGCATGCTTGACATGTGTTCTGGACAGGAGTTGGAAAATCTCCAACTCTTTAGCAAGATGTGATGGTTTGCAGACCTGTCCTGAAATCATTAAAGTTGCAACTAGGTGGTTCTGTTGCTTAAAATTATGTCTTCGGCTATCTAGGACGAGCATGACGTTCCAAATTATGTATAGTGGTTTGTCCACCATCTGATTAAGACTATATAGTCAGGCACGGATGTAAAACAAATCACACTCTACTTCGAGTCCCCCCCCGGGGCATATAAATATGGTATTTATAGAATATTCCACTATCTAGACTCAGTTCAAGTGGGGAAAAAGGGAGCCCAGTCCCCTGAAGTCAGACAGGGAGACAACTGGAAGCTCTACTATATTTCCACGGGGATCAATGAGCCGCAGAGTTCATTATTTGTCTCTTTAGACTTATAATAGTTCTCTGACTGATCACTGAGTTTGGCCCCTATATGGGAGTGTCGTGGTGGTTGTGGTTTTGCGGCCCCATAAGGGATTTATGAAAATTATGGTGGCCAGGATCATTTCACTGATAATGACACGCAAAGTGAATGATCCAGTCAGGTGAGCATGCTTGACATGTGTTCTGGACAGGAGTTAGAAAGTCTCCAACTCTTAAGCAAGGTGTGATGGTTTGCAGCCCTGCCCTGGAATCATTAAAGTTGCAACTATGTGGTTCTGTTGCTTAGAATTATGTCGTCGGCTTCCTATGACGCCTGTATGACGTTCCAAATTATACCATAGTGGTTTGTCCACCATCTGATTAAGGCTACATAGCCAGGTGCGGATGTAAAATAAATCACACTCTACTCCGGGTTAAAAATAATTCTCTTGTTTTTCTTATTAAAAATCCTGAGGTTTTTTATGCTAAACTACTTATCTACTGTAATTGCCCACATACTTTTTTATTTCTACTTAATGAAATGTAAACACATACATATTATCTTAAGTATCGAAAGCACATTAATGCCTTTCGATATGTTATCAATGGGCCTGCTCAACATATCGCACCCTAAATAAAAAAAGGTAACAATTCAAAATACTAAAATTTTTACGAGAGACGAGAAGCTATCTAGTTCATCGCCCAAAAGCAACACAAGAAGCTAGTGATGTGAAAACAATTTTTTCAGAGATGTGTACTCCGAATTAATTTATGCAAAAAAATCTCAGTTTTGGAAAATTTTGAGGTGTGACTCTTTTGTATTTAGGGTACGATATATTAATATTGCTATCTCCTGTCCTAACTGGCTGGATTGTAGTCGAAGGCGAGCGCTTTCGATGCGAATGCATCATTCTCAAGCCGCGTTTTAGTCTGTACTCTGTAGTCTGTAGATGCATTCGCATCGAAAGCGCTCGCCTTCGACTACAAACTAGCCACTTGGGACAGGAGATAGCAATATTATTTCATTTACTGGCGGAGGAGAAATAAACAACATAATACCATGCGATATATTAGCTTACTTTCTTATCTCACACAGCACTTTAGTAAATGGCTTGAGTATAAATTTGTAAAAATTTATATGAAAAGCTCACACACGCGTGCAATTCAATATTTTCAATCAACAGCAACATTTGACTTAAGCTTTCTTGTTATATTAAGAAGAAGTAAAGAAGTAAGATTTCAAATCATATATTTCTTAACATTTAAACTTAATTACTTAGAAAGTTTTATAAAAATAATGTGATTGATAATGAAATTTGCCTTAATCAGCTAATTAACGCTCAATTAAACAGTCACTGCATACTGGCTGACTTTTTTTATTGCTCAGAGTAAGATAAAGCAGCGCACAACAGAGGTCCATGAAGCTGTAAAAATTTTATCTTTTTATTATTTATCGTGGAAAATTTAATGAGCATGTTAGCGCTTAAAAGGTTATACAATATACGTCAATTAATATTTGTATGCTGGCACTCATTAAGTTTAAATTTTATTTTCTATAATTTTTGTTATACAAATTTAAAAAATGTCAGCATACTTTAATTTAAGGTATCTATGGAGGCACCCTTTATTATTTAAAATTATTTTAATACGTTTTGCTGTAACACTTATAATTCCAGAAACAGGTTAGCACCCTAAGATTACATAATTCTAAATACAATTTAATTGCAGAAACATGTTTGAATCTAAAAAAAAAGAAAATATTTTCTGTTTAAGTTTTTTGTTACTGAACACCCTTTTATGAAATCACTGCCCAGTATTTTTTTTTATCTTCTAACAATTTCTATACTCAATTGCCACATCATAATGATGTTAAGCTTAAGTCATCATGAACATGTCTTTGATGGTGTCAAGGTATTTGGACATTTTTGTGGGTAACTTTTGTATACTTAAAGATAGAAGTTCAGACTACGCAAATATTTGCAGAAATAATTCCAAATTTGCTAAAAGAATTTGAGGTATTTAAAACAAAATCATGAAACGTGCAAAAATACAAATTAATTTGCTATCAAATAAGCTTTCAAGGAATTGCTTACTTTAACTAACACTCAAGGAATACACGGTTGGATATATTTGCTGCTAATAGCTGTCCTTTTCTCGAACTGAATATAATTTGTATGAAGAATCTTTTTCAAATCCTGTTAGTGCTCAGTGTTTGATTGTTGTTCACTTTTGTAGATCCTTTTAGTTTATTTGCAACATTTATACTTATGACAGCAAGTGGCAACATAGTATTGTTACCATAGAAATACATACATACATACAAGTACTTTGGTCCTGTAATATGATGTACACAATATTACAATAAATATTACAGAGACAAAAAAAATTGTCTTAACCCTACAAAGATAACGTTATTTTTTTGTACGTTGAAGATAACGATACGTCTGAGAGGCGTGTGGTTTTTCACATCCTTTTAAGGACTTTATAGAAATAAAAATTGATATTTTTCTTATTATTTATTATATTTTTTCTTTGATAACAGAAAAATTGTATAAGTAAATAAAACATAAAAAAAATGAACAGCCAATTCGATAGAGATCTTAAGTTAACATAAAATAAAATGCCTCTTTCAAAGGACCTAAAAATAATTATAAATAAAGTAAAAATAATATTATTTTCAGTTTTATTCGACCATTTTTATTTTTATTCAAGATTTTTTCAAATTGTTAGAATTTTTTGTTTTTGTAAAATATAAAAATAATTTCCTGAATTAGCTTTCCATAGGAAAGCGAAATATCGAAAAAATAAATCGTTAAAATTTAATTTAAAAAGACCATTTAAAAGATTAGTGCATATTTAGTAAAAAGAATATATCTTTTTAAATCTTGCTGATAGGAATAAATGCATCATTGGGCCGAAGTGCAGGCCGCAAGGCTTTGTCGAATAAGAACCTCAAATCTTTCACGGCTCATGGTTGCTGTATATCGTGTTCCACAGTACGAATTATTAAAAAGTTTATAAGTAGATAAGTGATTATCCTTCAGAGCCGCAGTTAAAGTAAGATTAGTACACGAATTTCATGTAAGTTTGTATCTCCAAATGTTGCAGTAGTCGGATCATTTCGGCGATTGATAGAGATTTCAACATTGGTCCACTGAACAATTTCCAAAATTATTTCTTCAGTAAAAAACATATGTAAACATGAAAGTGGATCAGACAGGGCCTTAAAATGTCGAATTGGTCCTCTCGCTGTTCGAACTATATTTATTAATGATGTTTTACCAGTATTTTGATCTTTTGAGGTACTCCAGCAGTGGCCTCTTTACTTCCCAAAGTAGGTCGAGGGAACTGTATTATACGTTAACAAGTTGTAGCAGCATCGATAGACTCACTGGTCTCAGTATTTACCAATTGATCAAAAAACGTAGTAGCTTGAACGGGTTGAAAACTTTCATTGACCTCGTCTTCTATAACGCTTTGAACATCGTGCTCTATACTTCATTTTCTAATTCACTTGCAGTATCGGGTGAATTTAAGTCATCAAAATCACTCTGCAACACAGCAGCAATTTCTGCATAATTATAACCACTTTTACGTGCCATTATCATAACAAAATTTGATTAAAAAAAAAAGATAAATGACCTAAAAATGTCAAGTAAAATAATAAGACAGTAACTTAAACAGTGACACAAAAGATAACGAGACGTATGGTTTTGAAATTTCTCAAAAACAGATCAACTTACCAAACGAAAACAACCAAAACCAGCAAGCTACAGAGGCCAACTGAGAATACTGAGCAAAACAAACTTATCTCATGACAAATAACAGAGACAGAGAAGAAATACAAAAGTCATAAGTCTGATAGGCATAGCTTATCTTTCTAGGGTTAACTATGTTTTACAATAATTTTAAACTATTTCTCCTTTAGTGGATGACAATGAAACTAGATAAAAAAATATACTACCGGTACCATTTGTATGTGTTATGGTATATTAACGTGTACTTTATCTCCTAGCTGCTGCACTTTTTGATTGTCTATGTTCATTTTTATTTCCTTTTTTTATGAACTTATTGCTATTATCTTTTTTTTTGGACTGATAACATGCAATATGCATGTATAGACAAATAAACAAAAAAAGCATTCTTTGCACTGATTAAACCATCGCAAAACACTTTTCTCTTCTGGTGTCCCGGTTCAAACACAAAATTACATTTATCAAAAACTTGAAAGGCAGACAGATGCATTAACACCTAGTTTTGCAATCATAAGTAATTGACATTTACTCGTTAGGAGAAGTTAAGGTAAGGTAATGTTTGAAGTTGCTTTTTAGTAGAGACTTTGTAGATCAAAAATTTTCAAATTCTAATATTAATAAATTAAGACTATATTGAGTGATAGTTTAATTTAAGAATATTCAATGTAATTTCATTTAAATCTGCCAAACTTTAAGCGAATATAACAAGCTTTAGTGCTGTTAAGTTATAAGCTTCGACATGAGTAGCCCTATTACTTTTTTTTAATTGGAGACTGTTCCAGCTTATGTATTCTAAACCCGGATGATTTAAACATATTTTTCAACTAATATAACAAAGAACACAATGGCCTGTGTGGCTTTGCCTGGCTAATTGAATATATATAATGGAGCTCTATACGAAGAGAAAAGTCGTGCTCAAAAAGAAAAAAGGGAACATGCAACCTTTTTTGAAACCCAAAAGCTGCTTTATCAATCCTATGGATTTTTTGAGTCTTAAAAACAAGGATAACCGCCTTCTAAAAAAAAGAACACCGAACAGAACAAAATCTTAGAGAACCGTATTTTGAATACTTACTTACATTTACACTTACTGTTATTTTTTTATCGTAATACCTGATTAATAAAAAAAATATTTTCTACTCAAGAGTGCTCCAATCAAAACGCATGACTTCAATTGTAAATAAAACAAAAGCATCCATAAAAATCCTTATTATGATAGATGGGCCTATGTCAAATATATGTGAAACATAAAATCGGACTTTGAAACATAATTGAGGTTCATTAGAGTAACTGTGCGCGAATTATCTTTAACCGTTATTCTATTATTGACGTATACTTTTGTTTTAAATAACCTTAAAGAAAGAAGACCAATGCTGTTAAATCACATGATCGTGGTAGCCAACTAATATCTTGCGAAAAAAGTTTTTGTTTCATTGTGATAGCAAACACCATTCATGGTAACTGCTTGGCCAATCTTATTGCCCAACACTAGCCCATAGGCCGTACCAAACAGTCATTATTTATAGATGCATTAGCTTTTCAGTAATTACTTGTAGACTATCTGTCCAAATGCGGCAATTCTGTTTGCTAACGAATTCATTGACGTAAAAGTGTTCCTCTATGATTTTAATTTTAAAGCCCACATTCATTTCTGTTCAACCAACCATTAAAAGTATTGATGACGGTTGAAATTGTCAGCCCTTCAGTCAATTAAAACTTTTAAGCTTGTATTATGGTCACGATAACCAGTCGAAATTAACACTTCCTGCCCTTCCGCTAGACTATAACGAACAACAGAAATGTCTTTCGCAGAACAAACTCAGCGGTTTGCTGAAGTTTACACACGATTCTTCCAATTGATCGACTGGGCAAGAAACTTGACGTTAAAGTGTAATTCGCAATTAACATCACGCATCATGGTCGGACCACTCGTAATCAACAATATGTCTTACTTTAAGGCTATAAAGTCTTCTTAGCGCCATGTGACATATAATTTTGAAAACTTGAGTTATATTCCTTCTATAATTGTGTGTTATTGTTTTAAAATTAGACTTTAAAGATTGTGATAAAAGTTGCCCAAATGTTCGAGAGTTTTGTATGTAAAGCCAAAAAAGTGAAATGTTGTGCGAAATTAGTCCAAAATTTAAACTTGGGTATTTTGAAGATGACTACAGCTGTTTAATGAATGTAAAAATTTTAACAAAACTGTCTCCGGATAACACCTGTGTTTACATTTATATATCTTATTTAAAATAAAATATAAAATTCTTTTTCAGTTGTATTGGCTGAGATGTAAAGAAATTAATAATAAAATTTAGCAGGAATCTACAGAAAAATTTCATATAAATTATATTTAACATATATAAATAATACTAATTACATCCTTGGTTAATTTATGTCGGATGTTTATGCATCTGCTTCTTTTGTGCAATTCTGTTAAAATTTTACTGTATTTCCTGTTTACATACTTTCAGGCTTATATATGTATTAAAACACGTACATATGTTTATACAGTAGATATTACTTCAAGTGTTTATGGAAAAAAACAAAGCGAAAAAATCGTATTTTTATTTGCAACGGCAACAGCCACACAATAAATTAACCTGTGGTTTGGTAGTCATATACAAATGTTCATATTGTTTTATTAACCGTAAGAACACAGCAAACACATGCATAAATTCTTTATAAATATGAGAGTGTGTTGAGCAACGGGAAATACATTTTTTTCCAAATATTTTATGACTTCATAAAAAAATGTATTCTTTTGCAAGAGAAATTTTTCAGGAAATACTTGATGGCGTTATTGCATATAATTTGATTAAAACAAGCCAGAGAGAGAGAAAAAGAGAGAGAATGATTTTAAATAAAATTAAATTAATAAATAAAATTATTAATCAATTTTTTGCAGTCAATCAGTCACGTAAATAAAATATATTAAATAAATAACTTGACATTTATTATTTGTTTAACTATTAAGGTTTATTCACGAACAATTTTTAGTTAGACTTTAATTATTGTTTTTATTTTTTATAAATAAAAATTACTTTAAAATATTTTAATTTTTGCAGATGATAGGAAAAATGTAGAAACAAAATAAAAATGTATAAAAGGTTTCTTGATTTTTGTTGCTTTTTTTGAAAACAATTGTGTTTTGATAAATTTTTCGTGGGTTACAAGATTTTTAAGTTTTGTATATATAAGCAGTAATAAAATAGCAATATGATAAGCTTTTCCTCCAGTAATACTTTTGCTGTTCTTTTTAATAATAAACATTTTCCGAAAATATTGTTATATCTATTTCTTTAATAAACATTTAGTTTATAGAGTTCTTTGATTGCAATATTATTACACACAAAAATTAGAAATTTTAAATAAAATTACACGATTTATTTCAACGATCTTCACTACTTCAACGCCGAAAAGTGGCTGTATGAACCTCTATGTCTTCACTCGCTTACATTCACTATGAAATTGATTGACTATTGACAAAGGGATGGAGCCATTATATTATATTTTGAACGGATGTATTTACTAGAAAATTCTAATTCATTGTAATTAATAAAGCTGACGTTATTGTCATCATTTAGTGTAGCTGCCTGATGGTTCTGTTTTTATTTTCTGATTTTTCGACTTAGTTCATGGAATTTTAATGTAGCACGTGGTTGTTGTTTTGTGTTTATAAGATTTCTTAGAAACTTCCTAACTTGTTAACAGACATTTCACTTTACTTTGTTTTTAGTAATAATTATTTTTCTTTAAGGAAAAAATTTTTTCCTGAAGAAGCTTTCCAAAGGAAAGCGAAATATCGAGAAGAAAAAAATATATATAGAAAAGATGGTTAAAAAGAAAAAAGATATTTATTAAAGATAAATTAAAAAAAGATCGTTTAAAAAAACTATAAAAATAATTATTTTTCATAACATAAACTAAGCATCTTCGTAACATTATTGTAAAATAAAATCTAGCACAATTAACGTAGATTATCTCAACATGGAATCTCAAAATGTAATGCATTACTCTATAGCAAAATGCATTCATCATTCTATGCTGGAAAGTTATATACGTAGCCATAATATTTAATAGTGCTAGCAATAACTTAATGCCTCTCAATATTTATGCACATTTTTAAAAATTTTAAATAGACGAACGGTTTCATGAATATGTGCATACAATTGTGTTTTAAAATAAATTTAAAATTTTTGAAAACTATTTTATTATAAGTTATATAATATAATATCTATCTATATATAAAAAATTAAGAACAAAGTAGGTGTCGGCTGGTTGCCAGTGTTTGACGAGATTCGCCGTCGGATTTCCACCAAATTTTCACAGTACCTTCAGAATGGTCGTTCCAGGTAATGTTTGCCACTTTGCACAATCAAAACAAGTCACAAATGTATTTCCCGGTATTGCACAAAATTTTAGAAACCATGATTGGTTGGGGAAAGAGCTATCTTAGCTGCAAAAAATGCAGATGTTTCGGATATCAATGTGACAATTTTGAATGACATTCCCGGGGAAATTTTTACCTGTTACGAATCAAGATTATGTTGCAAATTATCTAGTCGAATTTTCAATTTCGCTTGAGTTACCTGGACTGCCGCCACACCGCCTACAAGTGAAAGTTGGTGTACTAATTATTTTGCTTAGAAATATCTGCCTGTCACGACTTTGCAATGGGACACGTTTAGTAGTCAAAAAAGTCATGAAAATGTGATTGAAGTAAAAATTGTAAAAGGAAAATATAAGGGCGAGGATGTGTTGATACCACACATTCCTATTATTCCTCCAGATTTGCCGTTTGATTTTAAACGGCTTCAGTTCCCCATACGCGTTGCTTTTGCAATGATCCTTGTTTTTCGCCCGGTCAATTATATGTATCATGTTCACGTGTTAATAAACCAACTGCTTTGTTTGTCTATACCGCGAACAAACTCAATCAAAGAAATACGACAAGCATTGCAATAGAATAAGACGTATTATATAAGCACACATAAATATTGCATTGTGAAAAAGATAAAATTTAAAAAAAAGGTGTATAGCAAATCAAAATCTATACAAAATTCTAAGCAAACTATCTACAGAAAATATGGGTCTAAAATGAAAACCTAGTTCTCGCCGAGAGGTTCGATCATGCAATATGAATAGCAGCTTCTGGTATATCACCGCAAAGTACAAATATAGTTTCTTCTTTTGAATCTATCTATCCCATGTTTTTCCTAAACCTTATTTGATAACATATAAATTATTCTATTCCTTGCGTTGAACGTAGCCTTGGCATTAGGGACATTCAGCTTCGGTGTTGATTTGACTCGTTGACCGGATTTAACATATGACTATTTGCGCTTGGGGTTATCGTCACAGGGTTATCACCAGTACAATGCAAAAATGACTTTTGTTTGTAGCTTTCAAGCATAATTTTCAACACGTAAAATCATCTTTCAATGTCTCTCAGCTTCTATTCCTTTGAATGAATTCCAAATCTTTTAAGCGTAGGGAAATGACTTTTGTGTAATAATGCAAGTTCTTCGTTGAGTAAAGCTTCCAATTTTTTTTTAAACGTTTTCGGCTGACCAGGCCTCTCCTTGTCTTCTGTGTGGAAATCACCACTTTTTAATACTTTTTGAGTTGATCTATGTTGACCGTAAACTTCTAACAATGATAGATAACTTTCATCAGCCGTTTTTTTTAATGAGAGAAGCTTATCACACTTCCCCACAAAACACAAAATATTTGAGGCACAAAATTAGCTATTTTTAAAGCGATTAAAAAAAATTTGTGTTTACAGTTTGGCTTCTGAATTATAATGACATAATGACATTTGTTATTACTGATACAAACCACATGTGTTAGTTATAAATCGACATTATTAACTTGTGTAACCACCATATTTATGTGGTTCAAACCGTTTTCTTGACAAATATTAATCAAAAAAACAGGTCAGATTAAGAATCAGCACAAAATCACCTTTAAAGATCATCTAACGATATGTGTAGGAAAATAAAACTTTTTGTTTAATAATGAATGCGGAATTAGCTAGTCGCTACATTTGGTTACTAGGGCAGAATCCAATAATTACCAGCACAAATTTAAAAAATATACTAATTATCTTCTTTATAATAATAACAAAGCTTTTCGCTTCAAAAAAAGGCCAAAGGAAAAAAAGAAAAATTCTCTTGTTATGCAAACTAGTGCAGGTTGCACAAAAATTTAACTTATTAGACTGTGTTAACTTTACTACATGTCATTATTCATAGCGATAGTAATAAATGAGATTGTAAAACTTTTACTTTTACACATCGATTAACTTGTCTGTGATAGACATAATGGTATACTTCCGCAATAAATTTTATATTTCGAAATTTGACAAATAAATTAAACTTTTTTTTTAAATTTTAGAACAGCACGTTCGCAGAAGTTATGAAATAAAAAAAAAAAACAACTGTAAAAGGAAAATTAAGAATCACGTATAACAAAGTGTTAAGTTTGTTAGTGGTAGTAGCAATTTGACAATACCTTTATGCGTCAAAATGAACACATACGTACATACGTACATATATACAGGCATATATGCAAAGGAAATATATACAAATGTAAGACTTACATAAAAATACTTACACCTGGACATTAATCAGCATTTCCATATTCGTATGTTTATTTCCTGCACGTCTTCTATTCTACAAAGTACTAACACTCACACATGCATAAACAATTTTACACACGACTGCATAAACAGTTTTTGCTTTTGCTACCACTAGTGATGTTGTCTGACACAAATAGCAGGACAATGTCCGCAATGTGGCAATGAAAACTAGAGCTGCCCATGCATTACTTACTTTACGAGTTGTTCACATGATTAAACTATTTAAAACTACTGATTTTATAGTCATTCTTCTTCTTCTCGATGGTATGAGTAAAGGTTCCTGTGCCTACAGTGGGTCCACTTAGATCTAAAAGTAAAGAACTTCTAACAAAACGTTGCAAATGGCAAAATAATTTAACATTTCTATGTCATAAATATATTTCGGTTCGAAATATCGTTTCGTTTTTAGAATTTTTAACCGGAAAACATTTAAGATACTATGCACAAATAATTCTGGTCGTGATTACTGTTGCTTGCTTTTATTGCTCAATTTTTGTATAATTCGTACGATAGATATTCATGACATTTCTAACATAAGTGTATCAGGGGTGGTAAACCAAATTTTTGAATTTGTTTTAAACTTTTATTTACATTTTACTTAAGTTTAACAAAGTTTACTAAAGAAATAATGATATACAAGTTAATAATGTCAATGTCATTAATTATAACTCAGTATTCGATAGGCGTCAAATTGTAAACATACCTAATTTTTTCAATCGCTATAATAAGGTCGAATTTTGTGCCTAAGAAGATGTTTTACGGGAAACTCTAATAGCCTTCTTTCAGAAAAAAGAAGAAAACGGCTGCTGAAAGTTATCGATTGTTGCTAGAAACTATCGATCTACATATACCAACTCAAAAAACTTATGAATGATTTTTTGAGCAATTCAAAAGTGATGATTTTAACGCAGAAGGTAAAATGAGGCCTGGTCAACTGAAAAAGTTTGAAGATGAGGAATTGGAAGTATCACTTGACGAAGATTGTTGTCAAACGCAGGAAGAACTTGCATTGTCATTGGAAGTATCATTGGAAGCCAGAAAAACGAGAAACGTTGAAAGGCATGTAGGAATTGATGCTTGAAGCTTGATACAAACAAAAGTCACTTTAGTATCGTATTGTTACGGGTGATGACAATTGAATACTTTACGATAACTCCAAGCACAAAAAGTCATATATAAAGCCAGGCCAACCAGCCAAATCAACCGAAACCGAATATGCATGAGGGCAAGCTAATGCTTTATATTTGCTGGGGTCAAAAAGGGTGATTTGAATAATGAGTTGTTGAAATTAGGTCAGCTGATCAGAGGTGTTCTGTTCTGAAGAAAGTTTATATTTTGAAGACATCAATTAACGAAAAACGACCCCAATATTTGATCAGATACGAGGCCATAATCTTCCATTATGACAATGGTTGGCCCCACATTTCAGATCAGTCAAACACTATTTAGAAACCAGTGGAGAGGAAGTTTTTACTCTCACGTCTTATATTCCAGTGACTTCTTGCACCTTCTGCCTACTACACTTCAGAACAGACTTGATTTATTCTTGAAATTCGCTTGATTCATTCTTTACCTCAAAGTTGGAGCGGTTTTTACTCTCACGTCTTATATTCCAGTGACTCCTTGCACCTTCTGCCTACTACACTTCAGAACAGGCTTGATTTATTCTTAAAATTGGCTTGATTCATTCTTTACCTCAAAGTCGTCGGAGCGGTTCTATTGGCACAGAATCCATATGCTACCAGAAAGATGGTAGAAAGTAGGGGCTGAATAAAATAACAACTCATTTTGTTATTCTTAGTAAAGGGTACTTTTTGAACCCAACAAAAAAACTTTTAATTAATAGGACAAAAATGATAATGGTACGTGCAATACTATTCAAAGTCATCACTTTAAAAAAAAGTTCTGTTGAGGATTGATTTTGTTCCGTAAAAAGGAAATTTGTTTAATAAAAAACTTGTTCAGTGAAAAGGGAGTTTTCTCGATAAATTAATAATTTAAATTAATAATTTATTGGTTTAGTATAGCTGGATTATTCTTTAGCATTATTTTGCTACAGGGCGCTGATCATAAATTCTAAAAATTGGTCGCCACTGACCTCTCGTAAATTATACCGAGTTTAAAAATATCCTTTACCCTGCACAATCGCACAAAAGGAAAAATGCGTCGCTCTATTCTTCTAGTTCAAAAGGTGTCAACAGAAGTATATTTACCACCCCTGATGATATAAATGTATCCCTATTAATTCGAGTGTGTACATGTGACAACTTTTGTGTCTGTCAATCCTTGTTAACTTTTTGAGTCCTTTTGGACATCATCAAGGTTACATATTCTTAATAGCTTAAAACGCGTTTTATATATTGCATATCCAAATCTACACTTACATCGAAATAGTCAACATAACGACAGTGTCATATATTTTACGTGTGAAATAAGAGGTAGACAACATCAATTTCTGCGCTTATTTGAATTTCCTATTAATTTGTCGTTTTTCATGTTATTTGAGTGTGTTGGTATACGTAAAAGTGTGTACTGTTTTAATACGTAGACGACTGAATTTCTAGTTCTATGATGACATTTAAAGGCCGCTTGTTTTACACAACTAGACTGCAATGATGTTCTTAGATGAGTACCCAGCAACCAGATACCAAAAACAATCGTATGCTGCGGTTACGGGGTAAATGTGGTTGGTAATTGCCGTCTAAGTCTGTTTTTAAGGGTTTGAAGTAAATTTTAAAATATGACTATTGATAACTTTCCATGTAGTGTTTGGAAGGCATTTTTCTTAAATAGAAAATTGCTTCTTAGACGGTATAATCAATATCGACAAAATTCCAAAACTGAACTGCTGAAATCCTGCAAATTAAAATTTTATTAACCTATATTCAAAATTCCCATGATTTAGTTTTTATTTTATTTCTATATTTAACATCGCCATCTTTAAAATTACTTTCTGTTGGAAAAAACAAACAGTTTTGCTAATAATTGATGCTAATTTGAAATAAGCTACATGCACGCTGATGCATGACACATATAGTATTTAGCCAAGTCTCAAATATTCTTACTTTCTTGATAACTAAAATAAATAAATGACTTTAATATTTTGTGGTATCTCTTGCCAAAAGAAAAAAATAAATGTGAGACTTAAAAAAAGTAAAACCACTAACTTGACTATCAATACATCACGTTCTATGCAGCTAACAATACTAGCGCCCTTCCAGTGAATTCTAAAATTGTCACATATAGAAAGATAAAATAGACAAAAGCCACTAGCCAAGCGTCCATACTTCTCTTTATACGACAGTCACTATGGTTTTTATATTTTAACTGGCTGCATAGAGGTCTGTATGAGCATGTTTAGGACATCATTACTGCATATTTGTGGTTATGTTTAACCGCAACTTAGCCGCAACATGCAATCATGTTACGAACAATAGAAATGTAACGCAGAATATGAAAGAGTTAGAAGGACAATAAATAAACATAATTTAAAAATAAAGTTGTATTTATTGTAGTGATGATTTAATTCCTTTTTTAATAAATTTATTTGTTAAAATTTTTTATTTACATTTTAAAATCAATTAATATTTGCATTCACTTTTGAAATAATCTCCAAAAAAAAAGAAAATTAAACTTAATTATTTTCTATTTGTATAACTCAATCTAAAGAAATTGCAAAAATTTGCAGAAACTAAAAACAAAAGCACTCACCTCTTTGCCTTTTCAATTAAAAACCTCAATAAAAGTATTTTTTTATTTTTCTTAAAGGCCTACAAGTTCAAACTGACCACAAAATTGCACACATGTATCAGCTATCGATGCATAGAAGATAAATCGTCATTATTAACAATCATCATCAGCTTGAACACAAGCTTCATTATTATCAGCAACTTCGTCTTTAACCACATTTCCTTTTTGTTTTTTTTTTTTACATTGAAAAAAGTTCCAAAAACATATGCAGGCAATATTAGGCCCGGCAGAAGCCTTCATTAGACAGTGTCTGTTTTTCTAAAGAGTATAGATGTGAACCTAACTCACGTAAAATTGTTTATGTGTTATATATTCCAGAAGTCTGGCTGATATCTTTTTATGCTGACAATCTAAAGCTATATCATGACAGCACAACATATATGAAGACACTATTTAAACACTATTTCCAATTTCCAAGTAAATGTTACTGTCAAGCTAATTTTAATGAAATTAGCTACATATTAACGCTTCAACACAAATAACTCTAGAGCCACTGCCTAGCTTTGCTTCGAAATTATTGCATTTTGCTTGCCTAGTAGTCTTCTTTCAGAATATGTTGACACTGTTTAAACATAATTTACATTATACAAGCAAAAGTCACTTTCACAGCATTCTGATCGCAGCTACACAATTAGCGTTCATTACGACTGATGTAAGCGCATGCAATCGGATTAATTATATTATTTCTATTATTTCTAACAAATACTAGAAGCAACCGAACGGTATGCTAAGCTTTATCAATCTGGGAACTTAACTCAGCACAAAACTCTGCAAGGAAGAGTCTGTAAGTTACAAAAATCAGTCCAGCTATCCAAGGTAAAAGAACTCGGAGTAAAACGAACAAAACGAATCAACAGCAA
Source organism: Trichopoda pennipes (assembly GCA_030448955.1). Lineage (NCBI taxonomy): Eukaryota > Metazoa > Arthropoda > Insecta > Diptera > Tachinidae > Trichopoda > Trichopoda pennipes. Next base: position 10,052,838 of record JASKUP010000023.1, read on the forward strand.
AATTTTAATCGAGGAAGTTTTTGACCCCTAAATAATATCCAGTAAAAAAGAAAATAAAACATTTAGCCGGAAATGGAAGAATAGTGAATAAGCCTGGTAGTGTCAAGTACAGTAACTCGAAATAGGGAAACGACAGGAAGAAAATATTTCTTGCTCAGAGGTTACTTAGCTTTTAGCGGAATAAATTCATACAAGCCATCGATTTAAAGTAGTAAGCTGCTATCATTCCATCTTAAAAATTATTTGAAATATAAAGAAAGTCCAATTCTTTATATTTTTTGTAGAAATCCCTAAAACTCTTGCCTAATTGATTTAAAAATTCAAACGTTTGACCTGCCTTTAACAAAAGCCTTAACTCTGTTCATTTAAATACATTTTGTTGTAACTCAGGTAATGCTTAACTTCCGTCAATATTCACACAATTCCATAGTGGAGACATAGTCAGATAGAAGTAAAAGACATATGCACTCAAGCATTGAAATCAATTAAATTCGTATCACTTAAAAATTTCTACATTTTCAATATTGTTGCTAATGTTTATACGCATGCATGTATGTATGTCGGTTTAAATGTATGCCTATGCATGAGACTTAACCAATATATAACTTTTTTTGATAAATGCACACATAAAACTAGTAGCATACAAATGTATGCCAATCTAAGCTTCCTTTCATTCTTTAAACTATACAACAGATTTTTAGAAAATATTCTAAATAAAAAAAAATTTTTAACCAAAAATAACTTTCCCGACCCCAAAAAACCATTTCTAAATTCTTACAGTATTAGAACTAGGGAACTTTTTCTTTGCTTGATAATCAACTTGTGCAATCTATTGACAATTTAAACCACAAATTTTACAGGAATGTAAGTTTGTATAAATGTATACTATTCGTATGTTAACTTGTTTATGTGCATATATGATAATAAAGAAAAGATAGATAGGAATAGTCCAATAAAACAGAGTATTCAAAAATTAAAATATTCATCTGTACAATTTTTATATCACATGATATGACTTTACATATAAAATTAAGAGGATTGTTACATATATCCCAGCAAACAAAACGGCATTCAATTATCAAATATTTAGCTTAAAACCTAAAACAATGTGTATACAAGAATAAGGCCAATACCGTAGTGAACTCTTTAAGTAACAACCTGGTCATAGATCTCTTCCCTGCTCGAATACCATTAAATATTGTTGAATAGAATATCAATCACCGCAATAGATTATGTTTCATTGGGTATGATTTTACGTCATCCCGCGTCAAATTTGGTTTGTAAACATAGCGGTTTCGGCCATGTGCCATCTTCAGTGTTCTTTTCTTTTTTCTCTATTCTGATTATGTTTAGTATAGCTCGTTTTATAATAGTCATAGTCATTTGGGAGCCTCAAGTAAATTCTGAGTTCTATATTTTTAATAGTTACCCCTATCTTTTTTCCTTTGAAGCTATTAAACTATCTGGTTGTTCCTTCATAGAAGCCGAGCCTGGCCGATAGATATGACAGCCTAAACTACCCAATCGCCATAAAGTATTCGATGCATTTCTGATATGCAATACTACACATATCCAGTGTGGAATGATTATGAAAGTTGAAGTGGGAGTCTAAAAATTTTTATTGGATTTTTTTTTTTAAAGAGAAGTAGCACTTCAGGCAACAATGCCTATTTAGTCAAGTACCGTGCTACATTCTTCAGGAAAGGGATAAAGAAGAGATGACACAGATGGTGAAAGTAGAAGGATAGTTACGGAAATTAACTGTCGTATAAGACAGCACAGTGACCAGTGGCCATGCCTTTATCACTAAACAGCCCAAAAAAAAACCAAGGTCTTTGTTGGAAATCGAACCCACAACCCCCAGTATTGTAAGTTAGTACACTACCTAATAGCCTACAGGGGCACCTAGATTGTAGCTTCATATGTGTAGATCCGTTTAAAATTTCACCTAGCTATCACTTACTCTAAGTTTTATAACTCATGTGTTACTAATTGCCTTTTGGCATGTATAGGTGATAGTGGCCATTACTCTTGTAGATCTGTAGATCTTATAGGTCTGTAGAACTTGTAGATCTGACCACTAAAATAGTTTGTTGTCCAACAGAAATAGTTCGCATCATTTAATAAAGCAAAAAATACAAAAATGAGTAGATCGGTATCCTAACAGACTAAGTTATAGAAAGTTTCTTTTACTTCGGAACACTGTAATTGCATGTTGTTTTATTTAAAAGCAGTGTTATAATACCTTTGTTAAATTGTTAAATAAGTAGATTATAGCTTAAAAGCTGGCATCTTTATTTAATCTTTTACATCCAATAATTAAATGCTATTTAGTAATGCAATGCGGGTGAATAAGCATGCCATACAGCCTCTCTAATCAATTATATTCAATCACCAAAACTCACTCATTATCACATTTTAAACAAATAATTTGAGCCATTAAAAATGTGATACATAATATAATGCATATACTATAATAATGCATTCGAATTATTACAAATTATACTAAATATATAGTTTTCGCTGCATTGTGCATGCTTCCTTCAGGCATTCATTACTAAGTGTTAAGCCTCAGCGGACTGTTGGGACTGTTAGTCGAACTGCTTCATAATGATTATTATGTTGCTAGAAATAGCAACTGTTGTATTGTTAAGAAAATAAGTATGTAAGAAAAAAAACTACTTCCGGCAGTTAACAGAAAGCAACAACAATTTTATGTGCCGATTAACCTGATCTAACCAAATTAAGATTGATTATTCAATATTCCTAGTATTCTCACTTATACCAATGTTACATGGAGCGAGCCAGAATATACTGCACTACATTTCCTATTTTCTTTCAAAATTAATATGCAAATTTTGTAAGTAATTTTTCCATCTAAATGAATTCGGAAATTAAATAAAACTTGAACTTAAGCCGAAATAATATTATTAATGTGTTTTGAAATTTTGCTAAATAACTCGCTTTGTTTATCTCGTTTTACATAAATTTTACTAAAATAAAAATAATAAATTTTTGCTGGGTTAAGTTAAGTATATTTTAACAGAATATCCAGGTATTTGGCCTCTTGTGCTTCTTTTGAAAGGAGAAAAACTCTGTGTATTTATTAATTTTTGATTCTTAAAATGTCTTTCAATGTGCATATACATACATATGTTTGTATATGCTCTTGCATACACACACACATATTCGTGTATACAAAGTGACAATAAGTGATTTACTTGTCGAAGAAGAAAACAAAAAATGCATAAATACACACACAGATGCACATGCACATTGGTTTTTGCGTGTGGTTTTTGTATAAGTTCATAAATTTGTTTAAAACTAATTTATAAAAGTTGTAGAAATTAAATTTCTGTTGTATTGCTTTATGTTTCTTGCATCTTTTATTTTTTTAAAATTTAATTTGCAAAAATATTGAAGCGAAGGTTGATACTCTTCACTAAATAATTATAATTATTTTTATAAATTACAATTTTTTTTTATTTTAATTTATTATTAATACTTTTAAATTGTAAAATTTTATTTATTTAAATTTATAATTATATTATATTAAATTTATATTTATATTATATTATATAAATATATAATTACATCTATTCGAAATAAAATGTCTAAACATAGTGAACTCTTTCTATTTTAATAAAAAAGCTAAAAACACGGTTTAATAATTTTCCTGACAGTAGCAGTTTGAAAGCGGATTAGTTGTTATTGTATATACAAGTTAATAATGTCAATTTGGACAATACATGGGTGGTTTGTGTCAATAATAAAAAATACGATACTTTGGAGGGTAAACATTTGTAATTACAATATAGTATTCCATGGACGTCAAAGAATAAGCAGACTTGTTTTTCAATCAGGATAATAATGTCGAATTTTATGGTTAAAAAATAAATTTTAAGAGGAAGAAAATGGTTGCAGAAAGTTTTAGATTGTTGGCTGCCATATAAAAATGATTAATTTACAAAAATAAAAAAATATTAAACAAGAAAGAAGTTGGGAAGTTGATTTTTATTAAAATAAAAAACAATATTTGCGGGTAAGCTGCTTGAAATTTACCAAAAAAACAAAATTTGCGGGTAAGCTGCTTGAAATTTACCAAACGATTTAGTTTTTTATTTAGTATCTTTTATGGAAAAGCCTTTTCACAAATAAACTTTTCACGATTGATTAATGTTTTTTTCCTGTATTGATCGTAAATAGTCTTAAAATACTTGTAAGAAGCCAGTACATTCATGACGCCAAGGTGATGCTCTGAATTTTGTGGGATCAGAAGGATATTTTGTGTTATGAGCTTTTGTCCACCACAGGCAACCTGTACCGAAGAGAGCCATCAACGAAAATCGACCATAATATTCGACCAGGCACAAGGCTATAATCGGGTTTAAAAACTATTTGCAAAATAGTGATGGGAAATTTGGTTCATCCGCCTTATAGCCCAGTTCGTACCTCTTCTGACTACCATTTGTTTCGATTGATGCAGAACGACTGCACTGGAATACGCTTCACTTCTTAACAGGGTATCAGAAATTGGTTTCAGTCATTTTCTACAACATTACCGGAGCAGACTTTTGGCGGGGATGCTACCACAAAGATGAGGAAAAGTAGTAGCTAAGGATGGACGATATTTTGAATAATATACCAACTCTTTTTTATTTATAATAAATGCATTATTCAAGCAAAAAAAATGGACTATTAACTTGTATAACTATTATATTGTTACATTTATACCTTTCATAAATCTTTTGTTGTTACTGAGTTCGTTATTGCAAAACAAAGAACACCAGATTTTAGAGTTTGCAAATTAATTACAAGTTTATTTATTTTAACCACACAAAAAGTAACATTTCTACGTTGGCACTACAGAACAATTTACTGAAGATGCAAGTCTTTACTTCACGAGATTTATGTTTTAACTAACTAAATAATCATTCATATACTGTCTTTTATATTTGTACGCTAGAGGTCTAGAAAAATGAAGAATTTTCTACTGTATAAGATTTTGTTGCTGTTATTTGATTTATTCAACGAAGAGACGCCTGCTGGTCTGTGTGTATTTTTATTTTTGTTTTGATGCTGTTAAAGTTTCTTTATGGAATTTATTTTAAGATAGTTGCTGTTTTCTAAAATATAAATGCTTAACAATTCTTCAATAATAAAAATATAACTATAACATTTAATGAACGCTTAGTGAAATAAAATATTAAAACAAAGAGTGAACTACACTCATAAATATTAAAATATATTTTAAGATAGAATTGAACTTAAAATTCCATATCATAACAGATGGCAATGACTAATTTATAATGATAACTTTTTAATCGATTAATCGAATAAATTATGATATTGTTATCGTAAGTAACAGAAATTATTTACAACATTAAGAAAAATTTTTATTTTTAGAATAGAGTTAAAAAAAATATAATAATTATGTACTGAGTAGAACAGAGTTTTTATCCCATTCTTAAAGATTAGATGAAAATTATGTGAAATGATCTGTGTAGATATCAGTGTTGTCACAGACTTTCCTCAAAAAGTTATCAAAATTGCTTAAAACTTTTCAACTCTCAAACATAAACGTAATACAAATTTAGCCTGATCTTTGGAACAGATTAAATTTCGCATTTAAATAATAAGATATTTTTTTTTTAAATTAGTTCATATAAATTTATTACAAAAGATGCTACAACAGCAATGACGTCATTTGTTGCGAATGTGTGAAAAGTAAGCTGTGTATTAGTTGCGGTCAAATATTTCTTGTTGGATTCATAAGCCCAATCATATCAACCCTAAATCATACAGCAACATTTGTTGCATTGACAGAGGTATAAATGCATGTTTTTTTCAGCAAAAGATTATGGAAATGAGTTCAAATCCCAACAGAGTCTTGAATACGAAAAGAAAATAATTGTTTTTGATTATCTGGGGCAAATTAGGTAAATAAATATAAAACACTAATATAAATATCCCAAAGTCACGACTGAAAAGTTATACCATTTTGAGCAGCCGCTGCAAGTGTGGCGGTTATGGCACCTATAAATAAAGCAATCAAATCAAAATCGACAAAAGAAGAATAATTTGGCATCATAAGATGGAGAACTGAAAACTAAATTCACACGGCATCATTGGCAAATAGGAAATAAGCGTTCTCTCTCTCTATCTCTATCTTTTAATCTCTGAAAGACGTGATTAATAATTGGTAATTCAATTGGCCGTCATTTTACTTTAAAGTGTTGAACTGTTAAGTTATAAAATGAAATTAAAATTTACATATATTTACAAATTATAGCAACAAATTAATTTTATTTTAACATCTATTAGGCTATATTGTTAAATAATTTATATTAATCATAACCAATTTAACTCACAACACATTAATGATGATTTATAATCTTTTATAATATTTTTTATTGCAAACAATTTTATACTGCTCTCTGTTTATCTGTTTTATGTCCCTTAAAATGCATACATTTTTATTTTCTCTTTATAGTTCATCCTGTTATTCAAGTACCAAATCAATTAGTCGGTGCACCACTTGGTACTGATGTTCAAATTGAATGTCACGTAGAGGCTTCACCAAAATCAATTAACTACTGGATTAAGGACACTGGTAAGTTTGTGACTCAAAACTATGTCTCTCTATGAATTTATGTATATGTGTGTGTTATATGTGTGTGCGTGTATATATATTTAAATATGTTATATGTGTTGATGAACAAAATGTCTACATAAAAGATTTACGCTCGCATTCTTACCAACAGACACATGTTATAATTTTGTTAAAGTACTGATAGCAACAAGAAAAGCAGTTTCAAATTTTAAATATTTTAAATGCAAAGAACAGAAAGACGAAACGTTTTATAGCAGTTTTGTTTATTTCGTAGTTATTTTTGAATTTTATAGACATTTACAACAGAAGGTGCTGAAGCAATATGTAAAATATGTTTGAATAATTTAAAAATTTTCACAAGTTTTATTTACGAACACAGTCATTAGTCAAATTATTTTCTTTTATGGGAGGGTGTTGCTACTTTATAGTAGTAAAAATATATTTTAGTTTTTTTAAAGTGTATTTTAAAGTATAATTTAAATCAAATTAAAATTCAATGTAGTGTTTTTGATGAAAGTATGGTTTCAAAATCGATTTAAAGAATGTTTTTTCTTCTTAGAAAACGTAATGCGTATGTTCCCTTGGAAACCTAGTTTTGGTAAAAATGAGTAGTGATAGACATCTTTACGATTCTCCACCCAGATCTTATTCACTAGATAAGTCTGAAGTTTGTCGATATGATTCACAATTTAAGGCAACTTGCTTCATGGTTTCTAGTTTCTCTTTACTATTGCAAAATCCGCAAATATCCAAAATGCCACTTTCGCACCAAATTCGCATCACTTTTTCTAACTAAACAATCGAATATAGATCACTCTACTACCACTATATGACAGGTCAGTTTTAGAATGAGCTTATTCAACTTCCTGCTATTGTGATTGAATGGCAGTTGCACCAATTGCTCTCTCATCATTGTAGAATGTAGCTTCACTAATCTATCAGCGATCATATTCTCCTGGCTGTTAGAATAAGCTGGTACCCAACATAATTTTAGATTATGCTTTCTGATCTTTTGCAGAATCACATGCTACCTATTTGCGCTATTATTTTGCACTTATTTTTTCTAAAGAAACGTTGCTTTTAAGATTTCCGTTAATGGTGAAATTAATTTTCTTTTATTTCTTTTTTGGATTTTTTTCCTTCGTATTTTTTTTTAATTATAATTTTAATAGAATTTTGCAAAAGAAAAATTATTAATTTCGGTAAAAACTTTTACTCTTGGGAAACTGAAGATGTTTTTGGCCAAACTAATTTTTTTTAGTATTCAAATTATTCGATATTTAATATGAAAGTAAGTGGGTTTTTTTCAAAACCAAAATAGCAATTTATTTAATTTTATTTATTGTTTTACAGAAAATCAGTTAAAAGATCTTTAGGTAATTCCATAAAAATTTCTATAATTTTTTTTTTAATTTTCTGAAAGTTATAGTTTTTTAAAAATATTTAAATGCATATTTCCATATTTGATATTGTTACGGATGCGTTTTGCTTAAGTTTTAAAGGAAAACAATTAGGTAATAAAGTAAACAACTGGGTATGCTGTTTACTCACTGCGTAGTTTTCTAAGAAAACTTATGTACACAAGACAACAACAACTATCTTAAAATAAATTCCAGGAAGAAACTTTATCAGCATAAAAACAAAAATACACATAGAGCTACAGGCGCCTATACATTTCTAGACTTCTAGTGGACAAATATAAAAGGCAGCATCTGAGTGGATAGTTAGTTAGTTGAAAAATAAATCTCATTTAGAAAAGTCGTGCATCTTAAGTAAATTGTTCTGTAGTGTCAACTTTGTGTGTAGTTAAAGAATATAAACTGGTATCATTTATTTTGCAATAAAGAACTCACAACAAAACTAGTTATATTAATTAAATTAAAATTTGACTTGGATATTTTGCTGAAATTTTGATTTCTTGTGCCAAAATTATTTGCCGTAGATAATTATATTTTTAATTATTTTTTTGTGAAATTTTAACTTTTATACGTTACATAGTAGAAATCATCAATATGTCAATAGTAAACTTTGTTTACAAATTGGAGAACAAAATAGAAAATATTTCTTAATGTTTTAATAAGAATATTATTTATCTATAACTTTCAATAACATTTAACATTTAAGAAAATTATATTATTAAATTTCTTGTAATACAATAATTACAATAAGTATTCTAATTAAAATTTAAAATGAATTATTAACTTATACCTAATATAACAAATTAACAGGGATGTAAAATAGCGAACATAAATTAAAAGCTATACAACAACAAAAGTGACTATTCTTACCGTACAGTTTATGTTATATAAAATTTATTCTATAAGAACCAAATTCAAAGAGTATATTTACGAAAAAACAAAATCTGTTAAAAACAGGATAAAACAACAATTAACTGTAAAATTTATATTTCTTAATATAGAATTTTTTTATGATATTCAGAATTTCGCCAAGTGCGATGTAGATTTCCACACAAATGATTCTGTATCATGAAAATGGCAATATTTAATTTTTATATCATTATTAGTTGTTTAAGAAGTTGAACACATTCGTGTTCATCTGCTGCATTAGGAAATTAAAGGTTTACAAGATAAGACCGTTTTCATCAAAATTCCAACATTTATGGAAACGTCCTCCAACTTTTAACTGTCGATTGCTCATTCTCTTTTTTACAGTGATTATACGTGCATTTGTATAAATTCCAAATGTAGGTCTACTAGGTTTAAAAATTAAAGACATCACTATAGGAATACCCCTTTCAGATTAGTATTATCTTTAACTTTTTTTAGATCAAAACTTTAAAAAATTTTTTACTGAAGAAGCTTTCCAAAGGAAAGCGAAATATTGAAAAGAAAAAATATATAAAAAAAGATCTAAAAAAAGAAAAAGATATTTATTAAAGATAAAAAAGATCGTTTAAAATTTTTTTGTTTTCAAAACTTTAAAAATTTTTTCCTGAAGAAGCTTTCCAAAGGAAAGCAAAATATTGAAAAGAAAAAATATATAAAAAAAGATCTAAAAAAAGAAAAAGATATTTATTAAAGATAAAAAAGATCGTTTAAAAAACTATAAAAATTATTATCTTTAACTTTTCGTTTTTATTTTTGACGTAACTACTTATTGGATTTAATAGTCATTTCCACTTATCATACTGGCCTTTAAATTTTAAGTTTCAGTTTTTGTGTTCAATACAATAGCGGAAATACTTTTACATATACAGTCCAAATTTGGGGCGTCTATCTATCACAAAAATGCACCTTCGAACAGATTTTCATTTTTAATATTTTCTGTTACATCGGCGATAGTAATTCACCTCATGTTCCAATGTGATTTCAGAGTTAGAACACTGTACCTGACGGACCATGGGAAAGACACTCTAGCACAACAGATTACGTGTTAAACTTTGGGTACGAAAGCGGATATTAAATTTGTGAATTCTGAATGCCAAGCCTGAAGTTGTACTTTATTTTATTGAAGCTAACTTTTCAGTGTGCTAATAAGCCAAATTAATATAATAGTTATAATTTTTTTTGACCTTTTTTAATATTTTTTAGTAATTAATTTTAGGCGCTAGGTCTTATTTAATAAATAATTTTTAAAAAACTTTATATTTTATTATTTTTTCGATATTTCGCCACACCGTTGGTTGGCATCATCAGGAAAAACAAAAATATTATCATTAATAAAATAAAAAATAAAGTTTTTTAAAAATTTTTTATTAAATAAGACCTTGTGCTTAAAATTAATTACTAAAAAAGACAAATTAATTTTAAATAAAATCACTAAATTGATTATTAGTAGTACAGCTTATTTCTATGGCCTTCCACTACATTTTAGATAATCTAAAGCTGCTTCTTATAACTGGACCAAAACATCAATAAACACGAGCATTAAAGCTTAAACCATATAAAAATAGCCTTATTTTTGCTTACATTTATTTACTTTTTGCTTAAGTCATTAAATTTTTTGGGAACTCTCATATTGTCTGTAAAGTTTCTCTACTTAAAATACCAAATATTTTTGGTTTTAGAAAATGTAAGATAAAAGTGTCTTGGCTTAACTAAGCATCTGAATAGAGAGCAGCTTTCCTAAACAACAAATGAATTGGATTTGTCTTTATTAAATTCTATAAAATATAGAATTAAATCATTTTGATCACCACTAAATGTCATTAACAGTAATAAAGTAATGCTTACACGAAATAAAAAAAATATTAACCTACTACATCCAGCTCTGGCTAGTCAGTGCATCTTATAAATATCTTCTAGCATTATTGCTGTACATATTTAATAATTTTCTTTTACCCATACATATGTATATCTGCATACTTATGAGTAAACTTACACACCCTCTCAGTTAATGTTTAATATTACAAATGAAATAAACTCTTACAAAAAAACACCTTCAATTAGATAAATTGTAGTTGTTTTGTGCAAACATTGTGTAGCTTTTATTACTGTCATTGTTGTCATTTTTGTTACTATTATTATTGTTATTATTATTATTGTTTCTATTATTGTTACGTTGCTCATAAAAATGTGTGGTTGAAGTAGTTTTAAATGGTTTAAGCTGTAACAAAACCACTTAATGATTTGGTAGGAAATTAAATGAATTATATACATACACTTCTGCTATTCTATTATTCAGTTTTCTAGATGTTTGGGAAAATGAGAAAAATTGCTTCCACCATGCAGATTTTTGTTCCGGCTTGAAATAACAACAGCCATGATGTAGAAACTTGTGCAATATTCTTTCAATTAATTTATCTTTCGTTAATCAGCAGTCTTCTCAATATTAGGTTTTAGAACTATAAAGCTTCATCTAAATTATATTTTTAAATAGTGAGATTGAATTGCATGCGATTTATGGTATTAAAAAAAAATCTATTAAATTAGTAGTTATAAAGAGTTTTTCAAACAAGAAGTTTATTTTCTAAAACAAAAAAAAATTAGATTAAGATAATTCAAATTTTTGTAGTTGTTTAATCGACCTTTTTTTATCTTTAATAAATATCTCTTATTCTTTTTACGGTCTTTTTAAATTAAATTAACAATATATATTTTTTTCTTTTCGATATTTCGCTTTCCTATGGAAAGCTTCTTCAGGATAAAAAATTTTTTATTTTTGAAAATAATTTTTGTTAATAATTTTTGTTTTCAAAAATAAAAAAAATTTTTCCTGAAGAAGCTTTCCATAGGAAAGCGAAATATCGAAAAGAAAAAAAATATATATTGTTAATTTAATTTAAAAAGACCGTAAAAAGAATAAGAGATATTTATTAAAGATAATTCAAATTTTTATTAGAAAAGTTCGGCAATTATAAATGAAAAATGATATCTGGCAAATATCCACCACGACCATGCTGACATATGTCGATTCCTTTATGAAAGTTTTTTATCACTTTTTAGCAAAATGGCGATCCTATTTCCTTAATCACATCACGGATTTTGAGTTTTAATCGATTCCGTTGACTCCGTATAGAATCTGCTCTTAACATAGCTCTGCGAAAAACAATCCAGTGGTCTTAAATCACTTGATCACAACCACGTTGGCAGATGTTAATTTTTTCATCAAAGTCTTTAATAATTTTTGGGCAAAATGGCGCATTTATTTCGTTAATCACATCACGGATTTTGATTTTTAAGGCTAAATCGATTCGAATAACTGCGTGCAGACTGTGGCATAGTCCCATAAACAATAATCCAGTGTTGGAAAATTTATTTTGCAATAAATTGATCGTTACATTGGCAGTGTGACAAGTGACACCATTCTGATGAAACCACATGTCTTGCGAAAATTGAGTTGTTAGCATCTCGCGATAACGTGATCCATTGACCGTTACCGCATTTTCAGCCTCATCTTCGAAAAGAAAAAACCGCCCAATCACGCCTCCAGACCACATAGCGCACCATACGACAACACGTTGAGCATGTAACAGCTTCTCAATTTTCAGTTTGGGATTTCCAGAAGTCCAAATGTGGAAACTTAGCTTGTTCACCTACCCTAAGAAGTGAAAATGGGCTTCGCCTAAAAAAATAATTTTTTCGGAAAAACCAGCCGGTTATTCCTGAATAAATTGAGGGAAAAAATAGTCGCTCGGGTTTAATTCCTTCCAGTTAAACCTTGTAGGGCTGCAAATGCAAATTATTACGCAAAATTCGACATGTGGTGGTTTTGAATAACCCCAATTGTTGAGAACGTCTATGAATTGCCAAATTTGGATCTTCTTCAACACCGTGGCCCACGGTTGCACAGACGTTGAACAAGCGCTGATGTTCGCACATTTTGTGTCGAGCCGGCCGACTCAAATTTAACTATCAAATTCGGTATAGTGATCTTATTTTAATGCGAATTCGCCAAAAAAAAGCAAATGTCAAAACTATCATGAAAAACAAACTTCTTCTTGAAAACCCGATTGCAATTACAATTAAAAGCGAGTAGATAGATGAATTAATATTTTCTATTTTTCAAATTTTATGCTTTTAAATTCTGAACTTATGTAGTATTGTATGTACAATGTATGTATGTATGCATTGTATTTATGGAGTGTGATTTTTCTGTGGGCACTGAAGACAAATGAACCAAATTTAAATTAAAATATATGTATATATAAAAATGCTTAAAAGAAAATATAAAGGAAAACAATTTTATACAAAATGTGATTACAAAGAGACCACAGGAAAATACTGAAAAGTTGAAAAATTTTTTATTTATTTTTATTATTACGTTTATGGGTTTATTAATACCAAAGGAAGTGATGGTAGTCACAAAATAATGGTTCACTTCTTCTATAATTGTCAGGCTAATATCCTGATTCAAAAATATTCCATGCTACACTAGGTCAACTGTTTGACAAGCTGTTTAACATTTCGACAATATTATTTCTACAAAATATATTTTAAAATTAATTTTAAGCTCAGCTTAATTTTTTAAACTTTTAATTTCGAATTTTATGGCTCGATTATGGATGGCAATCGAACTTAAGTTGCGTTGCCATTTGCCAAAATGATATTACGTATGGCAACTGATAACTAACAGCTGTTAATTTCAGTTGCCAAACTGGCAACCACAAATTTTTAGTTGCTGTGTAGTTTTTAAATCAAAAAAGCGAGTAAAATTAATAGATAAGCAAAATATTGTTTTGTTTTTATATTGAAATAATAATATTAAAATGCTCTAAGCTAACAGATTTTAAAATCGTAAAAATAACAAGCAGACAACAATTCGATCTTATAATTAAAGATATGGAATCCAGGCCCAATCTTGCTCGTGGGGTCCGTGCTTTTAGGTATTAGGATTCGTACGTGTGTCCCATCCACACAGTCCACAAAGCCAGGAAACTTGGTTTTTGGATAGCAGCTATTCTTCTTTTATTTTTTCTTCCTCTGTCATTTTACAGTTTATCCAAATTCCACAGATTTTATTCTCGATCAAATAGATCACCTCTTTTAAAACCACCGACAACGTAGATTGTGCTATTCTAAGGTTGAAATCATTACCATATGCTTTCTGAAAACCTTGACGCAGCACACCCCTTTAACAGCGTTAGTATTGTTGTAGCTCTATGGTCTTTTAAATTATCCACCAGATAAAATACCGCTTCTTTGGGAAGACGAAAATATGCTTATTTAAAATAAATTCAATTAAAACAAGAACTCACTGTAGAGCAGGATTTAAATTATCCCTCAAGTGCCGTCTACTTGATGCCACATTTTGCACTTCATTCTCTTCACCACTGAACTAATCATAATTAGTTTTTGTACACTTTGATTTTTAAAATTTTCAAATGCTTTATCTTATAGCTTTGTTTACTTTTTTTAGTTGCTTAGATGTCATTATCGATAACTTCTTGGCAACTGAAAAAAGTTGCCATACGTAATGTTAATTTTAACTTCAGTGGCGTTGCCAGTTCTCAAAGCAACTGAACTTTGGTTACCTTCCATAATATAGCCATTAAATGTATTTGTAATTACTTGAACCACATCTGAAGTTATAAAAAACCTTGAAACTCTTTTTTAACTGAGTGAGAGAGAAAAATGTAGTAAACGGAAATATTTATAGATTTCCACAAGATTAGAGAGCAAAAATAGAAATTCAATTCGAATACTTTAAACATTTTAAAAGCATTAAAAGAGAGAATGTGGAAAGAAGATAAGTAAACGTTGATTTTTAATTCGAATGTTTTTCACTTTCAAATTATTAAAAGAGAAACTGGGAAAAAGAGAATAAATAAATATTTATAGAATACTTACTTAAATGGTTATAATAATGTCACACACGTTGTAAAGAAAATATTCCCCAACGCCATTTATATATGATCACTTCCAAGTGTACTGAAATAAAAGTTCAAAGCAAGATAAATTATAAGACACGTATCGTTCGCTACACACGATACGGTGTGTTGCGAACGATATTAGAAGCATTCAAAGACTGTTCTTTTTTTAATATGATGGATTGTAAAGAAAACAAATGTGTTAAATGAATCTCATTAATATCACGTACGGTATATTTTGCCTGATATTTTGGATCGCAACGCTTGAAATGCACCACACATAAACGAAAGTCCTTAGAACTTACTTACATAAGTTCCTACAACAGTGCCCTCAATAATCCTGCAAAACTTCAAATGTCTCATACAATTTACAAGTTTCTAAAGTCATATTTAAGCAAATAACTTCAAAATTTGATACAAGAAGAACAAACAGTATCAAAAATATCACCCTTTAGAAGAAATGGAAGAAGAAATATTACAGCAAATATGCGAGTTGATATGTGTAAATTGTAATGAAATAACGAAAATAACTACAATCAAATTCAACTTGTATGAGTTTGAATGAAATATTAACAAAAGAGGAGTAAATGTAAACAAAAGTAGTTGACGTAGTTGACTTCCTTGGCTGGTTGCTTTTAAGAAAATAAGTTTTATATAAACTAAACAATATTTAATGTTTATTGACATTTATTTTCATTACCAAATATAATAGCAGCATTATTAATTTATATTCATTTTGCTTAATGTAACATAAGATATACTGTAAGCGAAAACACATATTTTGTTGCTGACTTTAAACATTTAGGAAAATAAATGAATAATGTGAAGTGTTTAATAGTAATTTAATTAAAATAATCAAATATTTTTTTTTGTGTAAATTAACAACATTGATGTAATTATTATTTGAGGTAAAGAGTAGATGATGTGGATAATCAGAAATACTGATAGAAATTTAATTTGAAAGATGTTTAGAATGTGACTTTTCTTAACACTTCATGCAAGCTACAAATATCTACCTCAAGAATCTTCCCCTTTAGATTTGTTTGATTGTTTTTCTGCCAAGAGTTTTTGGTATCTAAATATTTTTTTTTTGAATCTTCTAAAAGTTATTTGAATACCATTTTCTGATAGCTAATGTCTGAAAATAAACTGAATGGGTGTATCAAGTGGCTTAGAGCACAACTTGAATCCGAAAAAATTTATCTTTGAAAAAATACCTAGATAACCTCGATGAAACTCCTGATTAATGGCGTGAAAGGAGAAATAAATAAGCGTACTTTAATGCAAGAGGGTAGACAAAAGATAATTTATATGCTGTTTCAATTTTTTCTTTAAATTTTTAACGTCCTCCTTTTGATACTATATTTCTTATGATTAGTTTGAGTTATACAAGACAATCTTGGGTGCATAACAATTTGACCTTTGTCTAAAGGTTATGATATTTTCTTCCAATATTTAAAAATTTGTAAATTTTCCATTTTTATTCGCTGATGATATTTGAAGAATTTTTGATATTTCAATTTTTTAGTTTTCTACCAAAAGAAAAACATTTCCAGATTTTGATCTGAAATAATCAGGGCAAGAAAATAAACGACAAAATCTTGTTTTATTGGATGTTGAATAATATGCTCGTCGATGCATTAAATTTTAAAAGAAAGGAGGAAAAAAGTGGACGCAAGCGTGTTTTGTCACTCTTAATGATTAAACGTTTAGTAAGACAATTCTAGAAAGACCAATTTATTTATTTCAACTACTGAGCTTAAAAGAAAGCTAAATATTGTAGCAAGTGCTGAAATTATTAATCGGAGATTACGGCAAAGCAACCTAAATGCACGTAAGTACATAGCTTGGTGTTTGGAGTTTGCCAAAGCTCATTCAGATTGGACAGCTGGAAAGTGGAGAAATGTGTTGTAATCCGACAAGTCCAAAATTCTTTTATTTGAAGCCAAGGGATTATGTTCCTACGTAAGAAGGCAACCTTTCTACGTAAGAGTACAACCCAAAATATATAACAAAAACAATAAAACAAGATGGATCAGCATAATGGTATGGGGTAGTTTTTCGTACTATGGTATGGGGATAATGGATAAATACACTATGTAAGTATACTCGAAGAAGTAATGCTACCTTATGGTTGTAAGGAAATGCCGTTGGTCTGGAACTTCCAGCAAAATAATGACCCGAAGCACACAAACAAACTAGCGGGGCAACAAAGTGGTTTCGGGACAATAAAGTCAAAGTAATGGGGTAAACAACTCAGAACCCAGACCTCAATCCAATTGAAAATATGTGGACAGATGTTAAAGAAGGGGTTTCTCAAATGATATACTGATGCGCTTAGGACTGCTGTGCAGCAAATATGGAATAAAATTCCAAAGGAAAGATGCCAAAATCTTATGAATTCGTTGCCAAAACTTTGTGCAGAGGTTATTAAAAATAAAAGACATGCAAAAAGGTATTAATTAGGATATGTTCCTAAGTAATAAACCCATCGTCTATATATATTTTTTAATTTATTCTTAGTTAAGTTTTTAATATTAGAACAAACTAAAGTGAAATTCTATTTTTTTGACTGATTGTTTTTTAATTTTTTTTGTTTAAATAAAAGTTAAATTTTATAATAAAACAATAAAAAAAATAAATTTTTTTATTTTATATAGTTATAAAGTTATCTAAGCATCTAGTGACAAATTTAGAGTTATATCAATTTACCCTGTCGAAAAATATATATCGGATACTACTTTTCCAAAGCTTGGTGTTATTTTTTTGGCCGTAGCGGTTTATGCCAAGGATAATACCATTGTTATTGTTCCTGAGTAAATCTGTATATTAAATAAAACTAATGTAACCTCCAATTGTTACCTTTGCGCTCTTTGTCCTTCAAGAAATATTTGTTTTTCATTGACTTAAGTACAAAACTGTCAAAAAATGTTAATAAAGTTTATGTCTTTGCATTAAACGTTTGGATAACATTTAATTTGGCTTCATAGACTGGATTTGGTTTTTGCTATATTTTTATGGTGAATTTTTATTTTTGATTAAACATTTTCAAAATTTATAAATTACAAAAACAATTGCTTTTGTTTTAGACGAAATTGTGCCAACAAATGAATTTCAATGGCAATATTGGCCAGGCATTTAGCTTTTATTTATAATTTTTTTGTGAAATATTATTAATTATTTTTTTAAAAATACCCTTATGAATAACCAAAAAATTATTTTGAAAATATTAAAAAGGTCGAATATCTATAATTATTATTAATTATTTTTTTGGTAAGTTTTATCTCTAAAATAAAAAAAAAATATCCAATTATAGTTTATTTCTAACTTATAGTTTCATTTTGTAGAGTATTTCCTAAAAACTTTAGGAAAATTGTTTGTACTTTCAATTTATTTTAGACATTGAGAAAAGCATTTAAACAAACATAGAACTGTAAAAACTTTATTTTTCTAAAAAATATATTCTGTTTTTGATAAGTTCTAACGAGTAATTGAAATAGTGAAACAAACTAGCAACAGCTAGTTGATGCTTGTTTTATATATTCTTATATATTGCCTAAACAAATTCTAGAAATTATTCCGATGTAAAATTCATTCAGTAGCATAAATTTAAACAGCAACATTTTTATTTTGGAAAAATATAAATATTGTATTTTTCTTAATCAACAGGTGAAATGATTGTCTCTTCATTAAAATATCACGTGCAGGAAAATGCAAAATCAATGTATGAAACCAAAATGACACTGATTGTAAGGAAGTTTCTAAAGGAAGATGTTGGCTCATACCGATGCATTGCCAAGAATTCCCTAGGTGAAGTAGACAGCAGCATAAGACTTTATGGTGAGTGACGAACATCAAAATTGTAAAGTTTTATTCTCTATTAAATCAATTTAATTTAATCAATCCTGTTAGAAACAATATAATACAACAAATACATCTGACTGTATTTTGATGACATTTTCTGTAGAAATAACATGTTTGTTTTTTTAATATTTTTTTAATAGAAATCCCTGGACCAAGTCGTAAAACGCCAGTTAATAAACATGGCGGTAATGCGGATGCTGACACCAATGACATTTTAAAACAAAAACAATTACGCGTCACATATCAACCTGATGATGAAGATCTTTATGGCTCTGCTGAGGATTTTGATGATACCGATTTACCATTACCACCCTTAACACCAAATGTTTATTATACTTCAAATGGTGGTACTACACTTGGTGGCACATCCAATAATGCTGCAAATTCCAACAGTCACCATCACAAACATGGTAATCATAAAGCCCACAGTCTGGATGCTGTTAACAGTGGACGACATCACTACAACACTATAAGCAATTCTTTTGAATTTGGTGCAAATGGTGCTGGTATCAATGGTGGGCTACCTGGTGTTATAAGCAACAGTAATGTTGTTACGCGTAAACCGACATATTATAGTAAAACGGAAGTTCGCAGTGGTGCCATGGACAACAATGCCATCACATCATCTGCTTCAGCCTTAGGCCGTTTATATCACCAGCCAGTACAAAAATTGTCAATACAAACATTGGTGAAATGGCCTTTATGGTATTGTCATTGTTATTGTTGTTGTATTTCATATTGGTCTTTTCAACATTGGCCGTATTTAATAGTTTTATTATCAGCATTGTACAGTTTAATCACAACATTTTGTTGGAATTTATTATAATATACAACAGCAACAGCTACAACAAAAGCAATCGCAGAAGAAGTATTTGCAATCAAAACAACAATAGCAACAACGACAATACCATAACTACGTCAACAACATCGACAATGTACAGTTTTGCAACACAGTCGGCGACAAAAGATATATATGAAGAAAAATTAAATAAAAAAATAATAATATGTAGCAAAATAAACTTTATGTAGAACATAAAGTTTTAAATTATCAAAAAAAATAATAAAATAAAATAAAAAAGAAATGGAATATTGATTTAAACATTCCTGCTTAATCATATATATTCGTTTAAACAGGTTAAAATTCTTATAACTTTCATTATATAAATTCAAATTGCATTCAAAACTCAAGAAATCAGATTATTTTTACTGTTAATGAAATTTAATTTATTAGGCCAATTAATTATTACTGATTAACGAAAACAAAATGGAAAACAATAAATTTGAACTGGTACTGCAAATTTGTTAATCTTCATTGGTAGTAAATTTTTACTGATAACTAAAAAATAGCAGTAAATTGTAATTAAATTTTATTTGTATTACAGAAAGTTAATTTTCCGTTTATAATTTTTTACTGATTACTTTAGATTTTTTTAGAAACTATTAAAATCAATATCACCACAAAAAATATCCATAACATTTAATTTTTTGTGCAATTTTTTTTTGCCTAAATTCAATTCAAGCTCAAAAAGAAGAAAAACTATAGCAAATAGTGTATTCTAAATAACGAAATAGAATAACAATAACCATAATATATTTATACATGTTTTCTTAAATCTAAGTTCAAACTAAATTTAGTTTAGTTTAAGCATTTCTTTTTTTTAGTCTGCAGTCCTAAATTTGGGGACTTGCATAAATATTTCCTCAGTTACCTAGAAGACTAATGATTCCAAAAAACACTGCTTTATTTTTAATTTTGGAAATAATTGGAAAAAATTTGTTTCTTTGCAATTTAAAGTTATTGAAAGAATTACTTTGCCCGCCAAATAACTATACAAAGATTTAAACAAAAGATAGCTTTCCTTTGCAGAAGTTAAGTTTCTGTTTAATTAATAATTTCACATTTACAACTTGTAAAATTTTTTTGATTCAAAACCAATTTTTTAATCCTTAGTCTATTACTGTCAAAGTTAGATTACGAAAAGTATTCCAGATATTCTTCTCTGTCTAAGCTTCCTGTATATTAAGAGTTTTAACGTGTTTTTCTGCATTTTTATGCCCTGGCTTATACAACCGTTTTTTTTTCTAAATATTGCCCACATTGTTTTAACGGACTAAGGCATTTAAACAAGTTTTTATAATTGTCTCATGAAACATAGTATTTTACATTTACTATTTTCGAATTCTGAATACTTAAAATCGTATAAGGTGTAACGGTGAATGGTGTAAATTTTTATTTTATTTACATCAAACATGTTAAGTATTTAATACTGTCAGGCAGCTCCTTTTCTCCAATTTCCTTAACAAAATAATAGCCAGAAAAATGTAGGAATTATAATAATAAAATGAGTTGATAAATTGTTTAAAATATTTTCTTCTTCCCATCTTGCTGGCATATGGATTCTTTGCCAAAAGAACTGCTCCGGTTTTGAGGTCAAGTATCAATCAAGCTAATTTTTGATGACCTGTTCTGAAGTGAAACATATTTTAGTACAGGCCAAATGGGAGACAGAAGGGCAAGGTCTGGGCTATAACCTCCCATCCAATGTTTTTCAAATATTTTCTAACCAATCCTGCCACACGCGGCCGAGGGTTATCATGATGGTAGATTATGGCCTCATTTCTAGTCAAATATTCTCTGAACCTACTCTCTTCAAACGAATCAATCGTCTTTGGTGTAGGTATTCTGTGATCGTCTAATACGATTTCAACAGTTATGACCCCACCAAATACAGAACATTTCCTTGGCGTCATGATTATCGGCTTTGTCGTTTATTTGGCTGCTTGGCCGGGCTTCACATATGAACTTTTACACTTGGAATGACAATAATATATCCATTTTCTACCGCCAGTAATAATACGATGAAAAATTAGTTCCCTTTGAAGCAAGCCCCCGGGGGCACATGATAGTCTTTTTGGAGCCTACTATTCCATCTAGACTGGTGTCTTGCGGAGTAAAAGTGAGCCTAGGCCCCTAAAAGGCTAGTAGGAGTCACCTGGACAATCCACTATATTTCCACGGGAATCAGTGAGCCCTAGAGTATCGTGGTGGCTGTGTATTTCGAGACCCTCGTAAGAGTTTGTGGGTCGGATCATTCACAATGAACACAATAAATGGTTCAGGTCCAGTGAGTATGAATGCCGTCGTGTTCTTAATTATATTAAGCTTAATGCGTTCTGGACCAGGAGTTGGATAGTCTCCAACTCTTAAGCAAGGAGTGAAGACTGCGACATACATCGAGCTTTTGAAATTGCAACTAAGAGTGACCGGAGAATGCACGGATTCAAAGGCCTTCTAGGGCGAGAATGACGCTACATACCATTCACAGTGGTTACATCTGTAACTGGCGAGATGTAAATCAAATCACGCAATTCCCTTTGTAGCGTTCAAACATAATTTCCAGCATACAAAATTGGCTTTCAGCGGCTATATCGGCTTCAATTCAATGGGATCGAAATTCCTTGCATTTTAATAAATCACAATGCTTTTAAACATACGAAAAATGCTTACCATATGATTTCCAATGATAACGCAAGTTCTTTTCGTTAATCCAGTAAGGCTTCTAAATCCTCATCTTCAAAATATTTCTCTTCTTGTCATCTATGTCGAAATCATTACTTCTAAATCGCCCAAACGGTAGTTCACATGTGTTTTGAATTAGTATATAGTGACCGTAAGCTTCCACTAACAATCGATAACTTTAAGCAGCTATTTTCTTCAAATTAAAGAAGTTTATAGACT
Organism: Trichopoda pennipes; assembly: GCA_030448955.1. Classification (NCBI taxonomy): domain Eukaryota; kingdom Metazoa; phylum Arthropoda; class Insecta; order Diptera; family Tachinidae; genus Trichopoda; species Trichopoda pennipes. Next base: position 10,075,323 of record JASKUP010000023.1, read on the forward strand.
TTCCCGCAAAGCATGTTTTTTGGACACAAAATTCGGTATTATTACTGCGATTAAAAAATATATTTGTTTATACTCTGCGGTCTATCGAATACTGAACTATAATAACAGATGTTTAGCCTTTAAATCAGCATATGTTGTCCACAACGACATAATTAATTTGTATACCCAATATTTCTCAATCTAATACATTTTTTAATTAAACAAATTATTGGCTTAATTAAAAAATTTAATTAAAGAAAACAAAAATCCAGCGATGATCTCAAAAAGTATTTAAGTTTCTTTTATTTTTTACGTTTTTAAAATGCCCAAAAAATTGTTGTTTTATTTTCAATTTTTAACAGAAAAGCAAAGTTAAACAATTATTAGCTAAATTAATAAACAGCCATTAAAATACATAGAAAAATTAGTTTAAACAAAAGCTTAATACACATTATAACAAGCAACAAATTAAAATGTTTATTAAAGTAATAACAGAAAATATTATAAATTTTATGTAAATTATTTTTTTTTCTTAAAAAAAATAAATAAAAATTAATATAAGGATTATATAAATAGAAAAATATAATCATATATATATATATATATATATATATATATATATATATATATATATATAAATATATATATAAATATATATATATAAAAATATAAATATAAATGAAAGTTTCGTAATGTACAATTAAATTAATTAATTTAATAAACCGCCTGTCTCTCTATTTATTTCTCATAGTCAAAAAATACACAAAACAAGTTTTTCGGGTTTTAACAATTAAATTTACGGTATAAAATAATGGTCAAAAATACAAAAAAAACACAACGTAAACCGAAACTTTTTCTTTAAATTGTAAATAGTTTTTATTCTACGAACACACAATCAATTACATAAAATCTAATTAAAATATTAAAGAGCTAAATTTTTAAGAATATAATTTATATTAAATTTTCATTTTTTTTGTATAAACTATTTACAGTTTCTGAATGAAATTTATACACTGAAAAAAAATGAAAAACTTTTTTATTGTAATTTTTTTTTATTTTTTATACTTTAAAGCCTTCAATAGAGGTTTATAGTTTGTCACTTTGTTTGTAATTGCCACAATAATATTGATCTTTATACATAAGAAAAGATAATGAATCAATATTCGTTCCGCCGTCTGAGTGTGTGCACCTTAAACACTGAGAATTTTCAATGGACTCTTTAGAGATGTCATTTTTTATTCCATTAAGCGTCTTTGATAGTCGTCTATAGTATTGAAAGTTGCCATATTTTTCACGCTATACGTAAATTATTCAAAATTAGAAGCCCATACTTCATTTTTACCAAACATGCCAAAAATATTTTACAAATAGCATGTAAGTAGTTAATGAGTACCCGATTCGCCCAGAGAAAAAATGTCCACTGTAGGGCCTAAGTAAAGCACTTCGCACTAAATCAGAAATTTCTAGACTGATGGAGAAAAATGTATGTAGCAATAGCTTAGAAGGATTTTAGCGTAAATTTTGAGCTTGAGCTTTGCAAACCTATGCCATAGGACTCTCTTTTTCGCCAAAATTACTACTGACTGTTTCAATGCTTATAAAATTAAATCTTGTCAATTATAGAAGAGGCTAAGGCAAAGAAAATTTAGGCCTAAATTTTAAGCTTGACTTGTGAGGCTTAATATTTTTTTCATTAGAATTACTATTGGCTGTTTCAAGGCCAATCAAACTAAATTGTGCCGCATTTAGAAAAGGAGCAAAGGATATTTATTTAAAGCCGCATAGAACTTTGTAAGAATTGTTGACGCAGAAAAGCAGATTTACTTTAAGAAACAGTCATACATATGCACAAACTTATAGGCGTAAATTTACTCCCAGCGTTAGGTTAGTACCTTATTTTGAAATTTATCCTTAACAGATAATATAGACCCTATAACACTATTTGATACGAGTTACACGCTAGATTTTTTTTCTTCAAAACTAAGCTATAGATCGCAGATCCTTGCACATAATTTCCGTTTTATTTCTGTTACAAAACACAAATGATAGTTTCAACCGAGGTGGTTTCAACGTGATAGTGCTATTTACTATACGGCAACTAAAACCATCAACTTATTGATGTGAAAATTTTGCGAAATATCGATTCCCAGAAATGTACATATGAACTGGTCTTCAAGGCGATGCTAATTTTTTCAGTGTGCAGATAAACCAGTAGCAATTGAGGCCAATATTATTTATATTTTTCATGGCATAAATCTAAAAATGCTTGTTAAAATGTTCTCGGTGGTTATAGTACATATATTTTTAAAAACATAAATATCATTTAATAAATTCATTAAAAAAATTTTCTTATTTGGAGGAAAAATTTGGCGGCGCTGTTGTGATAAAAAAATATACAAAAATTTTTCATATTCTGTTTCCAATATTGATTTATTGAATGGATCTACAAATGGCATAAATTAAAGCTAAGCTAATCTGTTGATGACTTTTCTATACACTGGAATTTCAACCTCAGAAGTTGGAATATTTTTTTATAATTACATAAGAAAGCATAGAATATTGCCATGTTAATATTAGGAAAATCATTTAGAGAAAATCATGGTATCATTATTTAATCATAATAATGTTACCATTTTTAGCAACGTTTTTTCGATGTACTGTTTTTCCATTTATCAAATAGAGTTATCATTCCACTATCCTCTATCAAGTACCACTAGTAGTTAACAAAATTTAGGTCTTTAAACTCGTAGACGCTGCAATATAAGCAAACAGCCCCCAATTTTAACCAGTTACTTTTCTTATAAAAAATTATGAAAAACAAAAAACATTTATTTTGTTTATAACAAATAAAAAAGAAACGCTTTTTCCAGCATCAACGTTGATTTTTAGCGCAAGCGAAAATATTTCTACGTCTTCAGTGAAAATGACACATGTGTTTAAAATTATATGGCCGGAGACAAATTTTATAGTTCTCAAAAAGAAAGAATAGCAAACGACAAGAACATGAAAATGAACATAAATAAACTTAAATGTATAAATGCACAATAGCATAAGTGTGCCTGTTAACAAAAAAACAAAAACAAAAACAAAAGGAGAAAAGTTTTAAAACAAGTCAGAAGAAATTTTAACAAAACATGTATGAACACAACAGAACACCACATGTTTATACATATTTAAGATATAAACATTTTTACTTGCGTATATATATATACATATATGTATGTAGTATATATGTATATATATATATATATACATACATATATGTATGTAGTAGAAATATTTTTGCAGATGACATATAATACAAATATAATTTAACAACATACTCGTATGTATACTTGTTTGTAAATACATTTATCAAGAAATTGTTGCAGCGTATCATTTCAATTAATACAGTAATATGTTGAGGTATATTTAATTAAATTATTTGTTTGAAACATTTCTTTTTTCTTAAATTCGTTACATTAATTCTGAAGAAAGCTTAAGGCTCTAAATTAGTCATGTCACATGGCAAGAAGGGTAACGCTGTTTTGCTAATGCTTTTGATAATAATGAACTGAAATTTCTTTATTATCCTGCCTGTAGTGAAAAGCACAACAATTTATTTTTTATTTTTAATCTACGTTAATTTGTGCTAGATTCCTTTAACAAATATTTTATGATATTTTTATAAATGTTTTATTATTCGAAATATATATTTAAAATTTTTTGGCGGAGTAAAGTAAATCACTACTGCTCATATAGCTCATCAGTAGATTTTACCTCAAATTTTCTGTAGAAAATTCAAGAGTCTTGTATCTTAAGCCAAATTGATTAATTGAGAGTTTTCATTTAAAAAATACAGCAAAATGATAACAAAACACAAAAACACTTCAATACAAAAATATAGCAAACATTTTGAAAACTTTCATTTAAATTATTTGGCTTAAGATATATAGTACTCTTGAATTTTCTATACAAAATCCACTAACGCACTATATGGGCAGTAGCGAAATTGGCAAATGGATAAAATTTTCCCCGCCGTAACACATTTCAAATATATTATTTTTTGAATAATAAATATTTTATGAGAATATCAGAAATTACTTATTTTTAAGGGAATGTAGCAAAAATTAAATAACAATTTTATAAAAATAACTTAATTTTTATTTTTCATTTCTGCCCTGCATTTCTTTCTCTGCAGTTCTTAATAAATTTTAACTCACAGTCACATTTTTTACTAAACATGCCCTTAACAAATTTTCATAGCCCATCGAACCATAATCATTTTTAATATCTACTCAAAACTGGCAGGGGATTTTTTTATTGGTTTTTATCATTCTATCATCTCTAAATAGCAGTCTAGCCCCTCTACTAAACAAAAACTATTATTATTTTTCTTTAAACTTTAGACTATATGGGATTTGAACTTAAATCTACTATTTTTCACGTTAACAAACTAAAGCAAACACAAAATTTTTAAACAGCTGTTTGATGTAGACTTAAGCGAGATTTGAACTTAGTTCATGTTTCATTGTTTTACTCATCTGTCAATGTTCGAACCATAATATCCTACTTTTTTTTAGCATAAAATATGCTTAAATCTTAGCTTATACTTTTATATCGGGTCTATGATAACAATAATTAATTTTGTCGTAAGCTTTGAATTCATTATCTTCTGTTTAGCTGACAGCCACATTATTTTATTATATTTTGCTGTTAAAGTAAGCAACTTCACTTGGTATCTTCATCCTCATAAACAGCAGTAGGAGAAAACTATGATTCACTTTATGAGAATTTGAATAAAGCAATAATTGCATGTAGTGAGACATCATTCAAATATTTTTATGCCCAACCAGTGTTAGACCAAAAGTAATTTTTTCCATTATACTTGCTGCTTATAATTATAAAATATTTCTAATGTTCGACTGAGGACCTTCATATTTGTTTACGACCACGTTTGTTTAAGATGTTGCGCGCTACCAGGTTTGGATACATTCAAGTCTTTGTGGCATTTTGATTTTTTTTTATATGCCACGCGGCTGCAATTGTCATTTGTAATGTTTTATTTCTTGATTTCATTCCGCAGCACCGTATTCAAGAAAGGCAAAAGACTTTTCAAATTTTAAATGCATTTCTTTCTTTTTATTAAATTTAAACCTTAATTTATTTATCAATATGATCCTGCAAATATTGAGATGTTATTTAGGTACTTTTGTTTATGCTTAAAAAGCTATGTCTTCAATAAATTTGTAGATTTGTAGCAACGAACGCTATTTGGTATGAAGGGTTAAGCAGATCTTCGGATACTTTCTGGAGAACTCCGACTTAAATTGTTTGAGGCGAGCTTACAATTCCCCTATTTTATATATTTTATTAACTATTGATGATCAGTTAAATAGCTTTCTAACCGTCTATACGCAGGATGTTTAAGTTTACTTTGCCTTAATTTATAAAAAAAGCCGGGCTATATTCAAGGTTAAAAAAATTTCGACGAAAAGCACTATTTTTCTATTTTTCCTCAAAAGTGTAGAGTCGACAAAGTGTCACAGATAAATAGATAGGTTATTCATAAATCACATACACTGCTTAATCACAACGGTTCCTGTAATACATATTTATGAGAGCTGAACCATTCAGTGAATAATATTGCGGAACAACATCAATTGATTGGAGAGAAATCTCCGACTCGATTCGACAAACTATTATTTTCTTTATTCTGTAGTAGTCAGTTAAATCGCATCAATAACTTCAAAATCTTATTTCTAAAGTTGGTAATTGAAACCTATTTATTTTTCTTTTTACTTCATTCTGCTTCTAGTGTTGAATATAAAACGCTTATTACAATTATTAATATTGTTGTAGGTTTTGTAAATGTGGGTAAAATTGTTGTATTGTATATGTATTATGTTGTGTTGTTCTGTGTAAAATAATTATAATTTTGATATGAACTAAAAAGAAGAACGAGAGCATTTAAAATCTGAGCGAAAACTTTTCTTACATTTAAATTTTTCTTTTCTTATTTTATAGCATTCAACTTCAAAAACTTAATAATTCTTATAATTTAGTTTGTGGATAAAATTAAATTATAATTGTATGTTCGTCATTAAAATTATATTAATTTGCGATGTGTCTGCTCTTCATTACAAAATTGCCAAAGACCTTACACAAATGAAAAACTAATTTTTAAAATCTTTTTTTTGTAAATTAAAATTAATAAGTTATTTTTAATTTTCCAAAGCTACAAAAAAAGGTGTTAAAAGCAAAAAGCGTTATCAAGAAAAAATGTCCAAAATAAAAAAAAAATATGTAAACTTAAGAAATTTTAGTATATAACCGTTAAACATATATATATTTCTTTTGATGGAGGACTCGTTACTTTGCAGTACTAGCAAAATTGCAATTGGTAATTTTCATTACCAATTGTCATTGGTAATTGTCATCAATAATTGTCATTGACAATTGTCATTACCAATTGTGATGGGCAATTGTTATTGGCAATTGTCATTACCCTTTTTCATTGCCACTTATTATTGGCAATTTTGATTACTAATTGTCATTGACAATTCTCATTACCAGTAAATTTTCACTGATAATTGAATTGAAGCACCTCAAAATTTTTACTGATACTACAGTTTAATTGTCTTTTGATTAGAGAAAAAATATAAACGGAAAATTTAACTGAAATTTTATTTTCACTACTTACCAGTAAAGATTTTTCATTACTTTGTTAATTTTGTAAAATAATATATTTAAAAAAAAATTTGATTATTATTTTAAATACTTAAAATTTTACTGATAATGCAAATTTTACTTGCAGTGTCAGTAAATGTTTATTGATTAGTGCCACTTTTCTTTAATATGTATTTATACAAATTAAATAAAAACATTTACTTTCAGATGTTGATTGAAGATAAAAAGTATATCACTTATTTAACTTACAAATGATAATGTGAATTATAAATATAATATTATTAAACGAAAATGAAACAACTGGTAGAGCAAACAAAATTTTAGTATCACTAATAATTCAAGTTGGTTGTAATGTAAAATAAATTTTATTATCAGTTAAATTTACTGGCTACTAAAATTATGAATGCAATTTAAATATGTGTAAAATGATTCGTGTTTGAAATCCCTACTAATTAATGAGTGTCACGCAAGCATAACATATCAACGGCTTACTAGATATTTTTCTTCTGCATGTCCTGCTTTCATTCCTCAATATAATTCCAGGAATTGATGAAGACTCATATATATTCAATGCCATTATAGCCTCTTCCGGGCGCTTCATGATTATTCTTCTTAAGGCTTGCCCACAATTAGATGTTACCTTCTATTACTGTGTAGTTAATCGATGGCTTATCGTACGATTCAGAGAAATAAGAAGTGCAATTCTTAATTCGGTTATTTTAAGGTCACAAAAAATGCTTAGCTGCTCAGTTGAAAGTGAAGCCATTCTTAAAACTCATTTGCTATCTTCATAATTGTAAAGTTAACTACTCCTATCTTGCACTAGAATCTGTCATTATTGTTTTTCAAATCATTCTCTCTCTCTCTCTTTTTGTGTTATTAGACTGTTTTCTCCAATTTTAGGATTCCCTCTAGACAATTGTCAACTACTATTGGATACTTCTTTTTTAAAATTTTATTTCCGCTAAACATCAAGTAATGGCAGCAGAGATGTTGTTTGAATATTTAGCAAGACATTTTTTGTTCGAGAATTCTTTCGTTGCACTGATCAGAATTGGTGTTCTTAATCGAGTTGAAAATAAAACTTTCTTTTAATGCTTTATTATGTTTCTCATCAAATAAAGTACTTTAATAAAAATAGCTTATGCTCAGTGATTTTTATGGCTTTGAATTAAAATTATTTAACCAACAATTGTAATACTTAAAATTGCAATTTTGTTTTTACTGTATTTTAGAATACCAAAAAGATAAGGGTTCTAAGCCGAATTTTCTAGTTCTTGATTCAGAGTTATACATTCACTCTTTCGAAGATTAATGCAAAAGTCTATGATTAGCTGATTTTTCTAGAAAATTAACTATTTATTTTCATTTCCTCCTTATTTCCTTCTTCCCCTGACTTATATTTTATTTCATTTTAAATTTGGTTTTGTGTTTTAAACTGCTTACAATTACGAAGATGAGGATGATGGCGCATAAATTGTTTCCTTAAATTGGCAACATGTTTATTTTATAACCTCGACAGAATATACATGAAATAATAAAGTATTATTTTGCTGGTTTTCTTTTTACTTGGTTTTACAAATTTTTTCCTTGAAAGTGTGTCTTATTTGTGAACTCTGCCAGAATTAATTTTAAAAAATTGTATAAGAACTGCATGAAAAGATATTATTTCAAGACGGCTGATTTCAGGATAGATAGGTCATTAAATAAATATTTGGGCCAAACTTGACCCATTGCGACGTTAAGGCAGCGAAAGTTCATTTTACAAAGAGTTAAAGAGAAACCTTTTAAAAATATTAAGAAAAATTTACATAAGTTTGTCTTCCGGCTTGGAAATATAGTAAGTCTTAAATAATAATTGGAACCATCGGTTTTATTAATTATTGATTTTTAAGCTTAGGGCAAAACTTTATGTGAGATCCTGTAACTTCTCTTTTTCAATTTAATTACAAGAGTGTTTGTCTTTTATCCTTTTAGACTGGAATTTTGTTTTTATCCATTCTAGTCTTTTTCGATATAAAATCCTGCAACATAAGCTACAAATTTACTATCTAAATTATTTCGAATACACTTGAGCAAAGTTGTTAACATTTTAGTCCAATAAGAGAAAGTAATAAAAAATTTAACTGAAAAATCAACGGTTATCCGCACATCATTATTAGATAGCATTATTAGATTTTTATAGTCCTTAAAAATTTAATATAATGTATACCCACTAAACTTATAATTATTAACATTAAAAATTATAAATTAAAGAGTATCCTTATGTATATTTTACTATTTCTACACACAATTAAAATTAACACAGTACATGTATTGCTAAGCCTGCCATAGCACCATGTGTAAATATTTAAAATTAAGAAATAAAGAGAAATATTTGTGTATTTTTTTCTTATTTTAATAACGTCCACAGATTGGTTCCATTCAATTTTATTCCATATTGGATTTTATATCATTTTGTATTTAATTTTTCTAGTAATTTAACGAGCTCTTTAATTTAAAAAAATGTTCTAAAAATCAACATTTGAAGAAAAACTTTCGTTTATATCTTAATTATTTTAAATTAGAAAATTAGCATAATTTTAGTACATAAAAACTTACCTTTTTATTAATTAATATTTTGTATTGTTTTACTTAGTTAGCCAAGCCTTTAATGCTATTGGAATAATATTATATTCAGAGCGCTGAATCCTATTTAATATTCGCTTAGTAGAAAATTCGATTATTTTCTTTATAAGACTTGTGTGCTGTGCGAAAATTGCCATAACATGGTAACAATTAAGAAATCTGAAAAGTTTTTGTAATCTTTCGATACTGTAGTTATTGTTAAATAAAATAGTTAGTTTCTGCAACAGTCAATCCAATCAATTATCAGTAATTGGTTATAAAAGCTCATGCCTTGTTTAAACCATTAGGTTGCTAATTCAGTTGGGAAGTCCTTCCGTCACATATGTTTAATTTCACACTCGGATATCTTTTCTAGTGTTTTTAGCTGGGTAACTAACACATTCATATTACTTAAGGTACTATTGCATCGTTGAAACTTCTATGCAAGTAGGAATGTTCCCCGCTTATAATATATAAACTTTTGCATCATGTAAGTTCTTATCTGCCTACAGCTACAAAAACATATTTTTATAAAGTGCTATTTTCTACACACTTTAATTTTATAAGCTCGACTAGTTTTTATAGGTAAAAGAAAAAATGCTCACTTTGTTTCTAAACCCACTTTCTATCAAGTGCAATTTTTTGTGTGAAATAACCGCCACCTTAACCATTAAATGCTTATTCTATTTGATATATATGAGGGTATTACATGATAAGATTTACATCTGCGCCTGGCAGTGAGCCCTAATCAGATGGCGGTCGTATCACTGGGAATAAAAAGCAACGTCATTCACGCCCTAGGAAGCCGAAGACTAATTCTAGCAACAGGTCTTTCCTAGTTGCAACTTTGATGATTCCAGAGCAGGGCTGCAAACCACCACTTCTTGCTGAAGAGTTAGAGACTATCCAACTCCTGTCCAGAACACATGACTAGCATGCTTACTGGATCTAGGAACATTCCACCAACTAAAAACTGACCTGTTCTGGGGCCGCGAAACCACAGCCACCACGATACTCCCATATAGGGGCCAACCTCAATAATCAGCCAGAGAACAGCTACATGTCTAAAGAGACAAATAGCGGAATGTAGAGATTCCAGTTGTACTCCTGCTGACTTCAGGGGACTGGGCTCCCTTATACCCCCAGTTGCACAGGTCTAGATAGTTGAGCATAAATGTGCCTCCGGGGGGGATATATGAGGTTATCAGTGCTGAGGTTGTTCTGTTGTTTACATTTGGAAGATATGATTTTACAAATTCTAAGCTGTGGCTAATTCTTAGTGCCACCGCAGTCAAGATCCCTGAAGCCCTCAAGGAACTCTGAGTCGTTATGCCGAATATGAGCAGAAGTAAATTGATAAGTGGTGCAAAATAGCGGAAACATTATGTGTTCGATACAATACAGATCGATATATATAAGTTAAAGTGTCCCTTGAAGGGAACACTAAAAAATTAAAGTTGGAGCCAACCCTTGGCTCTTGTTCGCTATTAAAAATGAAAGACAAGTTAGTTTTAATATTGTATTACTTTTTTTATTCCCAGTGACAGAATGAATCAATAACTTTCTATTACAATTCTTTTATACTTAATTATTGGTTAGTCAGCAAATAATTAAATTAAATATTTAAACTAAATTATTATTAAAACAAAAATATTACAAAGAAAGTATAAAGGTGCATTATCAGCATATTGGTTCAACAGGTAAATGAACTTGTTGGTGCAACGGTATTATGTTGGGTCAGCAAGTTGTATAGTGAAGCGTGTTAACTATCCCCCCTCTAAATGTTTGCGTCCCGCAAATCTGTTAACTAGCCTGTGGTACGTTTTTCGTGGGGATTTCTATGACCGCTGTTATTTTTCTCCAAATTTTGTAGCAAACTACACACAAAATTATCAGGAATATGGCCTCGAAAGCAGTTGAGGTATGAAATGTTGCTCCCAGATTCGTTAGATGCTTAATGTTATCCAAGTTCAACATGTGTAGGTACTCAAGATTTAGTTTGATACCTTTGTTTGTCACGTTTGATAGAATTGATGGTAAGGCTTGTATGGTTCTGGATTCCTTGCTGATAAAAGTTTGATTTCCAATCTCTATTGTCTCGTTGTAAATCTGGATTATAAAATTTCCGCTAACATTTCTCGTCTCCTTTTCGCCCTTAATAGTTCCATTGAAGTTGCTCACAAAAATGCTGTTGGCGTACATTAGCTCAATGGTCTCTTCATTATTTGTAACAAAGTGGCAGCTTGCATCTCCACCTTTAAGTAACCTTGCATCACACCCATCCTCTGGTAATCTTTTCAGCATACCTCTTTCACATATTGTTGTATTCTTAATTGAGAAGCAATTTCCAGTTATCGCATATGTTTCGTCTTTGCTTATCATTACGTTCTGATACTGTAGGTCAACTTGTTTCCCTCTAGAAGAAGTGGCTCTTGCTATTATAACTCGATATTTTTGCTGTGTTACTTTAGGTACCGACAGTACATAAAGAAGGAGCGTGCCGTTAGTATACAGGGAGGGCTTTGCATATTCTGCCGCTTCCACAAGATTTTCGTAAGGCAGAGAATCTTCTTGCGAAATAATTTTCTCCATTTCATACTGGTCAAGTAGGTTCGTATTTACAATTCCGGTTTTAGCCATCTGCGATGCTCGTACTAATTCCGATATTTGCTCCTTCAACACCAGTACCTTATTCGACGTAAGTATTTCGAGTTTCTCATCATTTATATCCTTACTAATAGAATTTGCGTATGCAATCATCTCGTTGATCCTCTTGATAGATGTCTGCGTGACGTTGAAGAGCTGTTGATTAATCACAAATTGGTCGTTGTTGTTGGTTACCATCTCCTGTTGGCTTTTTAAAATGGAATCCCAGTCAATAGCGTCTGGCGAACCAGCGATCCATTTCCAGGCGGATCCAATCCAGTTTATTGAACGTGACTTCCTTCCCCTGTTGCCTCGAAGCTCCTCTAGTCTTAACTTGGTCATGTTTAGGTGGAAACCAATTATAGTTTTCATGGAACCCTCATTAATATCTTTCATAGTATCCTCAACTGTGTTCAAGGCTCTGTCGTATTGTTCCAAATTTACAAATGTCCATTAATAATCCAACCGCTTCCATGCTCCATTGTTACCAGTGGAGAATCGTACTTGAATACGTTGGACCCAAAGGCAGCAGAAACTAACAAAAATCTACCTCATGATTATATAACGAAAATGAGTGTTTATTAATATCATGTAATAAAAAGATTTTTTGTATGATTTTAACATTTGGCCAGGAGTCGAACCTTGATAACATTTGCGCTATCCACCATTTCGCCGATAAAATAATAAGTCTTACTTTTCAAAAGATTAATACAATTTTATTAATAGATATCGTATTTAAAAAATTATATGTTTGAATTTACAGTTTCTTAACATTTTTTATGAATTTTACATGACATTTTTATTTTTAGTAGTTACTTATCTTATAATTTTTGTATTAATTTGAATTTAAGTAGCTCAGTTTCATGAATTTTATTTAATCAATTGAAATTTATAATTATTTTCTAAATTCTTGTTTTTCCTTTTTTTTTTGTTAAGAGAAATTATATTTTTTACCATTATAGAATTAGATTTTAAAATAGTTAAATATTGTTTGTCATCAAAAGGTTGTGCTTACCAAGTGGTTGAGTTAGGTGGGAATATTTTTTATATGGATTTTATGTACTCTCTTACCCCTGTCAGTATCTAATGTCACTCTATTGTCCTTATTTACAGTTCCGCGTTTATACAGAGGTTTTTGTTTGGGTTTTATCTGCTTGTCGCGAATGTAGACCACTTCACCCGTTTGGTATTTCCTGGGATCTCTTCTTTTCCTATTAATTCTCTGATTTCTTTTTTCTTGATCATTTTTAATCATCTCTCTGATATTGTTGAATAGTTTGTGCTTGAAATTTCTAATATTCTGATAATTTATTCGCTGGCTTCTGTTAAAAAATATATCATTTGGCTTCACCTTAGTCACGGAGTGTATCGTGTTATTATATCGGTCAACCGCAATATAAACCATTTCTTTTGTGTTGGAAGTCATGATTTCCTTTTGCAGGCATCTAAATATTTCAACAATGGTGGAATGAAGCCTCTCAATTTGACCATTAACTTCGCTACGTTGAGATGGTGTCTGATATATTTGTATTCCGAGACTCCGGATGTAGTTGGAAACCAGCGGGCTCAAAAAGCTTCTTTCGTTGTCTATTACTATTACCTTGGGAACTGTAAAATAGTGTATTACTTTAGAAATCTTATTTCGTATAGTTATTGCCGATCTGTCCTTTATAGAAAAGAACTTTGCAAATTTGCTAAACTTATCAATACAACTTAAGAATTTTACACCCTGAATTTCAAAAATATCCATATGAAGGATTTCACATGGATTTTTTGGCACAGGTGTTACCTGTAATTTTGGGGTAAAAGGATGCCTGTCATATTTGTTAAGGCGGCAGGTTTCGCATGCTTTAGTGTAATTTCTTATTTTCCTCGTCATTCCCGGGAAATAGAAATTTTCCAAAATTTGATCCTTGTTTTCAAGTGTATTGCGGTGAGCCCTTTTATGGGTGCTTTCTATTATTCTGCATATCCTTTCCTCATTAGCAACGTCTTCAACCAACTTTTGCGTGATTCTTACCTTGTAATACTTAAAATGCTCGCAGTATATTTCCTGCAGTAGTTGCAGGTGACCTTCAGGTATCTTAATTCCATTAATAATTGAAGGATTTAATCGGGTTTTCAATACTTCCGTTAGGTTCTCTTTCTCAATTTTCTCTAGCGTGATATAATGACGCGAATATCCTGCATGAGGATTTTCAAAGCAATATAGTTCCTTACCTTCTTTTATAACTAACTGGTTTTTAAACACGTTTAAAGGAGATTCTACGTGTGGAATCAGGTCAGTGCTGTCTTGTTCGGCACTATGCACTGTGGCAGACGAAGATTCTACTTCACTTGCAGTTGCAGTTCTCTCATCTTCCTCAACTGCAGTAATTGTATCTGAGTTACCTTCCGATGCTGTATCCGTATCGGAATCGTTCAGCATATTTAGTCCGCTTCGTAGCCTTGAAAGAGCATCTGCCACGACATTTGATTTACCTGGCTTATAAATCAGTTGGTGGTTGTACTCCTCAATCCGTGCCTTCCATCGTTTTAATTTGGCATTATGATTCCTGTTTCCTAGCGCATAGGTTAGTGGTTGGTGATCCGTAAAAATACGAATCATTTTTGCTCCATAAAGGTAGGAACGAAGATTATCAAGAGCCCAAACGATTGCCAACATTTCCTTTTCATTTGTGGCATATCCCTCTTCAGTTCTGCTGAGTGATCGTGAAATATATGAAATTGGTTTATCTCTACCGTTTACTTCTTGTGATAGCACTGCACCTATAGCATAATCCGATGCGTCTGTGGTAAGATTGAAGGGTTTTTCAAAGTCTGGAAACGCTAATACGTTGGCTCTTGTTAATTTTGTTAATGGCTTGGCGACTTTCGCGTAATCCTGAATGAACTTCCTATAGTATGATGTTACGTGTCTGCATCGAGGGATCTACATCCATTTTCTCAACGGGTCCCGCTGCGTTGTTTCTAGGTTGCGAGTAGAAAGGCCTTGGTCTTTGGTTAAACCGATTGCTTGTATCCGTTTGCGGCATGTTAAATTTCCTAGGAGGTAAAGTTGGAGGACTATCTTTCCTACTCATCAGGTTGGCTGGAGTTGTTACCGCATTTCGATAATTCGAGTGGTGTATGGGGTGGTTTCTATAGTTCAGGTTTTGAATATCTAGGCAAGCAGTGTAGGCTTCTGGTAAACTTTTTGGTTCCTGGACTATAATCATTCTGGACAAATCCGTACCCAGACCTCTGATAAATATGTCAAGCGCCCTGTTTCTATAAGTTTCCATCAACGCGTCTACCGTTTCATTAGAATAATTTTCGGTCTTGATCTTATTTATAATAAGCGCAAATTGGTGGTTTATGCGCGCATAAAATTCATCTAATTTCGAGTTGCCCTGAGTCATTTGACCTAGCTGGTGTTCAAGCGTTCGAATGTCCCGTTTGTCCGCGTAGTGAAGGGAAAGACATGACTTGATTGCCGGCCAATCGTCATCGAAAATATTGTGCGATACAAGCGCACTGTTCGCGCTTCCTCTAACTTTTCCGCGAATACTCTTCAGAATTGCTCTGAAGATTGGTTTACCACGCACTATCTTATAGTCTTCAAGGATTCCCTCGACAGTATGTATCCAGGATACGTACTGCGATGGGTCCCCTTTAAACACTTGTAATTCCTTTACCGAATCAGGAAGTTTGTTAATTTCTTTTAATTCGTCCTCTGATACAGGACCACGTAACGGAACAACAGACGGAATGGACGGTTGAGAGTTTATTTGTTCTAAGGCACGGATACGGTTATCCGCCCTCCTGAGTTCGTTCATGAGTGCGCCCATTGAACCCGATAATTCAGTTACCGACTGTGTCAATGAATCCATTTTGGAGTTATTTTCACTTTTTCCTTTTTACTCACCACTTGGTATACTTTTCTCAAATTTTCCTTTCACTTGGATAGCTCAAATGGCTTCTTCTTGGTCAAATATTTTTATTTTGTTGATTTTTTGCAGATCACTTACAGCAATAGCATTCCTTAAAAATAAAAAAAATCGTAAGTGCGATATTCTTAAATTTAGATTTTACTTTCTTATGCTAGTATTATCTAATATTATCTGATATTATCTGGAAATTTAAACCGTGTTCTTATGGTAACGGCGGCAGTACCTGATTGGTATTCCAGTACCAGCCTTTTATTTTCGCTCATGGAAGGGTTATGTTATCCTTTTTAGTTGTCAACAGATCAACTGAATTCAACCTACTAAGGCACAACTTGCTTCACAGATATTATCTGGAAATTTAAACCGTGTTCTTATGGTAACGGCGGCAGTACCCGATTGGTATTCCAGCACCAGCCCTTTAATTTTGGTCATGGAAGGGTTATGTTATCCTTTTTAGTTGTCAACAGATCAACTGAATTCAACCTACTAAGGCACAACTTGCTTCACAGCAAAATTTCCTCATTGCGATCTTCATGCCATTGCTGGAATGTTGCCTAACGCAACAATCGCACAAGAAAAATTGCTAACCCATAATGTTTCTGACAAGGAGTTGAACCCTGACGGCTCTTAACGAATCGTCCACTAAATTTAGTCAGAAACGTATCAACTGGAAGATTTTATTAATTTATTAGTGCTGCAGTGATCCTACTGGACCCACAGGAGCACCCTAGTAATATTGGAGGGTCCCATAGGAATCGCAATATACTTTTATTATTTATTAAATGTCCTGGAGGGTCCCGTAGGAATCGCAGTTCATTTTTAATTTCTTATTTTTCGATGTTCTGGAGGGTCCCGTAGGATTCGCAGAACACCGCTTATTTTTATCCAGTTCCTTTTTTAAGGACTCCGCATTTAAGAGCGGGTCCCTGCTCGGGCGCCAGTTAAAGTGTCCCTTGAAGGGAACACTAAAAAATTAAAGTTGGAGCCAACCCTTGGCTCTTGTTCGCTATTAAAAATGAAAGACAAGTTAGTTTTAATATTGTATTACTTTTTTTTATTCCCAGTGACAGAATGAATCAATAACTTTCTATTACAATTCTTTTATACTTAATTATTGGTTAGTCAGCAAATAATTAAATTAAATATTTAAACTAAATTATTATTAAAACAAAAATATTACAAAGAAAGTATAAAGGTGCATTATCAGCATATTGGTTCAACAGGTAAATGAACTTGTTGGTGCAACGGTATTATGTTGGGTCAGCAAGTTGTATAGTGAAGCGTGTTAACTTATATATATATATATATATATATATATATATATATATATATATATATATATATATATATATATATATATATATATATATATATATATATATATATATATAATAATGGCTTTCTAGTTTAATTGTTGTATAATCATATCAGTTTCTAAGAAATTTAAATGTATCACCCAAATTCTCCTTTAATTAAGGATTCCAGGCATGATAACTAAACTTTTTAAACTCTGGAGAATTTACTTATTTATGATAAACAAAAAAAATATGATCTTACTTCAATTCGTCAACACAACACAATGCGATAAAAGAAAATTGTTTCATCTTACAAGTGAAATTTATGTTAGAATATGCTACCAACTGGCAAATAACATGCATAAGTTTTACGCACATACAGGCACACTTGCATGATAAAAGAAAAACTGAAAAAAAACAGCCGGAAATTTTTTTAAACAAACAGCCAAATGAAACAACAACAAGTTGTTGCATTTGATATGTCAACTTTAAATGACAAGTGTAAGTAAAGTTTGTTTATACCAAAATGTGTGTTTATTTGTAAGTGTGGGGCAAGTGTGTACCATACTACACACGACCATATGCACAAACAGAACAACATTTAATTTACATAAATTAAATAAAAATAAAATTTTTTTTATTTTCTCAATTTCTTGGTGGACTGACATTTGTTCTTGAAAAATGACAGATGGTTTTTAAGGAAAGATAAAATATTTTGTATAAAAAAACAATTCTTTTTCTTAACTTTTTAATAAGAAAAATTCAAAAGTTATTCAAATGTTATTTGCAATCAGAAAATATAAACAAAAAGTACGGAAATTAATGAGATTTATAAAAAAAAGGATTGATACTTTTCCTTAGCATACGGCTTATTGAAGCATAAATTGTTTTTAGATTTATTTCTCTTTTTGTTTTTGCCTTTTCCTTGACCTATAAATAGGGATGAATGTTAATATAATTTTTTTTAAGAATTTCAATTTCGTTTTTCTTTTTAATTAATAACACCAAAAGTCTTTGATTTATTTATTATTTTTACGCTTTGCCAGTTTGTCTAGCTCAACGACTTTAATATTAAAATTTTTTAAAAATTATATGAAATTTAAAATTATTGCTATGAGAAATTCACGAAAATTATTAACAAAATACAAATTTTACTTAAAAAAAATCATAACTCATAGTGAATTAATTTTTCGTCAAAAACTTCAATGATTTTAACAAAAAATTGAAATTTGTCAAAAACGCAATCTAAATATAAAGAATAAAATTGAAAATGCATGAAAAAATTTCAAAAATTTAATGACTTGTAAAATTGCAACTTTAGTAGGATTTGTGTAATTTTTGTTAATCCACAGCAACCAAGATCATTAACCACAATTGCAGGCAAAGCGAATTTCTCAACAAAATATTAAGATTTTAGTAAAAAATAAAAGTTTCAATAGCAATTTAAAAATCCACCCAGTTTTTAAAATTAACCGAAAGTTTCAGGAATTAAACCTATTTTCCATATACAACTAAATATAAAAAGTATAACAACGTTATACAATTTTCTTAAAATAATTAATTTATACTTTCTTTATAATTAAAATTTAATTGTGAAAGCATAAATTGAAAATAAATCAATTAAATTCAATTAATTCAAATAAAATAAATTACATGTTGTTATTTAAAAGAAGAAGAAGAAAAAAAAACTATTTTAATTTGCATTTAAAATTTGATATTATTGTTTAATTAAAATAAAATTTTTACAATAATATCATTTAACAGCATTTGTGTGCTTAAAAATTTCACAATTGAAAACAGAAATAAATTTATTTTATCTTGAAATTTTTCATAAATTAACAAAAGTTTTAAGTGCAGTTTAATGACACGTTATTGTGATATTATTTTTTGTTAGATTAGTTATAAAATAAATAAAGATTATTTCCATTTACATTTTTTATAAAACAGTAAACAGTTGAATTGTACAAAAAGGAAATTGAAAAAAAAAACTTTATCCACTCCGAATTTGTAGAATATCTATTTCTCTCAAAAATTGCAACAAGAAATTTTATTAAACAAAGTCCTGGCAAAGTTCGGTGTAGAAATAAAAATTCTTTTCAAAACTAATTGACTGAATTGGCTCCCAGCGTAATGAATTTTTAACCATTTTTCATTGAATGTATTAAGCATTAAATGAAACTTTCTGCAAGATTTATTTGAAAACTGATTTATTTTATTAAAACTAGAAGAGGCAGTCTTTTTATTCATAAAATATTAAAAATCGTAAGTTTTAGTAATATTTAGGTAATTCAAGAAATCATAATGCGATTAAAAATCTAATTAGCTAAAATTTTGAATAAACATAATTTTTTTTAAAGCTTTTGGTATCGTACTCTAGAGATACTACAATTCAAGCAATAAAGTATTCGAATATTGAAATTAACGGCTGTTTGAAAATTTTACTTTATAAATAATTAAGATTGCTCATATCACACACTATATTCTCTAAAAAAAGTAAACACAAAATTTATAAATTTGCAAAGATTCCTTGCAAAAAGAGAAAATGGAAAAATTTTTAATTGAGTCTCTTGACTCTATTTGAATCATTTCACTCATTCGAATTATTTTTTTTTTTGTACGAACACCAAAACATGAACTGTCGCATGAGAAGTATGTGGTAAGTTTGAAGTCAGCGCCTGGCTTAATCTGGCGGTCACTGGGTGTAGCAATAAAGCCCACCCGCGCCCTAAGACGCAATAGCCAGTACCCAGCTGTGTAAGCCTGACTGCGGTTCAAACCACTGTGGATGATTTTAGCGTCATCCACGCGCCAGGAATCCTTCGGATATCACTATCCTCCAGTCACTCCTGATCGCAAATCCGAGAGCTCGGAGCAGGCCAAACCCCTCACTCCTTGCTGAAGATTTGGAGACTATCCAACATCCGGTCCAGAACACAAGCAAGCTTAATAAAATTTCAGAACACAACCGCAAGCATGCTCACTGAAAGAGAACCATTCATGGGGCTCACTGTGAATGATCCACCCACACAACTCAAATGAAGACCGCGAAATTACAACCACCACGATGCTCCCGAAGGGCCAACCACAATATTCAGTCACAGAACAGCTAAAAGACTAAAAAGCCAAAAAGCTGAACTCTGGGGCTTACTGATTCCCGTAGAAATAAATTGAAGTTCTCCAGTTGGCTCCTGCCAGCCTATGAGGGAATTGGGCTCCCTTTTACTCCCGGTGACATATGTTATGACGGTGAGATTCCGTCAAGATATATAAATGTGCTCCCCAGAGGGAAGCTATAGAAAGAGTTATTAGTTTACTGGGACTTAAGTAAAAACTTGTGTATTTAATGAATTTATCTACCGCTTCTTCTTCCGAAATATGAGTTCAAATTCGCCTAAAAGAAATGAAAATTCCAAGGTAAATAATTTTATCTCAGCTGTACACACGAATTCAAAAGAAATATTTTATTAGAAAGCATTCAAATGGTAAAACTAAAGTTACGTACTGTAATTATTTTAATGCCAAGAGTAAATTTGTCATAAAATAGCAAATTTAACTTTAAAATATTTATATTTTTTAATAGTTTAATTTCAAGCTATTAAATCTAAGGAGATAGTTAAATAACTAAATTTTTATCTTTACAACAAAACCAACTTGTTTCTGTGAACATAATATCTTTTGATATATTAATTAAAATTATATGTACGAATCTCATATGTATTTATGTATGTATGTATGTATGTATGTATGTAAGTCTTATAAAGAACAACAAGTTGTAACTTAAAATTCAATAAATTATTTTATTATCTGCGTATTTAGAAATTATTAAGTGTCGGATAAAAACAAACACAGCTACTTACATTTAGCCAACAAATAAATTTATAAAGACAAGCTATTTTTTCAATTAACAGAAAATATAATCGGAAATTTGTCGTATTTTAATTTAGTTCCTAAATGACTTAAAGAAAGAATTAAATTTATAAATTTAATTTCAATTTAGTTAATTTCAATATAGTTTTATAAAATTTTAAATATTTAAAGGACTATTTACATTAAGTAATCTTTCGATAAAATATTTTTTTTTTCAGAAATAAAGCAAAAATTGGAAAAAGGATACAACAATAAATTAAACTAACAGTCTGTTTATAGAACGCTTTAAAATTAAAACAAAACCGGCTATCACCTGAACGGTATGGAACAATTACAAACAATTAGCGTTATTAGAACAGTTTTAAATTTTGTCTCGTTGGCTTAAGCTGCTTCGCTTACACTTCAGAACGATCTTAATTAACACTAACAAGTAATTTTTGTTTCCATTGTTTTATTTCAAAATGGTTATAATATTTAAATCATAAAGTAAATAGCACATATATAACATTTTTAAATATGTACTGAGGTGGTCTGATGAGTTTTTTATAAATCCTTTTATATTTATGCCTTCACGAATGTTGTCTTTTACTTGCCTAACAAAGCGTTGCCAATAAATCAAAAAATTATTGTCAGTTTTTAAATTTTAAAGCTCTTTACAAAAATATAACACTCGACTTTTGAAAACGGATAAATACGGAAAAAATCTTAATTCTTTTGTACATATAAAGCGTAAATTATGATGTAAAACCAGCGCTAAACTTTCCAAAATTATGTATATGAATTTAAATAAAATAATGTCGGGTTTAATCGTTTAATAAATTGCCCATAAGTGAGGCATTTATATACTGTTTTAATGGGTCTAGAATTTACTAGAAAAAACTTTAACTCACCACATCTAGATAGTTCTACTATTGCATTTACTGCAGATACCGTCATTATAATTATTCAGTGTAGCTGTTTGCTTGGTTGTGAATCTTAATTTTTTTTCTAGTTGTCAATCTTAGTTCATGGAATTAGAATGTATCTGCTTAAATGTTGTTGTTTTGTGTTCATAAGATTTTTAAGAAACTTCTTAGTTTGTTAAAAATAATAAATCACTTTACTTTTTTAAGTGATAATTCTCTTTTTAAACTAAACATCTTTATAACAATAATGACAGCATATTTCCCAATGAACATATCTAACATCAATTTTACGCTATTGTATTCTAATGCAATAATATTAAGAAAAACAACAATATAAGAGGACCTGAATAGAAAAAATTATTTACAAATAATTAATTTTAGAATACTTTTTTAAAACAAATTGTAGCATCTACACAGAAATACCTTTGCAACACAGCTATTGATCTTAAGATTTTTTTATTTCTTTTAGCGAGTCCAGCAAAAACAACACAGACCTAATTAGAAGGATTGTGCTATTTATTTTTGTATTATTTTCTTTTCTTTTTTGCATAAGAACAAACTTTACATTAAGTTAAACGCATGCTTAAAGTTCGCACAGATTTTTCGATTCGGATCTCATAATTAAACTTTTTTTTTAATATTAATAATCAATGTCAAAAATGGAAAAAATTGAATTTTGTGGTGTCTGGAGCTGTTGTTTGGTCGCGGACATATTCCGACGGTTTCACACAATATGGACGAGTTTTATTTTTTTGTAATCGTGGCCGCAAGTTGGTCCCCTTTTTTACTTTCTTTTCAAAACACGAGCTGGTCTACTATTACACGGAATTCAATTGATAGTTAAGAAAATAGTGTCGTTATTTCAATTACTTAACGACTTATTAACCTGGCGTTGTATTTTTAATGATTTATAATTTAATTTATAAAATCCAAAATTTCGAATTCCGCAATTTTCTCTTGACAATTTACATTTTTTTCCTTAATTCAGTATTAGGTTCACATCCCATAAAAACTTTTTACACCGGCATTGCTCCTAGGTTTACAGTCAAAAATTATGACTGATCAGCTAATAATTTTAATTCAGTGGCATCTTACTATAAACAAACTTTTGTCCAACTATCACTTTTATTATCTAATTATCAGCTGTTTGGATCAAACATATTGTTAAATGTTTTAAATAGATAAGATTCGATACGATAGATTAAAAGTTATCCATCGTAATCAAAAATATTAAACATAAAGTCAATTACGATTAATTTAATTTTATGGCAAAATCGTATTATTTAAACACAGTGAAAGAATTGTTTTCATATATATGCAATTATAATAAAGTTGCAATGATATTTAAAACAATTCCGAAAAACTATTTAAAATTATCCACTAAAATTTCCCAATTTCCAAACAAGACTTTTTATTCCCATTTTCTCGTTTTCTAAAATAAAAAAAAAATAATCTATATTTAGATTATTCAAATTTTTATTGTTTTCCGCAGAGAAAATTTTAACAATTATGAATGGGAAATGATATATGGCAAATGTCCATCAGGACTACGCTGCCAGATGTCGATTCTTTCATCTAAGTTTTTTAACCACTTTTTGGCAAAATGGCGTCCTATTTCCTTATTCACATCACGGATTTTAAGTTTTTATGCTGAATTCGATTCGATTGGCTCCTTAACTCTATCCTTAACGTAGTTCCACAAAAAATAATCCAGTGGTGTTAAATCACACGATCAGGTTGGCCACTCAACTGCTTGATTTTCATCAAGTTATGCAATCGGGAAATTTGGTTTACAACCGATTAATCCTTTCATTAGCTGTGTGACATGGGACAGCGTCCTGTTGAAACAATGTGTCAGTAATATTCACATCGACAATAATAAGCCGCAATTGAGTTGTTAGCATCTCGCAAAAGCGTGCTCCTTTGACCGTTGCCGCATTCCCATCATCTCATCTTCGAAGAAAAGAAAAACGGCTCAATAACGCCTTTAGATCACATAGCGCACCATGCAATGACATGTTGAGCATGCAAAGGCTTCTCAATAATCGCTCTTGGATTTTCAGAAGCCCAGATGCGGCAATTTTGCTTGTTGACATACCCTGACAAGTGAAAATGGGCTTCGTCTGAAAAATGATTTTTTCAGAAAAACCAGTCAGTTGTTCCTGAATAAATTGATCGAATCTATGGCGATGTGAATAGTAGGTCG
The DNA here is from genome assembly GCA_030448955.1 of Trichopoda pennipes. Taxonomy (NCBI): domain Eukaryota; kingdom Metazoa; phylum Arthropoda; class Insecta; order Diptera; family Tachinidae; genus Trichopoda; species Trichopoda pennipes. Next base: position 10,099,426 of record JASKUP010000023.1, read on the forward strand.
GCTTCAATTCCTGCACCAGTTGAATCTTGTAAGGCTTCAAAGTAAAATCTTAATTCCATCGAGGAATGGAAAAATTTGGATCTGCTTTAACACTGTGGCTTACGGCTGTGATATATTAAGTAGAACGATCCGGTCGAACACGTGTTGGTATTCGCACTTTTGTATCGAGCTTTTTGACTTACAACTACAAAACATTTCAAAACAACAAAAAACATTGCTTTTTTAGAATTTTGTAAAATTATTTACAAATATTTTTTATTTTCTGGAATTTTCACATTACATATGAATGGTTTCCAATGGAAACCCTTATGTGATGATTGAAAATAAACAATGTTTTTTGTTGGTTTAAAATGTTTTTAGTGTTTGTATGGAAGTGTCTTTGAGTCTTGCTGTCTATGCTATGCTGATTTTATGAAAAATTCTTATAATTTGGATATAATTTAGGTTTTTCTTTACAATATTGGGGTAAAATTCACTGATGAGCTACTTGAGCAATAGTGAAATTGCAATATGGATGTGCCCTCCCCCATTACAATACATTTCAAATATTTTTTTTTTTTGATTTTTATTTGAATAAATGTTTTATGAGAATATCATAAGATGTTTATTTTTTAATAAAAATTTTTGTAATAATTATTTTGTGAGAATATCATGAAATATTTATTTAAAGGAATCAAGCACGAAATAAAATTGCTTATATAATTTATTTTATTTTATTTAACTAGAAAAACCGGATATAATGAGAAAACAATATCTTTTGATTTTATGAACCCAAGAAACTTATTGACTTTATCTAGCAAAAGTTTTATGTAAATAAAATTAATAATAGATAATTAAAATTAAAATTTGAAATGAAATTCACAATTTTACATCCAAACATATAAAAAATGCATTTATGATGACAATAATAAAAACAACCATATAAAATATCATGCATAAATATTGAGAAAAAAATTAATTAAAAAATTTATATTAAATGTCAAAACATTTTTCTTACGAAATTTATTTCGGTTGTTTTATTGATTTAAAAAATATTTTTAGTTAAAGTGATGTATATATGCAAAAGTATGTATGCCAAAAAAAAATAAATAAGAAAAAATGTAAAATAGTTAAATTTAAATAAAAAAAACTAAAATTGTTATTAAAACACATATAAACGATTAATTAAAATATTTCTTTTTATGGATTATAACTTTATAAATATATAAAACAAATTAATTGCTATTAATTGAAATTAAATGGGTATTAAGACATATATTAAGCCAACAAACAAAAGTTCTTATAATAAAAAAAAAATATATCTGCAAGGTGTATGGAACTTAATTCAATAGATTATAAAGGTATTTGATTTTGTAACGATTTTTATTGATATCATCAACTAAATATAAATTTTAAAAATTAATTCATTGATTATAGTTTTTGTATAGCCATAAAATTTATACAAAATTTATTTGTTCAATTCACAACCTGTTATAAATGTGGTTAAACATCAAATGCAGAAATAGTAATAAAACCTAATAAATAAGTTGTGGATGAAATAATTGTATTTAAATAAGGAATGAAAAATATTTATTTTAAATATTAATTTCTCAGATTTATGTTTATTATTCGTATTAACTTTAACATGTGTTAAGCCAGTTAAATGATTCTCAGAAAATATTGATACTTTTTACTTATCGCTCATTAATTCCCTTAACTTAACATGTCTGTATTGCGTGAAATATCATTTTTTGCCTTAAATATTTGATGGGCACATTTGAGGGCAAATTGTTTGTTTAATGATGAAATGTCTATAATTGAGCTGACATTTTTGACACTTATTTATTAAAGACTTGAAAATTATAAACATGAAACGTTACGCTCTTAAGCAGAAATAATAAAAAGTTCTCTGCATCACTTCAAAAATTGCAGCAGCTTTTTCTCGTAATCATGTTGCTTCTGAGACCGCTTTTCGTAATTTAATAGCTATATTCAAGGCTCACGGTATTGTTGCTGACCATACACTCGAAATAGATTTGAAGTAGTAATTTAAACAGGGACGCTATAAACCAAAGTATTGAGAATGAGACTGGAACATAATTTTGTCGACGGTGGCAACAGTTGCGCGCCTTACGCAACATGTTTTATAAATGTCTTCATCGAATGTTTGTGAACCATCTTTTTGAAAAACTCAACGAAAATAACGCAGTTTTCAACATATTCATCTTTAGCGATGAAGCTCATGTAAACAAATATGTGGGAATCACAAAATCAATAAACAGTTCTCGAAAAACTATTGCATCAAAAGAAAGTAATCGGACATCATCCGTCTCTATTTGTTTGAAAATGAGCCAAAAAACGTGCCCAAGTGATAGCCATTTTTTGGGCTATAATTAACTTATGTTGACACCAGTAATCCTTAGTTTCAGCTAGACGGTGCCCTAAGCCACACAGTAATTGTATGAGAAATTTTTTCAGTTGTATAATTTTCGATTTGGCGATGACAATGGGCCACCACATTCTTGAGATTTAACGCCGATCGATTATTTTCTCTGAGCCCACTTGAAAGCACAGGCTTACGTCAAGAACCCGCAAACCACTGACGCTTTGAAAAGTGATATTCTGCGCAGCATTGGCAAGATAAGCGAAATTTTTTTGCAAAATGTGCTTCATAATTTTTAAAAATAGCGCACGTCTGCCGACGTCCCAGAGATGGTCATATGGCCGCTTTATATTTAATTATTAATTTCAATATATCTGCAGTGGGATCAATAAAATTGAAGTTGTCACAAAAATTTGAGTATTTTAAGCCAATTTATTTCCCACCCGTTATAATGGTTATGCTGCAAAAACGTTATAACTTGATGTGACCTGAGCATGCAGAAATGTTCTTCAGGGTTTTATCAAGTTTGAATTAAAAAAATAATTCTCTCGCAACAGAAACTTGCGGAAGCACAAATTTGAAAGTATAGTCGACTTTTCAAAGTGAAAAATCTTTGTACTTTAAAATTTATATCAAATAAAACCGAAGAAATTAAAATTTAGTTTTTCTTAAAAAAAAGAAAAACTCTTAAAACCAGGGTACACGTAATAGTTTTTTTTAGTTTAACAGAATGATTATGTTCTTAAACTCATAGTTCTTTCAAAGAGTAAACCAAGTAAAGTTCCATCTTCTCCTTGTAGCAATTGCCTTCTTAGCGTGTTCTGTTATTTAACAAAACTAAACCTGAAGTAAATGAAACAATTATATAGAAATATTAAATAATTATAGAAAGCAAAATGTAAATAAAAATTATAAAATATATTAATAATAATAATATATATAAACTGCATTTAATATTAATGCAAATTTAAGCATTTTAAAATGTTAATTGTATAAAAGTTTTACCTTAAATTCATTTACAAATGACTAATTAATCATCATTATAAAATTTAAAAATTTAATTAAGAATTATTACTAAGTAAATAAAATGAAGTTAATAAAATATTTAGAAACTGAATAAACGGAATAAAATTATATAATCAAATTTATATACATATTAAAAATTATTAAAAATTATATTTGAAAAAACAGAAAGAAGGAAAATAAAAAAATTATAATAAGAGCAACTATGTATAATCCAAAACAAATTGATTAAATAAAAATTATATATATTTAAAACTGATAATGTATAAAAATATATCCATTCATAGAGTTTTTCTTAAGTGTAATTACAGCAATTAAAAAATTTTCTATTTGATCATGCCTTTGTTGTAAGAAAGCCAGAACTCAGTTTAAGTTATCTCTAAATTGGCATGCAGAATAACATCTCTGTTAGATATACCAATTTTGTAAAACTAATATCAAAACTTTATTCTTGACATTTGTTTCTTAATCTCTATATCATTAGAAGATTTCAAGTGATATCTAAACGCATTTTGCTTACTAAATTGTTTGAGTTTGCGCCGCCAGTGAACGAAATACTGTTATCAATTCCTTCTCCATGTAACGTCTTTCTTAGCTGCTTGTTCCCAAATGGGTAGCTTTCTTTTCACTTTCTATCACGTACTGGTAAGTCAGTATTTTTGGTTCAGTTATTTATTCCATACCCGTCGTGCCTGCCTACGTAGTAGGTAGTAGTAGCGCTCACCATTTGCGAAAAAACAGCCAGGAAAAACGTCACATGACAACAGCATTTTGCTTAATTTGCTTTATGATTTCTGTTTATCCCTTTTTCTCTATCTCTCCCTCCCTATATCTTAACCTCAGCAGCAAGAGTTTAGTGTATGATAGACCTTAATCAGTCTAAAAACTTAATAGATTATTAATAAACTATTAAGTAAGGCTAGTATTTAAATAATGTAAATCCATTGTTATATTATTTAATCCATACTAAATTAAGGGGTCAGGATTATCTCACCTCTACGTAGAACAGTAAGCATGCTTGTCATGTGTTCTGAACCAGGAGTTGAACAGCCTCCAATTCTTCAGCAATGAGTGGGGGTTAGCGGTCCGAAATTGCAACGAGGCGTGGTCCTAGGGCGTGGATGCACGCATCATATCACCAAAGTAGTTCGATCCATCATCGAGTTATGGCATACACAGCTATGTACCGACGTAAATCTTATCACGCATGACCACAAACCCCACTATACGGTCACCTTCTGTGGATATAATAGTTTTTCGTAAGCTGTTTATGGATTTTGTGAGCTCCATTTACGACAAGTTTGTTTATTTACATAACCGCCAAACTGAAAATGGTCCTCATCACCTTTGTTGAAAAATGCGTTGTTTTCGTTCAGTTTTTCAAACAGTCAATTTACAAGCGTTTGACGAAAAATAATATTCAGTCGCCTTTTGAACTTTATTAACATGAAAATAAAATTAGTAATGTCCAATTGTTGCGAACGTCCGATGAGTTGTTGTCTTATTCTCAACACTTTATTGTACAGCGGCTATGTTTGCGTCACTATTAGTAGTCGTAGTTATGGTATTGTTTTTTTTGGTCTATTATCAGAAGCAAAACCATGAGCCTCGAATTTAGCGATTAAATTAGATACACCAGGCTCGGTAGGAGCATGCTTGTATCTTACAAAGCGATACAGTGAACTTTTTCCTAAATAAAAGTCAAAAAATGACAGCTCAATTCTTGACATTTAATCATTTGACAGCTAATTCATTTCCTAACCTCAAATTATATCGGCCATATGACAACTAAAGTTCCTTTAGACATCCATTTTAGGCAATATGGGCCTCGTAGGCGTTAATTGAAGATGGTTTATTATTTCGTTTCATTTTATTTTATACAATCAAAATAATTCAGACTAATTTAACAATTAAAAAATTACTGAAATACTCATTTACAAATGAATGATTTTCAAAAATTCTAAATTAAACAAAAAAAAAATCTTTTTATGCAATTTAAAAAAAAATGTATTATTAAAACCGCAAGGCCACTTTAAAAGCCAAATAGTCAGTCAAACGTGCAATGATTTCACAAAATAAAACTTCCCCACAGCTTGTTTTTGTTTATTAAAAACGAAAGCAAAACAAAATTGAATTTTAAATGTTGTTCTTTAAAAATGTTGAAAGAAAAATATTCTCACGCCTCTAACTAAAACTTGAGCAAGCACACACACACACACACACACTTGTGCATTTTTAACAGAGCCACTTACAAGTACTTTCCGCTATCACCACCGCAACCCAATTATTACTACTAAATACTTTGGCAAACAGTTTAAATGTGTGTAGTAGAGTGTATACAAGGATGTGTGGTGAGATGTATCTGTGTCTGCTATTTCTTAAATATCCGCAGTCTTGTAATTTATACATCCTTAAAGCAATTAAACGGTTGAAAGAAAAAATAAATAACAAAAAACAAACAACAACAATAAGATTTTTTGGCGTTTGTGTAAACAAGTTTACGCGTTATGAACAACTGTAGTAGCAGCAATAGCAGCATAATGGCAAAGTTAACAAGAACAACAACAACAAGTGTTTAGCCTTCGCAGTCATAAAAAAGGAGTTTAAACAGTTTGTGCTCTTTAGTAAAAATCAAATTAAGAGGCATAATTAAATACCTCCCACTAACTGAACAGCATTGTCCGTCTTTGTAGCCCACAAAAATATTCGTTTATAAGAACTGTATAAATATCCTTTTACTTTTGATTACTTATACCAGAAATATAAAATTTTAAACCATTTACTTTCCAACTAGATAAAATATTGAACAAGTAAATAATTTGCACACTGATCAATTTTTTCTATTCTCGAGCGCTGTAGGTAAGCTTTTCTAAAAGTTCCTTAGTCAGGCTTGCTAGGAGATAATACATATTTCCCGCCGTCATACGCAGTGCACCAACGTAAACGTGTTTGTTTTGACTAAGAGTGTGCACCACAAGACAAAAACATTTATTCTCCATCGATTTCACATCGATCTCAGTTTATGATAAATGAAACTAATAGCGTAGTAAAGCCTGAGTGAAAATGTCTAGAAGTCAATGAATCAATAGAGTGTAAAAGTTTGATGTCGATTTTGGTGTAATGGCGGGTTTGACCCATCTGTTTGTTTTTTTTTTTTTTTTGGAAAATACTGTTCAAATCGCTATTTTAGTTAACGGTGATGACTACAGAATAATATTTATCGAGTTTCTATGGCCTAAAACAGAAAATTTGAAGTTGAATAGTAGATTTTATCCATCTCATACAGCTCATCAAAGTCTTAATCTCTTGAGCACTAAATTCGGTATTTGTATTTTTAGCCCTCTTAATGATGTTAGTTTGTCCCTCGAAGCTGATTTTTGAGCCCCTAAGGATTTTTGCTATGTTAACTTTTAACAACCGAGACTATCCGAATAATTACAGCTAGTACTGTCCAATCCATTCGTTAGAACATCCAAAGTGTTAAACCATTTGACTTACACAAAAAGTTATTAAGAAGCTATTCGAGACAGTCACTTAAATGAAGTCGTGTTCCATAAAAATAAGATTATGTGTTATATACAAATGTAATACAGGCATAATAACCCAAAAGAAGTTTAATTTAGATCATTTTTATTTTCTTAATTTTTAAAAAGGTTTTTGAAAACTTTAAAAAAGCTAACCGGCAATAAAATGCTTTGACAACCAAAACTAAAGTCTATGTTAAATACAAACAAATGATTTTAATATTTATTTCTTCTAAAGCAATAAATGAATTTTATTAAAATAAAATTTCTAACTCATTTTTTGGAAATGGTGTTAACCAAATATGTTCCCTTCAACAAAATCACTGGTTAATGGTTTCATTTGGTTAACACAATTTTCATATTTACTTAACGTTAAATATTTTTACTAACTTGTTCGAAAGTTGCCAAACGCTCAACAAAAACTTAATTGATATTAATAGCACCACAACATTAAAATAAATATATTCAGAATTGTCTTGTTATTTTGAATAAATTTCTTTTAAATGTGCGGCCTTTCAAAATCAATTTGATTTTTAAAGAAGCGATTCCAAAAATTCTTTAAGTAGTTAAAAAGAGTTGCATAAATATTTATTAAATTATTAAATTTAAATTTTTTTATGTCTGTGGTTTTTGTATTATTGTGGGTATCGATGTATGGATGTAGTAGTAGATGTCTTTCAATTAATCAAATTTTAGCGAAAATAACTTTAAAAATCTTTAAAAAATATAAAAATAAATATTTTAGCAGGAAGTAGATAAGTTTATTACGCTAGCGCCAACTATTTGTTAAAAAATTTATATGCTCATGCATGATAAGATTTACGTCAGCACCTAGCCGCGTAAACCATAATCTAACGGTGGATCAAACCCCTGTGGATGGATTTAGCGTCACCCACGCCCTAGGAAGCCTTCGAATATCTCGAGAGCTCGGAGCAGGACCATTCATCGTGTTCATAGTGAATGATGCGACCCACATAACTCAAACGAGGGCGGCGAAACCACAAGCACCACGATGCTACCGAAGGGCCAACCTCAATAATCAGTCAGACAATAGCCAAAATGCTAAAAAGCCAAAAAGTTGAACCCTGGTGCTTATTGATTCCCGTGAAAATAAAGAGGAGTTGTCCAGTTGGCTTCTGCTATCCTTTTAGGTGACTGGGACTCCCTTTTACACCCGGTGACACATATAATGACGGTGAGATTCCGACAAACATACAAATATGCCCCCGAGGCAACTCTTATGCTCATATTAAATATAAGAAGCAGAAGGAATTAAAGGGAAATAGAATTAGGTAGAAACGATAACAACCTTTTACTGAAAATTTCTCTTTTTTAGTTTTACTTCTGTTTCTTTTTATCAATTCTTTTGTCAAACACTCAGATACAAAAGCAAAAATACATAAAAATTGGTAAAAGTATACAACGCACAAATAAATATATTTATTGGTAGCTATTTGTTTTAACGATTTTTATGTGGTCTGGGGTCTAAACCCCAGTTCTGTTTCATCATTACATAGATCTCGCAGCCACATCTTGCAATGATTTTAAAATGTTCTATTGTGTAAAGCAAAGTGTTATATTTGAGAGCTGTTTCATTATTTATGTAATGAAATTGGCTACTGGTTTATTTATTTTTTTTTTATCGGTATTATAAAATTCTTTATAATTTTACTATTTTAAGAATAATCCAGGAATGTTATGTCAATGTTTAGGGTATTGTATTGTAGACCCATTATTTTCCCTACGATGAGTATCCATCTGTTACAGCTCGCTATTTCTAGAACCGCAATTGATAAACTCCAATTGATAAGAATTAAAGGGGGTTTATGTATTGGGTTAGGAATTAATTTTTTTGTCAAATGATTAAATGTCAAGAATTGAGCACTCATCCTTAAACATTAATTTAGTAAACAGTTGGGAATTTTTTCTGTTAATTGTAAAAATTTACTATAAAAATAGTGAAAACTTCACTGTATCACTTCGTAAAATTCTAGCAGCTTTTCCTCGTAATCAGGCTCCTTTTAAGACCGCTGTGTATAATTTATATCTGAATTCTAGGATATGATATTCTTGTAGACAATAAACTAAAATAATGCGCTCGTAGTGGCCGTAGTGTTTCAAATATTGCAAAGTTTTGAGCAAAGACTTGGAACAACATCTCGTTGGGCATTACTAGAGGCAACATTTTGTATAAGCACAAGTATAAAAAAATTAAAAATGACACAAAAATTTAAAGGTTGTTCCTGTAATGAAGTGATTTTAAAATATCAAGTTTAGAGTAAATACAAAGGTATCTATTATAAAATAAGTGTGTGCAAAAAATTCAAAATTTAGGAAGTGTTTTAATAGCAACTGTGGTTTTTCCAAATATGGTGTTACCTTTTCAATCGTTATAGACAGATGCTTAACATTTTCATATAGTATTAAGTCTAAAAGTAAAAGAAAATATTAAAATTATATAAAGGGTATGACTTTTTTAACACGATTTTCCTGTAGATAGTTCTATTAAATTTAAATGAAAATTGTCCTTCTTTTCTGTAGATTATCTTATTCTATAAACCGCAAGACGCTGACACTATAAATTTACTATTGCTATTTATTTATAACAGTAAGTAAGTATACAATTTTTAAATTGTAAGTGTACCTATAGTTATGTTATTTTCACAGAGCCTTTTGTTTTACATTTACCCAAGGAATTCGTAATTATGTGCACTGTAGCTAATTTAAAAAAATATAAAAGGTTACTCCATACGTGGTACGAAACCCTTAGTACATTTGTTATTTATTAATTACTTGCCTGACGTCATTCGTTCATCCAATATTTTGATGTATGCTGACGACGTTAAAGTTTTTCTTAGTTATAGTCAAGTAACTGACCAGCAACGCCTCCACGGTGACCTTAGCTCGCTTCACAACCGGTGCAAAATAAATCGTATGGAGCTAAATCTTAAGAAATGTAAATATATGTGCTTTGCTAGAAAGAAACCGATAGCTGCATGCTACTTTAGCGATGGCCATCATTTAGAAGAAGTTGATAAAATTTTAGAACCTGGATTGCTAGTTGACTCCAAACTCAATTTTATTGCACATATCAATTTGACAGCAAACAAAACTAGAGGTGTACTTGGATTTGTAAAACGTTGGGCTAAAGAGTCTGATGATCCATACGTTATCAAAAGCCTTCAGGCCTATTCCGGAGTATGGATCCATCAATTGGGACCCTTTATATAAAGAATATTCAGATGTTCTCGAATCTGTTCAAACACAGTTCCTGCTTTTTTGCCTCCGTGGTTTGAACTTTAATCCATTGGACTTACCTGCCTACCCAACTAGACTTTACCTTATTAAGCTACCAACTCTAAGAAGTCGCAGAACAGCAGTTAACATTTTGTTCATTTCTGGTGTGATTAATGGCGATGTTTCTACTGATTTACTTAATAACAGAATTACTCTAAGTGTACCACAACGCCCTACACAACATTTTATACCTTTAGCAGTGGACGCAGACGCCTTTAGGAGAATTTGTACAGATTTCAATAAATATTATAATTTCATTGATTTCAATTTGTCACTAAACGCAATTAGAAATAAATTATTAGTTTACCTGAACAACTAGTTGTTTGCATTTCTGTAATTTTTTTGCAACGATTATTTTATTGTATGTACTTATGTTTAATTTAAGCAAATTTTTATGTTATGTAGAGCCTAAAGTGTCTGCAAGGATATTAATTCCCGTAGACAATTAATAATAAATAAATAAAAAAATAAAACGAAAAAAGTTTAAATCAGACTTGATAGATATGTTCCTATTTGGTGGGTTCTATTAGTGGTTATTATACAATTTTGATGTTTTATTCGTCGTATAAGCCTCTAAGGTTGTTATGAATTTTTAACCTGTTCTCTTTATATAACTATGCAAGTAAATATTAAATAAGAATTTAAACTCATTCTTTTATATTGTATATTTGAAATATTTTTTTTTCTGACGAGTCATTATTTGCTATGCAACTAACACATAGACAGCGAATTATTTACACACACTAAAAATTAAACTAAAATTTTTTATTGCACTTAAGCCAGGACTTTAAAAGATATTTTAAAAGTTTTTCAAATAAATCTTTTTAAAGCTTCTTTTTAATTTTAGCAAATTAAATTTGTTCTAAAATATATATTTAAAACATAAAAGCAATAACTATAAAAACAAGACACCATGACCAATATGAATATCTATATTTTTTATTTAGTTTGATTATTTTAAAATTTTAAAATCAATAGCAATGAATGAAATAAAAAAACAAAAAAACAAAAAAAAATAAGATCATTTGCTTCTGGTATTCAAATGTTAAGACTTGTTAAGAAATTTTTGTTGTTTTAGCTAACGTAAAATCAAATCAGCAAATGCGTAAAAGAAGAATAAGAAACTGAAATGATGAATCTTACATTATGTGGCCTTGTCTTGGCAAAAGATTAAAATTACCCAATAGTAGTTTCGATAATTAAGTTTATTTATTTTTATATATATAATTTTTAAACTAAATTAGCATCTTATGATCATTAAAGTCATAGAAAGTTTAACTAGTTTGTTTATAGTTTCGAAAACATTAATCATCATATATCATACAAAAATATTGCCAATTCCATTTTTATACTCAAATAATTTTGTTGGGTTATGCCTCCGAAGGGAAATTTAGAAAACAATTCACAAAATGCTTTAACAACAAAATACTTATTGTTTCGTTGCTGCTGTTAAAATATACTGCCATTTTTGTTTGTTATAAGTGGTACAAATGTATGTGGTTTTCAATAGACATCTTGTAAGATGAAGAAAACAAGATTGAAATAAAAGAATAAAAATTGAAAGAAGAAAGTACTCGTATCATGTGGTATGTTTGGTCTTATATTTTATCTACAAATGCAAAATTTTATTTTCAACAGACAGTCCAACATTTTTTTTTTGTTTTATTTTTCGTTTAAACTTACAACAAAATATTAAGATTTCTTTTGTTGAATGTTAAATTAAAGTTATTCAGTCTGTTAAAAAAAAACAAAAAACTGGCAAAAAAAATCTGATAGAAAGGAGTTTCTTAAAATCATAAACTTGAAATAGAAAATATGCAAGGACTTAAGTAAAATGTAATTATGATTTGAAGTAAAGATTTAGGCAGCATGTTAGTTTAACACAATTATTGAATTGATGTAGCCGCAGTTCTATATTGTTATAAATAGAAATTACAAAAAAAAAAAAAACTATTTAAAAAGAGACAGACAAGCAGGCAATTCAATAGGATATAAATCAATTAACGTTACTTCTGGGGATACCCTTTAATTTCGAAGTTTTTGTTTTCTTTATATATATATATATATATATATATATATATATATATATATATTAATTTCATTAAATAATCAATAATAAATGATTAATTTCATTTAATGTATATATATATATATATATATATATATATATATATATATATATATATATATATATATATATATATATATATATATATATATATATATATATATTTATATATTAATTTCATTAAATAATCAATAATAAATGATTAATTTCATTTAATGTCTGTTGAAAATAAACTTTAACTAAAATTTAATTCTTTTGCCCGGCTTTGATATAATAATATTCTTGGCTGAAATCTAAAATTTCAATGGTGCAAACTTTATAAAAATCTGAAAATTTGTTCTCCTATTCATAAATATTTATCTATATCTATAAGATACCCTTTAAACGTATATTTCATATTTTAAAGTCACATGTTTCTGGGAACATCCTACAATTGCGAATTTGATATTAATGTTTAATTTAATAGTGAAAAGAGTAAGTAGTAACACATATTCCATGAAAATTTCAACATTCAGTCTGTTACGGTTCAAAAATTAGGCCATTATATATTAAAATCACTTTTTGTAATGGGAATCCTTTAAATTTGAATTTCATATGTTTTTACTTATTGTTGTAGTGGCAGTGTTTATCTGTTAAAGTTATATGTAAGAGAAATCTGGTCATAATGGGACCACCCCGTAAACTATTATTTTCTATTCTTTATATAGTTTTAACGGAATTTACATACTCTGTGGAAGCTTCAAAAATTCTGACTGGAGAAATTCGAAAGTTAAAGACATTTATGTCAATACTTGTTTTCATAGCAGATAATGGTAGTGAAAACTTTAAATATCTATTCATTACGGTTCAAAGGATTAACACTTATTATTTGAAGTCGGGTCTCTATAGGTACACTCTTTAATATGAAAATGAATATTATTTCTTGTATTTTGATAAAGTGGCCATTACAAAAAACACTTTAATACTTCAAAAGATACGTGTTCTGCTTGCGAACACCATTTAGTTCTTAACTTTTTAATATTTGTTTATAAATTTACTATAAACAAAAGTTTTACAAAGCTAATCCACAAACGATGAAGTTCTGAAGCAACAAACGTTCAGGAAAATCTTTAATTAATAATATCTTTCTTTTGCAGTCGCCTAATAAATTTTTCTTCTTCTTTGTGGTTTAAGATTTGTTAATTATACATAAATTTAGTGTAAATTTTTATACAATAAATTATTCTAGTTATTTCGTTATTAACATTATCCGCCTTATTTGGTTGTGTTCGAAATATATAATCATTTTTCTTTAGTTTTATGTAAAAATATTCAACAACAAAAAAAATATCTCTACCGTTGTTTCACAGAAAATTAAAAATAAAAAAAAAACAAAATACTGCAGTATCGAAGTTATTTCTTTAACGCGGTTTCTCTTGTTTAAACGATTAAATTTCCTTCCAACATTTTCGCTATCATTATTTCAATTTCCTTTGTTATATTTCATGAAATTTTGTACGTGACACTGTAATACAAGGTAATACCAGTAATAAACTGTGGTTGCTGCTACTATCGACGTTAATTAAATTAACATTTTATTAACTTTCTTTTTTATAAAGTTAAAAATTAAATTTTTAAATTTTTTCTACGTAAACCCAAGAAACGTTATTTATACACAAATGAAAAACAAATAATTAAAAGTTAATTATTTTATTATTTGTTTAATTGACCTTTTTATATCTTAAATAAATATCTGTTATTCTTTTTAACGGTCTTTTTTAAATAATTTTATTGTAAAAAAGAATAACAGATATTTAGTTTATTATTTTAAAAATGTATACAATTTTTAAGTATATTAAACGAAAAAAAAAGGAAAATTGATGAAGTGGGGTAACCGGCTTGAAATTACGAAATTTTCTGGCAACCTCAGAAACTTGAAGAAACTATATTTAATATATTTTTTTAAATAGACTAGACTAATTAGTAGACTAATTCCTTTTGTACTGTGTCTATTAATTCTATACATAAAAATACATATTAGTAAGTATTTAGAAAACCAACTACGACGGACACTGCTATCCACAGCACTTCGAATCACCCTACCCAACATAAAGTAGGAGAATTTAGACATATGATTCAGACTTAAAATAATTCCTCGGACAAATACAACATTGAACTCGACACAATTTACGCCATAGCTAAAAAATACGGGTACAAACCAACTACTATAAACATACTCCTTAGACAATATAACACTAAATATATATATATATATATATATATATATATATATATATATATATATATATATATATATATATATATGTATATATAACACTAAAGAATACAAAAAATCAACGGATCCAACATGACGGCATACTTACGCAGGATCACAAATATCTATATATTTCTGACGACCTCTTTCACAAAAAAGATTTACTCACGGCACTAAAAACCTGCAACACTCTGAGACACAATATTAGGACATCGACAGAAACAACTGACAAATTTAATTTCAGCGGAGTATACAGGCTTAATTGTACCTGTAAACTTATATAGGACAAACTAGACGAACACTAAAAACAAGATTTTCACAACACATACGGTCATACAAACGGAAAAGAGAAGACTTCAACTTTGTGTAACACCTTGAGAATCAGAGACACTTACCAAGGGAAATAGATGAGTGTGTGAATTTATAGCATCGTAGCAAAAAAGGACGAAGACTAGACCTACTTGAAAACAAGGAAATTTATAAAACAAAAACTTTTGACAGCGAAATTATAAACGAACAGGTAAACACAAGCTCAGACGCAATTTTTACACCATTTAAACTAATTGAAAACTCAAACAAGCGCAAAACAGCCTCAGACGAGCATACCTACCTGGACAATTACAAAAGAGGAAAATATTAAAACTAATCCCCACATGAAACGCTAGATGGCTCACATTCTGACTACATAGGTAGATATGATGATAACGGGATAAATACCTGGACCAGAAATACTGACTTATCAGTACGTCATACAACGTTGCCTTAAGAAGATGTATTCACATCGAAGGCACTCGTCATTTGCGAACAAACAGCCAAGAAAGACGTTAAGAGGAGGATTTGAAAACAATTAGTAAATAAGCTAAACTATAGTCCCAGCGGGATATAATATATTCCGAACCATAAGTTCGTATTCCAAAGAAAACATAGCACAATTTAGAATCAAGTAAAACAAACACAGGAGAAAAGAAAATATTGTTAAAAGGTTTTCACTGATCTTCTTAAAGCAATTATTTAAATTGGGAGAAAACCGAATTCACAACCGGGTGGCAATTGAATGCCCTTTATAATTATTTTAGTTTTTGTTTTTCCTTTCACTATAGAGGGCTTAACGGGCTGGCAAACGAATACCCTTTAATACTAATTTTAGTTTTCATTCTGGCTTTTATTGTAGTAAGCTGAGTTATGCACTCCCTATGGAAATTTCAAGTGACTTTCTATAACGGTTGACAACATAAAGACATATACGTCAATTTCACGTCTCCTATGGAGGGTTCCTTTAATTTCTAATTTTTTATTTAGCATTTGAGTTTATAGAAAGTTTTGCTATTGGAAGCTTTAGCTGTGCACTTTGCGGAAATTTAAAATTTCTGCGCTTTTAACGCTTAAAAAATTATTAAATTATGTGTCACGTATATAAGAGGGGAGGGACATCCTTAGTTTTTTAAAACTTTTTTAAAAACTGTTTTTTAATTGGACTAATGCAGTAATATATCCTTTGAAATGAAACGTATTTAAAAATAAATAAGTAATAAGTTATAGAGTAACAAACATACATTTCACGTCTGCCAATAGAAGATGGAATACCTTAAGAAACTATGTTGGAACTATAATTTCTGCGAAAATTTTCTGAAAAAACTGGAAATAAGGATAAATACGCAAAAACATACTGAATTGTTGCAGAATCGTGCGATGGGTATTAAATCCCTAAAACAAAGTTCCTGCAAGATGGTGAAAAATTTGTCAGAACATGTAAGGAGAGTTAAAGGCACGAAATATATAACTGAGATTGGCGATCGGCAATCATAGTGAAAAAATTTTGCTACTTTTAGATACTTTGAACTCCTGCGGAAACAAGAGAGAGACCCGTTTTTAAGTAACGCCGTGTTATTATTATTTTACCTTCTTTGGAAAGCATTTTAAATTGTAAAAAATTTAACTTTAATCAAAAATATTTGTAAATAAAAATATTCAAAAATGGTTTCGGAAGTATTACTACGGTGTTCTGGATATTTCAGACCGTATGTTAATAATATATTAACAATGCTGGTCTCCAAGCTATGAATATTGTGGGTTTATTTATAAATTAGTGACCACGTGACTATATAAAACAATTTAGTATTAAATCGATCTACATATTGGGCCAAATGACAGATCCATTTCTCGAAATCAATTTATTTCAAAATTCTAATATCAATAACTCGCGCGTTGTGGTTACCCTAAAGGAATAACACACTATCCCTTTGAAGAAACCACGCCCAGACCAATGTCATTTATATTTTCGAAGAAAAAGTCATTGATCATGGTACGGTAACGATCTCCATCGACCATTGTGAGGGATCAACTTGATCCTCTTCTTCCACAATTTTGGTTACATACTTCTTGGAAGTGTTTTTGTTGACATTGTAGTTCTTATTGCATCATTTCGAAAATATATTATATGAAATCGATCCATAGTTTGACAGATGGGTGGTAAAAAATTATTTGTGCCATAAAAAATCGCAAAATCATCTGTAAGTTGCAGGAGTTGATGGTTTGTTTAAAAAAATACAAATAGAAAATAATTGGGTAAATTTAGCGTGGCTGGGATATGAACATAGGTCACCAAAACAATAATACTCATAAATTTGATATTTCAAAGAAGTAATACTTAACCATTGCAGAAGAATGCAAAAGGTTTAGGAGGTCTTACATCTCATTACATTTTTTGCTCATATTATCCATAAATATTATTATGGTGGCAGTAAAAGCTATTAGATGTTATGATTTAAATAAATTAAAAAATAAGAACAGATTTGATATGAGTATTTTAAAATCTTCTCTCTGCTTTTATTTATAAGTTTTTTAATTAATGAGTAATAATTTTTATTATGCCACATTGCGTAAATATTGTGTCCACAGTTATACTTTGTTATTATTGGAATCACCCTCTTTTAATTGTCTATATTACTTAACTTAACTTGGCAACCTTAGCAACCGCTAATGACAATAATTTGTTTACTGAGCTCATATGGAAATAATATATTTATTAAAAATCTTTTTAACTCAAACTAAATTTTATCAATAAATAAATGAATATCAAAAAATTTTTAAAGAAGAAAAATTAACAATTTATTTACAATAAAAACAAGAGAGAAGCAAATTACTTAAAAAAAAGAAACAAAATGGTAAGTAACAGATAAACGATTTTTGTAACAACAAACTTACAGTTCAAAAATCCTTTAAACAAACAAGCAATTTGTTGAATAAAAATTTAAGCTCTTCTTTTACATTGAATCCATATGGAAGATGTTGAAAGAAAACTGAACGATTAACTCACATTAAGAAAACGAGAAAAATGTACTAAAAAAAAAATAAAAATAGAGTTCATGAGAATATAAAAGGCACAAAGAACAAGGATGAAAATGTTGTTGCATCGTATAGAAAAATGAAATGTTACTTTTGACAGGACAACTATTTACAATCTTTCAAAACATTTAACCAATTACTTTCACCAGAGTTACCATGGTAATCTTCATTTAATCTGATAATTTCACATGCAACTGTTTTAATGCAAGTGTTTTTACGATAGTTCTGCTGATGTAGCAGAAAGAATTTCTTATAAGGAATTTTGAATTCTGAAACAAGGAATATCTAAGTGAGTTGTAGGACAAGAAAGAAAACTGATGAGTTGTAATTGAATATTTTATTGCCAATAAGAATACAAAGAAATCCAGCATAACAAAACTTGATGTCCAAAACTTTTGAATTTATTTCCGAATAAATACAGAAGGCTTACATAAATAAGTTTTTTTAAAAATATATTTACATATAATCAAGTATCAAATTTAGCACCAAAAATTATTTAATACAATTTTAAGTCCTTTTGCCTTTTGCTGTCTACTGTGTTTATTTTAAACGTACATCATTTCACTGACTGCACGGTCGATAAAGGCTTCTTAACTTTAAAAGCAAAAGCAAGAGTAAAAGTAAAATTATTTTCGGAATATTCTTGTTTTTTGAATAATTTGCAGTCATAAAATATGCAATAAACCAACATCTGTTGCGAGAAATTATTTTCAGAGCCACGTCATCATATTATTTAAGCACTTTATTTTCGTTTTAACTTAAATCAACAATAAGAGAATGAAATGGCTATGATAAAAGTAGGATCGTAATATTTAAAAAAGGAAGCTTTTAACAAATTGATAATCAATATTTTTGAAGGGTTTAAAGCTTTTCTGTCGCTTATGTTGTATTTACAATTTTTCATTGCACTTCCACAGGACAATGTGTGCGTCGGACTTACTAGTTTATGAAGCAGCCTCATAGCCCCATACATAATTTATTTATATAATAATATTAACATACAAATATTTTGTTAAAAGCTGAAAAAAATTGTTCCCAACATATTGCACTGATATTCAAGAGCATGAAAAAAAGATTTTACAAAACAAAAACAAAAAAAGAAAAAATGAAACAAATTGCATTGAAGTGAACAGTAGCCTTAAGCTAAACAAATGCTCGACAAGTACTCTGCCAACAACAAATAAAAATTGTTACAATATAAACAAATTTTAATATTAAAATAAGAAAATTACATATAAAAAGCCCTTAAAAAATATTTTTGGCACTCTTCTTGTGTTTTATATTTGAATACAAGACCTTGACTATTCGTATAGCAGAGTAAAAGATTCCCAAAATAATTTTAATACAACAGAAAAATGAAAGTTATATACGAGTATAAAAACACTTTAATTCTTTAACTATGTTATGCTATTTTATACGAGGAAAATCTGTACAAAACATAGACAAATAATAAATGCTTTTTAATATTTAAGCTGTCAAAGATTTTTTTTTATCCTTGAAACGTTAAAAAATTAAAATAAAGAAATAGCAGCCAAAAGCATTTATATGCATTCAAATTCACAATAAGGGGCATTTAAAATTTAATAAAAATTAAAACTATTTTTAAAAAATACTTAAAGTTAATATTTAAATTCTTAAAATTTTTGTTAAACTGTTAAATAAAAATTTAGCATTTCCAAAAATGTTTCTTTTGCCGACAAATGACACAACTTTATCAAATTAGACAATTAAATTTTTTAAGTATTGACTTTTATTTGTTTATTTTATTTATATTTTTATTTATTGTTACAGCCACCAAAAAAGAAAGGAAAGAAAGCTAAGCCCGGTAAGTAAATGAAAACATTCTATATTTTTTCTATATATATTTTTCCGAAAATATCTGTATATAATTGGTTTTGAAGCCTTAAGTAACCATTATAATAATCAGTTAACAAATTTTTGATACAAGCAAGCATTATTTATTATACGTTTGAGTTTCTTTTATGTGGAAAACCAATGGTATGAAAATTTTCTATAGATAATGACTGATGAAATTTTTTTTGTAGAGAAGTTATGGCTGATCATAATGTGCCTGTTGAAATTTAATATAGAAATTTTATGAGCCATAAAAATTCGTTATAGCAAAACTATGGGTAAAATTTATTTTACGAAAAAAATTTTAACTGATAAAATTTGTATAGAAAAACCATGACTAATGAAATATTTCTTTACAAAAAATCATATTTTATTTACTAAAAAAATTATCACGAATGACCCATAAAATTTCTTTATAGAAAAATTATGGACACAATTTTAAATAATAAAGATTTTATAGAAAATCTGTGACTGATGAAATTTTTTTTAGAAAAAATTATAATTTTTTTACCGATTTTTTTTTTCGAAAAATGTTCACGGATGATATTTTTTTTTAAAGAAACAATCAATCAATAACTGAATAAATTTATTTATAAAAAATTTCTGAATGAAGATTTTTTAACCGAAACAATTTTTATCGAAAAATTATTGCAAATAATATTTTTTATAGAAAAAATATAAAAAAATTATGGCCGATAAAATTTCTTTATAACAGTTAAAAATTTTATGGAAAAGGGAAATTTTATCAAAAAATTATCACGAATGACCGATAAAATTTCTTTATAGAAAAATTATGGATGCAAAATTTTTTTATGGAAAAGTTCTAAGTGATAAAGTTTTAATAGAAAAACTATAGCTGATTAAGTCTTTTTTTAGAAAATTTCATAATTTCTTATCGCGTTTTTTTTCGAAAAATCGCGAATGTAATTTTTTTTATAGAAAAATTATGAGTGAACAACTTTTTAACGGGAAAATTTTAACTGATAAAATGTTTATAGAAAAAAACTTTTTACCGAAAAATTATTACAGATAATTAATTTTTATAAAAAAATTATAACCGATAATATTTCTTTATAGTAAAATTATGAATAAAAATTTCGTAATGGACAAATTTTAAATGATAAAATTTTTATATAAAAACCATGATATCGGAAAATTAGAAAATTATCGGTCATCTGATAAAATTTCTTTAAAGAAAAATATAGAATGAAATTTTTTTACGGAAAATTTCTAACTGATAAAATTTTTATAGAAAAACGGTGACCGATGAAATTTATTTTTTAGAAAATATCAATTTTTTTATAGTTTTTTTTTTCGAAAAATTATGACGAACATTACTTTTTTTTACAGAAAATATAAACTATAACTGATGAAAGTCCTTATTAGAAAAATTATGAGTGAAAATTGTTTTAAGGAAAAGTTAATTGATAAATTAAATGATAAAATTTGTATAGAAAAACTGTGGCTGAGATAAAGTTTTTTTAGAAAAATCCATAATTTTTTACAGAAAAATAAAATAAAGAAAGAAAAAATTAAATTTCTTTTTAGAAAAATTATAAGTAAAAATTATTTATACGGAAAATTTCAAACATAAAATTTTTATAAAAATATTTTATCGGAAAATTGATATTGATGATATTTTTTATAGCAAAAACTTAAAAAAATTATGACCGATAAAATTTCTTTATAGAAAAATTATGAAGAAAAATATTTTTTTAGCAAAATTCTAACTGATAAAATTTTTATAGAAAAGCTGTTGCTAATGAAACTCTTTCCAGAAAAAATCATAATTTTTTACTAAGTTTCGAAAAGTTACAAGTGATATTTTTTTATTGAAAAAATAAATGATACCGTATTAAATTTCTAGAAAAACTATCCGTGAAAATTTTGTTTACGGTAAAATTCTAAATGATTATAGAAAAAAACTTTTCACCAAAAATTTATTACGGATGATATTAACTTTACATATAAATTAATCTACTGTACGTGTGTTGCGACTGAACTCCTAAACGGCTGGACCGATTTGCATAAATTTTTTGTATGCGTTTGGGTGGCACCTCGGGTAGTTTAGATCTACAATTCGGTCCAGTTGGACACAAATTAAAAATCTATTATTTCTGCTCCTGATAACGGTATTTGCACGTCGGTTTGATGAGCATTTTTTAAGGGCTGCTGCAAATATGGACGGTATTGTACAAAGAGGCGTGGTACCTCCCATACAAACCATACGTGCGGTGGGCATCGAGCTTATTTGTTTGCGTTTCTTCTTTGCGTTCAATGGGTCAGCCAGTCTTATAGAAAAAATAACACTAATGAAGATTCCTTACAAAAACTGTGAGTAATGAAATTATATCATGGATAACATTATTTTTAGAGAAATATTTTCTTTAGTCATAGGATAATCTTCTTTAGCAAATTTATAACTCATAAAGTAATTTTATGGGAAAACTATGAGTGATTGAAATTTTTAATAGATTAAAAATGTCAGACGATTTTTTTATGACTGACAAAAATTTGGCGCAAAAAAAATTATCACTGATGAAATATTTTCATAGAAAATGTACATAAAAATAGATTATAATTTAAAATATTTTCAACCTTTGTTATCAAGCAATTGGAAATTATACAAAATTCCCTTATAACAACAAATATAAATATAAATATATAAAATTAGAAATCCAAGTGTCTTTCCATAGATAGGCTAATTTGATTTACGTCGCTTAATGTTATGAATCGCCCATTTATTATTCCATTTTCGATGCTTGTCTGTTTTGAAGTCGGTTTTTTACAAGACTTATTTTTTATAAAATTAAAATCAATAATTTAATATTTCGCAAAAAACTAGCAGAAGTATTTATGGGAAATTGTTTCTTTTTTTAAATATTTAAGGCTGCTTATCTAAAATATGCCTTTCCAGTTTTTGCAGTAATTTATTATCGAATTTAAAAATTTTTGATTTTTAAAATTTAAAATATTTCGAGTAATTTGCCTTAATATATACCCACATTACAAGCAACAAGAATAGCCACATATGACCAATAATAATTATGGGCAATTAATTTTGGTCATGATTTTTGTGAGTAATTAACAAACGAGTTTAAGCCAACTGGTACTTTGTTAAATACTCCTATTGACCTGATTCTGGCAAACATATACAAACACAGTTACTCATACATATGATATGAAAGCTAAAGAAAAAATGTGTGTGGTAAATGAGAAGCAATTTTAGAAAATTTCAATTAACCATATTAAATAACCAAAACGTCTACAACATTAACTGGACAAAATAACAGACACTGGCCATTACGTAATGTAATGTGATGTTTTCTAATGAAAATGTTGCCGAAACAGTCCCATCTCGACATTAGAAAATAACTTAAAAATTCATTGCGTTTATTAAAGCGATGGAAAATAAAACCATTTTAATTTTAATTACCCTTTCAAATTATGGCAAGAAATAGTAGTTTTGTTGCTAAATGTGCTCAAGTGTGGTTTCATAAATAGTCCTTTTCCTCTAACATTTAGTTACGCAAAATGGTTTTTTCTGTAATTTTAAAAATTGAAAATAGAAAAAACATTTTTATATGTGAAGAAAATCATTGTGTGAATTGTGTATTTTGTTATATAACAACATGGTCGTTATATTTGAAAACGGAAACGGAAGATGCTAAACAAAAAATGAAAACGCTGCATAGAAAAATGACAATGATGGGTGTTATTAAATGTTTTATATGTTATGTATTCGTACCTAAATGCACATGAATACATACAAAATATTTCGTTAAAGGGGGGTGAGTATGTTAAGAAAAAGCACAAAAATTTTAAAATGGCAAATGCATATTTTTATCGGAACATCCACTAACAACAATATGAGCAGTGTTTTTAATGTATCCAACAAATAAATAAAATCTTTCGGTTGCAATTTCGCTTAAAAATAATTTTTTATTTTGCTTTACTGTTAGTGCTGCAATAGCACGATAATGTTTAATTTTTTAATAGGAAACACATAAGTGGACAATTATAACTGCTATTTTCTTTTTCTTGCTTCTGTTGGAATTTTAAGGAATCGGTCAAACGCAAAAAGCTCACTCCCTTACTCTTATATTTGGCTGAGTAAGCAAATTATGATTTGAATTAAAAGTAGGTTTTGAAATGTTAAGTTAAAAAAAATACTTTTTAACGAAATAATTAAAAGAATTAATCCGGCTTAAGTTCACGAATATTTTTTTGAAAGAACACAGAATGAACTAACAGAATTTAAATACAGCACATTATTATGGATAGAATGATAGGATTCTTTTCATCTATATTTCTAAAGTTATGTACACTATAAACATCATTCAGTTAACAAATCAGAATAAGAGGAAGTCTACACACTAGGATCGTGGTGCTTTTTAAACCAGATTCATAACTTTTTATTTGGTTAATTTCATTTTTCCTCTTTGGCGCTGTAGGATTTCTTTATCGATAAGCGCTTTCAAATCCTCAACTTCAAACTATTTCGGCTGCGCTACTTTTGAATCGCGCAAACCATCGATCACAAGTTTTTTGAGTTGAGCATGTTAACCCACAATCGATAACTTTTAGCAGCCGTCTCCTTCAAATGTAGGTGCCCCTGCAGGCTAGTAGGTAGTGTACTAGCTTGTAAATATAGGGGTTGTGGGTTCGATTCCCAACGAAGACCTTGGTTTTTTTCACTACAAAAATAAAAATTGACTGCCGGTGGGGCTGCTCAGCGATGAGGGCATAGTCACTGGTCGCTGTGCTGTCTTTTATACGGCAGTTAATTTCCGACTATCCTTCTACTTTCACCACCTGTTTCATCTATTCTCTATCCCTTTCCTAAAGAATGTAGCACGGTACTTGACTAAATAGGCATTGTTGCCTGAAGTGCTACTTCTCTTAAAAAAAAAAAAATGGAACAAAACAACCTTTTTAGGCATAAAATTCCACATTATCGAATACTGAATTATAATGGCAAAAGTTTAGCATTGTATGACAGTTTATTAAGCAAGTAACAATTTCGTAAGTTTTCATGGTCTTAAAAAACGCTCAATGCTTTTGCCAAAATTTTTGTATTTTGCAAAAAACATCACAGTACTAATTTTATAATACAACAATACAAATAATGTACTTGGCCCATACTAAAAAATTTTGTTTCTACTAAAATTTTATAGTGCTAATTGATGGCGTGGACACATCTGCAATGGATCGTCATCAATTGGAGGAGTTTGCTGGCCGCCTTAAAGAAGCTCTGGATAATGAAAGAGAAGAGCGTAACTACTTTCAAATGGAACGAGATAAAATACGAATTTTTTGGGAAATTTCGCGGGGCCAGTTGGAAGACACAAAAAAGGAGCTACAACAAAAGGACCACGAAGTTGAAATGACACAAGAAATTGCAGATATTGATGCAAAGGAAATGTCCCAGCAAATGAAATATTTGCAATTTGAAAATCAAAATAAAATCAGTGATATACGAGCAGAGGCATTGGCTAAATTGAAAATGGCAGAGGAAGATCATGTGCAACAGGAAATAGAGCTTTTAAGAGATAAAAGAGAGCTCAAGCGATTGTTAAGAGAAAGCGAAGAAATGAATGAGTTACAAATCCAGCAATTGAAATTAAAAAATATAGAAGAAGTTAAGTAGGTTAAATGGCTAAATTTATATTTAACAAATAAATTTACTAATAAATTATTTATTGATTATAGTACGTTACGCACCCGTTTTGAAAAGGAAACAAAAGATATGACTCTCTTGCACGAGGAGAAAATGTTGGCTTTGAAGGCGGATGTTGAATTAATTTATCGCATGCAAATGTTTGAGGTGGAGGAGCGTAAGAATACCCAAATCCAAAAGTTAATAGGAAATCATGATGCGGCCTTCAATGACATGAAAAATTATTATAATGATATCACGCTTAATAATCTGGGTCTTATTAGTTCACTCAAGGAACAAATGGAGGTGTTACGCAAACAGGCAGAGAGAAGTGATCGTGTAGCCGGGGAATTGACTGCAGAAAATCGTAAACTTAAGGAACCGCTAGAACAGGCCCAACAAGATTTGGCTAATTTCAGAAGAAAACTAGAGTTCTATGAACGCGATAAAGCCCAATTGACTCGCCTCAAAAATCGCAATAACGCCGTTGAGAAAGAACTTAAGGCTTTGGTTTGGGAAACTGAGGCTCTTCACCTGCGTAATAATACATTGGTTAAGGAGAGGGAAGAACTAAAAGAAAAATTCGAGGATGTTGTTATAGAATTGCAGCAGAAAACTGGCCTTAAAAATGTATTGCTGGAACGCAAGATCGCGATATTAGAAAAAGAGAGTGAGAAACAGGAAATTATGCTAAAGGAAACCCTAGATTCTTGTGCAGCTACTGCCAAAGCTACCGGCCTGGAAACTGAATCTTCATCGTCATTAGAAAGGAGAGTTGAAAATGTTTTGGAAGAAAAAAATAAATTAATACAAGATTTGCGCTATGAATTGGCTAGAGTTACAAAGGCCCATGACGATCTTTTGGCCACCTATGAATCGAAATTGGCTCAGTTTGGCATACCCAAGGAGGAGCTGGGTTTCGAACCTTTGCGTACTACAACTAAGTGGAATTATTTATGTGGTCCGGCTGGTTTAGTAACCAAAAATCTATGACATTTTGCTTTATGTTTCTAACTTTAAATGGATTTCTATACATCTATTTTTGAATACACGTATACACGTCTAAATTTGATTAACTTTTGTATAAAATTGTTTTTTTTTTTGTTTTCTTCCTTCTCTTAAATAATTTAATAAAGTTTTGTATTTTTGCAGTTTTAGTAGTATTTCTTTCTTCTTTTTTCTCTCTGCTTAATAACACAAATTATATTTTCATCGTTTTTTTTACTTTTTTGCATAAATGTCTATTATTAACGCATTTTGTATTCATTGATGTGTGTTTAACTTTTACTTAATTGTATTGTGGCTTCTGCTGCGCCTTGTCTGTATGTGTGTTTAAATTCTTGGACTTATTCCAACAAAGAAACAAAAGGCTTTTGGGGAAAACTTACTTAAAAAGTGTTGAAACAAAAGGAAATCAAAAAGAAACTAACAATCAACCCACTTCTGTTTTTGGCAACTAACTACGGCTGAACTTGAGACGCTTTTTTCACAACGTCAAAGAAACAACTTAAAAAATAAAAACATAAAATTTATTTTAAAAATAATTTAAGCGTTTTGTATTTAAATTTATTACGAGAATTATTCATTAATGCAGCTTTATTTTACTTGCTTTCTTGAACTGCTACTTGTCTGGAGAAAAATGTATTTTTTGGTTATTTTTCTTATTTTATCTTTTTTGTGCCTTCAGGTTGTAAAGTTTTACTGCGTGGTGTTTAAACTTCAAACTTATTCATCAACAAATAGCGAATAAAAAATGCAAGTTGATGAAACAGTAACCGTTTCTTTTCATCCTTCCTCCCACCGACAAACGTCGTCGAGGCAGCCTGACTCTAGGCAACCTGATAATTCCATTGGCATATTATGCCGTTTTAAATGGCTGCGATTCCCAGAAGTCTGACCGTTGCATTAATAGAATAGTGAGGCATTTGCAAAATTAACTTCAAGGCCTCATAATTCGTGCTTATATCACAATTCGGATGTCAAACAGACATCGTCGTTATAACGGCTTAAAACACATACTTTAGTTGGTCAGTAGAATAGAAATATGATAATATATAATGGAATATGATGTTGGGCAAATGTCCACGTGTAGCAAAAAGTCGACGTCCGTTTTTTTCACATAACTTTGAAACACATTTAGCAACAAGACTTCGCAATACTCGTCAATTTATCGCCAACTTTCATCTTTCAAAGCGTCAATTGCTTGTGGACTGTTGACGTAAACATGGTCTTTCAACTTGCTCCACAGAAAATAATCCAGCTAACCCCACAAGAACGAGTTGGCCAATTGGCATCGCCAAATCGAGAAGTTGTGCGACCGGAAAATTTCTCATGCAATAAATGTATTGTTTCAGTGAATTGAAAATTTCCAATTACTAATTATATGTAATTGTAATTGGAACAGTTCTATTACAAATTACAAGTAATTTTAATAAGGCATTCAATACTAAAAATTTTCAATTTCACGCAATTGTAATTGATTTTTTTTATTACAATTCCAAGTAATTTTAATTGAAATATACTAATTACAAATTACACGTAATGTGTAATTGAAAAAACTCAATTGCAATTGCAAAATTTGAATGTAATTGAAAATTTCCAATTACAGTTACATGTAATTCAGTAATTAAATGTGTAATTAATTAGAAATTGATATCCCCACTCCAATACTGTGTACAGTACACGTAATGTGTAATTGAAAAAACTCAATTGCAATTGCAAAACTTGAATGTAACTGTAATTGAAATTTTCCAATTACAATTACATGTAATTCAGTAATTAATTAGAAATGGATATCCCCACTCCCATACTGTGTACAGTACTGTGCTGACGTCGACATGTTATCGATTTTTTTAAGATTTGAATAAATAATTATATCGGGGTTTTCAACAAGAAGTTTGTTTTTCAACGACAACACCATGATAGTTTTAACATTTAGTTTTTGGACATATTCGTAGTAGACGCATTGACAATTTGTACAATAAATTCAATTTCATACGAAAACCGCATTAAAATAATCCACTATGAAAATGATGGTTTTGTTAAATGGGCTCGATATAATGTGCGACCACCAACGCATATTCGACCGGGTCGATCAACTGAAAACATCGCAGCCGTGAGCCACAGTGTTGAAGCAGATCCAAATTTGTCAATTCCGCAACGTTCTTAACAGCTGGTGCAGGAATTCATCCAAGGACAACCGGATGGTTTTTCTGAAAAAAAATTTTTTAAGCCGAAGCCCATTTTCACTTGTCAGGGTTTGCCGCATTTGGACTTCTGAAAATCCCAGAGCGATTATTGCTCAAAGTGTCACTGTATGGTGCGCTATGTGACCTGGAGGCGTGATTGGGCCGTTTTTTTTCAAAGATGGAAACGCGGCAACGGTCACGTTATCGCGAGATGCCGACAACTCAATTTTCGCCTATTATTAACGACGTGGATATCACTAACATGTGGTTTCAGCAGGACGGTGTTTACACAGCCAATGAAGCGATAAATTTATTGCAAACCAAATTTCCACATCGCATAATTATACGACAATCAGCAGTTAAGTGGCCAACCAGTTCGTGTGATTTAACACTACTGGATTATTTTTTGTGGAGCTGTGTTAAGGACAGAGTCCATACGAAGCCAATTGAATCGATTTCAGCCTTAAAACTCTAAATCCGCAATGTGATTAATGAAATAAAACCGCCATATTGCCAAAAAGAGATTAAAAACTTTGATGAAAGTTTTCTTTTTTTTTTCATTCACAAATGCCGAACGTTTCTGTTCGTAATACAAAAAAGAGTTGAATCATCTTAATCTAAATTTTTTGTTTTAGAAAACAGGCTTCTTGTTGAAAATCCCTTGACTTAACGGCAATGGTAGAAAATTGTGGCCAGTAGCTTTCAAAACGTGTTTTAAAATATTTACCAAACGTCTCATAATAGTAATCGATCATTGTCTATATAAACAAATAGAACGCCATAGAGAATAGAATGCCAATAAGAAATCTTTTCAAAAATTTAACTTTTTTATTTGTTTTTTTTAATCATATAGATATGGAATAAAAATTTTAACTTAAGCTGAAATTAATAAGATATTAAAAGGAAGGTGGATTTTCCCTTAAAATATATTCATTTTAGAAATTAAAAAAAAAAAAGATTTTTTTGCTGTTCTGCCAGTTAATGGTCTGCATATGTATTTTATTTATTATTAAATTTTAAATGCTTTTTACTTTCAAATCGTATCATTATGAATATTTTTTATAATAATAAATAATTGAATAATACGATAAGTGCTTACAAGGCTAAAGAATTTTGACACTTTCCATATTTTTGCAATGGGAAAGTGTTAATATAACGCACGAATTGGTTGCTACACTATAACATTGATTTTTTTTTTTGTTGGAATTAACTCTAATGATTAAACATGTATGATTTTTAATATTTAATTATTTTTTCTTGATTAAATATTCAAATAGATATATGTTTTTTTCTTGTGAAAAAATAATAAAATAAACAGTTAAATTAATATTTAAAAAAAAAAAAAACTTATTGTTAAATAAATTCAATTAAATGAAAACTTAAACAATTTTATCAAAAATTTCAGTCCTGTGTGTGTAGTAATAGTTAGTAAACGTACAATATGTTTTTAAGAGAAATAAAATATTAATATCGCTGAGTGATTGAAATCAAAATAAATAAAATAGTTTTTGTTTTTCTTATTGTTATTTAGTATTAAAATTAAACTGGTCTACTGATCAAGTATCGTTTAGATGAGTTTCTTTCTTTTGTTTTTAACTTTCAATGCCACCAAAAAAACCATTGTGAAGAAAATGCATTCAAAAAGCATTGACACATAGCAACAAACAGGGCACCACAAATCGTTGAAACGGTACGAAAAGCATTGTTTAATATTTAAAAATATTTTTTTTTAATTTTCAACATTTAAATGAATTAAGAAAAAAATTTTTTTGAAAATTTTTCTTATAAGGATATAAAAATTAACAATTGTTTGTGAATACATTTTTCTTTACAGAGATTTAAAAACTGTTTTTATATTTCTTTGCCGCATTCATTACTTGTAAAAATTAATACGAAATGCGCAGATAACAATAACAGCATTCAATAAAAGCAAATGCTTAAAGACAAAAATAAATCATTTTCTGATTTTTATTAATGAATTTTTTGCTTGATTTTTTTGATTTGAAACTTTTACAGGGCATCGAACAGACATTGAATGTATGAATGTTATTAATTGAATTATTAAACCAGTGTTCTGAATAGCATTTTTATTATTATTTATAACATAGCATTACTTTTGTTTCTTCAATTTTGTAGTGGTTTTTTTATTTCTTTTTATTTTTTTATAGTGTTTTGTTTTTCAGTATTTTTTAAAGTTTTTTTTTTCATTTTTCCTTTTAAAGATATCACATGAGGGTTTCAACGGTTTTCAAATGTTTTATTTAGTTTTTTTTTTCTTTTGCTTTGCTTTTGTTTGTTAATATTTCCTTTGGAATTTTTAAATAACTATTTCCTTTACTATTTTGCGATTTTTAAACAAATCGGTATAAATTTTTTCTAAAGTAAAAAGTAACAGTTTGGTAAGTAAGTATTTGTTTTTAATTTTATAATGTTTTGTTTTATTTCTTATTTCGTTTATGTTGTTATTTTTTGTTTTGTTTTATTTCATGTTATTTCCAAGGTACTTTTATGTTTCAGTTTCTTTTCTTTTATGTTTGTTTATCGTAAAAATTTCTTTAACTAAATAAATTGTTTTGGTTTGAATTTATATGTTTAATTTCTGTTTGTTGTATTTAATACTTTTACTTTAAACTAAATTTAAGAATATTTTGTTTTTGTTAATATTTCTTTTAATTTCGCTCGTTTTCTTTTTTTTTTTTTTGTTTTTGTTTATTCAGGTTTGGATCACAATTTTCTTAGTTTTAATTTATAATTCACTCACAGATTTGTTTAATTTTGAAAATTATATATTAAAAATATTAATTCTAATTTTTATATGATAGATATTTAGAATTTCAATATCATAATTATTATTAATTTAAAAAATATATAAATTTATATTAAAACAAAAAAGGCCATTTAGAGCAGGACTTTAAATATGCAAACGGGAAACTATAAATATTTCAAAGTATAAACGTTTGTTATCCAAATAATACATATAAATAAGCGTTATCGAACATCATCTTTTTTTTCTCTCTTTATTTCGGTGACACTAACAATAACTTAGAATGGCCATTAAATAATCTTACGCATATGCGTTAATAGCTCTTATTACGTACGGCTGTCAAATTTGTTGTTGAATGTAAAACAAATGAAGAGCTTTACCATATTCGGCAAGCGTAATAAGACTCAGGCATAAACAAGTATGCAATATTTTACGGTTTATCGCATCAATTTGGCTTTAAGTAAAATCTAGTTTTATTAAAATTTTTTAAATACATCTTAATTTAACTTTTAAACTACAATTTTTTACATCCTGTTTTTAGAAAAGAAGATTAAAAAAAAGAAAACAAACATATTTTTCGCAATAAAAAAAATAAATTAAAAATTACTTCCGGGTAAAAAAATGATTAATAGAATCTAATTTTTAACAAGTTATCGGATAACATAATTTTAGTAAAATGTAGTTTGTTTAGAAAAACTAAATTTAAATTCAGATCTTAGTAAATTTCATACTTTGATTATTTTAAATTTTCTGTGTTCCCATTTTGAGCTATTTAAACATCCTGTTTAATATTTTAAACTAATATTTTTGTATGTTTATGTTAAAAAAAAAACAAAATCTCACTTTTGTTTTTGTTAAGCTTTAGTCATGAAATATTGTTATTGCTAAAAACTTTCTGTAAATTTAAATTTATTTTGTAAGTATATTTAAAGGTCAGTCACAAATATTTTTTTTAAAGATTTCTTTTAAATAATTATTTCTAAAATATATAGTTAATTATTGTTATTATGTGTTTGCTTGCTAAAAGTAATTTTAGAAATATCAGATTTCTTTATTTATTGCCTTTCCAATAAAATTACAAAATTATATATAAATATATATTTCTTTTTGGAAACTTAAAACTGATTTATTTTCAGGCAGTTATTTTCTTTTCAAATAAGAGAAGTGCTACTTCTCTTAAAAAAAAAAAAATGGAACAAAACAACCTTTTTAGGCATAAAATTCCACATTATCGAATACTGAATTATAATGGCAAAAGTTTAGCATTGTATGACA
This sequence comes from Trichopoda pennipes, assembly GCA_030448955.1. Lineage (NCBI taxonomy): Eukaryota > Metazoa > Arthropoda > Insecta > Diptera > Tachinidae > Trichopoda > Trichopoda pennipes. The sequence goes on from JASKUP010000023.1 coordinate 10,132,039, forward strand.
GTTTATTAAGCAAGTAACAATTTCGTAAGTTTTCATGGTCTTAAAAAACGCTCAATGCTTTTGCCAAAATTTTTGTATTTTGCAAAAAACATCACAGTACTAATTTTATAATACAACAATACAAATAATGTACTTGGCCCATACTAAAAAATTTTGTTTCTACTAAAATTTTATAGTGCTAATTGATGGCGTGGACACATCTGCAATGGATCGTCATCAATTGGAGGAGTTTGCTGGCCGCCTTAAAGAAGCTCTGGATAATGAAAGAGAAGAGCGTAACTACTTTCAAATGGAACGAGATAAAATACGAATTTTTTGGGAAATTTCGCGGGGCCAGTTGGAAGACACAAAAAAGGAGCTACAACAAAAGGACCACGAAGTTGAAATGACACAAGAAATTGCAGATATTGATGCAAAGGAAATGTCCCAGCAAATGAAATATTTGCAATTTGAAAATCAAAATAAAATCAGTGATATACGAGCAGAGGCATTGGCTAAATTGAAAATGGCAGAGGAAGATCATGTGCAACAGGAAATAGAGCTTTTAAGAGATAAAAGAGAGCTCAAGCGATTGTTAAGAGAAAGCGAAGAAATGAATGAGTTACAAATCCAGCAATTGAAATTAAAAAATATAGAAGAAGTTAAGTAGGTTAAATGGCTAAATTTATATTTAACAAATAAATTTACTAATAAATTATTTATTGATTATAGTACGTTACGCACCCGTTTTGAAAAGGAAACAAAAGATATGACTCTCTTGCACGAGGAGAAAATGTTGGCTTTGAAGGTGGATGTTGAATTAATTTATCGCATGCAAATGTTTGAGGTGGAGGAGCGTAAGAATACCCAAATCCAAAAGTTAATAGGAAATCATGATGCGGCCTTCAATGACATGAAAAATTATTATAATGATATCACGCTTAATAATCTGGGTCTTATTAGTTCACTCAAGGAACAAATGGAGGTGTTACGCAAACAGGCAGAGAGAAGTGATCGTGTAGCCGGGGAATTGACTGCAGAAAATCGTAAACTTAAGGAACCGCTAGAACAGGCCCAACAAGATTTGGCTAATTTCAGAAGAAAACTAGAGTTCTATGAACGCGATAAAGCCCAATTGACTCGCCTCAAAAATCGCAATAACGCCGTTGAGAAAGAACTTAAGGCTTTGGTTTGGGAAACTGAGGCTCTTCACCTGCGTAATAATACATTGGTTAAGGAGAGGGAAGAACTAAAAGAAAAATTCGAGGATGTTGTTATAGAATTGCAGCAGAAAACTGGCCTTAAAAATGTATTGCTGGAACGCAAGATCGCGATATTAGAAAAAGAGAGTGAGAAACAGGAAATTATGCTAAAGGAAACCCTAGATTCTTGTGCAGCTACTGCCAAAGCTACCGGCCTGGAAACTGAATCTTCATCGTCATTAGAAAGGAGAGTTGAAAATGTTTTGGAAGAAAAAAATAAATTAATACAAGATTTGCGCTATGAATTGGCTAGAGTTACAAAGGCCCATGACGATCTTTTGGCCACCTATGAATCGAAATTGGCTCAGTTTGGCATACCCAAGGAGGAGCTGGGTTTCGAACCTTTGCGTACTACAACTAAGTGGAATTATTTATGTGGTCCGGCTGGTTTAGTAACCAAAAATCTATGACATTTTGCTTTATGTTTCTAACTTTAAATGGATTTCTATACATCTATTTTTGAATACACGTATACACGTCTAAATTTGATTAACTTTTGTATAAAATTGTTTTTTTTTTGTTTTCTTCCTTCTCTTAAATAATTTAATAAAGTTTTGTATTTTTGCAGTTTTAGTAGTATTTCTTTCTTCTTTTTTCTCTCTGCTTAATAACACAAATTATATTTTCATCGTTTTTTTTACTTTTTTGCATAAATGTCTATTATTAACGCATTTTGTATTCATTGATGTGTGTTTAACTTTTACTTAATTGTATTGTGGCTTCTGCTGCGCCTTGTCTGTATGTGTGTTTAAATTCTTGGACTTATTCCAACAAAGAAACAAAAGGCTTTTGGGGAAAACTTACTTAAAAAGTGTTGAAACAAAAGGAAATCAAAAAGAAACTAACAATCAACCCACTTCTGTTTTTGGCAACTAACTACGGCTGAACTTGAGACGCTTTTTTCACAACGTCAAAGAAACAACTTAAAAAATAAAAACATAAAATTTATTTTAAAAATAATTTAAGCGTTTTGTATTTAAATTTATTACGAGAATTATTCATTAATGCAGCTTTATTTTACTTGCTTTCTTGAACTGCTACTTGTCTGGAGAAAAATGTATTTTTTGGTTATTTTTCTTATTTTATCTTTTTTGTGCCTTCAGGTTGTAAAGTTTTACTGCGTGGTGTTTAAACTTCAAACTTATTCATCAACAAATAGCGAATAAAAAATGCAAGTTGATGAAACAGTAACCGTTTCTTTTCATCCTTCCTCCCACCGACAAACGTCGTCGAGGCAGCCTGACTCTAGGCAACCTGATAATTCCATTGGCATATTATGCCGTTTTAAATGGCTGCGATTCCCAGAAGTCTGACCGTTGCATTAATAGAATAGTGAGGCATTTGCAAAATTAACTTCAAGGCCTCATAATTCGTGCTTATATCACAATTCGGATGTCAAACAGACATCGTCGTTATAACGGCTTAAAACACATACTTTAGTTGGTCAGTAGAATAGAAATATGATAATATATAATGGAATATGATGTTGGGCAAATGTCCACGTGTAGCAAAAAGTCGACGTCCGTTTTTTTCACATAACTTTGAAACACATTTAGCAACAAGACTTCGCAATACTCGTCAATTTATCGCCAACTTTCATCTTTCAAAGCGTCAATTGCTTGTGGACTGTTGACGTAAACATGGTCTTTCAACTTGCTCCACAGAAAATAATCCAGCTAACCCCACAAGAACGAGTTGGCCAATTGGCATCGCCAAATCGAGAAGTTGTGCGACCGGAAAATTTCTCATGCAATAAATGTATTGTTTCAGTGAATTGAAAATTTCCAATTACTAATTATATGTAATTGTAATTGGAACAGTTCTATTACAAATTACAAGTAATTTTAATAAGGCATTCAATACTAAAAATTTTCAATTTCACGCAATTGTAATTGATTTTTTTTATTACAATTCCAAGTAATTTTAATTGAAATATACTAATTACAAATTACACGTAATGTGTAATTGAAAAAACTCAATTGCAATTGCAAAATTTGAATGTAATTGAAAATTTCCAATTACAGTTACATGTAATTCAGTAATTAAATGTGTAATTAATTAGAAATTGATATCCCCACTCCAATACTGTGTACAGTACACGTAATGTGTAATTGAAAAAACTCAATTGCAATTGCAAAACTTGAATGTAACTGTAATTGAAATTTTCCAATTACAATTACATGTAATTCAGTAATTAATTAGAAATGGATATCCCCACTCCCATACTGTGTACAGTACTGTGCTGACGTCGACATGTTATCGATTTTTTTAAGATTTGAATAAATAATTATATCGGGGTTTTCAACAAGAAGTTTGTTTTTCAACGACAACACCATGATAGTTTTAACATTTAGTTTTTGGACATATTCGTAGTAGACGCATTGACAATTTGTACAATAAATTCAATTTCATACGAAAACCGCATTAAAATAATCCACTATGAAAATGATGGTTTTGTTAAATGGGCTCGATATAATGTGCGACCACCAACGCATATTCGACCGGGTCGATCAACTGAAAACATCGCAGCCGTGAGCCACAGTGTTGAAGCAGATCCAAATTTGTCAATTCCGCAACGTTCTTAACAGCTGGTGCAGGAATTCATCCAAGGACAACCGGATGGTTTTTCTGAAAAAAAATTTTTTAAGCCGAAGCCCATTTTCACTTGTCAGGGTTTGCCGCATTTGGACTTCTGAAAATCCCAGAGCGATTATTGCTCAAAGTGTCACTGTATGGTGCGCTATGTGACCTGGAGGCGTGATTGGGCCGTTTTTTTTCAAAGATGGAAACGCGGCAACGGTCACGTTATCGCGAGATGCCGACAACTCAATTTTCGCCTATTATTAACGACGTGGATATCACTAACATGTGGTTTCAGCAGGACGGTGTTTACACAGCCAATGAAGCGATAAATTTATTGCAAACCAAATTTCCACATCGCATAATTATACGACAATCAGCAGTTAAGTGGCCAACCAGTTCGTGTGATTTAACACTACTGGATTATTTTTTGTGGAGCTGTGTTAAGGACAGAGTCCATACGAAGCCAATTGAATCGATTTCAGCCTTAAAACTCTAAATCCGCAATGTGATTAATGAAATAAAACCGCCATATTGCCAAAAAGAGATTAAAAACTTTGATGAAAGTTTTCTTTTTTTTTTCATTCACAAATGCCGAACGTTTCTGTTCGTAATACAAAAAAGAGTTGAATCATCTTAATCTAAATTTTTTGTTTTAGAAAACAGGCTTCTTGTTGAAAATCCCTTGACTTAACGGCAATGGTAGAAAATTGTGGCCAGTAGCTTTCAAAACGTGTTTTAAAATATTTACCAAACGTCTCATAATAGTAATCGATCATTGTCTATATAAACAAATAGAACGCCATAGAGAATAGAATGCCAATAAGAAATCTTTTCAAAAATTTAACTTTTTTATTTGTTTTTTTTAATCATATAGATATGGAATAAAAATTTTAACTTAAGCTGAAATTAATAAGATATTAAAAGGAAGGTGGATTTTCCCTTAAAATATATTCATTTTAGAAATTAAAAAAAAAAAAGATTTTTTTGCTGTTCTGCCAGTTAATGGTCTGCATATGTATTTTATTTATTATTAAATTTTAAATGCTTTTTACTTTCAAATCGTATCATTATGAATATTTTTTATAATAATAAATAATTGAATAATACGATAAGTGCTTACAAGGCTAAAGAATTTTGACACTTTCCATATTTTTGCAATGGGAAAGTGTTAATATAACGCACGAATTGGTTGCTACACTATAACATTGATTTTTTTTTTTGTTGGAATTAACTCTAATGATTAAACATGTATGATTTTTAATATTTAATTATTTTTTCTTGATTAAATATTCAAATAGATATATGTTTTTTTCTTGTGAAAAAATAATAAAATAAACAGTTAAATTAATATTTAAAAAAAAAAAAAACTTATTGTTAAATAAATTCAATTAAATGAAAACTTAAACAATTTTATCAAAAATTTCAGTCCTGTGTGTGTAGTAATAGTTAGTAAACGTACAATATGTTTTTAAGAGAAATAAAATATTAATATCGCTGAGTGATTGAAATCAAAATAAATAAAATAGTTTTTGTTTTTCTTATTGTTATTTAGTATTAAAATTAAACTGGTCTACTGATCAAGTATCGTTTAGATGAGTTTCTTTCTTTTGTTTTTAACTTTCAATGCCACCAAAAAAACCATTGTGAAGAAAATGCATTCAAAAAGCATTGACACATAGCAACAAACAGGGCACCACAAATCGTTGAAACGGTACGAAAAGCATTGTTTAATATTTAAAAATATTTTTTTTTAATTTTCAACATTTAAATGAATTAAGAAAAAAATTTTTTTGAAAATTTTTCTTATAAGGATATAAAAATTAACAATTGTTTGTGAATACATTTTTCTTTACAGAGATTTAAAAACTGTTTTTATATTTCTTTGCCGCATTCATTACTTGTAAAAATTAATACGAAATGCGCAGATAACAATAACAGCATTCAATAAAAGCAAATGCTTAAAGACAAAAATAAATCATTTTCTGATTTTTATTAATGAATTTTTTGCTTGATTTTTTTGATTTGAAACTTTTACAGGGCATCGAACAGACATTGAATGTATGAATGTTATTAATTGAATTATTAAACCAGTGTTCTGAATAGCATTTTTATTATTATTTATAACATAGCATTACTTTTGTTTCTTCAATTTTGTAGTGGTTTTTTTATTTCTTTTTATTTTTTTATAGTGTTTTGTTTTTCAGTATTTTTTAAAGTTTTTTTTTTCATTTTTCCTTTTAAAGATATCACATGAGGGTTTCAACGGTTTTCAAATGTTTTATTTAGTTTTTTTTTTCTTTTGCTTTGCTTTTGTTTGTTAATATTTCCTTTGGAATTTTTAAATAACTATTTCCTTTACTATTTTGCGATTTTTAAACAAATCGGTATAAATTTTTTCTAAAGTAAAAAGTAACAGTTTGGTAAGTAAGTATTTGTTTTTAATTTTATAATGTTTTGTTTTATTTCTTATTTCGTTTATGTTGTTATTTTTTGTTTTGTTTTATTTCATGTTATTTCCAAGGTACTTTTATGTTTCAGTTTCTTTTCTTTTATGTTTGTTTATCGTAAAAATTTCTTTAACTAAATAAATTGTTTTGGTTTGAATTTATATGTTTAATTTCTGTTTGTTGTATTTAATACTTTTACTTTAAACTAAATTTAAGAATATTTTGTTTTTGTTAATATTTCTTTTAATTTCGCTCGTTTTCTTTTTTTTTTTTTTGTTTTTGTTTATTCAGGTTTGGATCACAATTTTCTTAGTTTTAATTTATAATTCACTCACAGATTTGTTTAATTTTGAAAATTATATATTAAAAATATTAATTCTAATTTTTATATGATAGATATTTAGAATTTCAATATCATAATTATTATTAATTTAAAAAATATATAAATTTATATTAAAACAAAAAAGGCCATTTAGAGCAGGACTTTAAATATGCAAACGGGAAACTATAAATATTTCAAAGTATAAACGTTTGTTATCCAAATAATACATATAAATAAGCGTTATCGAACATCATCTTTTTTTTCTCTCTTTATTTCGGTGACACTAACAATAACTTAGAATGGCCATTAAATAATCTTACGCATATGCGTTAATAGCTCTTATTACGTACGGCTGTCAAATTTGTTGTTGAATGTAAAACAAATGAAGAGCTTTACCATATTCGGCAAGCGTAATAAGACTCAGGCATAAACAAGTATGCAATATTTTACGGTTTATCGCATCAATTTGGCTTTAAGTAAAATCTAGTTTTATTAAAATTTTTTAAATACATCTTAATTTAACTTTTAAACTACAATTTTTTACATCCTGTTTTTAGAAAAGAAGATTAAAAAAAAGAAAACAAACATATTTTTCGCAATAAAAAAAATAAATTAAAAATTACTTCCGGGTAAAAAAATGATTAATAGAATCTAATTTTTAACAAGTTATCGGATAACATAATTTTAGTAAAATGTAGTTTGTTTAGAAAAACTAAATTTAAATTCAGATCTTAGTAAATTTCATACTTTGATTATTTTAAATTTTCTGTGTTCCCATTTTGAGCTATTTAAACATCCTGTTTAATATTTTAAACTAATATTTTTGTATGTTTATGTTAAAAAAAAAACAAAATCTCACTTTTGTTTTTGTTAAGCTTTAGTCATGAAATATTGTTATTGCTAAAAACTTTCTGTAAATTTAAATTTATTTTGTAAGTATATTTAAAGGTCAGTCACAAATATTTTTTTTAAAGATTTCTTTTAAATAATTATTTCTAAAATATATAGTTAATTATTGTTATTATGTGTTTGCTTGCTAAAAGTAATTTTAGAAATATCAGATTTCTTTATTTATTGCCTTTCCAATAAAATTACAAAATTATATATAAATATATATTTCTTTTTGGAAACTTAAAACTGATTTATTTTCAGGCAGTTATTTTCTTTTCAAAAATTTTCTGTTTCTTATTTTAACTATTAAAATATGTAATTTGTTTACGTATATTCTCGCTCTGAATGTTTTTATATTGGATTTTATTGTTTGTTTTTTATTTCCTTTAAATATTTTCGAATTTAAATTTAGTATAATACCATGGAATTTACTTAAATTGTAACTTAATTAACATTTTCTTTAATATTTTATTTAAGAAATTTTGTAGAAAAATAACATATTTCTATAAAAAATGTTTGCTTTTCATTATGTTCAATTATTTTATTTTTCTCAAGCTTCAAGTTCAATTTTTAGTGGAAGATTACGTTGTTTCTGTTTTTTGTTTAAATAATATAATGTTAATACAACAAACACTTTTGTATTCGATTTAAAGTTTTTTTTTCTTTTCCTTTTTTTTCGAAAGGTTGTTTATTGTTGGTGATACATAAACAAAATACTATAGATATTTAAATTTCAATATGGAGGACCATAAACTTATTTTTTTTTTTTTTTGTTTTTTAATATTTTCTTTCCAGTACTGCATGTATATATTTTAAGGCAATGTAGTCTAAATATTTGATTTTGACATTCAAATGATTTATGATGAAATAATAAAGTTTTTAAATATAGATAACAAAAAATATTAAAAGAAAACAGTATTAATTAACATATTCTTTATAAAAATTAAAAAAAAACAATATAAATAAAATAATAATAAATTTTAATCCGTAAAAAAAACTACAAAAAGTAATGTGATAATTTTTTAAATCCAGAAAAAAGTTTGTAACATGTTTTGTAAATGTACTTTGTCTATACCGCGTAGTGAACGAGTTTTTCGAATTCGCTTTAACAAAAGTTGTTACTTGAGCATATTCTGTATTAAGTTCATGAATAATAGACTTTTTTCAATCTTTATTTTTCTCTGGCTTATAACTTTTCTTAGATCTCTACAGAAAGATGTTCTAAATAACTAGATCAGACAATTTATATTTCAGATGAACTAGTAACAGCTCATTGTATGCGTTTTAGAACTAGTTGTATATATAAATACTTCTTATCTGGAAAACAACAAATTATAAAGCTTAATAGGATTTTTTTCTATTTAGATTTAAAATTCTACAATATACGTATAAGAATTATAGAGAGCATACTTTAGTCACAAACATTAACTATGTTAAAGTTTTAGTTAAATATGTATTCTAATTATATAATATATCAAGTTAATTTCATACGAAAAAGTATGTGTTAGTTTTTTTTAAGATATTATTTGATGTGTTCAAACTATTATTTATTTCGTTAATTTATCGCTGTCCCACTTTATTTAGTCGAAACGACGAGTAGCAAAATTATGTATAATATCGGTAGTATGTTCATCTAGTCCGCATATTTCCAAAATATTTTCAGAACGTCTTTCAGAATACGACATGGAAGGTTTATATTTTAATAAATTAAGTATAACGAACCTAAAAGTAATAAAGAAAATATATTAAGGACTGCTTTTCTAAAAGAATTCACAAAACAAATTTCAAAATAGTTAAACTTGTGCATATTTTAAATTCAAAAAAGTATTTGTTTTATTATTGTATTTGTTTTATTTTTGTATTTTAAAGTATTAGCAACTAATTATACAATAGATTAAAATGAAACTTAAACTTTAAAATAATTGTGTATTCGAGTTCACAAAGAAAAAACCAAGCGCAGATGAAAATAATATAAAAGTTAACAATCAGGCATGTTCTGAAAATCATTTTTTGCGAAAGTGATTTCAAATCACAAGATAGGTAGGTGATATTCTACACATAAAACTTTTTTAATTTTTGTGATTTTAAACCAACCAACTCTAAATGGATGGCGATTCGGAATCACTTATTTTTTCAATAATTTTATTTTGATCTTCGCAATAAATTAATTAAATATATACCTTTGTTTTTATTGACTTTTATAGTAATATAAGCGAGCAATTTTAATAATAAAAAAAATTTAAAAAAACACATTTATTACAAGATATTTGTAATATTGCATTTAAGGCTAAAGTATCCCTTTCTACTAAAATATACAGCGTGATCGGACGGTGATTTTATTATTCCATCAATACATCAAATTACACCTGGTAAACCAAACTTCTCATAAAAATAAATTTTCGATGCATTTTGTGCTGATTGAGTTCCAGCAATGTTTATCCAAACTGCACCCAACCTTTCTTCTAATTGTTGCATTATGATTCATACAAACTAGCTCGCTATAATGCCTTAGAACGATCCGAGTGCTAAATAACTCAATACTGATATTTTGACCAAAACCGTAATTATTTTCAATACAAAAAAATGTCATCAAATTTAAACAAAATCTTGTGTTGTGGATAAGATAAAATCACACCGACAAGTCAAAATTTTTTCTGATTTTAAAATCACTGTCACTCTGTAGAAAAAGGGTTTACTTTTATTCAATTTTTTAAAGGACATGACAAATAATTAAGTTGCTATATTAACACATTTCAGCAGAATTACAGAACACATTATTTGATTTGGATAAATAAAACACCAGAATATGCAGGTTTAAATTGGCTTAAACGAAAGAGTTAGGAGAATTTAAATAGCGTGGCAAATAATTAAGTTATCTCATTAATACATTTCACCTGAACTGCAGAAAATATTATGCGATCTGGAAAAATAAAATACCTTTTAATTATTTAGAGATGGTTTTATTTATCTGCTAAACAATTTCTCAAATTAATTGCGAAAGGATTCAAATTTTTACATCGGCCTAATCTTTATGAATAGTTACTATTTATTACTATTTTCAACTTCATTTTTATAAAGCTTTTGCAACAAAATCATCTGTAGTAATGGAGCTTTAACATTTGTGGTCAGGCGGCATTATCGGCCAGAATTTTTGCGAAAATGCTTACGGAATTAGCACGTAAATTCTGTGCGCTAGCATTATAACCATGATAACAAATTTCTTGTGGATATAATTGAATATTTGGTTTCAGAACGATGGCGGCACGAACCACACAACCATCCAAACAATTCAGTTATTGCTCTCCTTGGTCGCGTAGTTGACCGTTTCGATAATGTCAATTGTGAAACTTTGTTTCAAAATGTGCTTCAAAATTTTGTGAAAAGAGTAAGGTAGACATTTGCCCGATATTATTAATTCCTATATTTCTACTTTGCATTGGTATCAATAAAACTAAAGTTGTCATGACAATTTACGTCCTAATCTTAAATTTACCCGCTCTTTAATTTCGCCTCTATTTTCCAAATAATTTACAAACAGTTAGGCAGATAAAAAGAATTGTGTTAAAGGCATCTTGTGGTACTATTAATCTTACGGATATAATTATTTGTTATTTCATTTTATTCTATTAACTTTTCACTTAAAATATAGAAACAACATTTGAATTTTACTTTTTCATTAATTTTATTTTATGTTCCCTACAAAAAACTATGAATTGTTTAAAAGAAAAAAAATGTATTTTAACTAATAAATAAGAACATTTAAAAAAAACGAGCTTAACTTACCTTGCATTAGGATTTTTAGTTTCGCGATATTTGTCCAGAAAACTACAAAGAAAATCAGAATTTTGTTTGGGATTACCACGACCAGCCGTTGGAACAATACACAGAAAAAGATCATAAATTAGTTCGCTTGATAAAGCATTCAAAATAGGGGTGACTAAACGCTGATTGTTTTTAAGATTCTAGAAGAAATACGAGAATCAAGAAGAAAAAAAAAATTAAACAGGTTTTCAAATTATAATATAAAAAGGGCAGAATTATTTTTCAGGATTTTTTTTATCACAAACTGACCTCTACCGCATCATATGAAGTGAAACCTAATTGAGTGGTATAGTTTCTTTGGAGAGGAATTTGTTTAAGCTTCATTTTTTCTTCATACCAATGAAAAACATCTACATGAGCTTCTCGTTTACAATAGCCAAAGGATAAAGCAAGACAGGCATCATAAAAAGTTAGTTTTTTATGATTTTTCAAGAATTCTTAAATTATAAAAAAGAATATGTAGAATATCTTGGTTAATATTATAGAAAATTTTACTTACTCTTCTTATAATTAGTTTGCAAATTCAAGGTGATGTGCATCCGCAAATTTCCAGAATCAGCAGGCCAATTGAATGACTCCTTATAAAGTTTATTTAAATACTCCAGTTTTGAAACTTTAGCTCTCTTGTCTGGTTTTCTATCTACATCAGCAATACCAACTTTATGCAGACTCATCAGTAAATGTATCGGATGTATACGAGATTTTTTGGCCAATTCTTTATTTTCCAACATTTTTCTACAGATTTTTAAAAATTTAGGATTACTTGTAAAGTGATTGTAACGGGCCATTTTACGCCAACACTTTAAAATTTGCAAATAAGACATAGTGGGTAAAACGGCTTCCATTATGACGGAAAAACGCAGCAAATGACCCGGAACTTGTGTATAGGACAGCTTAAATTTGCGTATAATTTTAATAGCATCATGTTTCTTCTTAGTGGTACGCAATTTTGCAATCGCCGCAACTATAGAGGTTGGTGTCGGTGACGTTGATGAATTTGATTTCACTACACTTTTCGATAATTGTTCTTTTGTATTGTTCTTATTTAGCTGCGTTTCATTATCGCTGGAATCGCAGCGCACTACCACATTACTAGTTGTTAGCTTTTCAGTGTCTTCTGTACTTTTGACTTTGTTTTCCTCAGTTTGACATTCCGCTTCTTTCAGTAGTTCTGTGCACGTCTTGAAGAAGGGTGTAACCACTTCTGCTGATCCAACAGTTTTATCCGAAATGTGGCACAACTTTATTAAAATCTTATGGGTAAAGCCATGCAAACCACGGTGTGCCAGCCACATTGTGCGTATAGCATCGGCTGTTTGCCTTTCATACCAGGCTGTTATTGCCTTACGAACTGTTCGCGAGAAACCTTTACGGTTTTGTTCTTTGGCAATTAGAGAGGCATATTTACAAAAGAGAAACAAGTCATCATCGGTACGTATTAATACTGGAAATGCATGACGCATTGTTGTCTTTGACTGTGCATCAACTGATGAGGCCAAGTAAGCACCATAAACGAAAAGAGCCTGTTTAGTTTAGAGTAAAGAACAATAATTAATAGTTATTTGAAGAAAAAGATCTATTATTTATTTATTTTTTTAATTTAAACCAAACTTGGTTTTATATATACGAGGGGTATTGGAAAACAATTGCCCCCTTCGTTAATTTTACTTCAAAAATTAATCTACCACATTGAATTTTGAATAATATGATTTTGATTTAAGATATGTGTTTTATTTATTTTTTCTTTATTATTCGCAAAAAATAATTAATTAATTTTAATAAGTCCACCATAGTTGTTTAAAAGTTGCAAATTCACTATACTAATTGCCTTCAAATCGGTTCCACTATATGCATAACTTCACTCACCTCATCCCGGCGTACTAAAGAAACCTCGTTTAAAACCTCACGCATCAATGTCAGGAAATCATCAGCTTTCACATCTGCAACAAGCTTATTTACAATGGGCCAATATGTAGAGACCGTATGTGAACCACGCAAATGTATGTAGACCGGTTTAAAAGATCCTAAGTAGCAAAAACGTTTCAGTTTCATTTTGGAATCCATTTTAAATAGTATGTATCGTCCTTTCTTCCGAAATGTTCACTGGTAAGTTTCTAAAATATATATATATATATAAATTTCGTTGGGTTAAAAATAAATTTAACCCACAAAAAGCTGAAAAAATACGCGTTTTACTTGGCTACGCCACAAACGTCGGCATACAGAATTAGTTAAGAGTTAAAATTTTGCAAAACACTGCAAAGGAATTCTAATGTGCGACTTCAAATAGTTAACGCCACAAAATCACAAACAAAGTAAACAAAAAGTAAAAGAAAATATCAATTACAGCAACAACTTGTAAAATCCAACGACACATAAATAGCATAAATGCTTACTGAATGAATATTTTTTTGTTTAAACTTTTAGTAAATTCGTGAATGGGGCGCTGCCATTTCTATTCAGTTGTTATTTTTGTTGTTGAGAACAGTTTTTTGCTTCAGTGAAATATAAAAATATTGATGAATTGTCTAAACTGCGTTTTAATTTTAGATTCTTTATATTAATTGTTCCTAGCTGTGGCACTCTTCTGCTTTTGATAGCAGCGTCTGCTACTGTTTTCTAGTTAAATTCTGGTAAATGGTTTGTTTATGGTAGCAATAATGTACTTATATAAATATAAATGTGTGTAAGCATGTATATACGTCGTTTTTTTCTTCTTGTATCTCCAAATAATTTCCTATTATGCTTAATTTCTTTCCTAGTCATCAACCACACTTTCAATAAACCGTTACCATGTGTGTATGCAAAAATTTAACTTTTTTTTAAACTTTCTTGCGAAGAAATTATTATATTAAAAACCACTAAACTTTAAACACTTATTGAAACTTGTTTTGCTTACTTGCTAACTGCTTCTTGTTTTTACTTTTCGGCAATTTCTAATTTTTTATTTCTTTTTTTTTAATTTTTTTGGTATTTAGATGACAGCAGTATCACAAATTTTAAATCTATGGCAGTATTTTCGACTAAACAAGAAGCTGAAGAAGATGCAAAAAAAGCAAAAACAATTCATATAAACAAAAAAGTGGATTGCCAACACACTTAAAACTGTAAAATACTTTAATGTACAGCATTGCCATATGCAAATTTCATTTGAAAAATTGTAATAGATTAAAGAAATGTTTAAAAGGCTAAAGCTATATTTAGAAGAATATTATATGTTGCGTTTTGCCGAAATTCTTTTCATTACATTTGATATTCACCTTTAAAACCGACCATAAAAGAATTTGGATGCTGTGGGAACTGAATATTATTTATTTGGATAAATTATATAAAAACAAAAAGGCGACATAAGATAAAAGTAAGGGATATTCTATAGCCAAAACGAATTCTTTTTAACATAAAAGCATACAGTTATATGTAGCAGTACCGAAAAAAATTTATAACATTGAAGGCAAGGCATATAATTCGTATAATTCGTTTTTGAATTTTGACAAGACCAGGAATTAATAGCTGATCATAAGCTTTGCAAGATTTTTTAGAATAACATGTTAACCAAAGCTGGCTTATCATCTTCAAAATGTGCACGCACGCCAACTATTTCAAACTTATAAAACCGGATCGCAATTTTTATGTGAAACCTGTGAAGTATATCATAACTGCCACCCTGACGGTAGTTCAATAGTTACCAAAACGTTCATATAAACTGAATACTATACCTTAATATTTACCCATTTTTTTAATAAAAAACTATGAAATTAATTTGTAAGTGAAATTTTTATTAATTTGTTGTAGTACTTTTTTTAATAATTTTTGTTAAAGTTTTATTATTTTTTAATCGAGTTGTTGCTTCGTTTATAACTGTTTAAGTTGTTATTTTAGATTAGTTTAATTAAGAAATGTTTTATAAGAATTATTTTTTATATACTCTGGCCTTTTAGTAAAAATTGAAAGCAACTAAATTTACATTTTTTGTTTTAAGATTTTTGTATTTTTTAGTTCTAAGTTTTTCTTGTTTCAAAATTGTCTTTAACAACTTTTTCTTTAACGATTTTGTTTAATATTGCTTTTTATTTGTGTATCGTACTAAATAAATAAGTTTAATTGATCGGAATATATGTATGTATTTTTCTGTATTGCAAAAATTTAAGAATTTTATGAAAAAAAAGTTTTTTCTAAGATTTATTGTAAATTGTTTTCGGTTTATTGTGAATTTAAATGTTTAATATCTGTATTTTTATTGAGCAAAATTTATGAATTGACTTGAATAACGACCTTTTGTTACATAAAATTGTTGAAAGAAATTTATGAAAATGAAGATATATATATATATATATATATATATATATATATATATATATATATATAGATATATATAGATATGTATAGATATAGATATATATAGATATATATATATATAATTGATAATTGAGATAGGAAAGGATTTGAACAAATTTGCTATCTGAAAATATTATAAAATAAACACTTCTTTTGGACAAATTCAGTTTTATAGATACCAATGTAAAGTAGAAGAAGTAGAACAACGGTATAGATGTCAGGCAAATGATCACTATTCTCATAAAATTTTGAGGCACATTTTGCAAACAGCTGCGCTTATCTCGTTAATGTAGTGCCGAATTTAATCTTTCAGAGCCTCAGTTGTTTGTGGGTAGTTCACGTAAAATCGGTCTTCGAAATGGTCCTATAGAAAATAATCCAGCAGCGTCAAATCACAAGAATGAGATGACAAAGTGACATTGCCAAATTCAGAATTTACGATACCGGGAAGCTTTTCATGCGATAGCTGAATTATTTGCGTGACTTTGTGGCTTGTGCTACTGATGCCAACATTAGTCAATTGTGGCCACAAAAAAATTGTTATCATTCTCTGGATCCGCAAAGAATTCACGATGAGAGCGTTTTCTTGCTCATTTTCGAAAAATACGGGTTGATAATCTGATGGTTTTTCGAGAAACGGATGTGATATTTTTTCAAGGAATGTTTGTGGATTTGATGAGTTCCATATATGAAAATTTTGATTGTTAATTTACATAACAGCCTAATTAAAAATGAGCCTTCTCATCACTAAAAATGATTTTGTTAAAAAATGCGTTGTTTTAGTTCAGCTTTTAAACAGACAATTCATAAAGGTTTGACGCAAATAGTGATCGGTTAGCTTTAATTCTTAAAGGATTAGAACTTTTTAAGCAAGAAGATAAAGAAAGACCTTTATGCAAAATGTTGCGCAAAGTGTCTCTAGTCATGCCCGATTATTGCAAACATCCACAAGATAATGTTCCTAACTCTAAACTTGCATCACTACTGCCACTACGAGTGTATTGTTTTAGTTTATTGTCGCCGATAATATCGTGAGCCTTGAATTTCACGGTTAAATTACGCATAGCGGTCTAAGTAGTACAGTGAAATTTTCACAATTCAAGTTCTTTGCTCAAAAGTGCTATGTTCTTTGCTTAAAATATCCCAATATACTAAATAAATGTCTAAGGATGACAAATAAGTTCTTGACATTTAATCATTTGACAGACCATTTACTTCCTTACCTCAAAGCTAATATGAGCAGAATTTGTTAAGATTCAACTAATAATAAAAGTCATGATTATATTCTTAAGCCTTAACAAGATCAGTCTCTTTAAAGTTTTTCTTGATTGAAAACCACCCAACTTCGTTATGTTAAACTCAAATAGGAAAAATTAATATCCGATGTTTAAACCAAAAATATGAAACATATTAAAAGACTGGATTCGACTCATATTTCAGCGCTTGTTATTTAAATGGGCAACTGATTGAAAAAGTCTGTTAAAGAGGAATATTGTGCCATATTATAAATTGTTATACATTTTTCCTGCGGGTGGCCCATCTATGCCAATGTTTTATTAAACTGTCGATTTCAAAAGTTTAACTAGAAAAAAATAATTCCAAAGTCAAAAATAATTACTGAATTTATCTGATATCTGAAGAGGTAAAGAAAACCAGTGAAAAATTACTTTCTTTCATATATTACATTCCCTTTAACGGTGCTTCGTAAATGGCTTATAACTTTAAAAACCATAAGTAAAAGTAGAGCGTTAGTAAAATATGGTATTATTGTATTTCTGAATAGGGCCATAGTCCTAAATATAGTTATTATTATAAAATGTAATACTTTAAAATAAATTATATCTTTAAAAATAATTATAATTATAGTTAATTGATCTTTTTAATATTTTATACATAATTTCCTTACGCGCAAGATCTTAATAGAAAAACTAAATAAGTTTTATTTTTATTTTCAATATTTCGCCACACTATTGGGTGGTATTTACACGAATAAAACCAAAAAACTTATTTATACATTTTTCTTTTCCTGAAGACACCACTTAATGTTGTGGCGAACTATTAAAAATCAAAATAAAATTGATTTAATTTTTCTATGAAAAATAATTAAGAACATAATTTAACGTTTAAAAAAAAACAATAAATATGGTTTCCCCTTTAAGTGCTTTTAAAATATTAGTAATTTGCTATATTTATGAAATATGTAATTGAATGTATGAAATGTTTTTCAAATACATTTATGTATGTTTATATACAAAAGTTTTAAGAAACTTTAGTTTTTAGCATATTATTTATTTAATAATTTATTATTCAATATATTTTTGCAAAACCAAAATTTATTTTTATTTAACAAAAACTAAGGACGGAATAGTCAAAATCAGATTTTTTTAAGTGCTTTATTTTGTTTTCTTTTATCACACATTCTATTACAAGTATTTTGAGAAGTGTAAAAAGTAAAGAGATTAATGTAGTGGATAATAGAAGCCTTGATAGAAAACTGAAATCCTAAAATCTATTAAATTGATTTATTTGTTTTTCTAAAAATTTAAGTTTAATTCAAGGCCCCTTGATCTAATGGGTGGGCAAATTTGAGGTGAGTAAGAAAATTGTTAACTGTCAACAATTGAGCTATCATCCTTTCACATTTATTTAATAAATAGCGGGGAAATTCTGAGTATGGAATGGAGTATTCAATTGCAAAAATTTACTATCAGAGTAGTGAAAATTTCACTTTATCACTGTAAAATGCGAGCAGATTTTTCTCTTAATCAGGTTCCTTTTGAAACCGCTGTACGTAATTTAATCGTTAAATTCGAGATTCATGGTATTGTTGCTGACAATACACCAAAACAATACGCTCGTAGTGAACGAAGTGACGCAACATAGTGGCAATAGAATGAGCGTGAAACATCAGCACATTGACGCTTGCAACAATTGGGTATCATTAAAGACACTTTATGCATAAAACTGAACGAAAAATAACGCATTTTAATTTTCAATTTGACGGCTATGCAAATAAACACAATTATCGAACATAGAGTTCATAAAATCCAAAAACATTAAATCAAAAAAGTCACCATATAGTGTGATTTGTGGTCAACGGGCGGCATCATCTGCTATATTTTTCGAAAATGAGCAAAGAAACGCCATGAATTCTCTGTGCTACCAATAACGAATAACGATAACAAATTTATTGTGCCCATAATTGGCTAATGTTAACATTAGTGACCTTTGGTTTCAGTTTCAGGGAACACAAGCCGCATAAACAACCAAAAATTCAAGTATTAGATGAGAATCTTCCCGATCGCATAATTTTCGCGATTTGACGTTCTTCTAATTTAACGCCACTGGATTATTTTCCCTGCGGCTATTTAAAAGACCCGGATTACGTGAAAAAATCACAAACAACTCTCGCTCTGAAACACTATTGACGAGTTAAATGGCAAATGTGTTTTAATATTTTGTAAAAATAGCGTACATCTGTTGACGTGTTAAAGGTGGACATTTGATCGACAATATATTCCATTATTAATTCCCATATTTCTACTATATAGTTGTATCAATAAAACTGAAGTTATCAAAGAAAGTGTATGTTTCAAGCCAATTTACTTCCTACTCTCAAATTTAGCCAACCATTTTTTTTTTTTGGTGAGTGAAAAATTAGTGATCAGTTTATCGATTTATTAATTTTTCTTAATTTTCCATTGCAGTAAGAAAGGGCAAACAAACAGGATATGGAATTTTAA
This sequence comes from Trichopoda pennipes, assembly GCA_030448955.1. Lineage (NCBI taxonomy): Eukaryota > Metazoa > Arthropoda > Insecta > Diptera > Tachinidae > Trichopoda > Trichopoda pennipes. Next base: position 10,151,423 of record JASKUP010000023.1, read on the forward strand.
AACAGTTATTTTGTCCTCACCTTGTCACAAAAAATGTTAGATGTTGACTTTTATTCACATTTTCCAAACAAAACTTTAGGATGGTGATTGTGTTAAGCACATTGTTAAAGCGCTTTCTTATAATTGTTAGCAACACATTAACTAATTAATTGTTTTATTTGACATCTAAAAACCTATATTACCGAATGGGTTTGTGATGGCAGTTAACTAAGTGATATATAGAAAGTAAATGGGGAACTACGCTGGACGGTCATTAGAGATAACAATTATTTTGTGGAATGAAACTAAACTTTAAAATTATTTTTAATGGCAAAGTCTTTTAATTATTGAATAAGAAATTGAATTTTTGAATAATATTAAAAAAAAAAATAGTGATATAAGGTTTAATAATTTTAATAATTTAAAAATATGTGTAGTATACATTATATACTTCTCAGTCTAGAGGTATACGCAAGACGAATTCATTGTTTTCGGCTGTTTTGAGTGACTTAAGGGTTAAGAAAAAGAAACTTAGAAAATAACTGTAATGTGAAATTCTTTTCATAACATTTAAATAGTTTTTGGCGTTAAGCATTACTAGCGACGACAAAGTTTGATGAATTTGTCTTTAATGCCTACACCTTGATATAACGGATTATCCTGGGACTGTGTTTTAAAATAAAGTTTTAGAAAATTAGTTACTGATATAAAACGAGAAAAATAATTTAAAAAAAAATTATTGGAAATTACTAAAGGAGGTTGGCATTTGTAATTAATTGTAGTTGCAATTGTAGTAGTTCGCAATGAAATTTATAATAAAAATATAAATCTGAAAATAGAGTGTTTTTCAAATTTTAGCAAAACTAATTGTTATATATAAAATAATTAACATATTTTTTTGAATTAAATCAAATCATTATTATTGGCATTTTTTTAATATTAAAATTATAAATTATAATTACATGTTATTATTATGGCATTTAAGTTGCCAGAGTTGTAGAATTAATAGTCGGCTTAAGAAAGGCAGTTTAAAAATTGCCACGTAATAAATAATTTAAAATATAATTATAATAAATATATTTAAATTTTATGTACCTACACCAATTAAGATGAATAAAAATAATTAAGTTTTAATATTAAATAATAAAATTTTATTTAAAATTATTAACTACGGTTTTTATTTTATGTAGATTAAGTTAAAAGTTAAATGGATTTTGTTTTTCATTTTTTCAGCAGCAGTTTGATTTTTATATTTAAACTAATTTAATAAGTTATTATATATATCTATTATTAATTTACTAACAAATTTTATGTATGTTTATGATGCTAATGCTTTTTTTAAACTAATTTATTAAGGGCGTTTGAATAAAAATGTTGGTTTTTTGTGTGTTAATTTTATTATATATTATTTAATATTTTACAAGAAATCACAGTCGGCATGTGAGAAATTTATAATTATTTTAATTTATTTATTAAAGATGGTGTTATTTTTTAGTTATTATTATTTTAATATTTGTTTGGTATTATTGCTACAATTTTTTAAAATTTGAAGTATGTATTTTTTTTAAAATTGATTTCTATTAAATCGTTAATTAATTTAATTTTTTTATAAATGTAAATTAAGCTAAATTTTAATTACTTGTGGTATTTGTTTTTTAGATTCATATTAATTTTCATTTAATATTTGTTTAAAACAAGGCATTTTAAGTTCTATTAAATAAATTTTAAATTATTTTCTTTATTTCTTTTTCGTTTATAATAAGCATAGCACTCTTTTTGATATTGTAATATTTTATTTCCAGTTGTTTATATAATTTATTTATTTTTTTTTTATTTTAAATAACTACTTTCTAAGTGTAATTTAAACTTTGTTTTGTTGCTGGTGTATTCTTGCAGTTTCTTTTGTCTATCAATAGTGTGTTTTATAAAAGAATGGCCAAAATTTAAGTTACAAAAAGATACATTTTTCGAGAGCGCCTTTCATCTTAAAGTATGTAGAAATGTTGAAAACAGAAATTCAGTAATTTGATAATAAATATTAAGAAATATTAAGTTTTAATAATTAATTGGTTTTATGCGTATATAAAAAATGTTACTAAATTAGTAATAATAATTGTTAGTGAGGTTTTTACTAGAGGTTCTAACGTTCTTTGATAAGCTCAAGCCTTAGTGATGTAAAACTGTAGATTTGAAAATATGCTGCTGTTATAATTTAATAAGGATTCTATTATTATCTCCTATTATCTAAAAATATAAGTTTATTACTATGAGGAAAGCTTAACCATATGACCATTACACTAATGATAGTATAGCTCATCAGTGAATTTTATCCATATTTTAAATGAAGATTTATTTAAAGGTCTAGCTCAAAGCTTTAGATAAAATTATTTCTTTTATTACCAATACTTCGCTAAACCATAGAGTAGAATCATCAGGGTTACAGGCTATTGATACAAATGAAATAAAATTAATAATAAACCAAAACATGAGTAAAACGAATAATATACATATATAACAAAAAGGCTTAAAATAAAGATCTAAAACACCAACAAATACTTGTATAATCCACAAAAAAACAAAAAACATTTAAACCTACCTGGAGAGAACTCTGAAGATGGCAATTAGCCGAAACTGGTTTGCTCACAAACCAAATTTGACGCGGGTTGACGTAAAATCATACCCAAACCTACCTTCAGTGTAAAAACAAAGGATAACAACTTTCACCAGCGTCGTCTAATATTGCACTAAAAATAAAGTCAAAAGTACCTTATCTACTAATACTAATTATTACACTGTATTCTTTAGCTTATTAACTACATGTCAGTACGTTTGAGCACAACTGTCTAAATCAGCTTTAAAATTAATTCTCTCCTTTGGTGGAATATTAATGATGTTAAGCATCTGTTGTTAAAATTTTCATATTATTAAAATCCAGATAGTACAGCATGAGTCGCTAATGCTGTTTTTGTGTGTTATTGTTTTTTCGACAATGCTGATCAGATTTGTGGCCAAATATGCTAGTTTTTAATTTATCATACAATACAATAACACATTTCTCTACAGTATTCCCAGTGCAAGGCATTTTATTTTACAACATTTTATCACTTTTATCCTTGATTTTGCTTAAGATTTGCCCGATATTATTAAATACTTTATGGGCTAAATTATAGTTTTTAGAAACAAATAACTTTGAATTGGCAAGCCTTTTCGATATCTACTGAATGTAAAAAATTAAATCGAAGCTATTAATTGAGTTTAATTCTTTGGTTGTTAAATGATCCATAACATTTTTTTATTTAGATTTTTAATGGGATTCGGAAGAAAGATCTTTCTTATTTTTGCATAAGTTATGGTGGTCTATACCATTAATGCCTAATTAAGTTATATGCGGTGTTTATGATCAAATTCTTCGGATAATTTGAAAATTAATTATACGGCCTAACACTGTTGTTTCTCTAATACCAATCTATGTTAACAGACTCTCCTTTTCTTATTTTCAATAAACCTAAATATGGAAGCTTAGATTCAGATTATTTTTCAATTGTAAATTTTATTTATACTAAGGTGAAATTCATTTAATATTCCCAAGATTGATATAAAATCTCTTTCGGATACGATACAGAACAAGTCATTTAGCAAATAAGCAAAGTTTTCCATACTATGTTGTCAACTATTGGCGATGCTGGTGAACCAGTGGGAAGGCCTTTTCATTGGATGTAAAATTTATCACTATATTTGAAATATCAGTTATCTCTGATAAAAAAAATCTAAAATATGGAGAAATAAAGTTAATTACGGAATTATATTTACGCAAATATTTTGACCTTCAGCGTAAAAAAAGTTTTCTTATTTATAATATAGACAAATAGGTCGAAGTAATAATGGTTTTATATGTTGTATAGAAAACTCAAGAATCTTGAATCTTAAGCCAAATTGATTAAATTCGAATAATATTCACCAAACAAAACAAAAAGACAAAACTCAAAAAATTCTTCATAAAACAACATTAGGAAACTTGTGACGACACGTTTTCCTGGTAGCTGAGATATGCTCAGCGACGTTCAGGGTCGTGTTGTGTCGCTTTAAACAAAACTTATTCTCTACTAAGGAACGGATTCCTTATTCCCGGTCTTCTGCTCGACTTGCAGCTCCAGCTTTAAATTTACCGGCACGATTCCTAGGTAATTCTCCAAGTCCTCCTTGGGTAAGGCATACGCCCATGATGTCCTTAACATCTTGCTGGTGTGACGGCAGCACCCAATAGTAGTGGTACGGCAGCACCTGGTAGCGGTACGGCGGCACCTCTCTCTCTTCCTTCTGTAACCCTATAAGGGTTCCTGCTCGGGCGCTATTTGTGACGACACGTTTTCCTGGTAGCTGAGGTATGCTCAGCGGCGTCCAGGGTCGTGTTGTGTCGCTTTAAACAAAACTTATCCTCTACTAAGCAACGGATTCCTTATTCCCGGTCCCTGCTCGGGCGCCAAATGTAACGACAAACTTTCCTGTTAGCTGAGGTATGCTCAGCGGCGTCCAGGGTCGTGTTGTGTCGATTCAAAAAAAAAGACGAAGCCTTGTTCACAATCTGGTTCTTTATTCAGGAAAGGGGTTTCCCTATTCCTGGTTCTCTGCTTGGCTGCAGCTCGGGCTTCCTATTGCATGCACGAATTGGTGTGCGACGGGCAGCAGGAGCAAAGGTAAATATCTACTTTTATTTTTATTATTTTTTTTGGACTGGTAGTCGGAGTATAGATAGAGCCGTGGTAAGACCCAGCCGAATCTATATTCTGAGGCAGGACAAACTGCGACGTAGCGATCACAAACAGAGCCGTGGTTATACTCAGCCGAGTTTGTGCCCGCAGTCGCCACCGACAGTGACCAGGCAGTGAACGGTTGCGCCGTGGTAATACCCAGCCCAGCGTACAGTGCCTTGGCGCTTGCGGCATACAGACCTATTTCGACGGAGCGATCACAAACAGAGCCGTGGTAGTCGACCTAGACAGTGACGTTCGTCAAATACTGACCGCATGACGTAGAAGAGATATACCGAAGCCGCCTGCACACACACCAGTGCATACAATACGAAGCCCGAGCTGCAGTCAAGCAGAGAACCTGAATAAAGAACCAGATCGTGAACAAGGCTTCGTCTTTTTTTTTTTTTTAATCGATACAACACGACCCTGGACGCCGCTGAGCATACCTCAGCTACCAGGAAAGCGTATCGATACAAACTTTATTTTCATCGTTCTTTCTTAAGGGTTTCCATTGAAAGCCATTCATAAGTTATTTGTAGAAAATAAAAATTTAAAAAAAAATTTTATCAGCAATGCTACGTAAACGTACACATGTAAAGCAAATAAATAATTCATTATTCGGAATCATTTTTAAGTTAATCTGCGTTAATTATGCTGGATTTCTTTAAACATAAATATTTTATGATAATCTCATAAAATATTTATTATTCAAAAATTGGCCATTTCACTACTTCTCATATGGATATGCTTTACCCACAGCAATTAAATTAAAAATTATAATTTTAATTTTTGAATAATAAATATTTTAAGAGAATAATATAAAATTTATGTTGGCACCATTAACGCAGATTTACTTAAAAATCATTTTAAATAATAAATTGTTTATTATTAGAATTCTTGTTATTTATTACTATTTTATTTGTTAATAATAAGTAACAATAATACAATTATAGCAATTAACAAAAGAAATGAGAACTAGTTACTAAGGCTTACGTCTCGTTAAATAAGAATAGGATTCGTATAACAAATTAGGATTCTGTTAACAAATAAACTCAGCGAAGATCACAAGGTAAGAGTCCAATCATTTCGCTCAACCTATAAGCTATTATAGGGAATATATTAAATTTATAATCTAGAAAAAAACCTGATTAAAAACTCATAATTTCATAATTTAACGACATGAAATGAGTAAGTTTAATTAAGTTTAATTTTCTATAAACTAAAATCATAAGCTTAACTACTTTGAACACAATAATACATTGGACATTTTTGCTAAGCCTCAGTAAGAAAAGTTTTTAAACAGGAGAGTTTGATTTTAATCCGTTTAAGTATTCTGAAAGGACAATATAAAATATTTCTAAGTATATGATGGTCATACGATTTAGACTGTTACACTTTACTTTAGGCTTCATTTACTTTATTATTTTTTTTTTTCAATATAAAACAATTTGAAGGATTCCTTTAACGTCTTTTAACAGCAGTTCTATAATTTTGTTTTAATTGAAAATTTTACTTGAAAATTTTATATAAAATACAAAGCCATAGCCATTATCTTTTAACTTAACAAAGCTATTCTAGGTTAAATGACGTTTACTATTGCATTGTGGTAATAACATATAAGTATACGACAATTTTAATAGTTTTCTATTCTGAATTTCAAGTAAAAGATTTTTTTGTATTCGAATTTGTGTGAATTCGAGAATATAGCATAGAATAAAAGAAATTTTTATTTATTTTTTAAAAAGCTTCATCTCTACTAAAGCCTCATGGAGCCATTTTGTTTCATGTAAGAATTTCTTAAAAAAAAAAGAAAAATATTCTAAAAAATGAGTGCGTTTATTGCTAAAAGTTCTACGAGTATATTGAGCTCTTTTAAATATTTTAATAAGTAGCGCCATATAATAAATAATTCCTAAAATATTAATAAATTTTTATTTTTTATATATTTAAAAAGTATGAAAAAATTTTGATTGTGTATAAAGTTTAAGAGGGTTTATATCGTATTTATGAATATTGTCTTGAAAGCTTTAAGTTGTAGGAGAAACTAGGAAAAAAATGTTTTGTCAAAAGAGTAATATTTTCTTTCCTAATTTAAGATAAATATATATGGAACTAAAAAGGGATTATATGAAAAGTTTATTTTTTAATTACGTAATTTTATAAGTTTTTTTTTTCTTTTTTAAATACAAATTTCAAGTTTTTTGTTTTAGCGTACTAGACTACAAATTGTTTTCTTTTTTATAATATTTTTTTTTATTTATTATTTACTTTTAAAGCTTAAGAAAAATTTATTTTATTAATTGTATATTAATGCTTAGTATTTTAATTCTATTTCTTTAAGTATAAATTTGACTTAATTGATTTTATAAGTTTTGAAATATTTTTGTTAATAAATGAAATATAAACGAGTCATAAGCACTTTAATTTATAAGTTTATATTTCGTTTGTGTTTAAAAAAAATAACAAGTTAATTGTTGTAATTATTATTGTTGTTTGATTAAAAATAATATAATTTTTTAAAATAGAAATTCAATTTCAACATAGATACCACATTTTTTTAACAGTGTACAAGGGGCTAAAATACCGAGAGATAGATAGAAGGAGAGAGAGAGAGAGATAGAGAGGGGGAAACAGACTAGAAAACATACAAAGATAGGGAGTGTTGTAACAGAAGCAATTTTAAAAGGCCATACTCGTACGCCGGCCACCTACACCGGGTCCTACACGAAAAGCTCCCCCACTACCACAACCACCACCGCGCGGTAGACCGCCATGCGAAATACTGCGTCCCATACGAGTCTCGCTACCACGACGCCCTCGTACTTTGCGCAAAAGATCTGAAGTACTCGGCCGACGACTATTGCTGGTTGAGGAGGAAGTACTGCGTTTACTACCGGACATTATATCCGATGTAGACGAACGTCTGATATTTTGCGAAGATGATGCAAATGCATGCGGCGACAGATAGTATGGCGATGGAGAACTAGCTTGTGAACGCGACATTTCGTAGCGATGTGGTGTTGGCTGCTGCAGGAAATGATGGCCGCCACTATCGCCCGTGAGATGTATCAGCTGATTGCTCGAACGATTATCATCATTAGAACTGTTGCGACGTGACGAGTATGGCGACTGTGGATAATCAATTAATAAATTTTCGGATTCTTCATTGTCGACCGATTCGATTTTTAAATAGGGCGGCATGCGATTATAGGGCTGATGTATATTTTGATGAATATCATTTACATTCAATTCACTGCCATTGGCATTTGAGACAACCATCAAATTTTTAATTACTCGCTCACCTCCATCGACCTCCACGCTGGCTATTAAATTTGAAGATTGAGAATGTGATTTGTTCTGATTAGAAGCACCGTTGCGTAAACCACTGTATAGGGATTTGATGTGAAAATCGAATGATTTGAAATTTAAAAGAGAACGTTTCTTTTGTATCTTTGCTGGCGGTGTTTCGACCAACACATCGCCATTATTGTTATTGGCCTGCGAGTGTAGTGTCAATGTGGTATTGTAATCATTTTCAAAATTATTATTTAATGTATCGATTTGTATGGTATTTGGTATAGTTGTTGTTGTAATGCTATCTAAACGATGAGTGGCTGCCGTTGCCACTGAACCCACTGATGCTGTCATTGTATTGTCTAAACTGTATGTGGTATTTGAAGAGAAACGTTGTTGTTGTTGTTGAAATTTTAATAACTGTTGCTGTTGCTGCTGTAAGAGCAATAATTGCTGTTGTTGCTGCTGCTGCTGCTGTTGGTGTTGTAAATCATGTTTACTTATTGTTGTTGTCATTGTGGTACTACTTAAACTAGTTTTACTACTAATTGCTTTAATAAATTTATTATCAATATCTAAGGACTCCTTTCGTCACTGAATAACGCAAAAGCCTTGTTTAGAGGCATCTTTAGCATCGCCATCCTCACCACAAAATGCTGCGACTTCATCATTTTTGGGTGAGTCTTGCCCACAGGGACCAATGCCACTGCCGCCAGCGACACCGCCGGTAAGGCTAGGAGGCCCCTGAGGGCAGGCTGATTGTCACCGAAGTGCCAGCGTTGATATCATCGGCGGTCGCACCGGTTTATTCTCCAATATTCTTTCCAATTCTAGCATAACGCTGGTCGATAAGCGTGGCAGTAGCTACATACATAAATCATAGCGAACGAGAAATAGAAAATAAGGAAAATAAAAATAAATAAAATTAATTCAAAATTTCGAGGTTTGTTTTGTTAGAGAAAAGTGTAAAAAATTGTTTGTAAAAATATTTTTAACTCATTCACCTGTAATGATTGCAAACTCTGATGCAATTGTTCAGCAGAAGTGGCACCTAAAAGTAAACATTGAACAGGTTCATGCTTTAAAGACCAGGCTATTGACAATTGTGTGGATGTACATCCCAATTTTTCTGCTAAAGCAGCTAAATCTTTTAAACGATCACACTGACGGCGACCTTCTTCTAAGCGTTCTTTATTCCAACTACCCTGGGGCGATAGGGCAGCCTAAATGAAAACGAAACAAGAAACAAAACATACAATAAATTAATTAAAATTCGGATAACTGATTGCCACCTACATTCCTATTGACTTCATCTTCAGTCCAAGAATAACTTTGACTTTTCGTTTTAAATGATCCCTTGGGTAAAAAAATTTTCTCTCCATTTTGAGCATCACTCAAAGCCATGGATAATGGACCCCAAGCCATTAAACCTACACCAATTTTATTATACATTTCCGGCAAATATAGCTCACATTTTTCACGACAAAACATATGATACTCAGACTGTTCAACAATTGGCGTAATACAATTAAACTGACGGCAGTTAGTATAGGCTTCCATAATTTCTACATGCGTCCAACGTGCTGTACCCCAGTACATGGCCCATCCCTGCAGTATTATATAATTCATGGTTCTGACAATCTCTACAATGAATGAATGGGGCAAGTTTTAAATTGACTTTGGATAAATAAAATAAGTAGAAAACGGATGCACTACTTACCTTCCATGGGACACATGGCATCAGCCTTATGAATTATAACTATATCAATGTATTGTAATTGCAAACGTTGCAAACTGGCCCTCACAGATTCAATTATATGTTTTCGTGAAAGGCCACGTTCTTCGGACCTGAAATGATTTAGATAAATTTTGTCAATGGCAATATCGAATGCATCATAATTCGCTGCAAAAAACGGATTTTACAAACAGGCCCCATTGTATATAAATTTTATCGAAATCAAATACCGTAGTTTATTTTCATATTTTGGAGAAAAGATTTTATGGAAAAATTTAAAACAGTGGTTCGACCAAACATCAGTGGCATTATTTTCTTAAAAAGATATTTTCCTGGCAAAAAATCCGATATTGAAAAAACACAATGTTGCGTTAAAACTAATAATAATCACTGGTTGTATTTATTTGTTTTTCTAGATTTTTCACAAACTGTTATTTTATATTCATTTAGGGTTTACCCTATTGAAACCAACAAAAAAATTTTAAATGATGTTCAGCCTTTTTAAAAATATTGTGCTCGTTTCTAACAAATTTGTATTATGATAGTCGAATAGCACTGAAATACTAGCAGCTATTATAAATATATATTATGTTATTATATGGAGAACTGTTCTAGCCATGACCACCGTCTTATATTTATAAAACTTGATTTGTATTCTTTTTCTTTGAAATTCAACATATTCTATTTCTTCAATTTAACACTTACTTGCTACTCCAATAGACTTTTGTTGTTATAACATAAGCTGTTCGCTTCCAACCAGTACGCTGTAATATTTTGCCAATTTCCGTTTCCGAATGGGCCTCTGATATATCAAAAAGATTAATGCCACTTTCAATCGCCAGCTTAAGTATGGCTTCCGCTTGATCATCACTGACACCGGGGGAAAAAACTGGCCACGTACCCAGGCCAACATTGCTTACACGCAAACCACTCTTACCCAAATTTTTATAACGTAAGCCCGGAGTAGGAGTGGAACCAGGCCTTAAAGGTAAACCTGGATTCGAACCCAAACTAATTGAACGGCCTGTTATTTTAATAGAATAATTTTAAAGAGATTCTAATTAACATTTATAAATTATTCAAATTAAATATAAAAAATTCCACAAACAAAATTTCAGCATTTTATAATAAATTTTATTTATTATTATTTTTTAAAGCTAGCGTGCTATGTTTAATACAAGACAAAAACAGAAACAGAACAAACAGAAAGTATAAAAAAATAAAGAATTATTAAATTATAACATTTTTTATACTGTGTTATCTAAATTAAAACTGAAAATTAAATTAATTGTAACAAACAACAACAAAAACTTTTTTCAATCAAGTGCTTAGTAATTTTCTTCTATATGTGTATGTTTTTTTCGTTTATTAGTTCAACAACAATTTCCAATTACAATCAAACCACTTTGGGAATACGTTTAAATATTCAAAATAAACAACAGAACAATAGTTTAAAACTTAAAAATAAAATATAGTTGGTTACCTTTTTTTATTTGCATTACACACACACACACATACATTTCCAAAGTTACCAAAAATTAGGAAAAAAAATTATATATTAAATTATTTAATTATTTTTTTATTTTTTTAATCGACCTTTTTATATTTTAAATAAATATAAATAAATATTCTTTTCACCGGTCTTTTTTAATTAACAATATACATATATATATATATATATATATATATATTTTTTTTTCGATATTTTTTGTCTCGCTTCTTCAGGAAATTATTTTTTATATAAAAAATAATATCGAGAAAAAAATTTATATATTGATACTTAAAAAAGACCGTTGAAAAGAATATTTATTTATATTTATTATTTAATTATATTATTTAATTTTTCATTTATTATTGAAACTAAACGGATGACGGTAGCATATTTAAGTTACAATAAAGTAATGAAAATATCCCTGAAATCAAATTTAGTTTTATTTTTATTAGCTTTAATTACGCTCTTACACATTATCTATTGCCCTCTTAACATATTTGCATAAATAACAGTAATTTGAAAGCATACGAATTCGAAATAGGAATAAAAGCAATTAAAAAACTTGTTAACAAGTAAAAAAATTATTAAAATGGTAAGAAACAATATGTACAACAAAATAAAGGGTCCGCCATCTAACGTTTTTTTTTCAACTAGTGCTTATTTCGTAATGTTTGATTTGACAGATAATTAGTTTTATCTTTCCGCTGAACAAATATGGTTGTGTATACGCTGGGAAATATTGCGACATTACTTTGAAAATCATGGTAATGTTGCAGAAAGTGTGCGAAAAAGGCGTACGAATTTTGGAAGAAGAGATACACCAAGAAACTGGCATCCTAATCGATAAACCAAAGCGTGAAAAGCCAAAAACAGTGCGTACACCCGAGAATATTGCTGCTGTGGCAGGAAGTGTGCGTGAAGCGCCATCAACATCAATTCACCGTCGTTCTCAACAATTGAACATTTCAGAGGCATCATTGAGACGAATTTTGCATAAAGACCTTGGTATGATGCCATACAAAGTTAAATTGGTTCAGGAGTAGAAGCCGCGTGACCATTCAATGCGTTTTCGCTGCGCTTTAGTGGGCCTGCGATCGACTTACAGAAGATGCCGATTTTGCAAAACAAAATCATCTTTTCAGATGATGCTCATTTTGATCTTGGAGGGTATGTAAACAAGCAAATTTGTCGCATTTGGGGCACAGAAAACACGCACGCATACATGGAAAACCCGACACACCCAAAACGAGTCACTGTTTGGTGCGGATTTTGGCCCAGAGGCATAATTGGGCCATTTTTCTTCGAAAACGAGCAAGGAGTGGCCGTTACACTCAATGGCGATCGTTATCGGGCCATGTTGAATGAATTTTTGTTCACAAAAATTGAAGAGGAGGATATTGGCAACATTTGGTTTCAACAGGACGGCGCTACGTGCCATACAGCCGAAGCTACACTCGATGTTTTGCGTCCTATTTTTGAAGATTGCATTATTAGCCGCAGAGCTGATGTTGTTTGGCCACCTCGGAGCTGCGATTTGACACCGTTGGACTATTATTTGTGGGGTGCTGCAAAGATAAGTGTTACGCCGACAAGCCACAGACTATTGACGCTTTAAAGGACAAAATTTGTGAAGCTATTGGTGAAATACAGCTGCACACAATCGAAAATGTGCTTAAGAATTGGACCGATCGTGTAGGCTACTGCATGGTCCGCCGAGGCAGCCATTTGAATGAAATTATTTTCCATTATTAAGCGGAATGATTGAACTTTAAAATAAAAAAATAAATTTGAGAAAATATTCAGTAGTTTTGTTTATAGCATTTAAAACAAAAAAAAGTTATTTGGCGGACCCTTTATGTAATCATCAGACATTTACTCTTTGCATATCTCTTCAGTCTATTGCATATGTGGGGGGTGGGCAATTTTGAAGTTAGGAAGTAAATTTTCTGCAAAATGATTATTTGTCAAAAAAAGATGCCTCATCCCTTAATTTATTGAGTAAAAAATTGGAGAAATTTAAAGATGGAACGCAATACTTTTGAACAAAAAATTTTAATAATTAAAATTTTGCCATCAAAATGGTGAACATTTCACTGTATTACTTCATAAAATTCGATCAGCATTTCCTCGTAATCAGACGACTTCTGGGACCGCTGTGCATATTTTAATAACTAATTCCAGGCAAACGATATTATTGCTAACAGTAGACTAAAACAATACGCTTGCAGTGGCCGTAGTAATGTGAAAAGATAGCCGCTGTACAGTAAAATGTTGAAATTAAGCCTTGAACATCAACTCGCCGACGTTTGCAAAAATTGAACATCACTAGAGATACTTTGCGCAACATTTTCCAAAAAAATTTTTATTATTACGCTTATAAAGTTCAACTTGTTCAAGAATTAAAGCCGAACGAGCATTATTTGCGTTGAACGTTTGTGAATTGGCTGTTTGAAAAATTAAACGAAAACAACGCAGTTTTCAACAAATCGTCTTTTAATTAGGCGTTTATGTAAGCAAAACAAAATTGTCGCGTATAGGACTCACAAAATCGAAATATATATTCCTTAAAAGACCATTACATCCATAAAAAATGAGGTTATTGGTGTGGTGTGTGATCAGGTGGCATCAGCGCACGTATTTTTTTCCAAAATGACTAAGAAAAAGGACCAACGCAAGTTTAAATAAGGGAATTAATAATTTAATACGATGCCGGGCAAATGTCCACGTCTAGCACATCGGCAGACGCCCGCTCTTTTTATAGAAATATGAAGCACATTTTGCAATAAAGCTTCGTTTATCTCGTCAACACAGCTTAGGATGGTGGATGGTGCACCAGAATGCCAGTTGTTTGTGAAATGCTCAAGTAACCCCGGTCTTTCAAATGGAATCAGAGAAACTAATCCAGCGGCGTTAATTTATAAGAACGAGGCGGCCAATGGACATCGTCAAATCTTATGCATTAACTGAATCGTTTGGGTAAATGTGTGGATTCTAGCACCGTCTTGCAAGTCAACATTAGCCCATTTTAGCCATAAAAAAATAGTTATCATTGCTTGCTCACTTTCGAAAAAAATACGGGCCGATGATGTCGCCTGACCATGAGCCGCACTTCCTTTGGATGTAATGCTTTTTCGAGGTTTGTTTGTGGATTTTGTAAGTCTCATATACGTTGTTTTTGTTCAGTAAATTCAGAAAAGTTTGAGACAAACAGTTGCCAAATGTTGCTCAAACTGCGTTTAGTGATGCCCAATTTTTCCCAACATCAGGATCATTCTCAACACTTGTTTATACAGAGTTATGCTTACTTCACAACGGTCATTACAAGCGTAGTATTTTGCGCTATTTTCAGCAACAATACCGCGAGCTTCAAATATAGTGATTAAATTACGCACAGCGGTTTCAGAAGGATCCTGATTATGAGTAAATGCTGCTTGAATTTGTGATATAGTCAAATTTTCTCCATTTTGATAATAAATTTTCGCAATTAAAATAACTTACTCAAAAGTGTAATTTCGTAAATTTTTACGAAATAAATATCAAAGGTCAGATCAATTCCTGATATTCAATCATATTACAGATAATTTACTTTCTAATATTGACAAGATATTAATTACATCAGTAATCGTATGCGGTGATTAAATGCCACAAATATAATAAATATTATAAGCGTCGGCATTTATTTGGTGCACTTATTCTTGTAACGATAAATCGTTTCGTTACCATCGACGACTGTTCTGTTCTGTACCTGTACTGTTATAGTATTTAAATGATCGTTATTTTTTCTCTGTGCTGATGCCAAAATACGAAGGAATGAGGATTTGTCTTTTAAGATGATTTTTTGGTGGAAAAAGGGTGGAAACATCTCATCCGCGAATGAGCTTGAGAGAACATTTGTTTAAAACTGTGTTATTTAATAGTCAACTGTTTGCAAATATTTCTAATTTTCAAATTAACAACCAAATATTTCCTTTTTTTACTTTACAGTAATAAATTTTAATTGGTTTTTATTATATAGAATTTTGAACTAATGCCAAATCTTAAGGGGTTTAAAAGACACCTCTTGTATTTCAATCCTTCATAATTCTTACGTAATAGTCCTTTTTTTAATTTTCACTTTAAAAAGTAAATAAATTACTTTACAACGTAAAAATGTTTCAATATGAAAATAATTTGTTTCCATTAAAATTACAAAAAAAAATATTGCAATTAACTAACAAATTTTAAAATACAAACAACAACAACAATAATAATAATAATAGTAATAATAATAATAATAATAACAAAACTATAATAAAATTTACACACACAATTTTGTTAGAAACAACTAAACAAATTGAAATGTATAGATATATATACACAGAATTGTTCAAAAGATAGAAAAGATTAAAAATGATAAAGAGTAAATAGTGATTTTAATAATTTGATACCGAAATCAAGATGAGCTCCCGTACCACTGAACTCCTCCATGCAATCGAGTGATGCTATAGGGGCCCGACACCTACAAATAGAAAAATGAACAAGTTTTCAGCTTAAAACATAAAACATTTTAATTATTTTTGAAAATTATCGGGTTTTAGAACAAGAAGTTTGTTTTTCGATTGTGGCAAAGAATATTATAGTTTTGACATTTAGTTTTTTGACGTATTCATAGTAGACAGATTGGCAATTGTTACAACGAATTCAATTTCTACTATGAAAACGTTAGCCCAGTTAAAGTTTCATTTCGTAAAATTCGTGATATTTTCGGACAACGATTATGTTGTCCTTCTGAGACCGCTATTAAGAATTTGATGGTTAAATTTGAATCGACAAATTAGATACCAAATTTGCGTTTTCGGCCGGGTCGTTAAACTGATGCAAATTTATCGATTCCGCGACGTTCTCAACAATTGCGTTTATCCAAAACCACCGCATGGCGAATTTTACGTATGGATTTGACTTTGAAGCCTTACAAGGTTCAAATGATGGGGGAATTGAAGCAGGCCGACCATTCACATCACCGTAGATTTTTCTGAAAAACTCATTTTTTTGGACGAAGCCCAAGCAAAATGACCATATTTGGGCTTCTGAAAATCCTAGAGCTTTTGAGAAGCTTTTGCATGCTCAACGTATCATTGTATGGTGTGCTAAGCGGGTTTGAGGCGTTATTGGGCCGTTTTTTTTTTGCAAAGACGAGGCTGGAAATGCGGTAACGGTCATGGGATCATGCTATCGCGAACTTAATTTTGATATAATATTGTCGATGTGCATATCACTGACATTTGGCAGGACGGTGCCACATATCACACAGCCAATGAAACGAACAGAGTCTATACGGAGCCAATTAAATCAGCCTTAAAACTCAAAATCCGTGATGTGATGTGAGATAGGACCGCCATTTTGCCAAAGAGTGATTAAAAACTTTGATGAAAGAGTTGACATCTGTCAGCGTTGTCCACTACGACACGACATTTGCCAGCTATCATTTTTTGTTAATAATTGCCGAACTTCGCTCTTCGTAATACAATAAAAAGTAGAATCATCTTAATCTAAATCTTTTGCATTATTTTGTTTTGGAAAACAAACTTCTTGTGGAAAACCCCTTTATTTAAGTTTGAAAGAAAAAAATCATTTTATTTAAAAATATTTTCAATGGAAATACGTAATTTATTCATCGGAATCATTTTCAATCTAAGCAATTTTATTATTCGTGCTCTCCCCCGCAGTAATACATTTCAAATATTTTTTATTTTTTATTTTTATTGAAATAAATGTTTTATGAGAATATCATAAAATGTTTATTTTTTGATAAAAATTTTTGTAAAAAATATTTCGTGAGAATATCATTAAATATTTATTTAAAGGAATCAAGCACGAATAATAAAATTGCTTAAAAATATTTTTCATAACTTATAAATTTTTAATAACTTCGAATTGAGTTTATAAATTTTAAACGAAATAACTTTTTTAAGTTTGTTTTGTTATTTCAGTAAATATTTGCTTGTAACTTTATTAATTTATTTGTTGAAAATAATTTTTTTATTTAAGTTAAAATAGTTAAATATTTAAATTTTATGGGCTTTCAATTACAGCATTGTTTGTTACTAAAATAGATCGCAAAGTAATTATGATAAACAAATTTTATTTCTAATTCAATCAATAACTTAAGTAAAATAAAGTAAAACTAAAATTGATTTAACACACGGTGCCGGTTTTTATTTACATTCATCATAGTAATATTGGATATAGCCTAATATTTATTTAGTCGTTATTGCATCGTAGACTGCCGCCAAAAAAATTAAAATAGACTAAATAAAATTTGCAATGGTTGGCCAACTTCCTTTTAACATTTTTTACTTTTTCCTTTTTCTCCTCTTATAGATCGATATTATTTTTCTTCTTTATAACCTTCAGATAGAAATGAAGTTATTCTGAATGCAAAAATAATGCGCAAACACATTGTTTATTCCTCAAATTGTTTTTTCATCTCTAAATTAAAGGAAAGGTATTACAAAAATAGGTTATTGAAAAGAAACAGTACGCTCACGTAACGCTCTGAATTTTTGTTCAAAGAACAAGAACTATAAATTTATTTAACTTTAACGCTAAAAACACTTCGTTAGTGCTTCTACACTCAACATTTTTAAAAGCAGGGTACATACGCAGTCCCTACCGATCTTTCTTTAGTGTGTGTTGGTTTTGTTTTGTTCTTTTTTTTTGTAAAAGAGAAGTAGCACTTCAGGCAACAATGCCTATTTAGTCAAGTACTGTGCTACATTATTTGGGAAAGGGATAGAGAAGAGATGCGACAGGTGGTGAAAGTAGAAGGATAGTAACGGAAATTAACTGAGTACGAAAAGAACACTGAAGATGGCAAACAGCCGAAACCGGTTTGTTCACAAACCAAATTTGACGAGGGTCGACGGAAAACCGTACCCAAATAAAAAAGAAATTAACTGTCCTTTAAGACAGCTCAGTGACCAGTGACTATGTCTTCATCAGTCAATTTTTATTTGTAGTGAAAAAAACCAAGGTCTTTGTTGGGAATCGAACCCACAACCCGCAGTCATGTAAGCTAGCACACTACCTACTAACTTACGGGGGCACAGAGATCAATACACATACACACAAACTTTACACCAACGTACACTGAAAAAAATTTAAGTACTTTATTATAATGTCCGTTTGCTTCTGTTATTTTAAAGAATAAATTCATACAGTAGTCAGGACACTTATTGCCGTCAATGCGTTAACGAAAGCCAGCCAAAAATTCGATTGGATATTTTTTATTTAAGGTAAATAGGTAAAATCCTTGTCAAATGATTAAAGTTAGCAACTGAGCTTTTATCCTTTAACATTTATTTAGTAAAAATTTGGGAAATTTTAAGCACGGAATGTTATACTCATGAACGAAGAATTTTAATTCTAAAAATTTACTATAAAAATGGTTAACCATTCACATGTAATCACGCTCACGGTGTTATTGCTAACAATAGACTAAAACAATACGCTTTCAGTAGGCGTAGTAATGCAAAACTAAGCCACTGTACCGCAGAAAGTGATAGTTTGATCAGGGTTGTGGTCAGGCGGCATTATCGTCCAGTATTTTTCGCAAATGAGTAAAGAAATGCTGCCACTGTAAATATTTTGCGCTCTGAACTTTCAACAAGGCGGCGCCACAAGCCACACAAACAGCCAAAATATATAGTTATCGCATGAGAAATTTTCCGGTCGCGTAATTTATCCATTTGACGATATTAATTGGTCCCCTCTTTCTTGTTGGTTAACGCTGTTGGATTAATTTCTCTGGCCTAATTTTGAAGACTGTGCTTACGTGAACAGTCCAGAAACAATTGAGGCTGTGAAAGATAACATTCGTCACTGCATTCACGCGGTAAGCGAAGCTTTGTTACAAAACGTACTTCAAAGTTTGTGAAAAAAGCGGACGTTTGTCGACGTGCTAGAGATGGACATTTACCGGACACCATATTTCATTTATCAACTTTACTTTAGCAATAATTAAACTGTTGCAAAGCTTTTTAAAAAAGTGCATGTATGAAACCAATGTTTTTTCTAACCTTCAATTTACCCAACCATTATAAAGGTCTGGGTCTGATAATAGAAATATGTCCGTCCAAAATTTAAAAACATATATATATATATATATAAACTTTTTGATATGAAAACCTCAGTTAAAGATGTTATAGTGAAGCTTATTGGAATTAACTTTCTTAGCAACTAATAAAATGTTTTGTTTTCAAACGATATCGTTTTAGCCTAAGGTAAAACAGGCTACCAGCAACATATACTTGGCCGATAATCATTTGGCATTTGTTGTGTGTATTTTATTATTAATAATTAAATTCAAATTTGAAACAACTAAACAAATTATTTTGTTGAATCATATTTGTACCAGCTGATTGGATGTAGATTTAAGTTATAAACTTAGAAGCATATTAAAGTATATACAATTTAAGATGGCTTGAACTAATTATAGTTTTTGTGTGAGCATTACAATTATTGCTCGCAATTAAAGCCGTTTTTGTACTGTCAAAAGAAGTTTAAGAAATTTATTATTTCTCCTTCTGCAGCTTTGAGAATAGAAAGCAAACATAATTGTCAAATTATTGTTATAAAACAACAAACACCATCCCGAGAGAATTTCAATTTAATTGTCATATAACAAACACCATATTATGAAACACAGATGTGCTTAAAAGTTTACATGGCAATACAGGCAAAAATGTTAAACTGTGTACACTATAACGACACACAGTGGTCCTATAAAATAACAATATTAATAATAATGAGTTATCAATATTAAAGTGTTAAAATGGGTGAAAATATTTAATAAAAAAAAAAATTTTATGTTGACTATATTTATGTCCCAACACCCACAGTGCCTTACAAAAAAAAAACCAATAAAAATAAACAATGTGCCATGTTAAATTGGTAATATTTATGTATTATAGAAAACATTATATAAAACACGCCACGTAAGAGCACGTGTTAAAAATTTTATCAGAGTTTTTATTTACAATTTCTGTTACAAATTACCCTTCTTGAAAACCCTTTTTAAACTCAGTATGTTAAATGAAACGCCCAAAAATACACTATAAAAATTTCAACGTTTCCTCTTTAAGTGCTCACACATATGAATTTGTCATTATCAACCCAACAAACACAAAACCAAACACATTTTTAACAAGGTGATTTTATTATGTTGTTTATATTTTCTCCGGGAAGGTGATTTTATGTTTATTATTCACAAAATATATTTTTTCGTCGAATCGCTATTAAATATTATTTTTGTTATAATCATTAATTTATAGCCAGTAAGTAAATTTTAATTTTTATAAATTTTTATTAACTAAATAATTAATGTTAGATTAATTTAAGCGTGTTTAATTGCTGGTTAAACAGAATTCACCGTGTTAGGTGAAAGCACAGCTTGGATGGCTTTGGTCTTCAGAAAACTTCTCACAACTTTTTAAATAAACTTAAGATTTTTAATAAATATATTTTTTTCTTTTTAAAGATCTTTTAAAAAAAAATTTCCTGAAGAAGCTTTCCAAAGGAAAGCGAAATATCGAAAAGAAAAAAATAATTAAAAAGATAGTTAAAAAGAAAAAAAGATATTTATTAAAGATAAATAAAAAATTATCGTTTAAAACAACTTTATGTAACTATATTGTCTAAGTTAACAAATAAGATTGGTTATCATGGCGTTAAAGAACTGAGAATTCACGGTTACGGTGTTTCCTACCGCTGATGTTGCCTCATCACTAACCTTTCTAGGACTATGTGTGGGTTTTGTGAGCCCAATACGAGACAAATTTTGTTTGTTTAATTCAGAATAAGCCTCATGATTTAAGATGATCTTGTTGAAAAAAACAGTTCACAAATGTTCGACCCAAACAGTGGTCGGTCGGCATTAATTCTTGAACAAGTTCAACTTTATAAGCGTGAAGGCAAGGATCTTTATGCAAAATATTGTGCGAAGTGCCACGTTGTCACAAACGTCGACAAGATAATCTTCCAGGAACATTCTCAACTTTTTGCTGCACAGCATCAATGCGTCCTCTACAAACGTACAGTTTTGGTCGACTGTCATCAACAGTATTATGAACCTCAAATTTAAATTTAATTAAGGTGCATCGATCTTAAAAGTATCCTGATTACGAGTAAAAGTCCCTCGAATTTTACCAAGTGATACAATAAAATGTTCACCATTTTGATTGTAAATTTTTGCAATTAAAATCCTTTGTTCAAGAGTGTATCGTTGCATGCTTAAATTTTCACAACTTTTTGCTTAATAAATGTCAAAAGAGGACAGATCAATTCTTAATATTAAATCATTTCACAGATAATTGACTTCCTAACATCAAATTTGCCCACGCGATATAATAAAATCAATTTGTAATTTCAAAAAGTAAAGTTAAAAGGAAGCGATAACCCACAAACAGTTTGCTTTTTCTATTTATTTTTTCTTCTAAATTAAAATAATTTCAAATTAAAATAATTATAAAAATAAACATAAAAGTTATTAAAATTTTGATCGTTGCTCAATTTATTTTGTAAGTTTTAATATTTTTGTATTAAGTTTGAGTAACAATTCTCATATTGTCAATAAAATTTCTTTATTCAAAGATTTTTTTTGACTTTTCTGCAACCTAAGTGAGTAAATTTTTCATGAAAATACTACAGATAACTTGTTTCATACAGGATGAATTATTCATTATCTACTTAAGCCCACCTTGTATTAGACATTAAAACAGATATTAATATTTATTGATACCAGCTAATTCACCTTAAAATAAATTACCTTTTTTATTATTAAATATTATTGTGTTAACTAAAATAATTTTTTTAATTCTGAAAAATCTCTAAAATATTTTTTGATTGAAAGTTTATTTGAAAATAATTTCATTATCACAGTTATATCTAAAGTTAATATGAAAATAAAACACAGCGCACAACAATTAATAAATTTAATTCAAGCAAATATTTCTTTACAAATCACGTTGATTGATCCCTCAATACTGTTTATGTAGCATACATAAACAGTATTGAGCAGCATACAGCTGCCATTTAAATTTTTACCACATTTAACTTCAAGATTGAAGGCTAGAAGTGCATGGGTGTGCGATAAATGCTACTTATTTTTAATGACAAAACGATTTTTAATTTTTTCCCTTTTTAATTTTTTTATTTCATAAATTTATCAGCCAATTTACTTTTAAATCCTGCTTCATTTGAAATCCAACTTTGGTGATTGCTGGGTTTGTATAATATGGCTGAGTTCTTACTCAGGGTCTTTTCGTAATGATGCTACAAATATTATTCAAACACTTATAAAATTGCTAAAATGTAGCATTTGTGGAATACTCGTACATTTGTACAACAACAAATATTAAAATAACGCAAGGCAACTAATTAAAATTAACGTTGGCGCTAATATAAACATCTTTGCCATTGCCAAACAGTCATAAAAAATATCATTACTGTTACCCTTCTCAACATTAAAAAGGAATAACTAAATGCATTGTGATCCGCCTTAGTAGCAATTGGTGTCAACCTAAAAAAACACAATTGGGCAGGGTTTTTAATTTTATCGCAGAAAGAGGGTGAAATTAAGTACCTCGCTTTATATTGTACTTTTGGAGAATTTTTTTCTTTATTAATTTGAAAGCTTAAGTGCTGGTTTCTATGATAACAAAAGATATATATTTTCCTTAAAGCATGTATTTGTTACTTTATTCAAAGGAAGTAATCTTTAGAGGATCAGTTGAAAGTAGAATATAGATCATTCTTATTTTTTTTCCTAGAAAGAAAAGAAAGTTGTTATTGTTTTGTGCTCTTTTCTTGTTGCGGTCGTATTTTTTATATAATTTCCAGGCATATCATAGGACTTAATTAGGGCTAAATTTTTAAACTATAAAAAATGCTGACTATTATTACTCTTAAATTATTTGGCGACCTTAAAATATATTCCTCTGCAGTTATTGTACTTAATTAACACCAATGGCTGAATTACTGATGCTGCTTTAACAAACAGGCATTACGGGGCTATACTCCCCTATTTATAAATTGCATTCTTTCTACACCAAGCTTTGTTGGGAACTGAACTCATAATACGCTACTTTGTTTTTCAACTTAAGTGGCACTTCAACTAACACAGCCAACTAACTTTTTTTATTCTATAATTCACATACCTCTCTCCATAAGAAGGCATTTCATAGGACTTAATTAGGGTTAAATTTTGTAACTTTAAGAAATGCTGACTATTAAATTATTTGGTGATCTTAACAAATATTCCTCTGTAGTTATTGTACTTCCTTAACATCAGGTAGTTATTTTCTACTAATGGGTGGATTACTGATGCTGCTTTAACAAACAGCCATTACGGGGATATACTATCCTAATTATAAATTGCATTCTTTCTACACCAAGCTTCGTTGGGAATTGAACTCATAATATGCTATTTGGTTTTTCAACTTAAGTGGTACCTCAACTAACTTAGCCGACTAACTTCTTTTTTTTCTGTAATTCATATACCTGTTTTAGGTAGAATATAACTTTAAACTTGTAGCTTATGACTACTGATATATAAAACTGAAACTGGTAGGTAGGTCAATCTTTATTTAGCCTTAGTAAGAGTATAAATCAATCTGGGCGAAATGTTGCTTTTGCCAGCAAGCTTACAACTCTCGCTTGAGAGCAACTAAAATTAAATTTTTATAAAATGTTATTAAACAAAAACTTTGAGTGAAAAATTGCTTTAGGAAAAAATTAATTTTAAAGTGGTTTAAATGTAAAGGCACAAGAAAGATAATCGTGTAGAATAAGAAAGCTTTATTCTACGGCCGTAACTTCGTTATATTATTTCCAGCAACACAGCATTTTTCCAAAGGTGTTTTTTGATTAAAAAATTTAATTAATTTTATCGAAACTTCAGCTGAAACTTTAAAAAAATTGTTATTAAGAAAGAATTATTTCTACTTTTATGAAAAAAAATTATCTCTAACATTTTACAGCAGCACAAAAATTCTACTAAAATTCTTTATGATAGTGTTACGTTGTTTATTTCTTTTAATGAACATTTTGTTATATTAAGTTCTTTTTATGGCCAAATAATAACACAGCACTTTAGAGCTGTCAATTAAATTAAACGATTTATTTTCTTTCAATAGATACAAAATAAATACAATAGTAACTTTGTTGCCTTCACTCAATGATGATTCAACTTGAATTCATTCATTTGCCCAGCAAGTGGTTACTATGTAGCTGTTTTATTGATAATTTTTATTGATAATAAGTTTCCTTGAAAACTTAAGCAAATCATGTTCTTAACAATATTTACTTTTTGTAAGTTGTTGCCTTATCTTATCATTTTAGACGTTTTAAATCGCCTATAAAAAGGAATCTCAGTTGGTAGGGGTATGGTATATAGAGCACAGAATAAATACAAGTGCCACAGAAGCGTAAAATATAACCTAGTATATAAAGAAATCCTTTCGCCAGGTAGACGAAAAATGTAACAACATAAAGCGATCTCTCTTAATTTATTGGCAATCGAATGATCTTAAAAAATTTTAGCAGAATATTTTTCGACTCGAAAACCCAACACCAAGATGAATAAACGCAAGATTTCATACTTCATTTCTCAGCAACATTTTGTAATAAATTATTTTATCTAAAGCTTCTTCACACGGGACTTTTTCACACTCCCTCTTAGCTTGACTGTTATAAATTCAAAAAAGGGCGAAGAAAAGTACAAACGTTTTCAGTGGTTAAGTTTAGCATTATTACAGTCCTGGCAGATGTGATACAAAGTGTTAACCTTAATTTTTGTGCTATTAACAAATACAAATGCACGTTTAACAAATATTGGCATAATAAACTATGCCTCCAAGCGACTCTGCCATTTTTAATTGCAAGCATAGAAATAATTGTAGTCATTGTAGATTGTGTTTTTAATTTACAAACGAAATTTTATTCAAAGAAGTACATGACGAATTTAGAAAACAAAATTTGTTCTGAATAAATAAAATTAGAACTGTATAAAAAAAAAATTTATTTAATTTTTAAAGCAGAAAAACTACAACTCAAAGTAAACTGAAAGTAAAAACACTTAGCTAAATTAAAAATAAGAACAAGTTTCTATCGCTGTTGTTGTTGCGATAGTTATAAATCGTCTTTTATTTCTAACGAGGCCTTTTATTGCTATGCTGTTATTTTCTAGATTTAAATATTTTCCATTTAGATTTACATCCCGATTTATATGTTTTTACCATACATTAAAGATTTATTTATTAAAGATTTTATTTGTTGCTTTCATCTACGGCAGCTTATACCAAGCTATCTTATCTGCAGTGACTGCATACAATTAAAATTGTCTTCTTCTTCATATTTAGACTGTAAGAGTTTTCTACTATTATTTTTTATTTATTCGCCTTTTTAAGCAAATCTTCAGTTAATAAGTTTTTTTTCTAAATTCATGACGTAGATAGGAGTTGAACTCAAGTCTTCGTTATATTTTGTTCCACAAACACATGAGCTTCTCTTCTAAACAAACTAAAACTATCTTTAAAAGAAATTATAACTTAATTAGCAGTGTGAGTACTTTGTGGCCATCCCCGTTGTAATTATATTCATATTATGTCATCAGTGGGTCTGGCGACTCAAATTTTGTTAAACTGTGAACTGAATTTACACACATTTATACACATGTCCTTTCAGCAAATACGTATGTAATTTCTTGCTTACTCATGTTGCCGTCATGTTTTCACAGATTTTCCAGTTAATTTACATAATAAATGTTAAAGCCAAGTATACGGCAATACAGAATCCACTATAATTTTGCTGACAACGGAGAGTTTTTGTCTCATTAAAAAAAAAAGAAATAACAAAAGAGAAATAAACCCCACTGCTTACAGTTGTACTAATAATGTATCAAAATGTGTGTTTCCGTTTTAGAGCTTTTTTTTTTTGTTTTATTTATTCTTATATAATTAAAGTAAGTATAAAATAGAAATAGTCGTATATAACAAGTTTTTATTTGTGCTAAACTTTTTTGCTAAAATTAATGTTAATGAGATACTTGTCGACAAAATAAAAATGAATGTCACACAAAATATTTTTAATGCCAAGAAAAATACTTGTCATTTTATCAGACATAACACTAAAGATTAATGATTTAACTGCCTTTTAATATTTCAAATAGTTTTTTTAAAATTAAGTCTTTAAATTTAATTAAATATGAAATAATCTTTTAACGGTCTTTTTAAAAATTTAACGATTTTATTTTTCTCGATATTTCGCTTTCCTGTGGAAAGCTTCTTCAGGAAATTAAAAAAGAAGCTTTCCACAGGAAAGCGAAATATCGAGAAAAATAAAATCGTTAAATTTTTTAAAAAGACCGTTAAAAGATTATTTCATATTTATTTAAATTTAAAAAAAAGGTCGAATAAAAATAAAAGTATTAAGTCTTTAAGATAAAGTTTATTTCCTGAGTCTTTGCTCATTAACTTCAAAGGTGTATACTAAAAAAATTCATGTATTTCGATCTTCGTAATTGGAATTATATAGAAATAATAAGCACTCACTTAAATAAAATCGCACATATATAACATCAAATACACTATCGACTGTTATTTGTAGATGTATAAAATGCTGATGTTTTGTCAGCATTCAAGTGATTTATGTTTAATGGGGTTTCACATTTCAAGATGTATATACTGATGCGTGAATAACGCATATTGTGCAAATTTATTTTGAGAATCATGGCTCAATTCCTAATACCAATCGATTCCGATTCACAAGCGAAATTTATTTAGCGATGAAGCTCCCTTTTGTTTGTACAGACACAAACTTCCGTATTTGTAGTGATGAGTGTATGTTGAGACACTGTTACATCCAGAAAAATATACTATCTGGTGTGCTTTATGGGCTGATGGAATTGTTGGTCCATACTTCTATAAAGAGAATGCTGAGCATAACAGCTAATGGTGACCACTATACAGTCATGATTACTAACTTTTTCGTTCAACAATTAAATAAGCATGATGTGTAGGAGCCGTAGTTTTAAAAATATGACTCAATATCTCATACAGCTCGTGCTGCAATTAATTTATTGAAGGAAAAGCTTGGTAACCACATTGTTTCACTATGATGTGCAGAACTATTTTCTGTGAAAATATGTTTAGCCGCTAGTCTACATCGATAAACCCGAAGCGACTGACTACTTGTAGGACAACATTAGTGTTGGAAAAATATAGTATTAAAAATTGAACGTCTAGACTGCATCCAAACCAGTCATATGGCGGTAATATGCCTAATCATATTTATTATATAATGTCAGAAGATTATTTTTCGGATTAAGTAAATTTTATGTTAATTTAGAAAATTCACCTTTATTTTATTTTATTTTAAAGCTCTATACCTCTACATAAAACACGCTTTATTCAAAGAAATCAAAATTATAAATTAATCTTGTACACAACTATTAAGAACTAATGAACACAAATACTACGATAACATACCGTTCTTTGATAGTATATGTTAGAACACTATATGATCTTCACAAAATTAAATAATTATCAAAATTATAGAAAAGGTTTTTTTTACGAAAATATTTTTATGCATGCTTTAAATAACTCTGCCTGTATGAATTTGAATATTTGTTGTTTCCTTTTAAAGGATTTCAAATAAAGTATTCTTGTTTCATGTATAAAGTCTATATGAACTTTGTATATACACTTCTTTTAGATCACGTTCAAACAGGGCAGAGTAGAAGTACAGGAATTGTTTTTCTGGACATAGAAAAAGCTTTTGATTCTATATGGCATGATGGGCTAGTATATAAACTTAAAATGTTTGGATACCCAGTCTATTTGCAAAAAATAATACAAAGTTTTTTGTACGAAAGAACATTCGTTGTAAATGTGAAGAATGAACTTTCTTCCCCGCGGCTCATTCCTGCAGGACTACCACAAGGATCAGTTTTATCGCCTACACTATACTCGATTTTCATCTCGGATTTCAAAATATTAAGAGAAGTCAGCTGCATTATAGGCAGATGATACGGCAATAATAACAACGGGCAAAGTCTAGAATGCTATTATAAAGAAAATGAAAAATGGGCTGTTACACGCTGAAAAATACTTCTCTAAGTGAAAAATTAAGACTAATGAAGGAAAGACACAAGCTATAATTTTTCCGTTCAACAAATCACCTAAAAGAATACCTACTCTCGCTTTATCTCTTGGTGCAACAGAAATACCTTTCAGAGAAACTGTGAAATATTTGGGAATAGAGCTCGATGAAAAGTAAACGTTTAAACATCACATTCTTCAAACGTGTGAAAAGGCTGTCCGATGTGGAAGAGCTCTGTTTCCTCTACTAAGCCGACGGTCAACGCTAAATAGGAAAAACAAAATATTACTCTACAGAATGTGTATACGGCCAATTATGACATATGGATGTCAAGTATGGTCACAAAGATGTGCCAAAACATATTTGAAAAGGCTCCAGGTCATACAAAACAAGAATCTGAAGATTATATTCAATCTACTGAGACGACACTCAACAAATAGATTACATAGAATATACCAAGAGCAAATATTTGTAACAGTGATTAATAATATCACACAAGAATTTGAAACCCGCAACAGGATTTCAAATTCTGCTTTGATAAGAAATTTGTAATATTATTTTCTTCTCCAACTTTATATAAAGTTGACAGAAGACTTAATGTAAAAATTTCTTTTAACTATCTTTTTCCTTATAATGTAAATAACATCTTTTAAATTTCTATTTTAAGTTAATTCTGAATCATTTATATTTGCTGTAATACTAATATAGTAATAACTCAAAATAGGTGTATAAGAAATTTGTATATATTTTTACCTGTGATGATGTTAGATTAATAAAATATAATAATAATAACAACGTTCAAACAGGGCAATTTTAGTTGCTGAACTCTTTATCAATTTTCTTTTGAAATTGCGGCAGTGTTTAGACACAAATAATTTGGCCCATTAATTCTTGTTCGCTCTTTGCCTTTAAATTTCTTACTTTGTTGATTTAAATACACACAGAGCTTTTTTAAAACCACAGTCTCGCAGTTTTACAAAATGATTGAAAATGTACTTTTCTGCAATATAATAAAAGGCGAACAACAAATGAAAAGAAATGTCTAAAATCTATCTGCGAATGGTATTCCTCTTACCTCTCTCTCTGTTAAAAACTCAAGAGTTGAACAACTAAAATTACCTTGTGTGAACCCGGACTTACAATGGGTATATTTTTAGGGGAAATGGGAGAAAATAAAATTTGGAGATTTGGTGTCCTAAATAGTTATTGCAACAAATGTACAATATTTCATATTAATTTGATAAGCTTTCCGAATTCGGATGAGGATTGCGGTTGAGTAGAATCTGGTAGCTTAGTTCTTTTATGAAACAAAAAGTAAGTAATTAAATTTTTACTTGTATTTAAATATTTTTAAATATGCTGCAAAGACAATAATGCTAGGTTAAAATTAAAAACCATGCAACTAACAAAATATTTGAAATTGCAATCTATATTGCAGGAGGTAATAAGCTTCCATGTAAAACATATGTTTGTTTCAATAGAAACTTTTAATTTTGTTTTTTTATTACCTACATGAATTTTTATTTAAGCTAACAAAATATATTAATTGTCCTCTTTATGTTCTTAATTTGCATAAAAATTACATTAAATAGCAAATAAATTGAATTTTTTCATTTATTTGCTACTGGTGTTTAAATTAGCCATTTCAATGATTATTTTTATTCATATTCATTTTTAATTAACCTAAATGTTAGTTGTTTTATGTCATTTAACCTTATCAGCAATTGTATGAAACATTTTGTTTTTGTTTGTTTGTTTATTTGTTTGTTTGTTTGCATATATGTATGTATATGGTTTGCTATGCAAATTGAGTACCTGTATATTGTAACAGCATTTGAATCATCGCTTGTATTGTCCATATTGTTGTTATTATCATTGGAATTAGTGTGGTTATTACTGCTTGTATTATTGTTATTGTTATTATTTGCAATAGTTGCAATGCCAGTAACAAACACCGGTTGTCCACCCGATGCCGCTGTTGTACTGGCTATACCAATGCCACCAACAAAACCCAAAAGATTTGAAGTCAAGGTAGCTGGTGGACCAATACCCGTTGTACTATGACCTGCAGACTGTTGATGTTGTTGCAGCTGTTGATGAGTAACAGCTATAAATGTGGTGGCGTTGCCTTGGTTTTCACTTCCAGTGGATACATCATTGGCACCACCACCCCCACCAACACTACCACTAGTTCCAGTTATTCCTCCAGCGCCTACACTTGACATATTCTGTATTGGTCCAATTAAATATGTATTGGGTATTTGCTGCTGCTTGCCTTGGGACTTAATTGTTATCGAGTTGTGAAGCGTATCATGGCTGACATTTTGTATGGTTGTTGTTGTTGTTGCTATTGTTACTGCCGCTGTTGCTACTGCTGGTGTTGTTGTTATTGAGGTGCTTGTTACTACTGTAGCAGTAGTAGAGGTTGTAGGCATGGTTGTATCAGATTTGAAACAATTGTTTTTTTCTAATTTAGAATCGTTGCTGCATAAGTTATTAACAAATTTTTGATTTTTAGTTTAAATTGTTTCGTCTATAAATATTATTTTTTATAAATTTAAACACAAAATTTTTTAACTATTTTAAAGTTGTTATCTTTCAGTTTATTTTTCTTTTTTCGTTTATTATCGTTGTTGTAGTTTTAATTGAAACTTATTTATGAAATATATTGGACGCCATTTTTATTTTTAGTTGCTGCTGGTTTAAAAGCATATTTGTTTAATGCATTTTTTTTTAAGTTATAAAAAAAATGTTGGTCACAGTTTATGTTTTTTGTTATATTTTTTTAATTAATTTTTTTTTGTAAAAGTGTTGAGTAGTTTTATTATTTGTGTAAAATAAAAAATAAATTTTAGCTACGGAGCAGGGAAAATTTATTTATATTTTATTGCATATTTCTCTATATTTCAAAAAATTGTTGTCACTCTTTTGCTCTTTTTTTAAATTTTTACAAAAAGATTGCATATTCTTGTTTAGTTTAAAGGCAGTTTTTTTTTGTTTTGTTTTAAATTATATTAAAATTTATTATTTATAATTTATTTGCTGATGTTAATACTTTAATGGTGTTTTTAAGTAGTCACTGCATTTAAGTAAAGTTTTATTAAGGTTTGCTAGATTTAAAAAGTCTTTAAGTTTGCTTTAATTTAAAGAATTTTTGTTTATTTTAAATATTATAAGTTAAGCAGTAAATGCAATTTTTATAAAATAAAATAATAAACATAAAACTTGTGAGATATGAATTTTATATTTAATTTCCATTCATAAATATTGCCAAAACATTATATTTCGAGTTAAAGATCATAAAAATTGTTTAGTTTTAATTTTTTTGTTATTAAGGAATTTATAATTCATCGGAATCATTTTCAATCTAAGCAATTTTATTTTTCATACTTGATTCCCCCGCAGTAATACATTTTAATATTTTTATTTTTATTGGAATAAATTATTTATGAGAATATCATAAAATGTTCATTTTTTAATAAAAACTTTTGTAATAAATATTTCGTTAGAATATCATGAAATATTTATTTAAAGGAATCAAGCACGAAAATTAAAATTGCTTTTTTTGTTATTAAAATAATAATCTTTTTTGGAAATGGACTTTTAAGTTTTTTATATAAAACTTTAAAGTTATTTAAAAATTTATTAAGTTTTTCTGCGTTCTGTTTTTACTTGTGTTTTACTTTTATTTTCATATTCACTCTAATTTAAAATATGTTACCATGAAAAAAAATTTTAGTTTAATGGGTTGCTGTGATCTCTGTGTTTAGTATTGAACGGATTAATTTATCCATCTGTATTCGATTATATTTAAAATATATGTATACAGAGCGCTCTTTAATATTTGGAAGCCTATTACCTTTTCGTATTGCATTAGGAATACGCCATCAATCGCCATCACAGCCATCAATCGTACGAAACTACCTACTCTATCGAAGGAAAATTTTTACCTTAATAGACGAGTAATAGCAGAAATGCTAAGGCCAATAAGATAATATTTAATTGGGCTAGAAGTTGTTATTAACAAAATTATATAAAATTAATGTTTTTAATCGAAACCTTTTTATTTGATCTAATCACCAATAATTTTTGTTAGCGAAAGCCTTCTTTGTATAGGTATATAAAGCGTGGCGAAATTTAAGGCTAAGAAGTAAGTTGTCTGTAAATGTAAAGAATAGACATTTGACAATTAGTAAGTAAGAAGTTGCAAAATTTTATGAAAAAATTTGCTATCAAAATGGCAAAAATGTCACTGTAACACTTTGTAAAATTCGAGAAGATTTGCTCTGTAATCAGGAATCTTTCGAGACGAGTGATTCTAAGCAGTAAAGTGTTGAGAATGAGCCGGAAACATCAACTACTTGACGTTGGCAACAATTACCCAATCACACAATATTTTGCATAAAGATCTTGATCTTCTCGCTTATAAAGTTCAACTCGTTCAATAATTAAAGCCAACCAAGCATTATTTGCATCGAACGTTTGTGAAAGTTTGGCTGTTTGAAAAACTAAACACTCTTATGTAAAAAAGCGAATCGTTCTTGTGATATAATGCCGCTAGGTTATTATCTCTGGTAGAGCTATGGGTGTTAATAACGAATATGTGTCGGCCAAACGAACGCTATTTCCGCAAAATACTGAAGCACATTTTGCTTATCTGGTCGAATGCGAATTTCATCTTTCAGAGCATTAATTGTTTGTAGATTGTATACATAAGCCCGACCTTTCAAATGGCCCCAGAGCAAATAATTTAGCGGCATTAAATAACAAAGAGGCAGCCAATTGACATCGTCATATCGAGAGGTTATGTGACTAATAAATTTCTTTCTGCAATAACTAAATTATTTTGGTGGCTGT
Organism: Trichopoda pennipes; assembly: GCA_030448955.1. NCBI lineage: Eukaryota > Metazoa > Arthropoda > Insecta > Diptera > Tachinidae > Trichopoda > Trichopoda pennipes. Next base: position 10,184,667 of record JASKUP010000023.1, read on the forward strand.
GTAACATATTCCATCAACTTTCTGAAACCAAAAGACACTGATCTCAACATCAGCCTATTGTGGCGACAAAAAAATTGATTATCAAGGTTTGGTAAAGCAGAAAATTTACGTTTTCTTGCTCATTTTCAAAAGCAAAAAGTAGACAATGATATTGTCTGGCCACAAACCGCCTTGTACGGTTACCTTCCTTGCATGTAATTGTATTTTGTGAGCTCCATATGCAACAATTTTGTTTATTTACATCGCCTGATTGAAAATGAGCCTTATCACTTAAGATAATTATGTTGAAAAATGCATTGTTTTCGTTCAGTATTGGAAACGTTCGATGCAAGCAGTGAACTGTATAACCGTGAAGTTAAAAATCTTTATGCGAAATGTAGCGTAAAATGATTCTAGTGACGAGTTAATGCTTCAGGCTCATTCTCAACCACTTTGCTGTACAGCGACTATGTTTACGCCTCTACGGTCACTACGAACATATTGTTTTGTTCTACAGGTTAACTCTTATATATAACTATTTTTTTTCTTTTTTAAACTTGATTAACTAAAGGATAAAACAGAAAAAATAAAAACAAAATTTTTTTTCCCGTAGAATAACATTTAAGCGGGATATTTTGTTTTAAAATGAAATTGTGCAAACATAAACAATAAGCAGCATTTTCCTAATTACAAAATTAAATAACAGAAAAAATAATTCATTAAAAAAAACCCTGATTATTTTGCCTTTTCTTAATGAAAAAATACAAAAATCACAAACAATAGCATTTTGCTATTTCTACAGATTTGACAAATGAAACAAATATTTGCCTCAACAGTCGTCCTGCGGTTTAACACCCACAAATTTCAACACTTTTCTGTCGTTGCTGAATTTTGTTTGTGGTTTTTCAGTTTTGTTTTCCTTTTTTTTAGTTTTATGTTTAACGTTGCTATTAACATAAAATAAGAAAAACATTATTTACATATGCAGGAGTAAATAAATAACGTGTATATTTACATAATAAATGCGAATATATAAAAAGTATTTAAACAAATAAATTTAATTTTAAATACTAATGAAATGCTTAAAACATTTAAACGTGAGCTTTTCAAATCGTTTAAATGAAATTTATTATGATGATAATAATGAAATTAAAACTACAGTATTTTGTTGTTGTTTAAAGTTTTTCAGTTTTAAAAACTCGTTTGTTCATCTATACGTCTATCAACATTTTATTTCAACTATTACTTACACTGCTTCAGTTCGTAAAGATAACTGGATTTAGAGATAAAAAATAAAGTTACTAAACTCATATATTTTTATTTTAGTTCATATATGTATGTAGTGCATTCAAAAGTTTCCTTTTAACTGATTTCCAAAAACCCACAAGGCTTTTAAATTGTCTGCAATTTTTTTTTTTTGTATATTTGTGACCGCAAAAGTCAATCATAGAAAAACCGAATTAAAAACTTAAACTTACAGATTGGTTTATTTCAAGAAGAACACGAATTATTAATAATTAAAGGGTGACCCCACACAAGACACATGATTTTATATGTGTATTAAACCGTTTTGCATATTCATATAAAATATTAATTATGTTTTTATAAGTGTAATCCCCCCAATAGCGGAAATTATTAAACAATTAACGTAAAAGTTTAGGGGTGCTTCCACAGCTAAGGTAGTTTAATTTATATGGCTGTGTTTTACGAACTGTTATATTCTTAAAGTTCAAAGTTACACATGATAAGTACTTCTAACAAAACTTCTATAACAAAAAGAATTAACTTAGATGTTTTTTGCTTTATATGGAGTATTTTAAATCGTTGTAGACAGATACTTAAATGTTATGCAAAGCGTATATTGCTAACTCCGCTGTAGCCAAAATATAAAATTTAAAATTAAAGAGTGTACCATAGGTGATGTTATTTCATGTATATGGTATCATATTTTGAATCGTTATGGAGAGATATTTAAAATTTAAACAAAGTGTTTTATATTATGTTAAAAATTACAAGATTAAAACAATGTAAGGGGTATTCTCTTAACGTAATTTGACATATTTATAATTTGATATATAAAGTTCTAAATATTATAAAAAAAGCATGAAGATTACACATAATGTGTAGTTCTATGTCCGTTATAATCACAAGGGTAAATATGAAAAATATCAAATCGCAAGGTGCCTCAAAGGCTTATTATTTCATGCTTATCGTTTTCTGTTTTAATTAGTTATACACCGATATTTTAAATTTCAATAGTGTGTGTTATAGTATGTCTATAATTACAAGTAAATAAACAACCAAAAGGTGTCCTTCCAGCTGACATAATTTAGCAAATACGATCCTATGTTTCTAACGATTATAAGGAACGGCATGAAAATTACACAGAAAGTGTGCGCTATAATAACAGCAACAAATATTTAAAATTATAAGTTAAAGGGTGCCACCATAGGTGATGCAATTTGATGTAGATAGCAAACTGTAATTTGAATAAAATGTTAATTATAATTTTAAGTTTAATTTTGATAATCCTCTAATCATTAAAATTACGCATAGTTTTAGTAACTAGACATTTATATCTAGTCATTCTTATTCTTAAATACTTCAGTTAAGTAACTTTCCGAATTTTTTGATTCACTTGTAAATCACTTATAAAGTTGTGATTTTTAAATATTTTATAAAGTATGAGATAGCTGCTGTATGTTAGAAATAATTTTTTTAAAAATGTGTGCATCAGTGCATATGTTAATATACCCAAATAATAAATTATATCCATTTGCATATAACGTATGTATGTTTGAATGTATATAACGGGTGTCCACCGGAAAGGTATACTACTTTGTTTGTTTATAATTTTTGATTAAATTAAAAAAAGAATATATCTTATATTAATAAATGTTTTATTTAATGCCACCAATTATTCATCAGATTAATGTCCATTTCTGTTACCCTCACAAATGCCTCCGTTACTCATTTTGGTTTTTTCATGAAAATCGCGGTTGTCATGAGCGAGCTGTAACATATGTATGCCGGCGTAAACGGTCTTGTAGAAGAAGCTCTTGTGTCAACTGCATCTTATATGGAAACAAATGCAAATCCTTGTGCAAAATTGTGACAAAAGTTGGTTTTTAAAGGCCAAGCCCCTGAGCACGGCATCGAATTGAGGTAGATAGATTGTTTTGAACACTTTCTTGCGCAGTAGTATTATTTTCAGCCATTCTTGCAGTAAATTGTATTCCATGCTCGGACCTATCACCTACAGACCCTATTTCTTCGTCGAAACCATTCACAACACGATACATAGTGAGTTTTGTTGGCACGTTGTTTCTCCCAAAAATTTCGCGTAATTTCCTCATCGTCATAGTAATCGATGATTGATTTTGATAAAATATTTAAACAATTAAAATACCTTGGTTTATCGAATATTTTTCCATAATAAATTTGTCATGTGTCTACTTCACGACTGCCAAATATGAATTGTCACGTCTAATGTTTATCAAAAGGGCGGCAAAACAGAATAGTATACCTTCGTGGCGGACACCCTGTATAAGTAATACAAAATCCTTTTTTAAAAAAAATCTTTTTTAATGTACAACTACAACTGCATTGTTTTTATATTGATGCAGTGCTTGTGAAATTTAAAAATTCCATTAAGACCAAAGCAAAACAAAAGAAAAAACAAAATAAATATGAGTGCAGGAGTTGAATATTAATTACGAAAAAAGAATCTCAAAAGCGAGGCAAACAAATTTAATCGAATGCAATCACAGGAAAAATATATCACACACAAAAAATATTTGCTGGTTTTTTTGATCATATTTTTAGAATATAAAAGATGATTTAATAAATTTTCTATAAATCAAATATCGTTTTATGAATACAAGCAACATTTTTTTAATAATCAAATAATAAATTGCTTTTTTTAAATGTATATATTTTTATTTAAAAATATATAAATAACTTTTTTTTTTTAAAACTAACCCTTCAAACCACAAATAAAAATATTGTATTCTAAGCATTAAAAACTGTTACTCTGCATTTAACAACTCAGCCCAAGTATTAAAGATGACAATGATGGCTGCAGGAACATCAACTGCATCAACGCCAGGCAAACAATGACATATTTTTAACCTAAAAAATTTACATAATACTTGTGTGCAATAAACTAAAATGTAAGAGGCAAAAAATGGAAAATAAAGCTATATTTTAAAGTTATAATGGCAATAGTAAAGTAATAGCTTTAAGAAAATTCTCTATGACAACAAATGGCCCTGCAGGAGTAGATTTTAGACAAAGAAACTGAATAAAATATTTGTATTTTTAAAAATATAATAATTGAAAAAAATTTTTTATTCAGAAAAAATATTGTCTCTAATTACAAATTTTAATAATTATTTAAATGAATTTGTGGTTTAGAAAATAGCTTTGTTTTAATTTATTTTACACAAGTGCTGTTTTACATAAAGGTTTCATAAAAAATAATATTCCATTCTTACCAAATTGATGAAAGAACAAAATATAAAGAAAATTTGGATTAAAAAAAAAATAAAATTTTTAAAGGGAAAAATCAATTAAGTCTATTAAAATAATAAAAAATGTTTTTAATAGTTTTTTTTTTTCTAAATTCAATTTGCTAATTAATTTTTTAAATTTTATTATTTTTTTATTTTCAATATTTCGCCATGGCACACGTACATTTCTTTGAAAATTTTTTATTTTGAAAAAAAAACTCGGTAGCTCTTGAACATCTTAAGATATCCTAATGAAACTAATTAAAACCGTAAATTTCACTTTAAAGTGTTATATTGGGCTTTTCAACAAAAAGTTTGTTTTTCAATTGTGGCAACACCAACAAGATGATAGTTTTGACATTTGGTTTTTTGACGTATCGTAGTGGATGCATTGGCAATTGTTACAATGAATTCAATTTTGCAGGAAAATCGCAGCAATTGAAGCCGACCGACCATTTAAATCATCGTAGATTTACTCAGTTCATTCAGGAACAACCGGCAAGTTATTCTGAAAAAATTATTTTTTCAGACGAAGCCCATTTTCACGTGTCAGGATATGTCAACAAGCAAAATTGCTGCATTTGGGCTTCTGAAAATCCTACGTGTCACTGTATGGTACGCTGTGTGGTCTGAGGCTAGAAATGCGGTAACGGTCAATGGATCAATGGATAACAACTCAAAATCAGCTTATTATTGAAGACGTGGATATCACTGGCATGGGGTTCCAACAGGAGGGTGACACATGTCACACAGCTAATGAAACGATCAATTTATTGCAAACCAAATTTCTCGGTCCCATAATTTCACGACAATCAGCAGTTTACACCACTGGATTGTTTTTTGTGTTAAGATAGTCTATAAGGCGTCAATCGAATCGATTTCAGCCTTAAATCTTAAAATCCGTGATGTAGTTAACGAAATATGATCGCCATTTTGCCAAAAAGCGATTAAAAACTTCGATGATAGAATTGACATCTGTCAGCATTCATTCATAATTGTCGAACTTTTGTCTTAGTAATACAATAAATATTTGAATTATCTCAATCTAATTTTTTTGTTTTAAAACAAACTTTTTGTTAAAAAACCCTTTGTAATTTGATTTGCCACAAAACCTAAATGGATTGAGAAACTTTTACAAACTATTGAAGCAATAAATATAAAAGAGCTCTCAATCCAATGGTAGAATAAATTTAAAATTGATTTAGCGTAACACATAAATTCCTTAAACGGGGAAAATGTTTTTTTTTTATAAAACTGGCCAACCTGTCTTTGTTAACTATGCGGCTGTCAAATACTTTTAGGAGTATTTTGCCAAGAGATGGGGCTTTAACAAGCGGTGCTTTGCACTTCGAGGAATTTTGATATAATTTTACAATATTGTTTTAAATTTAGCTATGTTTGGATACGACTGGAGGATGAACCGTTATTATCTTTTACGCGCTTTTATTTCCTTATTCGCATTTGGCATAAGTTATCTTTAAAATAGTCGAAAAAGATTTACTAGTACTAAAGTAAGCAAAAAAACGATGACACCGTTTTCGAGAAGATCCTATAAAAGAAACGGTGGATTTTATATTTTCCCAATTAGGGGACTTGTAACTTTTTAACGTAACTTGTTATTGTTGTAAATTTTATTAACATTTAATTCAATATCTTAGAATAATAATCTGAACATAAATAAGTAAAAAAATACTAAATTAAGGTCGGCTGATTTACTCCCAAAATAAAAGAGATACTTTCAATGTCTACTTAAGTTCAAAAACTCCTAAAATTTATGTAACAAATAAACTTTTTATGATATATCAGAGGTGCTCGAGTTAGCCATATTTGGGTGCATACCCAGAAACTCCCTACACCCTAAGTGGCCGATAGTCCGCAATTTCACTCAGAAATACCTCTGCTTGGACTCTGTGTTATCTTAAGATGTTCAAGACCTACAGAATTGTTTCCAAAATAAAATATTTTCAAACCACTGGCATCATCAGGTAGAACAGGAAATGGAAATGTATAAAATTATAAAAAGGTAAATAAGCTGTAATTAAAAAAAAATAATTTAGTTATAAATAATTTTTTAGATATTTATTACTGCGAATTACAACTCAAACCCAAGAAATCAACATTTTTGCCTGCCATTTTGGCTTATAGTTTGAATTGATCGCTGCGATTTTCTGATTTTAAATTGAATCGCATTTAAAGTATATTAAACTCTTTAGATTAGGAAGACAACAAAAGAATTTTTGTGATCGAAGACTATAAAAAGCAATTTTGAAAACGATTCCAAATAAATAAATACAGCCAACTTTTTTGAAAATAACCTCCAAGTGATATTGAAAGTTTTAAAAAATTAAAAATTTTTTGCGTTTATTTACCCACAACTAACTCTCATGATATTAAAGAGGAACTCAATCAGTTTATTTAGCTACAGTAACCTAAATATGGTCATTACAATCGTAAAAATAAAAAATGCATAAAATGAGTTCTGTTGACTAAAGCTTTAATGTAAAAAAATATTTCTTGGTGTTTTTTTTTATTAAAATGAATAAAAAATGAGAAACCATTAAATGTCTAACAAATTGTATTAGAAAATGTTCGTGGAGAAAAACTAAAAGTATTTTTGAAATGTAAAGTAAAGCAAAGTTTAAAGAAAACAAAACTAAAACAAAAAACTTCATGATTAGAAAGAAGAAAATACTGGTGCAAAAAAGCTACACAAGAAGACAAAAGTTTCTCAAATCCAACAATTAAGTTATTCTACTAGATGGAGCAAAATTTAATTAACAAGAAAATCAGGTGCAGTTAAGTTCTTAAAATAAAAGGAATTCAGCATTATTAAGAAAAAACAAAAGCTAAAAACAAAAGTAAATTAAAGCAAACTATAGCCAGTTTATGTTAAATAAATTGAAAATATTTTTTAAAAGTTCAAATTGCATTAAAAAACTTTTTTAAATATTTAAATATTTAAATTTCAACTCAAAACTTAACAATGGAATTGTGCCTGTGCATGCTAATATTGGAAGAGAAAATTTGAGGTTAGAAAGTAAATTTTCTTTTAAATAATTAGGAATTAATCTGTCATCCTTTGACATTTTCTTTTTTCTCTTAAGCAAAGAATTTCCATTGCAAAAATTTACTATCAACATGCATCACTTCGTAAAATTCTTCGTAATCAGGCTACATTTGAGACGGCTTAGTGCGAGGCTCACGATATTGTTGTAGACCATAGAACAAAACAAACATAGTCGCTGTACAGACAAGTGTTAAGAATGAGTCTGGAATATCAACTTGTCGACCTTCGCAAAAATTGGGCTTCGCCAGAGGGTTTTTGGCCAATGTTTTACATACAATTCTTCATCTCTAATCTTGTGAAGTTTAACCCGTTTAAGAATTAAAGCCATTGTTTGTCTCCAATGTTCCAAAGTTTGTAAATTGGCTATTTGAGGAACTGAAAAAAGTACGTATTTTTCAATAAAACCATCTATCTTAGCGATAGGCAGTTAGGTAAACAAACAAAATTGTCACATGCGGGGCTTCCAAAAATACACTCGAAAAATCATTATATCCAAAGAAAGTGACGTATGGTACGGTTTATTGTCAGATGGCATCATCGGCCCGAGTGAGCAAGAAAATGACTATTTGTGGCTACAATTGGCTAATGTTAATGTTAGTGACCTTTGGTTTCAGCAAGACGTCGTCAGAAGCCACATAACTGTCCTGGTAATTTAGTTATTTTCCGGTCGCGTAATTTCACGATTCGGCGATGTCAATTTATAACCTCGTTCTTGTGATTATTTTCTCGGAGGACGTTTCAGAGACCGCAATTGGATGAATAATCCACAGACAAGTGACGATTTAAAAGATGAAATTTGGAGTTGCATTGACGAGATAAGCGAAGCTTTACTGCAAAGTGTGCTTCAAAATATTGTAAAAAAAAGAAGCCGTCTGCAAACGTGCTAGAAGTGAACCCTTCTCCGAAATTATATTCCATTATTAGTTCTCATAATTGTACTTTACGTTGGGATCAAAAAAAGTAAAATTGCGAAAAAGGCGTGAGTTATAAGCCAATTTACTTTATGGCCTCAAATTTTCCCACCTTTTATATAAATCTGCAATAATTGCTGACTTAAAGCACAACATTGTTCGATAAAGTAGTAAAAAATTGAGCATAAGCTGAAGTGGAAATGTATGCGAACTCATTTTCAAATGTTGACTAAACATAAAAATCAGCCTTAAGAAATATTAAGAGTTAAAACATAAAGGAATTGCAGAAATAAAAATCAAGTATTTCTGAATAACAAAAACTCAACAAACACTCTTATCAACTTAATTAGATATTGTCATTTACATTAAAATACGATTAACAAAAACAAAAAAAAAAAACAAGAAGTGAAAACAGCTTTCGTGTAAGTTTATCTTTTTAATGTTTTTTTTTAGTTTCAATCTATTCTACACTATATTTACAAAGTGCAAAAAATAAAATTTGCATTTAAGTTGACTACTTATTTAACCCATTATGGCAGGTAAATCTCAATGTATGGTTTTAAAACAAAAGAATACAAACATTTCAAATGGAAACTTTGTTTAGCTACAAGCTTGAAAGGATTATCTTTTGTTGTTTAAAATATGTTTGTGCATAAATAAAAACTTCGAATAGGGTATGAAAGGGATTTGCTATAATCTTCTTATGCTTCGTTTATATTTTCTTTAAAATTTTAAAGTTTTATTATTTACGAAAAATTTGTATATAAATTTACGAAATATGATGCTGCATAATATTATTTTATTTTATTAAAAAAATCTTTAATAATAATGATCAAATATAACATTGTTAAACTCGCGATAACATTTTTTATATTGTAAAGGAAGCTTGGTTAATGCCAGATCTACCATTTGGACTATTAAAAGAAAACAGATTTTAAGTAAATTTAACGGATTACTGGCTGTCATGTATAAGTAAATTAGTTCTCTCAAAGCGCCCGTATACTTCTTATGTGTTTAATTAACGCGTTAGTAAAATAATTTTGTCACCTTCAGAATCGAAGAAAATACTTGCTCATTTCTTAATCCTCCCTTTCGTCATGTATTATTGATTTATAATAAAATTCTTGTACACATGAATGTGAAACTTAATTTTATTTCTGTTATTAAAGACAGCATGGAATTGATAAGATACTAATACCAGGAACTTTCTAGAGACTTGCATATCCACTAGCCACAATATCTCAAAACAAAAGTACTATCGGAATAACTGTTGAAATTTTTCTTTAGAAAAATTATGACATCATATTTTTGTATAGAAAAATTATGACATGAAATTTTTGTATAGATAAATTACGACATGCAGTTTTTGCATAGAAAAATTACGGAATGAAAGTTGTGTATAGAAAAAATACGACTGATGAGATTTTTCCGTAGGAAAATTATGATTGAAAAAATTTGTTCATAAAAAAATTAAGAAATTTTCAAAAGAAAAATTGTGAATTCTGCAATTTTAAAATAATAAAATTATGAATGCTTAAATTTTTTAATAGAAAAATTATGACTGATAAAATTTTTCAATAGAAATGTTATGAATGCTGAAATTTTTCAATAATAAAATCATGAATGCTGAAATTTTTCAATAGAAAAATTATAAATACTGAAATTTTTCAATAGAAAAGTTGTGAATGCTGAAATTGTTCAATAGGAAAACTATGAATGTTGAAATTATGAACGCTAGAATTTTTCAATAGAAAAATTATGACACAAAATTTTTCAATAACATATTATGAATGCTGAAATATTTCAATAATTGCTAGGATTTTTCAAGAGAAAAATTATGAACGCTGAAATATTTTTCATGGAAAAATTAAGACTAATGAAATATTTCAATAGAAAAACTATGAATGCTGAAATTTTTCCATTCAAAAGCAATGAATGCTGAAATTTTTCCATACAAAAAGTATGACTTATAGAAAAATTATGAATACTGAACTTTTTCTATTGAAAAATTATAGATGCTGTACTTTTTCTATTGAAAAATTATAAATACTGTACTTTTTCTATTAAAAAATTATAAATGCTGTACTTTTTCTATAGAATAATTATAAATGCTGTGCTATTTTTATAGAAAAATAATAAATGCTGTACTTTTTCTATAGAAAAATTATAAATACTGTACTTTTTCCATAGAAAAATTATAAATGCTGTATTTTTTCTATAGAAAAATTATAAATGCTGTACTTTTTCTATAGAAAAATTATAAATGCTGTACCTTTTCTATAGAAAAATTATGACTGATGAACTTTTTCTATAGAAAAATTATGTCTGATGTACTCTTTCTATAGAAAAATTATGACTGATGAACATTTTCAATAGAAAAATTATGACTGATGATCTGTTTTTATAGAAAAATTATGAGTGATGAACTTTTTCTATAGAAAATTTATACCTGTTGAACTTTTTCTATAGAAAAATTATGACTGACGATCTTTTTCTATTGAAAAATTATATCATGATATATTACGAAATATGAAGTTTTTCATAGAAATTTTATCACTGCTGAAATTTTTTCATAGGAAATTGTTTAATGTTCAAATTGTGCTAAAGCTATTGCTTCTATAGAATTGTGGTAGTTATTAGAAGTAAAGAAGGTACACAGTCCTTCGCTACTTTAAAGGATAGTGATAGTGATATTCGTTAAGGCATTTCTTTTATATTAATAAATACCCCGTTAAAAAATCTAAGAAAATTGATGTTATTTTTCTAAAATACTTTAAACATTTTAATGGTATCTTATTTCTAATAAAACAAAACTAATTAATTATAAAAACTTTCAAAATTATAATTAAAAGCTTCGTAGATTCTGTTATGGCGGCCTTTCATTTCACAGAAAGTATTGTTTGACGTGTTTCTTTCAACTGTGGTAACTGCAGCTTTATTGTACTTTAATTGAAATTCTTTTTTTATTTTCTTGCAATAATTATTGCTTAAACTACATTTTATGTTAATAATTTTTGACAGCTTAAAATATGTCAAATATTTTTTTATAAAATAAATATTTCTCTTCCTGAAAACTTGTATGTTTTTTATGCCTACCTATACCCTACACCACCCACAACTTAATAAGCTGTTTTGATTAAATAAACGTAATTCAAAATCACAAAATAAAATATCCTAAAGACCAGTAGCTAAAGACCTATAGCTAAATAAAAATATAAATCTCAAAAGCCAATAAACACAGTGTTATCCTGGTGACCTTTTGTCATACAAACCTACAAACGAAAAATAAATAAAAATAAGCAAAAAATAAAGGACGAGGGTTATTGAAGAACAACGTTCAAAAAAGAAAATGAACAAAAACAATAGCAAAAGGCACACAAATGCAGGCCAAGTAAATAAACCAAGAGAAAATATGGAAAGCTTTTCACCACAATCTGTTACACTCTGCTTTTCTCTTGTTTATTTGCTCTGTGCTCTATTTTCTTAGTTCTCTCTAAAAACCGGTATAAATTAAAAATAGTGCTATTTTGATTATTCGTTTGCCACCTTCCCCTTGATATCAAAGCAATGCATGTACATGATTTTAGAACTAATGGATGCAGGTGTGCTTGTGTATGTAGCTGAGAAAGCAAACTTTGTATGTATTTGCGTATTTTAAATAAACTTTATGACGTGTTTTCTTTTAAATCTCTTTTGGATTTTCTTCTTGTCATTAGTGTAACTTCTGTTTCACATAAAGCACAAGGAAAAATATTTTGTGCCTCTTCCATTTTTATTTAAAACTTTACAAGGACGATTTTTAAATGTAGTCGTACATAGACTTTTCCAAATATGGATTTATACTTTCATTAGCAGGGTTTTGTTTTTATTTATTTATTTTTTTTTTGTTTTTTTGTTTTTTTTTTTTGCTTTAATTTTTATTAAAGCAAATATTTAGTTTCATTTGTGTGTGTGCTACACGTGTTGAATTTTAAGGAAAACTGATGTTCGTGGTTTTAACAAAAATATGAAAACACACGAATATACAAATTCAAACTTATGCAAAATACGAGTACTAACACGACTTAAATATTTACATTTTTAAAACATGTCGCCTCATGAAGAAATACAAATAAATTTAGGAAATGTTGTAGCGATTTAAAAATGACATGAAAAGAATAAGATTTGTGGTACAATTTTAATTTTAAGTATCTCCAAAGAGATGTAAGATTTTACAAAATAACAAAATAATTATCAGACCAGTAAAATGCTGGACCCAGCGTCCAGTAGTAAAATTCTGAGCCCAACGTTTAGTAGTTAAACTCTAGTCCCAGCGTCCAGTAGTTAAACTCTGGACACAGAGCTCAGGAGATCAACTAGTCCTGATGTATTCTTTAAAAAGCCCCATTGCTAACAGTTATATCTAGAGTTGTCAGAATATGGTCTGTTTTCAGACTAGTAAAATTCTGGACCCAGCGTCCAGTAGTAAAATTCTTAACCCAGCGTCAAGTAGTTGAAGTCTGGATACAGCATGTAGTAGACCCAGCGTCCAGTAGTTAAACTCTGGACACAGAGTTCAGGAGATCAACTAGTCCTGATATATTCTTTGAAAAGCTCCATTGCTAACAGTTATTCCCAGCGTTGTCAGAATATGTATTTGGAACAGCTGACTTTCTAAAAGACTCGAGTTCTATATTTATTAGTCTCCATACAAACTTAAATTTATTTTAAATTTTCTCCACTAATATCAGCAATTTATACGTTTCTACCAAAAAATATGAATATAACGACTATATGGGATGTAATATGATTAATATGAAAATCTGCACTTTTAGTTAAATTTTTATCACCTATAGCCAGCCTGGTTAATGGGTCATTGCAAGTAGACCCCCTTAATAAAGCTATTACATTAATATATTTCCCTAAAACTCACGAAAGATTTATCTGCTTAAGAATATGTCGGATTTTATCTTCACTCATTCGAGTTAAATCAAAACTTTTCGATTTTATTTAAATGGTCAGTCAGTGTTTGCTGTTTTTAATTACTAAGAAATATTTAATTTTAAAATTTTAATTTGTGGAAAAAATTTTTCCTCTTTTGTTTCTGAATTAGTTGGAAACAGCTAAGTAAAGAAAAAAAAGGCCACATGAAAATTGGTTAAATCCAATTTTATCGCATTAAGGATAATTAATCAAATTTCCAAACTGAAATAATGATGAGAAAGAAATCGATCGAAGACGAGCAAGAGAGATTTTATTTCTTTGAATCTGGACATATTGGGTATACACGTTAATAATGTGGAATTGGACAGCGTATGGCATTAATATCATATATCTTTTGTGTCAAAAATAACAAATATGGTATTTTAGAGGATAAGCACCTGTCATTATAATTCAGTACGCGATAGACGCCAAAGTGCCAACACATATTTCGCAAGGAAATTGGATCGTCCCATGGACTCATTCGAAGCCGAGAATCATTAAAGGCGAACGCTACAAAATGTTAGTTATTTTTGCATCGTACTATTACTGGTGATGAAAAATGAATACGTTACGATGACTCCAAGCGCAAAAAGTCATATTTAAAAGCCGGTCAACCAGTCAAATCAGGTTAATGCTCTACATTTGTTGAGATCGCCAGGGTGTTTTGCATTATAGGTCGATGAAATCGGGTCAGACTATCACAGGGGACCTATACCGAAAAGTTTTAGTCGTTTAAGGAGAGCAATCAACGAAACACAACCAGAATACTTGAGCAGACAAAAAGTCATAATCTTCAATCATGATAATGCTCGGTAAAAGACTACTTGGAAAACAGTGCATGGGAAGTTTTTTGCTCACCCGCTTTATAGCCTAGATCTTGCACCTTCTGACTACTGTTTGTTTCGGTCGATGCAAAACGCCTTTACAGGAATACGCTTCACAGGATATTAGAAATTAGCTTATTTATGATCGGTGTGTTTTGTGTTGCGTCCAAAATACTTATATTTTGAAAGAACTTTATTAAAATAATAGCAATAAGATTTAGATCATATTTCCTTACAGTTCACATAGACTTAAGGCTGTATAAGAATTCTACTAAGTTTATGTATTAATGAATTAGGCTAAGTATAGAAATAAGAGGTTGAGTGTTCTATAGAAAAACGTTCAACCACCCAAATAATTTTCGTATTAACTCAAAAATCTTTACTGAATTTAAAGAAACAACTTCTCATTCAATAAAAACTACAGAATTTTTTAAAATAAAAAACATTCTAAAAAAGAATATTAAACTTATTGAAAATAAAATATAAAATCTAATTAAATTAATTAGTAATTATTTCATAATTTAAAAAGACTTTGTCTTATCATTGGCACCACTTTTCGGTAGAAACATATGTCATTTTACTTTAAACTACACTAACATTTTTCAGATACACTCATACGCTTGATTTTAAGTTTCGCCGCTTTTCAAATTAAGAGCTACGCGTTCATCTTAACTTTATTTTTAAATGAACTGAACACAAGTTATACAAACATCAGGTGGCATATAAAATTCTTCGTTTGAACAAGCATCAAGTGTGGAAGGAAAGATTGGATTGATGAACTTTATCTTCTCTTTTGCTAACAAAAACTAAATAATACAAAAAAAAAATAAAAAATAATAATGATTAGGAATGCAAATTTATTGTTATTTAATTTTTGTTATGCGAAAATATATAAATTTCAGATAATTTTTTGTGACGCACTTATAAATACAAACACGCATCAATACCAGTTAACTTTTCTAACTCCCTAAGATCATGACACACATAAACAAGGAATTTTTGCACCTGTTTACAGTTTTAATTGTCTTCAGAATAAAGCTTATTTAAATTTTTAACTGGCTTAATTATTATTTTAAAAAAATATCAACGTTTTCTAACTAAAAAAATAATTGCATCAATTAAACATTTAATAAAATTACAATTTTAATTTAAATTAAACCATGAATAAGAATAAAATCTATTTTACAGTAAATTTTGGATTAATTTTAACTTTCAAAAATACCCAATTTTCTTTCCACAAAATCTTCTTATTTGTTTCATTGCATACTTTTCTATTCAGTGTATCCAGTGTGCACGATATCAAAAATCGAAGTTATTTTTATTTACACTAAAACTTAACATATGTGTTTGATTTTTTACCATCTAGATACGATATGATGCATTGGTGTAAGATTTAAGTTCTCTGCCTTAGTTTTCCATCTTTAATATATTTTTCTGTGCATAAATGTTAGTTCAGCTTGATAATGTTTATTTTTCCATTTGAAATGCAACTTCCTTTATTTGAATCTGCCTTCTATTGCTGCAAATTCGTTACCTTGCTTTTCTATTCCAAACATGTTGTTGTTTTTACTGTAATGCCTATTCTAGCTATCAAGTGAAATGGAAACTGTGTTTACTGACTTTTCTTTTTCATTAACTTAAAAACAACATCTTTCACTCTTGACTCGAAAAAGTTGTATTAAATTATTTTTTTTTCTTCTTTTGAAAAACAACAATGCACCTTAAAACAAAGCGAATGAAAGTATTTGTTTTTTGTGTATTAAAAAAACAAAAAAAAACTCAAAGAGGTTCTAAAACAAAAATAATAAAATCCTAAAGTAGTTCAAATTATTTTTATTTTTGTTTGATAACAATACATTTTCTTTTAGTTCAAATGCAAATTTTCTTGTCATTTGCATTTTATTTCTTTAAGATGAATTGATGCGTATAAGTATTGTTTAAATTTATACAAGAATATATCACTCATACGTCTTTTGTTAACATTTGTGATTTTTAGATGATTTGAAAGTATGGAAAGATTTGTTTACGATGCAGATCTGTTATTAAATGATTTGCTTAAACTAGAAAAACTAACAATAATGCAAACAAGTCATGAACTGCTAAAATGGCAATAATAAATTCATCAACATCACAATTTTTAATTTTGTCAAGCAAATGGGCAAATTTAAATTTAATTTTGTTGGACTTGCCGTTAGTAAATTATGCAGCCAATAATATTGAAAGCACCATTCACATAAAACTATTGTTAATCTGGGATGTAGATTTTTCAAAGAGATAATAATTTTTCGTAGAAGTTTTTAGCTTTCCACTTCATTAAAAATCAAATTTTTTAATTTTAGTTCTTTTATTTTGCAATCTATTTGCAATAAAAATATTAAGCAAAATTTATAAATAATTGAAAATAACTTATTTTATTAAGATCCAGTAAACTTAACAAAAGCTACAAAATAGTAAGTGCCTAAATTTAACTATATTCTGAAAGGTAAGTCAAGAACACGTAATCTTTTCAGTCTTCGTATCTCCTCACTATCATCCATAATTGAAATAGCTAATAAGTTAGAGTGGTAGCTTAACCTATTCAAAGATCTATTCAAAGATCTATTCTATTCAATTTATTCAAAGATTTTTCACTGAAATCATTGTGTAAGCAGTTGTTTCTTATAAACCAAGAAGCATTTGTCAATAACCGCAACGTTTTTGATTGATATCTCTGAAGTATTTCAACATTAAAATTAGTTGTTGTCTCCCAGAGTTGAAGTCCATAAGTCCAAACCGGCTTTAAAATTGTTTTGTATAAATTTATTTTGTTTTGCAGACTCAGTTCTGATCTTGATTTCAAAAGCCAATATATTTTTCTCTCTCTTTTAGCTTTGACATGATCCTTCCATGCTTGTCTTCTATCCAAATGGAGGCCTAGGTATTTTAGCTTATTAATTTTGGAATAGTATTCCCATAGAACGTAAGTGGTGGACAATCACCTTTTCTTAGCGTGAAAGTCACAGGAGATGATTTCTGGGTATTTATTTTACTATTCCATTTTAGTAACCATTGGTCAATCAGAGTTAACTGCCTTTGCACCATTGCAGAGGCTTCTTGTGGGGACTCAGCCGCATACAAAATAGCTGTGTCATCGGCATAAGTGGCAATGGTTAAAATATTATTTATGGGCATATCTGATGTGTAAATCGTATATAGGACTGGACCCAGAACACTTCCTTGTGGTACTCCTTATAAAATAGTTCCAAACTCGAAATCCTCCCCATTAACATGAACATAGAATCGTCTGTTATGTAAATACGATTTAAAAAGCAAAAAAAAAATAGAGCCAGTGCCATACTCTGTCAAATGCTTGACTGACGTCCAAAAACACCGCTGAACAATATTCTTTATTTTCCAATGCATTAGTAATAATATTCACAATGCGATGACACTGTTCAGGAGTACCATGCTGATGTCTAAAGCCGAATTGGTGGTCAGATATAATATTCTGGGAATCGAGGATTGGCAGAAGTCTCTTTAACAGAAGCCTCTCAAACATTTTCGAAAGAATTGGCAATAAACTTATTGGCCTATAAGAGGATACTTCACCTTCCCTCTTCTTTAGCTTAAGTAACATTATGATCTTCGCATATTTCCATTGAGACGGATAATAATTTAGTCTCAATATTGCATAAATAATGGTAGCCAAAAATATGATACCTTTTTTTGGTAGTGAAAATTACTTTGTTCGAAGGAAAATCTTTTAGCTTTATAATTTAACATAATGTAGTGTGTGCGGGCTCATGCCTCATCATGTACCCATCACATGTAGAAATAGAAAGGTATAACATTGCATAAGGGCAAATAAGGTCAAATTTATAACGTGGGCTTATTCAACAATCCCCACAATTTATTTTAAATTAGTCTTGTAGCAATATTAATGAATAAGAATAATTTAACTATAAATAAAGAATCTGTCTTAAGCAGGGGACAGAATTTGGTTGACAGGCAAAAGTGGCAATTGGCGTACCGTTGGCTGAACGATAATAACAAAATAAATTGGCGTATCTCTGCAGCTAGACGCCAAATTGATTAGCGTATCCATTTGCTCGATATTCTCGTTTTATATTTATTTTTTGTTATTTTTCATACTGCCTCCTTGCCCCGTATGCACATTTTTACATATATTATATTTTCAATTTTATAACATGGCGATCTTGCTCGCACCCACTACAATACTTATCTGGAGATCCAAGTTTCGTTGACTTTTTCCAACATATGTTGTCCTTCAAGCAGTCAATCGTTTTGGATTTATCGGCGTAGTCTAGTGACGTCACACATATCCCTACAGAAAATAATCTAGCGGCGTTATATCGCACAGGCTAATTCACAGGTTCGAAATGTTAAACTATGCGGTTACCAAAAGCGTCCTTCAGTAATATAAAAGTAAGTTCTTTTTTGGATGTCAAGGCTGTTATTTTGTTAATGTATCCATCTAAATAAAATTGAGTTTCATCGCTAAACAAAATTCGTTTCTGAAAGTCGGGATCAGCGGCCATCTTGTTTTGGTCCAGTTTTTACAATTTGGAAGTTTTTGTTTTATTGTTCATGTTGAAATGCCAAACAAAGATAAACATAAACAACTTGACAGCCAAAAAATTGGCTGCCAGTTACAATAGTTTTAAAAAATTAAAGTTGGATACCTCTATTAAATTCAACCGGTATGTAAAATTATATGAAAATTCCTTTTCTGCTATATTTAGGCTGTTTGGTTTTTCGTTTTTTTTTTGGAAATGTTCCTAATAAAGCCTTGGCAATATCGGTGGCGAAGACGATGTTGGTATCATGAGAAATTATGATAACAAAATTGTTGTTATAAGTGGCTAAAGTAGCATACTCTCTGGCTCCTTATTAATTACAAATCATCCAGCAAAACAAAATGTAATGTTTGGAGAAATATC
This sequence comes from Trichopoda pennipes, assembly GCA_030448955.1. Lineage (NCBI taxonomy): Eukaryota > Metazoa > Arthropoda > Insecta > Diptera > Tachinidae > Trichopoda > Trichopoda pennipes. Next base: position 10,203,861 of record JASKUP010000023.1, read on the forward strand.
AGTTCTGCGGATTGAATTGTAAAATTTCCTATAGCGAACTATTGTATGTGAGTTGAGACCATCGTTACAAAAGTCTCACGCAAATAAGTTTTTTCGCTTACTAACAATTTTATTTTATTTTAGATTATAATTTTATTAAATATATAATTGATACAATTCTATATTCAATTAGAAAAACGTTGCTGATTTTTTCTATTAGTTATATAATTAAGGCAATTTAAAATATAATTAAAAATCACTTTATAAAAGCAAATAACTCTATTAAACGGTGCAAAAACTTTTTCTGTTCCATGATTTTAAATTTTGCATCCCTACTCAACACTCATTCATTATTATTATTATATTTTGTGTAATTTTTGTTTATTTAAACAAAAGGGAATTTGCAAATGTTTGTTAATCTATTTAATGTTATTCCTTTGTGCTTTTCGTAGATATCACACTATATACATTTTATGGTCTTCCACATATTAAAAAATTTCCATATGGAGCAAAACATATGGCGAGATTATTTCGTATAATTGGTAAAAATGGCTTTAAACAGTAGAACAATAGATGTAAGGAAAGCCTTTAAAATCGAATAAAATATTTGATTCCAGTAGGCAGCGGTTGGTTATGAAATTAATTTATTGATGAATTTGGGAGTATGCCCACGATCAAGCAAACAACAATGAGCAGTGTTTTTGTAATAACAGTCCCCTGCTAAATATGATTGATGATTTTTCAAAATGGTTAATGTTGACTGAATATATTTTCTTAATTTCGTTCATTTTCTTTAACCATAAACAACAACAAAAAAAAAAAAACAAAAAACGCTATTTAGTTCCAAGCGTAGCCATATGGTAAAGGCGTACAAGATTAATGTTTCAAGATCCTATAGCTAGCTGGATTAAATAACTTTTCTTTTAATTAAAAATTAAATATTCTTAAAGAATTTAAGCTATCATTCATCTTTATGTCTCCTCATCAAAAGAACTTTTATATTTGTTTCTTAAAGTTAAACCTTTTTTTTTTTTAATTCAGATTTTTTTGATAAAATCACAAAAGAAAATTAAAAATCCCAGAAGCATAATATATATATATATATATATATATATATATATATAAATATTATTATATCCTTGACTTTAAGGCAATGACAAACACAGATATATAACAACTCTTGGCCATACACTTTCACACTTATGCATGTCAATGTTAGTCACTGTAATAAATTGCCAACGTTTGATTGTTTATTCATATTTTCAATTATTTACAAACGAAAATATAAAGCAGAAAACAAATACAAAAAATGAAAAGGGCAAAATGCAATATAAAAGCATTTAAAATTTTAAACAAAAATTTTCCGCAACGTTATACATTTTTTATAAGTTACTTTGCCAATATAGCTGCTGTTATATATTTTTATTTTTTTGCTATAGTGTCAAAAACAGTGTAAAAATCGCTTTCAATACAATTAAGAATTGTGAGTACTGTAAAAGTAATTTATTTATCGTAAATGGTATAAAAGGGATATTTTTAAAGTGCAACATAACAAAAATTTCTCATTTTTAAACAGTAATATTTGTAGAAAACAGAAAAAAAAGTAATTGTAAAAGTCAGCTGAGGCTTTATAATAAAATTGGGTTAAATCGAATATTTTTTGTCAAAAAGAATAATTAAAAATAAATTGTATGTATAGGTGTTTCTTGTAGGCTTTTTAACATATTCCAAAAATTCGAATTCAAGTATCTTTTTCCAAAATTACTTTATATACAACATACAAGAGAATAAGCTTGCGAAAACTCTGCACACTGATCACAGTGCAATATATAAAAAGAAATTAAATTACATATTTAAAATTAATTTAATTTGAATACTTCTTTAACGAAGTGTCCTGAAATGTTGAATTTTGCTGTTTGCTGTAGCATACGTGCAGTATACATATAACTGTCCATACATTCTTCCTGTACAAAACTTTAGGAATCGCTTAATATAATTAATATATACGCACAGAAAACAAATTTTTCACTACGAATGGAAGTTTCCCTACTTTCTGCTCTAATTGAGTAAATCTTTACATTTATATGGTCGCTTATGTGCAAAGTTTTTGTTGTTGACCTACTATAGTTATTTAGGTGTATTAAATTCCAATCTAGCTCGATAAAGAACATTAATAGTCGGATTACTGTCCACTATACCAATGCAGCCTGGTTTATGTGGCAAAATACATGTGAATAATATAGTAAAACATGGAACTCAATTCTGAGAATGGGACATGAAAACAGCTCCAAAAATAAGAACTTCTGCTTCATTCATTTTGTCAAGTTGGCTGCATTAATAATGGGTTATTTTTATCACTTATTCTATATTTTAACACGGTTTTATCTTGGTATACCACACGGAATATCTGTTTTGTATCTGAAAAAAAGTTTTAGATATTAAATTTGAGAAAGAGAGCACAACAAGAACGATTTTTTGACTTAAAAATCGCAAAAATGCAAATTTTACATCGTTTTTGCTCAATAACTGGATTAACAGTCCACAACATTTGTATGGAATTCTAATATTATACAGTTTAAAGGTGAAAGCACCAAAGATGAAGATGAGACTGAAATTGGTGAACACACTGCAGAAAACATGTCCTTGAATGTTATTTCTAACTCGGAATAACCCACGAAGAAAGCCAGAGCAGACAGTAATGGAGTATTTGGTTTCTATCCAAAAATAAAAGTATCATAATTTCTGTATAAGAATAGATGTTATATAAATCAGAATTTTTATAATTTTATTGAGCAAAAAAGGTGAAAAATGAGCTTCTTACGAGTTTTATAGTAGTGGATGCACTTATTCGGGTAGGTTTGTTCCGCTTTTTTTCTTCTGTTTAATACGTACAAATTTGCTACAGAAACAAAAGAGGTATTTTGTATGGTATATTGAGATTTAACTGTGTTAAAATATAGAAAAAGTGATAAAAATTCACTTTGAAGAAAAAAAATTCGTATAGCCATTAATACAGTCAACATGTTAAAATCAATAATTCAGCAGTTCTTATCCTTACTGTTACTTTCACCTCCGTTTCTCAGAATTAAGTTCCAAAATCATTTGTTTTACTATGTTATTAATATGCCTTGTATCACATAAACCATGCTGCCCACTATGGGCGTGATATATAGTTATCCGCTTAGAAAATTACAGAACGTACATTTGTGAAATTATGTATCACAGTTGGAATAGTGACCACAATACTACCTCCACTCTGTAATCTGACTATTAGTGTTCATTGGCGAGCCGTGTTAAAATATAGAAAAAGTGCTACTGCTGGAGGAAATATTTATTATGGATGTTAAATTTTTAACGCAGCTAAAACAAATGTTGCAGAAGTTGTTATTTTTGCGGCTGAAATTCTCAGAATTTAGTCCCAAAATCATGTGTTATACTGTGTTTTGCATCTGATAAAAGTATTCTGAGGCATGTTTTGACGATATCGCAAAATATTCCGTTTTATGGTAAATAGTCTAAAATAGACTTTTAACAAATGTGTATCTACTGAAGATGCTGACTACATAAGTTGAGTACAGAGAAGTAGACCTTATAAATTACTCAAACGGTTTGAAATGGAATCTAATTTGGTGGAATATATGCTGCGAAATAATAGACCAAAATTCTAATATTTGTGGAAGGATTAGTCTATATATTTCAAATTTAAGCTTTTTGAATTTAAGCCGGTTTTTCTGTGACCATTAAAAAAAGGTTATTTAAGCTATTTTATATTTTATTCTGAATTAAATAATACCAATTTGTTTGCCTTTCTAAACTTGTTGCAATGTGCAGAACTTCTCTAGGGAAGACAATTTCTTGCATTTTTTTCTATTTTAAATGGAATCAGTTTTAACAATATTTCTACCCGCATTATTTTATAATATTAATTATTATCATATTATTCTTCTCACAAATTCTGAGCATTTTATCCAGTCGTGTTTTCTTTTAATAATAAAATGCTGCTTGCGATAATTTTGCGATTGTTTTATCTTATTTCTCACAATAATGCACATATAATTTTTAAAATGCAAAAAAGCAAAGTTAGCTAAGAGGTCTAATTTGTTTTCTAATTTTCTGCTTTATTATTATTTATTATTATATACTCTTTTGTGGGTTTAAAAATTCCTCTTTAGTGACTTTGATGAATTTCCTTTCAATATTTTAGCACAAAAAATATATTAAGGCAAATTGAAATAAAATATTTTTTTTACTTTCACAAAAAGGGGTCTTGTAGGCTATGTGGGTTGAGTTTTTTAATTGAATCAGCTTGAAATTTATTATTAGCTGAAGTATATTCGTATGTAATCTATTTTAATTTTAAAATTTTATTAGGCAACAAAAATTATTTAAATAAATTTTTGCAATAATTTTTAAAGAAAAGAGAAAAAAATTTTTCACTACCAATTTATTATGTATTATGTGCCTTATTTTTTGGATAAATTCATCCATCATCAGCATTCTCCTTATGTATCTTGTTGAGGTTGTGTATATTGTAAAGATTATTTATTTACCTTATCCATTTAGGAATTTAGAATATGAGGAATAATTTATAACATCAATCACTATTATTGGTTAGTTGCCATAAAAAATACAAGCTTTGTTCATTAATTCTCATTATCCCTTTCTGCTAGCCATCAATTTAGCATCAAATGGAATTTTTACTTTTTACTTTTTTCTTCACAGTCTTACGCAGAATGTTATGAAGAAATAAAAATATTTAAAACACTTTGCATAAAAATTATTATCAATGCGACTTGTATATTTACAAATTTTAAGAAAGAACAAAAAATTGTTTTAAATTTTTATATGTATTTTGAAGAAAGCCTTTAAGTAATTTAAAAACCTATTTAAATTTCTAACATAAAGCATCTGCAAGCTATTTACTTTAAAACTCTCTCTCTCTCTCTCTCTTTTAGCAACCATTTTATTAATATAAGTCGTGAAATTTGCCTTTAGGATCCATCAAATACAATTTTAAGATAATTTATTTTTTCGATTCTCTCTCTCTCTCTTTTATTGTACTACGAGGCGAAAAGTTTGGCAATTGTGAATGAAAACCGGCAAATGTCTACTACGACAACGCTAATAGATGTTATTCTTTCATCAAAGATCGTTTCATTGGCTATGTGACATGTGGCACCGTCTTGTTAAAATCACATATCAGTGATATAACACGTTGTAAATAATAGGCCAAAATTAAGTTGTTAGCATCTTGCGTCAGTGTAATATATTGACCGTTACCACATTTCTATCTTTATCTTCGAAAAAAAAATGGCCCAATTACGGCTCCACATTATATAGCGCAACATACAGTGTCACCTTGAGAATGCAAGGGGGTCACTTTTGCTTGTTGATATACAATAACATGTGAAAATGCACTTCACCTGAAAAAATGATTTTTCTAGAAAAACCGACCGTTGGTTCCTGAAAGAATTGAGTGGATCTACGGTGTTGTGTCGTGCACCAGTTGAACCTTGTAAGGCTTTAAAGTCATGGGTGGGTTTGGATAATACCAATTCTTGAGAACGTCGAGAAATTGAGACATTTGGATATGCTGCAATGCTGTGGCTCATGGCTGCGATGAGCTTGTCGACTCAAATTTAACGACAATATTCTTAATAGCGGTCTCAGAAGTATGAAATATATCATGAATTTTAAGAAATGTAACTTTAAGAGAACCACCAGCTTCATAGAGAATTTTAATTATTTTAAAGCGATTTTCGTTTGAAATTGAATTCATTGCAATAATCTACTGCGAATATGTCAAAAAACTAAATGTCAGAAATACCATGTTGTTAGTGTTGCCACCATTGAAAAACAAACTTTTTGTTGAAAACCCCGATATTTACTCACATACATTGTCAAAAAAACTGGGTTCAAAATAATTAAATTGCTTCAATAAATTTTCCTAAAAACTTTAATAATAGTTTTCTTGTAATTTGCCATAGAATCAAAAATAAAAATAAATAGTCTTTTATCTTTTTATTGTCGTTTATATCGTGCCTAATTTCCTATGTAACTTCTTTTAAGCATACACAAACACTATAACAAATAACAAAAAGAAATTATATCATAGTGTCATTTACCACACTCATCTCTAGTCAGTGTAGTCAGTATAGTCTCTGTAGAACAAAAGTTTTGCTATACCGTAGGGTATTAGCTATGATATACAGTACGTGTTTAAAACAGTTTCAAATAGTTTAAAGCACTTTTAGAAATTTAAGCACTTTTTTGTTTGAAACTATGGATGACATTGTTTTAAGAAACATGTGGTATTGCGCTACGTATCGCATTGAGACTGCAATTATTGGCCGAAAATGTAGCAGTTAATTTGCCCTTTTGCCAACCTATTTCGATTTAATAGGGACATAGGTCTAAAAAAGCTTGAAAAAATGGCGCAAAATTAAATGCCCAGAAAGGGCTATACCAAGAACAGCCGCCATAGTGTATACACAAAACTATTTTCAACGCTAATAATACTTTTGCTTTAAATTTAAATTCTTGTGCTAACTTATCGGGCTTAAAAGATGGCATTATTTTAGCAGGACTACAGAATCTACTTTTTCATATTATTACCTATAACAGGTCACACCATAACAGTATGAAATTATTATTAAATTCTGCAAAATATTAGAATGATTTAAATTTCTCTTATAATTTTTTTTATGTTTACATACAAGTAAGGTTCCCCTGCAGGCTAGTAGGTAGTGTACTAGCTTACAAGACTGGAGGTTGTGGGTTCGATTCCCAGCAAAGACCTTGATTCTATTCACTACAAATAAAGATGGACTGTCGGTGGGGCTCCTCAGTGATAAAGGCATGGACACTGGTCACTGTGCTGTCTTATACGACAGTGGATTTCCGTAACTATCCTTCTACTTTCACCACCTGTCTCATCCCTTCTCTATCCCTTTCTTAAAGAATGCAGCACTGTACTTGACTAAATAGGCATTGTTGCCTAAAGTGCTACTTCTCTTAAAAAAAAACATACCAATCTCAACCGAAGTTTTAATGATGCCAAATATTAAATTATACAATTTGCCATTGTGCAGAACGCTGTAAAACAACATATATGGCGTTGCCGCAGTTGCCTCCGAAAAAAAAAAAATATTTTTGGCTGCCATAGTTGATTGCGGATTTTATGCGACAATTTTTGTGACTGTTTGTGCTATTTGTTTATTCTTATATACATATATGTATAGGCATAAGCATTTGCTTAAGTGTTAGTAAAAGTAAAAAAAAACAAATATTTTTCATTTGCTACTTCACTTTTTATTTGGGTGTATGCTTGCGTTTTTTATTACAAACAAATGTTTAGACTTCACAAAATTTTATTTTAATATTTTTTCTCTTTTGGTTTTAAATTTGCTTTTTTTATAAATTTAAGTTCTGTTGATGACAAGTAAGGTTTGTATATGAGCTTTTTAATTATAAATATACATGACCATAACAACGTTTAAGTATTATATAAATAGAATGCACATATTACATTACATTCGTATGTAAGGGGCTTCCAGTACAAAGGTTTTGTATACTGTGAAATTTTTTAAATTAGACGTATATTAGACGTATTTTTAAAGCTATTAGAAATTTTTTGATAATAACTGAGGCTTTTTTCATTTGGCCTTTACTCCATCTGTTTTCTTAAATAAGGTCAAAAGTTGGAAAGTGCCTAGATAGCATTGTATAATAGGAAATTTGATGGAATATTTTAAGTTGTTGTTTTTATTATTTTTTATTTATACCGGGTTTTTCATCACGACGTTTTTTTTCAATTGTGACAATATCAACAACATAAACTATCATGTTGTAGATATTTAGTTTTTATAAAAAAAGCTTGTACTCTATATGTTCAAGTAAATATTTTTTAATTCCTTATTAAATCTGTGAAAATATATATTTTTCAAAAAAATCACTCACAATTAAAAAAATAACATAAATCGGTAAAATTTTGTTGATAATTTAATTTCAATATCAGTAATGACAATGATATTATAGTATCATTTAAAATTTACTGGTACAACAATTCTAAATGCAGTGAACAAAGTACAACTTGGAACTAGATATATTTGAAATGAGGTAGAACAGTTGATAGCGAAGAAAAGGGAAATTAGCAGTTACGATTTGAATAACAAAGTAGTCGGGAGTTTAGAATCGGTTTTTTATATTACAGTAAATAAAAACTACAGAATAGCTAAGAAGGGTAGAGAAGTGTAAAAGTACAATAGAGTCATATGTAGCCAATAGAGAAAATAATTACCTTCGTATTGCATGAGCACACTTAGGAGTAAAAAAGGATACTGAATGCTTAACATTTTCATAATTAATTTAATTATACATGCTAATCCATTAAAAGGCATTTCTGAAACATACAAGGATTCTAAAAGTATGTATGTGGGAATATTTCAAATAAGTTCAACAAACAACAGCAACACCATCACAAAAAGAATAGATACAAAAAGTTATAACAAAAAATGAACAAAAGAAATATTGGCAAAATATAATGATTTTAAAAAGATAAAATTTCAACAAGAACAAAAAAAAAAAATATATATATATATATATTATATAAAGGGTTTTTCAGCAAGAAGTTTGTTTTCTAAAACAAAATAAACAAAAATTTTAGATTAAGATGATTAAAATTTTTATTGTATTATGAAGAGAAAAGTTTGGCAATTATGAACATAATACGATAGCTGGCAAATGTCCACCAGACAGATATCGATTCTTTCATCAAAGCTTTTAACCACTTTTTGGCCAAATGACGGATTTTGAGTTTAAGCCTGAAATTGATTCGTTTGGTTCCGTATAGACTGTGTTCTTATCATAGCTCATGATCTGGCTGGTCACTTAACTGCTCATTGTCGTTAAATTATGCGATCAGGAAATTTGGTTTGGAAATTGTGTTATTTTTCTACTACTTATATTAATATTTCTTTCTGTTTTTATATCATTTGGTAACAAATTGAATACTTTAAGTCCTTTAAAGAACAGATATCGTTGCATTGCTGTTGTTGTTACCCTTGGTAGTCGGAAATTTTCAGTGTTCCTAAGCTTGTATGGCTGTACTTTTCTCACATAGCCAAGTTGTTCTGTAAGACAATCCGGTGCGATTCCCATTTTCATATTCTGAATAAAAGTGAGTTGTTAGCATCTCGCGATAGCGTGATACATTGACCGTTACTGTATTTCCAGTCCCATATTTGAAAAAAAAACTGCCCAATCACGTCTCTAGACCATATGGCGCACCATACAGTCATACCTTGCGCATGCAAAAGCTTCCTAATAATCGCTCTAGAATTTTCAGAAGCTCAAATGGGGCAATTTTGCTTGTTGACATACAGTGACAAGTGAAAATAGGCTTTGTATGAAAAACTGATTTTTACTGATTTTCCTTAACGAATTGAGCGAATCTACGACGATGTGAATGATCGGTTGTTTTCAATTCCTGCACCAGTTGAACTTTGTGAAATTAGAAAGTCAAATCATTATGCAAAATTTGTCGTGTGGTGGTTTTGGATAACCCCAATTGAGGAGAACGATGAGGTATTGACATATTTGGATCGGCTTCAATACTAAGGCTCATTGTAACAATTGCCAATGCATCTGCTATGAATACGTGAGAAAACTAAATGTCAAAATTATCATGTTGTTGGTGTTGCCACAATTGAAAAACACAATTCTTGTTGAAAAACCCGATATATTAAATAAAATGTAAAATCTACAAAATCAGTAAAAGTAAAATGCAATCAAACTTTAAACAACGGCCAGCTAAAAAAGGAACTTCCTGTGGGATTGTCACAATATACGCAAGCTTACACACAACTTTTTATCTTTTTTCGAAAAATTCTTAAGCTTACTTTACACAAACTGCAACATGACTCCTCACTTTAACAGAAGAGCACCAAAAATATACAAAATATATACAAAATGAAAAATTTTACTACCAATGCAAGTGGGATTTGTAGGATATACGATAAAGAACAAAAAAAAAAATTAATTATAATGAAATTATAATTTTCAAATAAAAGAACATGAAACTGATACATGCATTAAGAGATAAGTTCTTAAGAGTTTTTGTCTTAGTGAAGAATAAAAAGTATATCAAACAATTTTTAGAAAATCCTACGAAAATGACTAGTTTTATATATAAAGAAAGATGAAGCAGAAAGATTGTGTTACATACAAAAATTGACAAGGAAAAAACGTATTTATACTTGGCACAGGACAGGCTGCAACCCCATTTAATTTAAATTCACGACCCATTTTATGTTAATTTTAAGGAGTAAAAACATAACCTTGTCATATTAGGAAGACTGAAATTTTCACAAAACACTATACCGAAAGCATTAAAAGTTGTTTGGAAAACAACGTGATATTTTAAAAATTTTGTTGTTTTTGAAATTGCGATAGGCAGACTTGCCTATAAAACTGCATCCCGCACATCAACAACTGAAAAAATTGAAGTATATTAAAGCATGTACTAATAGTAACGCGATTTTCATATACGTCAACTTATTTTCAAAATCAAAAGGCACATAATTTAAATATTTTTATTTATGGAAACATATATAAGTAAACCGGACTGTTCACAAACCAAATTTGAGGAGGGCCGAACCATACCCAAATAAAAATAACTTATGTAAAGCTTTAACAAAGTTGGCATTACTCTCATAGCTCACAATAACAGAAAGTAATAAAAAAATTAAATTTGAACTTAAAAAGGCGACCCTATAGGAGTCACAATTTAACTGATATGTCAATAATACAAAATTTTGTACTTGTATAACTGCTAACAACAGTATAATATTCAAAATTAAAAGATGTCTCTGAAGTGATATTATTTTATGTATGTAGTATTATCTTTTGAACTACTGAAGATAGACATTTGAAATTAAAACTAACGTATATTGTAATAAAAACTTAAAATTACATATTAAAGGGTGACCATTGTTGTGATATTATTTTATGTATATGGCCTTATCTCTTGAACTAATGAAGATACAGGGTTAAAATTTCCAAAGAACGTGTATTGTATCGACGCTGTAAGAATTTAAAGTTGAACTTTAAGGATGTCCCCAACTGTGATATTATTTTTATATGCTAAGTTAACATACAAAAAATATAAAATAATTTTAAAAACGGATAGTTGAAATGTTCAAAAAACGTGTATTGTAATGACGCTGTAACAATTTAAAACTGAAAATGAAAAGATGGGCTCAGAGGTTATATTATTGCATGTATTTTGTAGGTGCCCCTGTAGGTAGTGTGGTAGCTTACATGACTGGGGGTTGTGGGTTCGATTCCCAACAGAGACCTTGGTTTTTTTCACTACAAATAAAAATTGACTATCGGTGGGGCTGCTCAGTGATGACGACAGTCAATTTCCGTAACTATCCTTCTACTTTCACTACCTGTCGATCTCTTCTCTATCCCTTTCCTAAAGAATGTAGCACGGTACTTGACTAAATAGGCATTGTTGGCATGAAGTACTGCTTCTCTTAAAAAAAAATGTTGCCTTATTTTTTTTAATTATTAAAGATAGAAATGCAGAAAGGACGTGTATTGTAAAGACGCTATATTAATGATATAAAGGGTTACGTTTGAAATAATATTATAGCTTTATATTTTGAACTTTTATGAACAGAAAGTTTAAATTTTTAAATAAATTACATTTTTGTCTGCTTTAACAGCAGTTCAAAATTGGAAATTTAAAGGATTGATGTTATCAGATATATGGCTGTCGAACTGTTTCACACAGCAATTTTAATTTAACAAAATATATAATACTACGTCTACATAGAAAATCATAAAATGAATAAAGGGTGTCCTCATAACCGAAGTAATTTTATTTAATGAGTTTATTTTTGGAACCGTAACAGTAAAACACTTGAGAAATATAACGAAATTTTACATCTTATGTCCCCTATAAAAATAAATAAAATTAGAAATTTAAGGAGTATTCCCTTGAAAAGTTACAGATAGAAAATTGAAGTATAAAGAAGATGGCTATAACAATTTTAGTTTCATATTCAATTAATCTGTGTTCTTTATATGTAACAAAATTACATCAACAAATAAAATGAAATAATTTTTTATGCATCAGCACGATGTAAGTAGCTGTAGCAATAGAAAGTTAACCTACATATCGCAATGACTGTTTTACATTTTCTAAAAATAGAAATTCTAGGAAACAAAAAAATAACAATTACAATTTAACAGTAGGGAAATATTAATGTAAAATACCAAATAAAAATTTACTTACTATCAACCAGAAAGAATGAAAGAAAAAAATTTATACAAATAAAGTTGGCTACTAGAAAATGTCTCTTTCTTTCCTTATCTCTCTCTCTCTCTCTAAGCAAGAACGAAATGTATTCATACAGATATCAATATCAATATTTAAACTCATTAAAAAAACAAAATAAAAAAATAAATCACAGGTGTATGTATGTTTTTCTTAATAACTGTAAATATACAATAAATTTTAATAGCCATAATAAATAATTAAAATATTTTACGAAAAGGGACTAGATAAAAAAATTGTTGTGTATTATAATTCCAATTAGCAATTATCGTAAACAAACAATTTCTTTTATGCGTTATAAAATAGACTGTTTTAAAGAATATTTACAACAATGTTACACATAAATTAGACAAAAATGACGAATAAACATATTAAAAATTTCTTTCAAATTTTCAAGTGATTCTTTTATTATTAATTATTTATTATTTTTTTGTTGTATGTGAATTTATTAATATGATTTAGATAAGAAGTTAAAAATCAAAATACGAATTTAATTAAAATATTTGTAATAATATAATTTTAAGAGAATTTTTTAATAATTTAATAAACAATTAATATACAATTATGTATGATAAATAAATTATACTTCTTAGATTAGAATAGTAATTGAAATTTAAAAGTAAAATAAAGTCTTTTATCGAAAAGAAAAATTTTTTTCTGAAAAAAAATTTTGTTGTAAAAGAAATATATTTCTGTAAAAAAAAAAAATTGTTGTAAAAGAAAATATTTTTTTTTTTTAAATTTTGTTCTAAAGGAAAAATTTTTTTCTAAAAACAAAATTTTGTTCTAAAAGAAAATTTTTTTTCTGAAAACAAAATATTGTTCTAAAAGGAAATTTTTTTCTGAAAACAAAATTTTGTTCTAAAAGAAGAATTTTCTTCTGAAAAAAAATTTTGTTATAAAAGAAAAATTTTTTGTAGAATTTTTTCTAAAAAAAAAATTTTTTCTAAACAAAATTTTTTCTACAAGAAATTTTTTCTAAAAGAACAATTTTTCTAAAAGGAAAAAACACAATCTTCCGAAATTTTGCTGAGGGCAATTAAGACATCTATCAATTTTTTTTTCCAAAAAAGAGCATTTTTACCTTGATGAAAAAATCGTCTGATATAATAAAATAAAAAATATACTCCGAAATACTTTTTTTTCAACATGAAAAAAGATTCTTAAAAAATTAATCCCCTAATTGCTTTACACAAAAAATGTTGTTCGGGTTGTCAGTTTGTTGGAATTACTAGACAATGAAATGAAATACTACTTTAATAAAAAACTTCAGAGTCACTTAAATATTAATAAAAGGAAAAAAAAACAAAATTCTGCAGGAAAAATTACACTTTTAATAATATTCTGAGAAGTTGGATAAAAGAAAGTAAAATTAATAAAACTAAAATAAAAAAACTAAAAGCCAAAATGAAAAGGAACTAAGGTTAAAAAGCACAAATTGAAAATCAAAACAAAAAACGAACTACCTATTTTTGGCATTTGATAGTGTAGCTGAAGGTTGCCATATGCCTCTGCTTGTTGTTATTACTGTACAACTAAATAATTCTCCTTCACCTTTGTCTGTTAACTATAGATCAAATTGTTGTCAGAAAGTAAGCAAATTTTCTAAAAATAGTTTTAATAGCTTATTGATTTTTTATTATTTAATTTTTGGTGTTGTTTCTTGTTTTTATTTTTGTACCAAAAAAGAAGAACATTATTTAATATACGAATGCTAAGAATATCTTGATTTTTTTTTGTAACATTTTTCAAGACTATATTTTAGCTTATTGTTTCGAGTGTTGATTAACAATTTTGTTGTGTAAAGTAAAAGCTTCAGATAAATTATTAATAATTAATTTTAATAATTAATTTTAATTTCTATTTTCTAAGTATTACTGGCCGTATGTAACGTAATGGAAATACTATCAAATATTTAGGTCTCCAAGGTATCTCTTGTTATTGGTTTATTAACATAAGCCAGTGATTTTACATAGCCTCTTGGGAAAAAGGTCAACTGACAGGTTCATTTATAAAAATGAGTAGATAAATTTTGATTTCAAAAATTATGGATCATGGTGAGATAACGATCTCCATTGATCGTAACCAACGTTCTGAGTTCTTTTTTAAGAAATTAGATCCAGAAACGCATCCATTGCTTATTAATAAACTCGTTAAGCCAAAAATTACCCTCATCGAATGATTAAAATCTTGGGTTTATAAATTGGAAAAGCTTGGAGTATTACTCAGATTATTACTGATCATAAATGTCAAATTATATACTCCATATAATAGTTAGTTTCAAAGTTAGTTTTGAAAATTTTATTGGTCTTAAAATTACAACCTATAAATTATTGGGTAAATGGAGTTTTAGTTTTTACTTTATACTTTTACACACTTCATTAGGCAATGAATTTCAGTAAGCAAAATTGCCGCATTTGGGCTTCTTAAAGTCCTAGAGCGATTATTAAGAAACCTTTGCATGCTCAACGTGTCACTGTATGGTGCGCTATGTAATCTGGAGTCGTGATCGACCCGTTCCTTTTTTTTCGAAGATAAGATTACGGTAATGCGAATGCAAATAACTCAATTTTGGTCTATTATCACTGCCATGTAATTTTAACAGGACGGTGTCAATGAACCGATCAATAATTTCACGAAAATCAGCAGTTGAGTGGCCAGCCAGATCGTGTGATTTAACACCACTGGATTATTTTTTGTGGGGCAATGTTAAGGACAGATTCTATACGGAACCAGCCTTAAAATTCAAAATCTGTTAAGTGATTAACGAAATAGGACCGCCATTTTGCCTAAAAGTGATTGAGAAAGAATCGACATCTGTCTGCATAAACGTGGTAGGCATTTGTCAGATATCATTTCATCATTCATAATTGCCGAACTTTTCTTTTTGTAATACAATAAAAATTTTAATCATTTTAATCAAAATTTTGTATTTAATTTTTTTTTTTTTTTTTTGGAAAGCAAACTTGTTGTTGAAAAACCCATTATATCAATGTGAAAATGTAACATAAATTACAAGCAGGTTATTGTAAAACAAAGTTATAAAGATGTACCTTCATAAAAGGGAACCTTCACAATAAGCAGGGTACACAAGAAATTGAAAAGTTATCACTTTTTCTTAATATGACTTAAATTCTAATAACATAAATAGACTAAATATGTCTACAGAATATGACCACAGTTTTAAAATTCGAAAGTCCAAAAGATATCTGAGAATTTTGCTACTAGATTTCCAGATTCTCAAATGCATTTGGTATCTCGACACACAAAAAAAATGTGTAATTTTGCATAATTTTGTCCAGTTTTGTAAGAAATATTAAAAACGTTTAATAATAATTAATGTCTCTCAGTTTCAAATGTTTTTATAATCACTGAAAGTAAATAAAGCGACTAATATTTTTTATATGTATAACCCACCTGAATACCACGTCCTTCATTAATTTTGAATTTTTCAATTCACATTATCAAAAGATTACTGTTGTTGTTTTATGTTTTAATATTAAATGGATTTATAAACGCTTTTGTCTTTCCATACACTTATCATTCTAAAGAACATTTCTTAACCCTGATAAACATATTTTTTTTAGATTTTATTTCACACAATTAAATCCCCAATACAAAAACAAGTAAACACGTCGTCATAGTATATTTATAATAAAATTGTAATTATTCTAATAGCAGCTAATTTATTTTTACTCAGTGAATTGTATCAAAATAAATAAACGCAAACGATAACCTCGTCCAACAAAGTTTTAGTGGTGACTGAAATATTAAAAAAAAAGGAACTGAAATTTCTTTTTTTTATTATAGAAATGATAGTAGGGAGTGTAAAGAAAAGAAAATTCAAGTTGGACAAATAATATTTTTAGACTTGTGATTTAATTTTAAGTTCCATTCGAATCGTGCTTGTCTTTTAAAAACTGCTATATATTTTCAAAAGTAATGAAAATTTTTTAAATACACTTAAGATGTTGGTGCAACACAAAACTATTATTTTTTATTGATATTTTTACTCTGGCGATACTTTTAACAGAAAATAAAGTAGAACCCTAAAAAATGAGCTGCCCTCACAAACGGAAGGTTCCATTACCTTGCATAAGCAAAGTTTTTATTTTTTTTTTTAAATTGCTTGTATGTTTTTATTAATGGCTATCGTTACGTTTCAAAAGAAATAATATGATAGTCATACAAATCAGGTCCTAAAGTCCGCCACAGAAATAGTTCTTTTTCTAATAGAACTACAATTTTAAATAAATTTTTTATCTTAATCTACTTTAATTGTGCTTGCTGTGGAAAAAGTCATACGCGATGAGCCAGTTAATAGAAATGGCACTATTTTCTCCAAAAGCCACATGTTCCTTGCATATGCTGATGGCATTGACATCATTGGTAGGACACTGCTGTCTTTGCGGGCACTGAGAGACAATCCTTAAAAAAGGACTCAACAGTTAATGAAAGCAAAACCAAGATGACGGTTGCAACGAACAGGAAATCTACTAGATTAGGTGAAACTGTGAATGTTCGCATCTATAACTTTGGGGTTGTGGAGGAATTTGTATAAGTCGGGTCATCCGCAAACAACATCAGCCTGGATATACGAAGAAGAATAATATTGGCAAGCAGGTGCTACTTTGGGCTAAACAGGCAATTTAATAGTAGAGCTCTCTCTCTAGAATTATAAAAATAGCACTCTCATTCTACCGGTGCTTTTATATGGGCGCAGGGGCATGGGTACTTGCGCAAGCAGATGACGCTGTACTTGGCGTATTCGAGAGAAAAATTCTTCGTAGAATAAACAGACCAGTTCTATCGGCATCGTATGAATCATGAACTGTATGAGCTGTACTCTGACATTGTCAAGCATATAAAACTGCAAAGACTACGCTGGCTAGGACATGTTGTGCAAATGATTAAAGAAGCTCCGATAAGGAGAATTTTTGAATATAATACCGAAGGCGTCCGGAGGAGAGGACGACCAAAACTCCGATTGAAAAATCAGGTCTAACGACACCTCTCAGACCTAAATGTTAGAAACTGGAGAAGAAGCGCAGAAAACCAAAGCGCATGGAATGCTATCTTCTCTTCGACCTAAGACTTACTAGGCCAGTATAGGGCCATTTAATAAGAAGAACAACAAGAAGAAAAAGAATTTTAATTGTGCTAAATTATTTTCAACATAAATATTTGATGATATTTAAATGTATTATTGTAGGGAAAGCATATCCATATGGCCATCACACTACTGCTCATATAGCTTATGAATGAATTTAACCAAATTATTTAAAGAAAACTCAAGTCTTATATCTCAGACCAAATTGATTAAATGAGAATTATATTGAATCAATACAGCAAAAAAACTTAAAAAAATTTTATAAAAAAAATAGCGAATATTTTATCATTTAAATAAAAAATTACTTAAAATTAAAATTACTTCTCTAGGATAACAACTCTTAATTTTAATTAATTTTTGTGAACTTCTATTTAGTATTGCAGTCACTTATAAAAGTAAAAAATAAGTTCACATTCGTCAAAGCCACAGCAGCTATGGAAATACAGTTTAATTTTTAATTTATTACATTTTTTACAGCCGGCTTTCCTGTGCAGACTTTGTGTAAATACCTACGTCTACAGTTTGCCGTTGAAAAGTTGAAGAGCTAAAGCAGTAAAGCTAAGTTAAAATCATATCACCATAGGTACACCCTTATATTAAAAATACATTTTGCTAAAACGAATATAGTTTTACTTATATATGAAAATATGACTTGTCTGTCTATCACAGTTTTAAAATATATTTTTATAAAAATCACGTTACTTTCGAAATAACTTTTAGTTTTGGTAGTTGTTTTTTTTTGTATTTATATATTAACACACCTTTTGTGAACATATTAAGAGTTTCGATTCCAGAAATAGAGAGAAGTGACAGATGGACATTTAATTTAAAGGATAGACATTGTAGCGTAAACAACAGTATTACGTTTTAACCCATTGGATAAAAGACATATTTTTCGTCATCATAGCATTGTATAAAGCTGCTATGAATATAATTAAAAGTTGATAATATTCTTTTCTATCAAAATTATCCTTTCAAAAAGTACAAATTATTTTTTTTATAAAGTAAGTACCACGTAATTTTAAATCTATTAAAATGTTTTTTTATATTTTTATGGCGCGTTTCCCATTGTATAAATGCCTGCTGTCATTTCATTCAAAAAAGGAGACAAGTCTGAACGTATTTAATGTCTACTTTAGTATTAAAGAACAACTATTGACTCAATTGCAAAAAAAACTGTAGAAAAATCTACATGCACACAAAGTCTTAATACATGAACAATATTCGCATAGCACAGCTCTTGAGACAATTTTCTAATTATTGATTTTATTAGGTCAATACTTGGAGAACTAGAAGTATAAAATTTCTGTAGAGTTTTAAGTTTATAAAGGTTTTATAAAGGTTAAACAAAAAATAACTTCAAAACATTTATGTAACCAGGCATATGCGTAAACTGCTGTCTTAATAATTGACGTTTTTCTCTAACACAAATACGCACCACCATATTTATATGGTGTGGTATGAAGGCAAATTGCAATAAATAAATAATTAACAGCAATTACTTACTTACTTTTAATTCTATAGTGCGAATTTTTATCGATTTATTAAAGACACTGGTTTCGATTTAATATTCGTATCTATAACACAGTGTTTATAAGTTGTAGAAAACCCAATTTTACTTTAACTGCCTTCTAGGAAATAGAGTTATCTGTATAATTTTCTTATGTTTGTAGCCGCAGAAGTCAGTAGACATATTTAAAATTAGAAATTTAACGAAAGAATTTTTTATGGTAAATTCAATAAACCAATTTTTGTGGGTAAATTTGAGATTAAGAAATAAATTGGCTTAAACAACACACATTTTCGGCAACTTCAGTTTTATTGATACGAGTGTAAGGTATCGGGTTTTCCAACAAGAATTTTGTTTTGGAATTGTGGCAACATCACGAACATGATAAACATTTGACATTTAGTTTTTTAACGTATCTGTAGTAGATGCATTAGCAATTGTAACAATGAATTTAATTGCGCACGAAAATCGCATTAAAATAATTAAAATTCACTATAAAAATGGTAGTTGTGTTAAAGCTCCACTTTGTAAAATTCGTGATAATTTCGGATAACATAATTGTCCTTCTGAAACCGCTATTAAGAGCTTAGTACTTAGATTTGAGTCAATAGTGCCGATGTGCGAACAACAACGCGTGTTCTACTGGGTCATTCAACTGAAAATATTGCAGCCGTAAGTCACAGTTTTGAGGCAGATTCAATTTATCAGTTCCTCGACGTTGTCAACGTTCACATCGTCATTAGCTTAATTCATTCAGCAGCAACTGGCTGGTTTTTCTGGAAATATTATTTTTCAGACGAAGCTCATTTTCACTTGTAGATTATTGGGATGGCTTTGTATGCTCAACCTGTCACTGTATGGTGTGCTATTTAGTATGGAGGAGTAATTGGGCTCTTTTTTTCGAAGTTGAGGCTAGAAATGCGGAAACGGTCAACGCATCACGCTATCGCGAGTTGCTAACAACTCAATTTTGGTCTATTGTTGAAGACGTGGATATCACTGGCATGTGGTTTCAACAGGACAGTGCCACATGTCACATAGCTAATGAAACGATCAATTTATTTATTCCCGATCGCATAATTTCAGCTGTTAAGTGACCAGCCAAATCAAGTGATTTAACACCACTGGATTGTTTTTCGTGGAGCTATGTTAAGGACAGAATCTATACGAAGTCAATGGAATCGATTAAAACTAAAAATCCGTGATGTGATTAAGGAAATAGGATCGCCATTTTGTTAAAAATTGATTAAAAACTTTCATAAAGGTATCGACATATGTCAGCGTGGTCGTGGTGGACATTTGCCAGATATAATATTTTATTTATAATTCCCGAACTTTTCTCTTGGTTATTCGATAAAATTTAAAACATCGTAATCTAAATTTGTTGTTTTATTTTGTTTTCGAACATAAACGGCTTATCGAAAATATCAACCTCTAGCGCGTAGGCAGACTTCTGCTTTTTTACAAAATTTTTCGGTACATTTTGCAACAAAGCTTCGCCGCTTGGACACAAATCTCATTAGATGGTCACTTTCTTTGAATAATAAGGTTTTTCGAAGACAAGGTCTGGATTTTGTTAACTCTATATGTGACAATTTGGTTAATTACATAACCGTCTATTTCATCACTAAAGATGACGTTTATTGCATTTCACTTTCACTTTTTCAGACAGCCAATATAAAAATATTGGATGCAAACAAAAATCGGTCGTTCTTAATTCTTGAACGAGTTGAACTTTATAAGCTTGAAGATGAATATCTTTATGTAAAATGTTGCGCAAAGTGCTTCTAGTGATACCAAATTGTTGCAAACGTTCTCACCATTTTGCTGTACAGCGGCTATGGCTGCATCACTATGCCTACTATGAGCATATTGTTTTGGTTTATTGTCAGCAGCCATACTTTGCGCCTCGAACTTTGTGATTACATTAAGCCAAGAGGTCTTAGGAAGAGCCTGATTACGAGAAAATGCTGCTTGAATTTTACCAAGTGATGTAATGAATTTTTCACCACTTTAATTGTAAATTTCCACAACCAAAATTTTTTGCTCAAGGGCTTAATGTTCCATAATTTTGACTAAATATATGTCAAAGCCTGAAAGTTCATTTCTCAACATTTAATCATTTGACAGTTAATTTATTTTTCCCACCCATTTATAATAAACAAATTAATTGCTATTTAAAAAAAAAATTTTTTAAAACACTTCTTTTAAGCAAAAAGGGAAAAGAAAATAAAACTTTGCCATATCAAAAAAAATTGGAAAGAATTAAAAAAGCAGCCATAATTTACTAATAAGTAATAAAGTTTAAGTAAAAGTAACATGTATTTAAAGTATTAAATGACATAAATATATAATTAAAAATAACTAAATCATTTTAAATCTTTTTTGTTTTATTTAAAAAAATAACATAACTATATTTTTGATTAAGAGATTATTTTTAATGAAAATCTGATTTTAGTGCTGCTTATGCTAAACTAAAACAACCATTAAAGGATTTTAAGTCGATTAAATGCTCATAAAAGGAACAAATATTTCTCTAAGCACTTGCTAAAATCGGTATTGATCATTTAGGAGTGGCAATAAAGTGGTCTATCAAAGCACGTAATATTGGCAATTGACTGCCAAGAACGGTCGATTTTATATTTTTCACTAGCTCCTGTGAAGTCACTAATTAATTCTGCAGAACTAGTAAAAAAAAGCTGCCTTGGGAGCCAACACTTTTTGTGTTATTCGTTATATAAGGCCAGCAAAGCTTGTGTGACCCAAAATTACAGTTCCAAATGGGCGTTGTCAAGACCAGCCACAATGGCCATATGAATGAACAAAATAATTTTAAATTATTAATGCAATTTACTGATTACTCAAATAAAACTTATTAATACATTGTATTTATTGATAAAAATTTAATTTTTTGTGTTTAGTTTTTTGGACCATAATGAATTTAATTTATTCGAGCCTCAAATATTTAAATCGGTTCTAAAATATTCGTATGTCAGTTCTTAAGAAATATTAAACAAATTTTATATTTTGACATTTTATTCTTCATATTTTTTTTTAAATTAAAATATAATTTTTCCAAATAATTTCTTAATTTTAAATTCCGTTCCTTAATACAAATAATAATAATCAAACAAGTTTTAAGAAAATTAAAAATTAATTTTTTTCCATTTTTACTAATAACATCGGGCTTTTTGAATTTGTTAAAAATAAAACAGTAATGCAGTTTTACTTGTGTAGAAATATCAACGTTTATTTATAGTTCAAATTAGTTTCTGAGATATAAAATAAACATTCACTGGTTAAAGAAAAGTAGAAAAAGACCAGTAGTACTCCATTCTAGGACACAAAAAATTCATTTTTAGCATTTGTTTTTATTTTATGTAGATTCTGTTTTTCTGCCAAGTCATGTGTTTTTTTTTCGTTATTACCATTTTTATTTTCTGATGCTTAAATTCTCTCCTTCCTTTTCTTGTTAAAACAGGCAACAACAAAAAAATAAAATCATTTTTAAGAAAGATTCATTTGTATAAAAAGGAACATGGCGTGTATAATTTTATTTTTCTTGCAAAAGCCATTTTAAACAGATTGTATATTTGTAACTGGCAAGAACAGCGTCAGGCTTGTTAACAAAAAAAAAAAAAAAAAAAAAATATGGGGCAAAAAAGTAAATAAAAAACAAATGGCTGAAACTAGAAACTTGCACAATTTTTAATATACATCCTATTTAAAACATCCTGATTTGTAAAGTGTTCAAGAAATTTGTTAGCAAATAAAAATAAATTTTATTTTATTTTTTACTACGAGTACTTCTTAAAGTTTGTTTTTTGGCAGCCATAAGGCTTTTATTCTATGTGTGTATGTGTATAAAGGCAGAAGTTCCCAAACAGCAAGATTTAGAACAATTCAATAATTTGTTTTGCACTTTCTAAAGCGATGGAAAGCATGATTTATTTTCATCTTCTGTAGCTGGGGTCTAATAGCTTACTTAGCGACCGACAGTATGGTTTCTGTATCGGACGCTCTGCGGGTGACTTGCTAACTTTTCTGTCGGAACAATACTGCAACTCCATACATCATTTCGGAGAAAGTAAGAGTGTAAGCACTTTTGTCAAAACTTGTTGCTTTTGTTGTCGATGATAACTTCTCCAGAAAATTATATCGAGTTTTCTCAGGAATCGCACTATACAATTTTTTATGGATAGGATTTCATCAGACGGGTTCACGGTTAATTTAAGGGTATCGCAATGCTTTGTTCTTTCTTCTACCCTATTTTTTATATTTCTAAATGGCCTTCTTTGGCAAACTTTCAACCCTATATACTCTTTCGCAGATAATGGCACCTTTTACCTTTCGTATTCGTTTGGTCATAGATCAAACCAATTGATGGTGAGTTCCAATAGACGGTACATGAATAATATGTTCAATTACGATCTTGAAACAATCTCAAATTATGGTCGAATAGGGTCGCTTTTAGTGCCTGTAAGACGCCATGTTGCATGCTTACCCATGCATCCGTATTTGGAAATGATACTACATCTATTATTATAGGTGATACAAGTATTACGAAATCGGAAGCTGTTGATGTTCTTGACATGAAGATACAATGTGTTGTTCGATGAACTAAACACAGGCTTCTAAAGAAGCTTTCAAGTACTTGGGTTTTCTAAAACGGTGTAAGGGAAACTTCACTCCATCCGATCTTCGTACTATTTATACTACCTATATCCGTCCAAAAATGAAATACAACTCTCATGTATGGGCCCACGCTCCAAACTCTATTTTAAAGTTGTCCGACCGTGTACAGAAGAGGGCCAAGAGGTTCATTGGGGACAGTAGGGCATCTAATTCTATTGATTATCTAGAGCATCGACGCAATGTGGAATATAATTCACTGTTTTAGCGTTACTAAAATGGTAAGTGCTCTAATGAAATTAGTTCAAAATAAAAAGGCTTTCCAACCGATTTCTGAAAAAATTGTTTACTGCTTGAAAGTTTTGTAAGCAGAAAATTAATTTCATACAAGTTGTGTTGCAGTACATTATTTCCGCCATTAGGACAAATTTTACA
The DNA here is from genome assembly GCA_030448955.1 of Trichopoda pennipes. Taxonomy (NCBI): domain Eukaryota; kingdom Metazoa; phylum Arthropoda; class Insecta; order Diptera; family Tachinidae; genus Trichopoda; species Trichopoda pennipes. The sequence goes on from JASKUP010000023.1 coordinate 10,227,873, forward strand.
AAAATAAAATTGAAATTTAAAAAGTACTGCCATAGAAGAGTGATTTTTACGTTTATGTCTTCATTTGTTTTAATAATAATAATCTGATAATTAAAGCAGTTTTATCTCATAACAAAAAAGAGGTAAAAAATTTAAAATATTTATAAAAATTTAAGAACCACTGCTAATTTTTTTTAGCAGAAAAACAGTTTGAATTTGTCATGATTATAAATTGTGTATATAACGACATGAAAAATGTATGTTTGGTTATAGTTTATCATACTATCAGCCCCCTCCTTAAACCTTCTCTAAGTTTAGAGCGCCAGTTTTTTTTGCAAATTTTTTAAGTGGTTTATTTTTCCACATTTATCTACATCACTATTCTAAAACTTACTTTGCACTAAAGCAGAGATTTAACGAATATTATCCCACTTGTGTTTTTAGAAACTACCACTATAAAGCAGTTTGTTTGAGGTTAACAAATTTAAGTTAAATTAAAATATATATTTCAAAGTTTATTAAAGGTTTATTTTTTTTTTATTATTTTTATTTAAGGTTTATTTCTATTTACGCTTATTGCGTTACCAAAACAAAAAAAGTATATATTTAATTTCACAAAAATATTTAATTGTTAGTTTAAGCCAAGCAAATGCTGGTTAAACAAAACAATAACATTTTATTTCATTTCAGGGGAAATAAATTGTGGTTGTGGTTTTTAATTTTTCCCTAACGATATAATATTCATTTCTTTTATTTCTGCTTGTTAAAAAAAATGTTTAAAATTTTTCTTAAATGTTTTTTTTTGTTTTTAATTTTATTATTTCTATAACTACAATGGAAATTTATTAACACTTCACACGTACCATGTGTAAATTTAAGCCAAGCGGAAATTTAAGTTTATTAATAAAAGTTGGCAAAATATACATTCGAATGAATATAGCCATGTTCAAGCTGCAGTAATACAACAAATAACCTTGAATTTTTTTTGTAAATTGTGTCTTTTTATTGATCATCAACGGAAACAAACAAAAACAACAAATTGAGATATTTTTGCAACAGCCAGCACAACATGCAAACCAAAAATTTATTCAAGTGAGGATATATGCATATTTGTGTGAGTGTATATATATATATATATGCCTTTCTGTGCGGTAGTAGATTCATGTGTTTATTTAAAATTTAAATATAAAATTTGGTTGGTTGATTTTGAAGCCACCAGCTATTTATTGAATATAAAAAAAAATTTTGTGTTAATTGAACTCAATAACACAAATACACCTAAAGCAGCAAGTATCAATATTGACTAAAAAAAATTAATAAAATGTTGTTGACAGCATTTTGGCACACAAATGCTTAGGAAATATGTGCTTAGTCTAGTTTGGCATACTGTACTCTTTATAGTGAAAATTTCATATTTATATTCATATCAATTTATTACAGTTAAATCTGTCAAGAAATCAGATTAAATTTTAAATAATTTATGACGAAGAAACCTGATTTAGCAAGATATAACCAAACGCTGGTATGGAAAACACCGAATACAATCTTAAGTACTAAACTCCATTATATATTTTGTAAACAGCAGCTTTAAAGGCAAAATACTATTAATATGTATGTCGCCATAGACGATTGAAAATTGTAAAATTTTTGTTCAAGCTCCAAAATAATTATATTAACAAAAACTATTAGTCTCTTATACTTCATCACTAAATTTCTACATCCAACTAGGCCAAAGAAAAATCAGTTTTTATAGTCGGTTGTTTTAAAAATTTATATATTAAAAAACCCTCGTTATGCTGCTGAGTTGTAGAAGCAAAATAAATTAGTCACATCGAATATTTTCGATTAGATTTAATAAGATAATAAGCATGGCAAAATTAGTTTTTAGTGCGACCGACGATTGATATTTGCCAAAAAGGTGACCCATCCCTGCTCTTAGTAACAGCCGAAAACTGCAGCATACTAAGTTCCCTCTCTCCGAAGGTTCAGCTTAATAAATCTATTTTAGAGAATAAAACATCAGAGAGCAGGGAGATCTTGGACTTGTTTTCCCTAAACTGATTAGACCTAGATGTTAAATAACAACAGATTTATGAAAAAGTTTGGCTGGAGAAGACATAAAACAAGCAGTCAACCTTCGAGACTAAAACAGAAGAGGCTGTTCCCAAATCTAACTAGCGTGGAGTTGTTTAAACAAATAATAAGCCATAAAACTTAAAGTACGACTAAGTGCCGAACAGTTTAAATAGTTTGCTAAGATACATAAAAATTAGATTAAAAATTAAAGGTAGCAGCAAGTACTGGCAATTAGAAGGAGTTTTGTGATGCAAAGGTAAGCTAGAAATAATTTATCGGCTATTAAGAATCAAAAGTCAAGGTTAAATGCCGGCAAGCAGGTACGTCCTTATTCAGCTGACATATTTTTAAGCAAAGAACTATTCTCCTTCTCCATTGCTTATCTCGAATAATAAGTAATTGCCTAAGCGATCAGCACTTCTGTTCTTTAAATGTAGATAAAAATTGGCCAATTAGTGGATTATCTTAAAAATAATTAATTTCTTTATAATGATGTGTATAAAATCCACTTTTATATGATTCGAATAAGAAGAAAAATTAATTTGGTTTTTATTATTTCATTTATTTTTTTAATTTTTAATACCTATTCTTCTAAATATATTTCTTAATAAATTGCCATTTTCATTAAGTTTGAATCCTTTTAAATTTAAGTCGTTGAGAAAAAAGACTATGAAAAAGATAACGTATCAGCTACTTAAGTGTCAGCCTTTTTAAATTTATTCGTTTCTTGTTGAAAGATGAAATATGACTTTAAATTTTTTCTTATTTTTTGAAAACTAAAAATAAAATATTATGAAGTTTTACACTCATATGCATGCACACCTAAGTTCATATGTCAGTATGTATTTCATATCATAAATTTCTTGGAGTACATGTTCTACAGCAATAAGTGTACATTCGACATCTCTTTAAATAATTTTGTTGGTGTTATTGTGTTAGAATTGCATTTTAGTAAGGGGGGCGAGCAAATGTACAAAAAGTCATGCACATACATATGTATTAAGTGTTGCTTAAATATTGGGGAATATTTATACTTGGATCATAGGTGGATACTGTAAGGTATCAGAAAATTGCAGCCAAACTTAACTATTAATAACAGGTGGATAGAAAGTAAATTGTCTGTCAAATGATGAAATGCCAAGAATTGATCTATTATCCTTTGGATATTATTTTAGTAGAAAAATCGGAAAATTTGAACCGTGGAACGTAACACCATTGAGAAAGAATTATAATTATGATAACTCTGCATGTCTTCAAAAAATTTGATCAGATTTTTCTCATAATCAGGTTAGTACTGAGAACACAATGCGTAAATTACTTACTTAATTCGAAGCTCACGGTATTGTTTTTGACAATAGACTAAAACAATGTACTCGCAGTGGTCGCAGTGAGGTAAACGTAGCCGCTGTAAAGCATGTATAGCAAAGTATTGAGAATTAGCCTGGATTATCAACTCGTCAAAACAAATGCATTTTTAACAAAATATATTCAGTGATGAGTCTCATTTTCAATTAGGCGGTCATTTAAACAAACAAAATTGTTGCAAAATCCTCAAGAATCATTACATCCAAAATAACGAATCGTATCAAGCGGTTTGTGGTCAAGCGATATCAACCGTCCGTGTTATTTTCGAAAATGAGCAAGGAAATTTCGCCATCGTGAATTCCCTGCACTATAAAATTATCATCATCAGAGATTTTGAACCCAAATAATAAAGTTATTGCATTAGAAATTTCGCAGTTGCGTCATTTCTGAATTTGACGATTTCAATTGACCGTTTCTTTCTTGTGACTTAAGCCACTGGCTTACTTTCTCTAGAGTCATTTGCAAGACTGAGTTTATGTAACGAGCAACTGATGCTCTGAAAGATAAACAAAGTTTTGTCGCCAAAATATGCTTTAAAATGTCCTAAAAAGTACGGATGTCTGCTGACGAGGTAAAGGTAGACATTTGCCCGATATCATATTTCATTATTAATTCTGTAGTATATTTTACACGCTTCTCATATGGTAATAATAAAAATGAAAGCCATAGCCCGTGAAAGTTGTTAGTGGCCTGGTCAGGGCAAAGAGTTAGAGGAAATTATTAAAAATTTTGAAGCGTGTCTAATGACAAGGCCAAATCCGCCCCAGCACAATTGATTCCCTGGCCCAGACGATGAAATTTGGTCTAGAATTCATAAAGATATTTTTGGCCCATTTATGAAACGCTGGTGCTTGGTAGTAGTAGATAGCACCAGTAAATGGTTAGAGTGCATTGACATGGGTTCAAATACAACAAGTTATTCCGTATTACACGAAATTTTCGCGCGATTTGGACTTCCAAAATGTGTAGTTTCAGACAATTGTACGTCATTTGTTTCAAATAAATTTAAGTAATTTTTAAAAATGATAGGAATTCAACAAATAACAACACCAGTCGGGTATCCCGCTACTAATGGTCAAGCGGAAAATGCTGTAAACAGTTAAAAGTGCGTTAAAGCGTAGTTCAAGAAACGCGCCATTATCAGATTTTAACAACACGCTATGTCGATTTTTGATCGACTATAGAAACACAATACATTCCAGCATTGGAGTTTCTCCAGCTGCTTTAATGTTCAATAAAAGAAAGATCAGATCTAGACTTGATCTAATTAACCCTAAACGAAAAATTGAGAATAAAACGCATAAAAATATTAATGAATTTGTAAAAAACAAGCAAAATAATCAAAAGAAATATTATAAGGGTTATAGAAAAACAGCATTTGTTGTCAATAACAATGTTGTGGTAAACGACTATTCCACTCCAGGTAAAGTGTCATGGACACAAGGCATAATCATGAAAGTCTTAGGTAAACAGACGTGCTTAGTTAAAACGGTTTCAAATAAAATATGGAAAAGATATGCAAATCAGATAATCGCGTGTGGAAAATCTAGTGAAACAGATATTCCTAAAACCGTATCAAGACCAGTTCAAAAATTTCATTTAAAGAGTATAGACTCAAAAATAAATGTTGCAAATGAAAAGATTAAAAATCCGGAGAATAATGTTGTAATTACAAATAACCAAAGCGAACAATATGTTTAAAAAAATAGTATTAACGATCAACAAGAAAAAGATCAAATTGTTCCTAAATATAATTTAAGACAAAGAAAATGAAGTAATTAAAAATAAATTAAAATAAAATAATGTAAATAGTATATACATATACACATATGTTAAAATTAATATTTATATATATATATATATATATATATATATATATATATATATATATATACAGATATATGAGTATTTTATTTGTCTTTTTCAAAACCTAATTGTCATAAGTAGTGCAAATAAGATTATTTTTTATGTATGAAAAAAGACAAAATTAAAGAAGGGGGTATTGTAGTATATGAAATCGTAGTAAGATTACATTCTTTTAAAGCTAGTTGTTATAAAACTGTTTCTTTTTTATAATCGGCATATAAGCTAGCTAATTACTTATTAACAATACTTGAGCTTAGCTTATAATGTGATATTATCGAACCGTTATAAAAAATACTGGTTTTGCATTACTCATGTAATATTGATATTCTTATATTATTATTATATTCTTTACTCTCTAAGTAACCAGCAATAAAGAAAGACGTTTTGTTAAGAATATATCACAGTTTTGTTTTGTAAGAATATATTACAAATTCCGATATCTCCACTTTACATTGATATCAATAAAATTAAAGCTGTCTAAACAAAATTCAAATTTTAAGTCAAATTACTTCCTAACCTCACTCTTTACTTCAATTTAATTAGTACATTTTTACTGATAACTAAACAAATAGAAATTAATAAATTTTACTATGAATATGTTGTACACCACACACATTTTTATTTTAATTATTTTCAAGTAAAATAGACCATAAGACAATTTGAAGCCTGTGGTTAACATGTGCAATTAAATATATTTTTAATGTCTTCCCAAGTTTGTGAAAAAATATTTTTCGTAAAATTGCTGTAATTTTTTTTTTAATTTTTATTGGTCGTTGCAAATATTTACAAAATTTTTAAAATTAGTAAAATTTACTGCTTCAGAAAATTTAATTGCCTTATCAGTAAATAATTATCATTAATTAATTTTTTAGTGTACTAATAACTCAAATCTATTCGAATTAAAATCACTAAATGAAAAAATTTAAGGAAATACATTCAGTAATTTTGTTTAAGGTTTGATGCTTGTGTTTATTGATTTTTTGGTGCACTTCTCAGTTGGTCGAAAATTGTTTAAATATAATTAACAGTTTTAGCTTCTCTAAAATGTGGTTGCCTAACGATTTGAGTTAAGCCATAAATGAAATGGTCATAGAAACTAGCTTTACCACCAATAAACAATTAAGAAATTTTATTTAAATTAAATTTTGGGTTATTAGTATACTAAAAAAATTAACTTATTTAAAATTATTACTCCCAAAAAAGTATTTTAAATGATCATTATTGCTAATTAGCCGTCATTATGAACATAAATTTGCTGCTCATAATTTTAAATGTAATATTTTAATATTATACAGTGTGTCCATATATGTTATAGAGAATATGAATATTATGTGTGTGTGTGTTGAAATATTAGTGATGGTTTTTTCTTTATTTAACACAGTAAACTAAGCATATCATGGAAATATAACCGCATTAATTGTTAGAAAATTTGTTTATGCTTGTTTACATTTATGCGTTGCATTTTGATTACACATTTTTATTAACGATTCCTGCACTAAATATCTTTAAATATGTATCTATATATCGAATTTTTTCACAAGAAGTTTGTATATCAATTGTGACAACACCAACAACTTGATAATTTTGGTATTTAGTTTTTTGACGTATTCATAGTAGCAATTGCTCCAATGAATTCAATTTATTTTGGTTCTGTTAAAGTTATATTTCGTAAAGTTCGTAATATTTTCAGTCCTTCTGAGACCGCTATTAAGAATTTGATCGCTTAATCTGGGTCGACAGGTTCGATAGAAAATATGCGAACACCAACGCGTGTTCGACGGGGTCGTTCAAATGAAACTATCGCAGCAGTAAGCCACAGTGTTGAAGCAGATCCAAATTTGTAAATTTCTCGACGTTCTCAACAATTGGGGTTATTCAAAGTAACCACTTGGTGAATTTTGCAGTCTTATAAGGTTGAACTGGTGCAAGAATTGAAGCCGACCGATCAATAACATCGCCGTAGATTCACTCAATTCATTAAGGAACAAGCGACTGGTTTTTCGGAAGAAACCATTTTTTTAGACGAAGTTCATTTTCACTTGCAAGGATATGTCAACAAGTAAAAATGCCGCATTTGTGCTTCTAAAAATCCTAGAACAATTATTTTGAAGCCTTTGCATGCTCAGCGTGTCACTGTATGGTGCGCTATGTGGTCTGGAGGGGCGATTGGGCCGTTTTTTTTTTCGAAGATTTAAATGCGGTAACGGTCAATGAATCGCGCTATCGCGAGATGCTAAGCAAAATCAGTTTTTGCTTATTATTTACGACGTGTAGTTTCAACAGGACAGGGCTACATGTCACAAAACCAATAAAACGATCAATTTATTGCAAATTTATTGGCCGGTCAGATCGTGCGATTAAACACCACTGGATTATATTGTGTGGAGCTATGTTGAGGATAGAGTCTATACGGGGCCAATCGAGTCGATTTCAGCCTCAAAACTCAAAATCAGTGATGTGATTAACGAAATAGGATGGTCAGTTTGCCAAAAAGTGATTAAAAACTTTGATGAAAGAATCGGCATCTCTCAGCGTGATCGTGGTGGACATTTGCCAGATATCACTTTTCATTCATAACTGCCGAACTTTTCTCTTCGTAATACAATACAAATTTGAATAATCTTAATCAAAATTTTTTTTGTTTTATTTTGCTTCAGAAAACATACTTCTTGTTGAAAAACCCTTATTTATTTATTTATTTATTTATATTTTTTTCTTAAATAATATTAAAACATTGTAGAGAAATAGTAACGTTTGCAAAGTAGTTTAAAATTTTATTTATTGAGTTTTATTTCTTCCTCTGTTGCTGACATATTTTTCCTAGTAACTATGCGTTTATAGCAAATTATTTCCTATTTTTCTGCATTAATTGTACAGATTATTATATAAAATTGTATATTAATGTTTATATTAGCATTTCTTTTTCTTTTTTTTATGCTTTGTGTCACGTCATATACTTTTCGCTGGAAAAAATTTGCGTTTTCTTTAACGGGCTTATTTCTTAATTACACAATACGGAAAATAGGAAAGATGAAAGAAATACAACTGCTTGTAGTTTTTCCATTTACTTTCGTATGGCTTGAACAACAATTCCTAATTATGAATGTAAAATCATAGTTCGTATTTGGAATTAATATTATGACAATTCAAAATGGCCATAATTTTGATTACCTTACAGTTATTTATATATCAAATAATTACAAGTATAACACAGAAAATAATAAAAATAAATAAAACAAATAACTGACTACATTAAGCAACAAAATCATTAAATGCAATGAAATAGAGTAAAACGCATGGTAGGCAATAATCATTCATATACATAGTTAGTTATATAAAAGACTTTTTCTTTGTCAAACATTTTTCTTTGCTTTAATAGAGAGAGTTGGCCTTTAATTTATTTTTATATAATTAAATATTTGTTGTTACTCCTTATAGTTTTAGGACAACAAATTAAGTGTTATTTATTTATAAGTATTGACTAAATACAAATAATGAAAACAAAAAAAAGAATTTATAAAAATGTATACAATAGTAAAATGGGTTAATAATAAAATGCCGGACACAGCAGCATAAATATGAAACTCAATAACATTAACATTTTTAATATCTCATAGTTATACTACTTTAAATAAGAATTATATTCAACCAATACAGCAAAACGAGAGCAAAGCTTTAACAAATTGTATACAAAAACACAGCAAACATTGTTTAATCGATTTGGTTTGAGACATAGGACGCGAGTTTTCTATACAAAAATTGGGTTAAAATCCACAGATGATCTATATGAGCAGTAGTAATATACTTTCTATAGTAATACATATATAGTATACATATATTTTTCCAATAGTAATACATCTCAATTTTTTTAAAAATAAATATTTACCATAAATTTTTTGTTGTTTAAAAGAATCTAGCATAATTAACAGAGATTAACTGAAGATAAAAAATTATATAACAAAAAACATTACTATCGGCACATCCTTTATTAAATAATTTTCGATTTTGCATCTACAGTTAACATCAGTAATACAAAATCTGTGCAAATATAAAGTGTCGGCCTAAAAGAAAACGATATATTTGTCAAAATAAGAGCCTCTATGGAAACAACCTTTTTTGTGAAATTTATTGTTATGTTAATACTTTTTGAAAAGCAGACATATTTGTGTATTTTTCGTACAATATCTTGAAAATTTTAAGCTATATACAATAACATCATGCCATTATAGCATCACCCTTTAAATTTTAGTTTTTTTTTTAATTTATTGTTTTTATAGTTGCATTTAAAGTTTTTTCTTGTAATTGAAAATAATGTCACTATTGTTTCACGCTTTAATTTTTAGTTAAATTTTTTTAATTTGCTGCTGTAGTGGATATTGTAAAAATATCATGCACCCATCTACTACAGCTAATAAATAACAATATTTTTATAAATATCATAGCACAGTCGAAACACCTTTAAACTTGTATCATTTGTTGCTACAATAAATATTCTATGAAAATTTTAAAAGTTTACCAAATACGGTAACCAAGGTAGAGAGAGGGCTATGACACCTTGTATCAAAAGAAATAAAGTTGCTTTTTTATTCTTCGTGTATAGAATCCTTAGTATGTATGTATGTGATTTGCAGAAGTACTATGCACAAAATCCATATAAACGTCGAACTAAAAGCAATAACGATTAGTAATTTCGCTAACCATTAAGGGAAGGTCCCATAGATTGTATACTTTTTTTTTGGTATCATTTGAATTATATTACAGGTGCATTTTTATGTTAACCACCTAAGATAAAATTTATAGAACCCTCTGACCATTAAAAAACGAATATTTATAATGACATCTGTGATATTCAATTTTAGTAACACAAAGGATTCTTAGTGGGACTTTTTCACATGAGTGATAAGATTTACGTCAGGTTATGGCTTCCACAGCTGTAAGACATAACCTGACGGTGGATCATACTACTGTGAATAAAATGTAGCGTCACCCTCGCCCTAGGAAGCTTTCGGATATGTCCAAACTTCAGTCACTCTAGTTGCAGCTTCAAGAGCTCGGAGCAGGCCAACGCCCCCACTCCTTGCTGAAGAGTTGCAGCCTATCTACTCCTGGTCGAGAACCCATGAAGCTTCATAAAATTTATTGTGTTCATTGTGAATGATCCGACCCACACAACTCAAACGAGGGCCTCGAAACCACAACCACCACGATACTCTCGAAGGGCCAATTTCAATAATCACTCAGAGAACAGATAAAAGGCTAAAAAATCAAAAAGCTGAACTCTGGGACTCTATTGATTACCGTGGAAATAAAGTGGAATTGTCCAGTTGGCTCTTTCACATTGTGTAAATAAGAAAAAATTTCAAAAACAGTTTTATTTCATTTTTAAGTTTCTTGAAATTATAAGTTGAACTGTTTGATATTCCGCTACTCTTTAAAAAAAACAGCCGCTGCAAAAATGTGTCTTTCGTAATAAAAATTAACAAATTAAAATAAATACAAACTTAAGCCGAGTTAATTAATTCAATTTCTATAAACCGAAAACGGGTTTTTTTATATAAAACATTTTTAAAAATCGATATGTTTAGCTGTAGAGTATTTATTTTTATTTTAATTAAAGCCTGATAACGTTGCACAAAATATTTTTACTTGTGATTAAAATTTCTGTTTTATAGGTTTCTTTTATTTACTTTATTTCTTCGATGATTTTTTTGGTTTGTTTTAAGCATTTTCATTCGTTCAGTAGCGAATATTCTACTGTGGTGGATTTTAAACATGAATGGCCAAAGGATATAGCAGAAAAAAAATTTTAGTCATGACAGTTGCTTTAAGTTTTATTGTTGTTTAAAAATAGCGTTTCGCCAGACTCCTTTTTGGCTAAATAAATTACAAATTTTTAGATAAAAATATTTGTTAAGAGAAATTCGAAATCGTGTGTAATGGAATGCAATTTCAGTGTGCTAAAAGTAGTATAGAATAAAATAGAGAATAGAATTAGAAATTGAAAAGTGGATGTATAAAAGTGACCTAACTGCCACATAAATATCTAAAATATTAACAAACAATTTCCCGATGTGAAATTGCATAAAATTTAAAGTTTTGGCAATTTAAACTTCATAACATGTTAATACTCCGTAATAATAGCTTTGATAAACGTTGCCACACTTGTCACCACCTATCAAAACTTTTGCCCAACAAAATCCATTCCTTTAAAAAGTTTGCCATAAAATAATAAATTTCCAAATATCACAAGAATTCAATTAAAATAATTAAATTAAACAGTTGGCTGCTTAAAATAATTACTTAAGATGTCACAGTGATTTTCCATAGGGCTGTTTAATATGGCTCCTAGCTATTTGCTACTAATAGCTATTTTCCTATTAAACACCAACAAACGCTTTTATTTCACAACTGTGAGGCATAATTAAAAATTACATTTTGCAGCATCGATTTTGCCATCAGTAAATTAAATTTCCTGCTATTTATTGCATTTTCTTGTTAAATTTATTGATTTAACACAAGTTCAATAAAAACTAATTCAATTTTCACTGCCGCTTTTGTTGCTATTGCGTGTGTGGGACAGTGACATGCAGTGCTGCTATTGTTCAACAGCTAATGTAATTGAATGTATATAAATAAAAATAAATTCTAATAATAAATTACACTAAAGCAATTTCCTTAATTTAACGCCAAATGTCATCTGCACTTTAATGCGCTTAATAAATAAATCGTAAACAATACAAAATAAAATATAAAACTAAAATTAAAATCAGTCTGCTAGAACAAAGAACGTCAAGAATAAGAGAAATAATTACAGATTAAAGATTAAAAAAAGATTAAATAGAATGCATTCCAAATTATACAAAAAAAAAACCAACAAAAAGTTCTTATTAGAACAAAATTGAAAATGACAATCATTTTCTATGTTTATTGAACATTGACAATTTTTGTTGCTGCCTTTATCACGCGCTTCGCTGAAATAAAATTGGTGTTTCAAGACAGCATTTACCAGGTTTAGCTGGATGTCTTTTTTACACTGATAGTATAAGTAAACCATAATTCTTCAAATATGATGCTAATCAAATAATGAGTGTTGCTGGTACTTGATATCATAGCGTGGTAACAGAATGATTTCTGACTAAATAGTGTAACGCAAACGTAAGCGACATATGGTTTCAAAAAATGCTATACTTCGGTGATACAGCAGGCACTCTCTTTCATTAATGGTTCAATTAATGCGTAAGATATTTTCTAGTCTTTTATAGCAACCATATTTGTAAACAAAAAAAAAACACAAAATGTGCACCAATGATGGCGAATGCCATTTGCTTAATGTTTGCCTATAGTACGTACAATAAGTGTTATGACACACTTTGCTTATCTGTTTGTATGCTTTCAAAATGATTGAAACAGGATTTAACTCAAAGGGGTAGGCAAATTTGAGTTTAGAAAATAATTTGGCTTTAATACACACACACACTTTCTTTGAAAAGTGTGCAAATGGTGCAAATGGTTCACCTTTAGCACAACAGCAACTTACGCTCCTTTCACAAAATATTCAAGCACATTTTCCAACAAAGCTTCACTTATACCGTCAATATATCGCCGAATTTCAACTTTTAGAGCTTCAATAGTTTATGGCTTATTTACGTAAGTCCAGCCTTTAAAATTGCCATAGAGAAACTAATCCAGCGCTGTTAAGTCAAAGGAACCAGGCGGTATCTCCAAATCGAGAAGTTATGGAATCGTGAAATTGCTTAGAAATTTCAAATAGCATGGGGCCACAAAAAATTGGTTGTCATGATTTGGTTGCGCAGATAATTTGCGGTGACAGCATTTTCTTGCTCATAGAGTCGATGATGCCATCTGAACAAAAATCGTATCATACGCATACTTTTTTTAGATTTTTGGGCCCCTAATGCAAAAAATTCGTTTGTTTACATAACCGCCTAATTAAAAATTAGCATCATCACTAAAGATGATTCTGTTAAAAAATACAATGTTTTCGTTTGCTTTTTCAAGAGCCAACTTTGTAAGCGTAATGATGAAGATCTGTATGTAAAAATATTGTGCAAAACGCCTATAAAACGAGAAGATCTTTATGTAAAACATCTAGCAAAACCCCAACGTCGACGAGTTCATGTTTCAGGCTTATTCCCAATGCTTTGCTGTACGGCAGATACGTTTTCATTACTACGGCTACTACAGCAACACTGTTGTGATCTGTTGTTGAGAGCAATACCCTGAGCCTCGATTTAACCATTATATTATTTAAAGCTCTCTCAAAAGCAGCCTGATTAAGAGAAAAAGCTGCTAAAATTTTACAAAATGATGCAGTGACATTTTCACAATTTTGATGGTAAATTTTCACAATTAATATTTTTTCTTTAAAAATGTAACATTCCATGCTTAAACTTAAAAAACTTCTTGCTGATAAGTCATTTATGATGATATTTAGTCATTTGATGGACCATTTATTTTCTAATCACAAATTTATCCATCCAATATTTTAGATATGAACCAAATGAATCTACCAAACAAACGGACAAGCAGAAGATCACTGAATATAAAATAAAAATTTATAATTTAAAAAATCAGGCTTTATATCTACAAATACATAACCTATGGGTTGGACGCTTTTAAATTTTATTTGTTTTGATTATAATTATTCGACCTTTTTTCTCTTAAATATATAAGTATTAATTTTGATAATGATCGTTTTAAATAAATTTATCACAATTATTTTCAATATTTCGCTTTCCCTTGGAAAGCTTCTTCAGGAAATTAATTTTTAAAAAACAAATAAATATTTGTTATTCTTTTTAACGGTATTTTTCAATTAATTTAACAATATATATTTTTTCAATATTTTGCTTTCCAATGGAAAATTAATTTTAATAACAACAAATTAACAAATTGAAATATTTTTTTTTTAAACATTTAACAAACAAAAAAATAAAATAATTTTCTTCATACACACATACATACAAAATTAAAATTTCAAATATATAAACATACAAAAACAAGAAAACGGAAATTAATTAATTATAACAAATTATGTGTCTTTTTAATTAAGTACCTATAATTCTGCGCTAAATTGTCTGTGTCGGTTTTTAAATTTATTCACCTTACATTTGGTACATTAACAATTTCTAACATTTCTAACATATAACGTCTCTTATAGTTTTTTCCTATATCCAAAACTGACGCTTCTTCAAACTTCGGATAATGATGATATTTCTTACAATGTAAAGATAAGTATGTCTTCTGTGTTGAAATATTTCTATATTTTTGGTCACATCTATGACCAGCTAATCTTGTTTTAAGTTTAATCTTTGTTGTCCACATGGTATCCTGTATACTACATCAGATATTTCCATTTTTCCTATTTTATCCTTCATACTGCTAAATAATTTATTAAATGTGTTATATTGTTTTGTGTGCAATTATATATCGATCAGTGTCATATTTTTTAGACTTTCTTAATCTTTTTGACATTCCAGGAACATAAGTTAATGATTTATAATTTCTTGGTTCTGCCATAGTATTACATATGCCTATGATTGCCATATTGTCTAACTACTGGAAAATCATTGTCATGAAGTATCTCTCTTATTGTGTCCTTATTCTTCAACTGAAATTCTCTATCACTTATAGTCAATTCTCTGTCTATCATAATTTTTGTCTTGTTTATTATCATTTCTCTCAGATGTTTGGAATAAAAATTAATAATTCTTGATGTTGGTTTTTATACCAATCAAACACCAATTTATGTCCCTTCCCTATTATCAACATATCTAAATATTGAAGTTTAGATTCTAACTCTCTTTCAATCGTAAATTTAATATCCGGATGAGAACTATTCAATTCTGAAAAAATATTAAACCAAAGATTATCACAAAATGTGTAGATGATTTATTTTGTATAACATCGGAACATGTAGTGGATGATATTTTGTCAGAATTGAATAGTTTTCATCCGGATATTAAATTTACAAGCATGATTTATTAACCGTTACCGCAATTCCACCCTTATCTTCGATAAAAAAACGGCCCAATCACTCCTCCAGACCACATAGCGCGTGATTGCTCTTGGATTTTCGGAAGTCCAAATGCGCCAAATTTGCTTGTTGACATACCCGGACAAGTAAAAAAAATGGGCTTCGCCTAAAAAAAATATATTTTCAAAAAAACCAGTCCGTTGTTCCTGAATGAATCGGTAGTTTTTGATAAGAACGTTGAGGAATTGTGGCTCATGGCCGCGATGTTTTCAGTTGAACGATCCGGTCGAAAGGGTTGATGTTCGCACATTTTGTATCAAGCCTGTCGAAAAAAATTCAGAAGGACGATTATGTTGTCCGAAAATAGCATGACTTTTACGGAATGTAACTTTAACAGAACTAATTTTCATAGTGGATTTAAATAATTTTAATACAATTTTTGTGCAAAGTTGAACTCTTTGTAACAATTCCCAATGCATCTACTACATATTCGACTAAATGTCAAATCTATCATGTTGTTGGTATAGTCACAGTTGAAAAACAAACTTCTTGTTGAAAAACCCGATACATATGCCAAATTACCGGTGGCTATTTTATGTTTTTAAATCTTTAGAAATGGAGGTGTAAAAAATTGGAAAATTATAAATCAAAATGCTTTAAATCGGTGGGACTTATGTTGAACTATATACGATTTTTGGCTAAAGATAATTAAATAATTCAATAGTATACAAACTTTTTGATTTTCTTTTTTTTTGTAGCGCTTCAAAATAATATAAATTCACTTTTACAAATTTTTATAAATATCTTTATACTAAATCAGGGCATTATTTTTAACTGTTTTATATAATATTGTTTTCTTTAGTGGAAAACAATGCTTGCTTTGTTTACCTTTGTAAAGTGTAAAGCAAAAGCAAAAGAAAGTATTTAGGGCTTTAAGGTCATAAAGCCTGTAAACATTTGCTGAAATCAGCCAAAACAAAAACATTGAAAGCAAGAGGAAAAAATAAAAATTATGACATTGAAGCCTTAGAAAAATAGAAAAATATAAAAAATAAATAATTGTAAAAGTAAAATATTAAAAGGCAAACACACCATATAGAGTATAATGACAAGCGTTGCTTCTTTTTGAATGTTGTAAAATGTACAAGACAATAAAATTGTTAAACAAAAGAAAATGACCAACAGTGTATTAGAAAGAAAGGTGATGAAGTCAAAGGTGTTTATATAGAATTTATTAAAATTTATAAATCAGACTCACGGCTTTATTGAAATGACTGCATATACTAAAAGTTAAAGTGTGAAAATGATGACAGTATAAAATAAAATCCAGTTAATATTTTATGTAAAAATTTATAGCAAAAACATTTAAATAAAAGTGTAATTTATGATATATACATACTAAGGACATGTTATACCTCAAATGAAACAAATAAGCTAAAAAAAATCTCATTTGAATTTTTATTTTTTGTCTGACTTTATGTTGAAATCTCTGAAATGTCAAGACATTTAAATTAATAAACTGCTATTTAGTTATAAAAAAAACAACAGAATTTTTATTTCAAATCGTTTTTGTGCTTTAAAAATCTGTTTCTATACAAGTTTGCCTTTCAGCTATTTCTGTCAATCATACTATATCCTTTACAAATTTATATTATTCATTACCAAACAATTTTTGAATTCTATCGCAAGATATTAACAAACATCCACAATATATTTAATAAGTTCGAGCTAATGATATCCATTAGCAATATATAGTGATCCTTAATAAGGAATTATCTCCTCAATTGAATCTTTAATTTCGAGCTATATTCGAAATAAAAATTCTTAGAACATAAGACCGCGACAAGGGGTGAGGGCAAATGTTTTATTTTAAGTGTCAAGGGTTTTTACTGAAATACTAAAAATCTATAAGGCCCCTCATAACTGAGCTATAGTCATCCGTGAAGAGTTGAAATACCCAACCCCAATGAATTATAGTTTGCCCCTCTAAAACTGATCCAGGAGGAGTTGTAGGACTATTTGGAAATATTTTACATTTTGCGCAACCTATTTTGGCCTTCATGCATTTTTAATTTTAACTTTAATTTTATCTGATTAAAATAGATACCATATCTTCCTTAATATTCAGATAGTTATTTCGCTACTACTTGTTTAGTTAAGCAGGAATGTTTAACTAAATTTTATTGAGTCGTCATTAACAAAAATAAAGCCTTGCCGGTGCATAATTTCATTTTATAATTACGGAAATATTCGAAAATGAAAATATTTGAAAATAAAAAAAATATATATTTATTTTCAAAATAATTTTGTAGGCACAATTTCTCCCTTATAACGCATTACAAAATTTTTAAGAAATAAAAGTTTTTAATAAAATATGATAGGGTTATTGTATACGTCTATATTCACATTGTAGCAATACAAAGCTCATTGCTTGCTAAGTCACTTAACAGAAATTGTTTTAAAATTATTTAAAAATATTTAAGGAAAACCCAACAAATCCAAAAAAAAAAACAAAAATTAATTTTAAAAACTTAATTTTTTAATCAACTTATAATATATTGCGAAAAGGAAAAATATTTTCAATAACTCATGAAAACATATTATTATTTTTTTATTGCAATAAAATTTTTTTTATTTGAATTTTCACACTTTTTTAACTGCAATTCGGTTATTTTTGTTAAAATATAATTTTTGTTAATTTAACCACTGTGCAAACTATGACATGTTATATATTGCATATAAAAGTTACATATGTGTAGGAAGTCATTTTTGTGTTTTGCAATCAAATTTCTTCTTTTCAAGTGATGACTGAATTTTAAAACGCTTCGTTTAAAAACGTTTAAAGAAAACCACGAAGAAAAACAACAAAATTTAAAACGTGCTTAAAAATATAATATTTAACAAAAAGTTTACATATTATATTTATTTATTTTTGTATTAAGTACTTTTTATATTTTTAAAATTAAGCAATTTTTAACTATCAAAGCATGGGAGTCATGAACACTTTTTTTTACTAAATTATATACAATTTTTTGTATTTTATTTTTTAATTGAAAGATGTTACGTTGTTTTATTTAAAAATAATTATTTTAGATTATAACAATATGTAAATATATAAAAATTCTATTGTAATGTTTAATTGAATTTTTGTGTATATTTTTTTCTTTTATATATATATTATTTATATTATAAATTTAAGCTTTATTTTAATTTGCATTACGAATAAAATTTAAAAAGGTCCTTAAATTGACGCCGCCGTGGCGTCTGATACACGTAACACGTAACACCGCAATGAAGCAAAACTTTTAGGTGCCGAAAGCATACAGCAGCTGCAAACCAAGATTTCAATATAAAATTTGTAAAAAAAAAACAAAAAAGAAAACTTAAAAACTAACACTCACACACTGGCAATAGCTCACACGCGCACTTAAGAACCCCACTTTCTGTCATGATAATCCCAATAACGCCACAATTACACATACATTCTGTGCGTTTTGCTTATCATATTGTATAAAGAAAGAAACTAAAACAATTTAGATTAAAAACAAAGGCATGGAAAATTAAAAATAAAATAAAGACTAAAAGGAAAATTCATACAAATTCTAAGTCATAGGGAAAAAAGAAAATAAGTTAAAAAAGGAGCAAGAGAAAATTTAGCAAATGTTTGCTATTGTATGACTTTTGGGGCATACATAGCACGTGTTGAAAACAAAAACAAAACTTTTACACTTTTCTTATTAAAGTGCTCTTTAATACTCATTTTCCAAATTATGTTCTCACTATCTCTCTGTCGCTCTCTCTCTCCCTCTGTCACTCTTATTTTCGTGTTGATTTTAACAAAATGGTGAATATATAAAACTCTCGCAAATCTCATCATCACAGTGTTGAATAGAGGTTATTTTGTTTCCTTTTCTATAGTGTTTTTAATACAAATATTTTTTCTTTTGAATATTGCTTTAGTTAGCCATTCTAGAGGGCAATGCACAGTGGGGCTACCTTTTAAATTTCAAATAGATTTGCGGTCTTAATTCACGTTATTTTTATTACAAAATTTTTTGAGAAACAAAAAAATAATTACAAAGTTTTATGTTTATTTTTGAAAACAACAATAAAGGGGAGTCAAAGCAATGCAACATTTTCTAAATTGGTATACCTATCACTAAACCATAAGTAAAAACCGAGCCAATGCTATTTATTTCATCAACTGTAGGGGTCTTAAAAATTAAAAATTATTTTCTTCTATATCTTCAAAGGTTTTTCGGTACGATAGTGCTCCCAGAAACGGTGTACTGCCAACTTTGTTGGTGCCGATTGGGGCCTGTGCTGCAGCTGAAAGAAGCAATACTTAGCCGTGCCAGTTACATAGACTCAGTTGCAGCTATCAAAGAAATTGACTGTGTTTATTCCACCACAAGCACCGGATTTTGACAGTTAATGGGAGGAGCTGTTAAATCCGCCTGGTCAAAACCGTACGAGTGGTGTTACTAACATTAGAGGAGATCCAGAAATAGAAGCTATGCTCGATTACAGACTTTTTGCCCCAATCACAAATGAGCCGAATGACGGAGAGGCCTTAATGTCTATTAATATCGGGGGCCTTCCTGCGCTATAGCAAGAATTTCTGGAGGCAAAGTGGACAAGCTAATGTACTCCAACAGACGGCGACTTACTTGCGCATTTAAACAGATGTTTTAGGAGCTTTTGAACAAAAACTAGGTCTGCAGCCACCAAGACAAAACCAAATGGATGTCGATAACCACTTCATCGTGCACTAGAACGGAATGCACCCCAGCATTCCGGCCGAGTTTAGGCGGTACCCTAAGGTGCAGACAGGACCACTACCACTGTTGTTGCATGTTTTAATTAATTTAACGTATAGTCACATGTTCCTTTTCTTATTTCCGGTAACATGATATTTAACTTAAAACAGTTATACTTAATAATATGAATCTTTTGGTCATGCGTAATATTTCTTAGTCTATGAAACTGCTTTCAGCATTTTAACGCAGGATCTAATGGAACTTTGTAATAAACTTAATGTTTGTATTATTGTTACACTCTATACATGCATATTCAAAAATATATTTTCATGTATGTAAAGTGTCTTTTAGAAAATTAACACATATATGTAATTCACAAGTTCTAGCTATCCTCCGCTGTGCTTTTCGTTTATTTGTTGGAGGAGATGACAATTTGTGTTAATAGAAAAATAATGCTTTTTATTATCGTTGAGTTGAAGTGAGTGAATCATAAATTCAACAAGTATCGATAATTTTTTGTAGAGGTATAGAGAAATTAAATAGGTAATACTTTTTTAACTGGTAGCCATTTTTTCAGCTGTGACTTGGGTTTATTTTGGTAAATAGACTGACAACTGAACAACGTTCTTTAGCGATGATACTCAATTTTTTTTGTTTGGGTAAGTCAATAAACATAGCTTGAACATTTGGGGTATGATGATCTCCATACGTTGGTTGAGACACTGTTATATCCAGAAAAGCTTTATGGGCTGGTGAAATCATTGGTCCGTACTTATTTCAATGCGATGTAAGTCCGAATATTACAGTCAATGGTGACTACTATAAAGCCATATTTACTAATAATGATGTGAAGAGCGTTGGTTTCAACAAGAACCGCAACACGTCACACAGCTCATGCCACAATTGAAAGGAAATGTTTGGTAACTGAAATGTTTCACATTTCGTTCTTTTAAATTCGTGGGATTTAATGCCGCTAGACTATTTTCTATAGGAATATGTGAAATCACAAGTTTACGCAGATAAGCCCGAAAAGGTTGACCACTTAGAGGACAACATTTGCCGCGTTACTGCCGATATACGAAAACTGGACCCCAGATTAGTCCTCGTCTCTGCCAGCAATGGTGATCATATGCCATAAGTCATAATTAAATTGTCATGTCAGATTATGGATCTTAAAGTAAAGTAAAATTCAAATTCACTTTACCACTCTGTCTTAATTTAACATTATTATTTTTGAAAATTTTTTTGGTAATCATTCCCACTGTAAGTCATTAAGAAACGATTTTTGCACAATAAAACTAAATGCAAACATCACGTTTTTGCAACTTTTCACTAATTTTCTGTTTTTATTTTATACTCGATATGTTTCTGTTTTCTGTTATTTTATTTTATTTTCATTTCTTGTGTTCTATTTATTTATTTTTCTTCTTTTTACAATAACAAAAAGAAAAAAAAAAAACAAAAATATTTCGTGCTGTTGTAAGTTTAAAGCAAATGTTGCATAAATGATATTTTAATGCGGTAAAGTAGCAAAATATATAGATATATATATATATTTTTTTTACTTTAATTTTAAATCTACTGTGTATAATGAAGGCATTTGTATGAGTAAGAGTGTTTGATGGCATATTCGGCCATCGGCTAGTATGAGTAATTTTTATTTATATTAAATATTTCGTATACGTATATAGGACCATATTGTATTTATTTTCTTGTCAATAATTGTTATATGGATATTTAATTTAAACTAAATAAAATGGAAACTAGATAATTTAAATATAAAAATTGAATATAAACATTTTTTAAAAATCATTTCGTCTGTATACACTTTCTTATTTTAAGTGCTATAAAAACCAATTAAATATTCTATTATTATATATTGTATGATAAAAATGCTTAAAAAAAATATTTATCTTGTCAAGGCAAATACTGATAAATCATATCACGTCTTAATTTAATTACATATGTGAAGTTGGAGTCAAATGCAATGAGGAACTATTCAGTATGAGGGCTCATAACGATTATCTTGGCTGAGAAAATTTCTACGTGTATTGTCTTTCTGCAAGTTCTTTATATATTGAATATTCCGTGAATAGGCGTTACACTTACAGTTGTGAATAGCAATTACTCTTATTGTTATTACTCTCGCTTTAGAGAGAAAATTTCTACATCCACAAAATTTTTCTCTAAGGTGCGACAGCTTAATTCGGTGAATAGGCATTATTATGAATGTTTAAAGAAGCAATCATCAAATTATTGCTTTTGTTATCCGCTTAGAGTTTTAGCGATTATATGAGTTAAAAATTACTTCAACGTACTACAGTGCATCGAATATAAACAGTGAGCATACTCATTAGAAGTGGAAGAAGAACTAACACATGGTGAAAATAAAACACCAAAAGGCTAAAAAGGCGGAAATTCCATTTACTTCTTTCAGGCCACTGCTGTTTATCAGATACTACATCCACAAGGCAAAACATTAATGAAATTTTTAATAAATTCTTCCAACCATCTTTGAGCTGAATCATCAAAGCATTATAAAGTTTAAGAGTATAACTACTCGCTCGATTTTTTGGATATATTTATATTTGATCAAATATATAAAAATATAAAAAAAAAATTATAAAATATTCGAATAGTTTGGATTTCCTTTATGTCAGAATTAATGGGCTAAACTAAACAGCAGCAATTAAAAGTATAAAATAATACAATAATTGTCTTGAAGAAAAAACTATATTTCACCCTCAAAGAAATTATATACTATCGATCATAAGCTTTTTTTATTTAATATAATTAAGAATATTATTTTAATAAATCAGTATAATTCGATGTATGGCCACAACCAAAAGATACGGAATCATTTCGAGAAATACACAAACTTTTTAAAATTTTTCAATCGTTTTGTGTTGTGTACAGACCTTTTTGGAATAAAGAAGCTGTTCCCTATGGGGTCAATTAGATATAAATAGCCTCATTGCTTGTATAATACTCTCTGAATATATCTTAACTATGGACAAGCTAATAAATAGGCATATGCTAAAATGCTTGACCGATTCAAGAAACGCCTATATAAAAAGATTATATTAGTAACCCAAAAACAATTTTCTCCAGTGACCGCAGCTAATAACTAATAAGACACGGTTAATATTTGTAGCATTTGATATATCCGTAACTGTTATAGCACCCAGATTTCTCTTTGGTTGTAAAAAAATCAATTAGTTTGCATACACATACGTCAATAGGTGCTAACGTTAAAAAAAAACATTCAACTAAATCCAAATAGAAATAAAAATAAACGAAATAATCATAAAAGGAAAGCTAAAAAAACGATAATAATTGATAAAGTCGCAATGAGACCAAGCTATAAGCGATAACGCAATACAATACCAGTTCATACGTCTAAGACAGATAATAAATATAGTTTCCTAATCAAAGCTTTTATATAGTTAAGTAGAGGTTATTATAAAAAAGCTTTGCGACAAATATTATTAAAGTTATGCTCACCATTGAGGCACGCTAAATATTTAGAACAAAAAAGCTTTCTTACATTTTCTAATGAAGCCAGTACACAAATTCCTATCAAATAATTTTATTTTGGTAAAAGTTACTTTTCCAAACTAAAAATGCTTCAAATTGGTAGTCATTACCAACTAAGCAAGTTAACAATATATTACAAATTTTAAGTTTTGAAGAGCTTTTATTACAGACAAATGTAATATTTTACAGTACTCAAGCTTTTGGGCAATTCTTTTGCTTCAAAGGTAAATTTTACAAAATTTCTTTTAGCTTAGACAAAAACCCCTGTAGTATTAACAAGCTTTCTAGGATATTTTTTCTATAAATAAAAGAATTATTTTATATTCATAAAGCTTATAATACCGTTATTTCATTTAATGAAATTTCTGTTAAATGTTGTTGTTAATTTCTGTCTGATGTTGAAAGAATATTTAATTTTGTTTAAATTAAATGAGTTATATGTAACATGATTAAAATTTTTATTGTAATACGAAAAGCGTTTTCGGCAATTATGAATTCAAAATGATATCTGAAAAATGTCCACCACGACCACGCTGACAGATGTCGATTCTTTCGTTAAAGTTTTTAATCACTTTTTGGCAAACAGGCGGCCCTATTTCATTAATCACATTACTAATTTAGAGTTTAAAGGCTTAAATCGATATGATTGGCTCCATATAGACTTTGTCCTTAACATAGCCCCACTAAAAATACTCCACTGGATATAAATCGCACGATCAAGCTGGCCACCTTACTGTTGACTATCGTATAATAATGCTATTGGTAAGTTTGGTTTCCATAAATTGATCGTTTCATTGGCTGCGTGACGTGTGGCATTGTCATGCTGAAACTACATGCCTGTGATATTTACGTTGTCAATAATAGGCGAAAATTGAGTTGTTAGCATCTCGTGATAGCGCGGTCCATTGACCGTTACCGAATTTCCAGCCTCATCTTCGAAAAAAAAAATAGCCCAATCACGACTCCAGACCACATAGTGCACTACAAAGTGGATTATCAGAATGTCAAATACGGTAGTTTTGCCTGTTGACATACCCTGACAAGTGAAAATTGCCTTCGTCTGAAAAAATTATTTTTACGAATACGTCAAAAAAAAATAAATGTCATAACTACAATTTCGCCGGTGTTGCCATAATTGCAAAATCCATTAGAATTATTTTGAAACAATTATTTATTAATTTATTTATTAATTTAGAAACACGTTTAAATTTTGGAAGACAAAAACCTACTTATCTGTAATCACTTTCGGAAAGAAAAATCCAAACCAAGCTAAAATCAACGTGGCTCTTCAGTTTTCTTAAGGAGTCATTTAGACAATGCACTGATGCTCTTATATAAAATCAGAACGGTAAAATTTCATAAGTGAATTTGCTAACCAATGCTCTCCAGACATAGTTACTTGTAACAATTTCTCGCCTCCAAATTTTAATAAAAACCTGGGTGATTTGAATTTAGATTCGAAAGGAGAAAACATTTAAATTTCTATTTTGAGAAATCTTTTAATTTAGAGAAAAACTGGAAAACACTAAAAATTTAGCGAATTTTAACATTGCCGAAGTATTATATGAAAAGCCAATAGGTTTGGTGATTATTGCTTCTTTAGGATTCTGTATTCAGTCAGACTTCGCAAACATCTCTAGCAGTTACTGACCATTGCTTGAAAAATTTCTTTTTTCGAGATCTCAAACCGTAGACGTGCTCAGAACTTTTCTCCCTATGTTTGCATAAGCTGTATCGCATTTTTTTCTCTCCCTCACTCTCTCGCTGTCTATCAGTATAGCATTTTACAAATCAATATCCATAGCTGCAATATCCTAAAGCGTTCTGAATTAAATTTTAGAATCCAAAAAGGGTTTTGTGACCGATATTTCTTGTACAAATTTTTAATTTTAATTAAGCAATTTTTAGAAAGCATCGAAAATTAATAAAATAAATAAAATTTTCATATCAAAAAGGCACCAAAACAAAGACAGAAAGATAGTCTTTTTGCCTACGTTTGATCATTAAATGTAATTTCAATATTTTAGTTTTAATTACAAATAAGAAAATAATTTTTTGCTGTTTTTTGTTTTTAACATAAACTCACAAAATCACCTGCAACAACAATAACAACAATTAAAATAATAAACCCAAGTATTAAAAATTGTTTACTTATTGTTTTTAGCAGTAATGAAACTTTCTTTAAAAAATGATAATTATTACTGCCGTTTAGAAAAAAGTTTTAATATGCTATTTACGAAAAATAAATATCTTTTCTGAAAAAGTAAAGAAAAACGCATTAAAGCAGTAAAATGGAAAAAACAAATGTTATACTTAAAAACGCTGTAACGATGTCAATTATGTTTTCATAGCAAAATTTATTTAAGATTTTTTTTAATTGCTATGCTTGAAATAATAAATGCGTTAATTATGTAGATAATAATGAACAAATATACTGGACGCAATGATTCGGGATTTTCAACAAGAAGTTTATTTTTCAATTGTCGCAACACCAACAACATGATAGTTTTGACATTTAGTTTTGTGACGTATTCATAGTAGATGCATTGGCAATTGTTGCACTGAATTTAATTTCGCACGAAAATTGCACTAAAATAATTAAAATCCACTATAAAAATTGTGGTTCTGTTAAAGTTACATTTATACAATTCGTGATATTCCCCGACAATATAATTGTCCTTCTAAAACCGAATTTGGTCATTAAATATGAGTCGGCAGGCTCGACAAAAAATGTGTAAACACCATCGTGTACTCGTCCGGGTCGTTAAGCTGAAAACATCGCAGCCGTAGGCCACAGTGTTGAAGCAGATCCAAATTTGGCAATTCCTTGACGTTCTCAACAAAATCACCACGTGGCGAATTTTGCGTAAGGATTTGACGTTAGAGTCTTACAAGTTTCAAGTGGTACAGGTATTGAAGCCGACCCATCATTTACATCGCCATAGATTCGTTCAGTTCATTCAGGAACAACTGGCTAGTTTTGCTGAAAAAATCATTTTTTCAGACGAAGCCCACTTGTATTTTTCAGGATATGTCAACAAGTAAAATTGTCGCATTTGAGCTTCTGAATATCTTAGAGCGATTATTGAGAAGCCGTTACATGCTCAACATGTCACTCTATGGTGTGCTATGTAGTCTGGAGACGTGATTGATTTTTTCGAAGATGAGGCTGGGAATGTCGTAACGGTCAATGAATCACGCTATCGCGAGATGCTTAACATTCAACAGGACGGTGCCACAAAATCACACAGCCACTGAAAAGATCAATTTATTACAAACCAAATTTCCCGATCGCACAGTTTCACGACAATCAGCAGTTAGGTGGCGAGCTAAATCGCGTGATTTAACATCACTGAATTAATTTTTGTGGGGCTATGTTAAGGACAGAGTCTATACGGCGCCACTCGAATCGATTTCAGTCTTAAAACTAAAAATCCTTGATGTGGTTAACGAAATAGGACTGCCAAATTGCCAAAAAGTTTCTTAAAAGCTTTGATGAAAAAATCGACATCTGCCAGTGATCGTGGTGGACATTCGTTAGATATCATTTTTCATTCACCGTTCCCAAACATTTCTCTGCACAACACAATAATTCAGTTTAATTTAATTTTATATTTATTGAGCCTTTTTTGACAGCAAGGAAAATAGAAACAAAGAAAACAAAAGAGCAACTTAAGACTAAAATGTATTATCTTAATTACCAATAATTTATAATAGTTTTATTTGGGTACGGTTTTCCGTCGACCCTCGTCAGATTTGGTTTGTGAACAAACCGGTTTCGGCAGTTTGCCATCTTCAGTGTTCTTTTCGTACTAGCTGCGTTCTATTGTCAGTTGTGTTTATATAGTTCATGTCTCCCTTCGTGTTATTCCGTTCGTCACTTTTTGTCTTTTTTGCCTGCATCTCTCTCTCGTTTTTTGTTTGTCTCTTTTTACCTAATTTGTCGCTTCCTTTTTCATTCGTCTTTTTTCTAAATAAATCCTTTTACGATCATGCTTGTTGTCCGTTTTTGTTTATGTGTGAACCTATTGGGTTTTTTTTTATGTGACATAATAATCTGTAATTGTACGTTTACGATGTTCTTTATTGCTCTGGTCTTGTGCACCTGCGTAACGTTTTTGTACTGGTGTAGTGTTTGTTTTCCTGTAAAAATGTTTCAACGGTTCAAATATTGTGTCCGAAGCAGTGTTTATTTGTTCATTTATTATTCGTCCGTCAAATGTTTTTTGTTTGTATATTTCCATGTTTTCTAATACATTTAGTCTCCTTCCTTTGTGCTGTGTATGAAGCAGTTTAACCATTGTCTTTATATGTCCTGGTGTACATTTGTTGTTAAATATATGGTTCGCAAAGTTTGATTCTGGAGTTGATTTTGGTTCTCGTAGTTTTTTGTTATAGTCTCTAATGTGTTCCCTAAATCTGGTCTTAATTTTTCGTCCTGTTTGCCCGATGTAGCTATAATGGCATGTACAAGTTAATTTGTACACTCCTTGTTTGTCTAGTATATTTGCCTCGGTTGTTTTATTCCGTAGTATTCTGCCTAGGTTGTTTCTTGTTCTGAATGCGGTATTAATGTTGTGTTTTCCAAAGAATTTCGCCAGTTCGTACGTTGATTTTCCCATATATGTTAATGTAGCCCATTTTTTCCTTTCATTCTCCTGTTCTTTGTTCGTTCTAATTTGTTTCTTGATGTTATCTACGAGGCGCTTTTTGTATCCGTTGTTTTTCGCTATGGTGTATATTGTTTCTATTTCCTTCATATACATTTGCCGTGTTAGTGGTGTTCTCTCGAGTCTTGTTAATAGCTGCCTGATTGCTGCGTTTTTGTGTTGCTGGGGATGATTTGATGAGTTGTGTATTATTGTGTCCGTTGCTGTTGGTTTCCTGTATATTTCATATTCGATTCTGTTCGAGATTATATTCCTCTTGATCGTTAGGTCCAGATAATTAATTCTCCCCTCCTCTTCCTTTTCCATTGTAAATTTTATGTCCTTGTGTCTTCCATTCAAGTAATCCAGAATTTGCTCATCGTCATTTCCTTCCACTATACATATTATGTCGTCGACATATCTTGCGTAGAAAATTACTCCGAAGTTTGTTTTTAATTCCTTTACGTATTCCTCCTCCAAGTTCCGCATAAATACTCCCATGAGGGTGGCAGATGTTGGATTTCCCATCCCTAGTCCTGTTATTTGTCCATATATATTATTGTTAAATTTAAAGTAATTCTGTTCTAGTGTCGCTTTTAATGTGCCTGTAAGTTGTATTGCTAGTTCCTTGTTTTCCGCTTTGTTTTTTACTGTTCTATGAACAATGTTCAATGTATCCATTACCGGAATTGATGGATACAAGTCCTTTACGTCAAAAGAGACCAGTTTTTTCCTCCCCATTATCCTCACATACTCCAGTTTATCAATCAGTTCTATAGTGTTGGCTATTGTATGCCCATATTCCAGGACTAAAGTGTCTTTTAATATTGTCTCCATATATTCCGAAAGTTTGTAGCCTGGTGCAGATTTGTAATCAATCATGGGTCTCATTGGTGTGTCTGGTTTGTGTATTTCCGGTAGTGCTATCATAGACGGTGCGGATGGATTCATCATTGTCAATGTGTGTGATATGTCCGGTTCTATTATCCTTGTTGCCCTTTCTATAATCCCCCTAATTCCCGTTTGTTATTCTTCCGTAGGACCTATACCAATTCCCCTGCACTTAGAGTCCTTTATTAACCGTCCTGTCCCTTCGATGTAGTCATGCTCACCGATGAGCACCGTTGTGTTTCCCTTGTCTGCTTTTGTGACTAAGATGTTGTTCGCTTCCAGTTTACGTTCTAGTTTCCTAATTGTATTGTGCTCTCCGTTTAAGTGTTTTGTATAATAGCACCAAGCTTTATCCTTAAAATGATATGAAATAATAGAAATCTAAAAGAAGATATCACGCCATTACACCCGAGGCTTACACTCACAATACAATAAAAATTAGAAACATTTTTATCTAAATTTGTTGTATTATTTTGTTGTAGAAAACAAACTTCTTATTAAGAAACCATTTCTAATGATCCATTTTAAGTATCCTGCCCATAAATGTGCTCACAAAAAGAAGGAAATAGAAAAGTGAAAAAAAAATTTTTTGAGGAGATAATTTTTTAACAATAACAACAAAAAATACAGTGTTTAAACAACTGGCTATCTCTCGTTTCACTATTTTAACCGTTTAGTGATGTTAATTTTCCATACAAAATTTGTCTCGCCGAAAATCTTTAAATTTTAGTTAAATATTTACGGTAATAAATAAATAGCCACTACGGGAATTCCATTAAATCCAGAGAAAACGCACTGCTGCGTACACTTACGACATTTATTTTTTTTTCTATTGTTACGGATGCGTCTTGCTTAAAAAAATAATTAATAAACGAAGAAAACTTAACACCATTAAAACAAGAACAAAAATTACACACAGACCAACAGGCGCCTTTACATTGAATGAATAAAATAATAGCAACACAATGTGATACAAAAGAAGTAGAAAATTCTTCATTTTTCTTGACCTCTGGCGGACAATTATAAAAGGCAGCATGAAGTAAAGAGTTGCATCTTTAATAAATTGTTCCGTAGTGCCAACGTACGAATCTTATTTTGTGTAAATAAACTTGTAATTGATTTGAAAACTCTAAAATCTGGTGTTATTTATTTTGCAATTAAGAACCCAGTAGTAACAAAGTCTTTATAAAAAGTATAAACGTAACAACATTTTATGTATTGTAGAACCATAACTCTATGAATAAATTTTTCTTTACATTTAAAGACCAGCATATTTTCTAAAGTTTTCATTAAAAATATCAATGAATTTTTTACTTTAAAAATAGAGAAATGGAAAAAAAATTTAAGTGAAAATTAAGATGATGAAATGTTCCTGTAGCAAAACCAAGAAAATAAATACAACGAAGCAACAAAAAAAATTAAGGATTAAGAAATCTTCTTCTTTAAAGACTTAAACAAGTTGCATTTGGTTCGTTTAAATATTTTTTTTTTGTTTTCTTTCCAGTTTTCCTACAGTTTGTTGATGTTTTGTTTTTTGCTTAACTGTTTCATTTAGTGCATCTTTCGCCTTGGGCCTGTAAAATTGCAACACATTTTGTGCGGGTTTCGCTTTGTGTTTGTCTCTTGGCTGAAACATTCAAATATTTAAGTAACAATAGAAAATTGAAGGAATATCATCAACAACAGCACTATGTAAATGTAAGGGAAAACATTAATTTTTATGTTTTTGGCCAGTAACTGTTGGCGCCTCTGTAGATAATTTTTTCTTTATTTTTTTTTTTTAATATTTTTTGGAAGTCCTTAGAGTTGTTTTTGCTTAAATACTTTTACTCAATTTGTCATGCTGTTAAACATAAAAAGTACTTAGTATATTCCTTAAGTTGTATGTTTGTATGCAGTTGTAAAAGTTTTAAAAAGTAAATTTCTGTCGCGCTGTGTCGTCTTTGCAGTTAAAAATTGATATAAAAGTATGTCTTATATAATCCTTTGGGCAATCATTTAAATGAAACGTCACACAAAATTATTAAAATAACGAAAGCAAAAGCAACAAAAACATCGCCTTAGCCAGAAGTAACGCCATATTTACACTGTTGCTTAATATGTAGGTCGACTGGTAAAAAATTTGTTTATGATATTTTGACAATTACTTTTTTTTAATAAACTTAACCGTTTAGGGTAAGAGAAACATCACAAAGATAATTTTTGTAATATTAACTTAAATAATACTAAGAGTTGTTTTGTAATGGGTGTGTCGATTTCTTCCAGAACTATTGGTCCGAGGATTAGTTATTAAAGTTATATTTTGGCTTCAATGCCCTTCTATTTAAAATCATCCATGTTATCAGTGAATTGGATTAAGCCGTGTTGTAGCTTTTCCGGAATAGAAGTGATGTTTAGGCGAATTAAGAAGTATAAAAATGCTTTTTTAAAGAGCTTATAAAAGCATATCTTTCTTACTTAGTCGTAGTGGCTCTTATCAGGAAGCATATTAATATTTTTAGGTTTTCTACCATAATTGTACCTGGTATAATAAAGTATGCGCTAAGGAAGTTAATTATTAAGTCCCAAGAATTGAGCTGTTATCCTATGACACTTATTTACTAAAACATTGCCAACATTTTAAGCAAATAACGCAACACTCTTTAACAAAAAACAGTGAAAATTTCACTGTATCACTTTGTAATTTTCTAGCGGTTCTTCCTCATAATCAGGCTCCTTCTGAGAACGCTGCGCATAATGTAATCGCTAAATTTTAGTCTTAAATTATTTTTGCTGACAATAGACCAAAACAATACACTTGTAGTGACGCAAACATTTCTGCTACAGATTGAACTTGGAACAATCACCTCGTCGACGTCCGCAAAACTTGGGCATCACTAGACGCATTTTGCGCAACATTTTGCCTAAAGATCTTCATCTTCACGCATATCGTTTATAGCCTTCCGGCAAATGTTTGTTAATTAACTAAAAAACATCGCACGTTTCAACAAAATCATCTTTACTGATGAGCATCGCTTGCAACAAAATTATCTCCCATATGCGGCTAGCACAATCAACAAACAGTCTTCTAAAAACCATTACATCTAAAGAAAGGTAGCTTCAACGACCCATATTTTTTTTTGTAGAAAATAATTATGAAAACACCGTCACCATGAATTCTCCGCGCTACCAAACCGTTATAAGCAATTTTTTGTGGACACAATAGGGTTATATTGATATCAGTGAATTTTGTTTTCAGCAAGATGGCGCTGCAAGCCGCAAAACCACTTAAACAATTCAGTTATTAAGTGGTGAAATTCCGGGTCGCTTTATTTCTCAATTTAACGATGTCAATTGGCACTTAAGGTCACTTGATCGGTTTTAAGCGAACGACCCACTAACAAAGGAAGCTTCGTTGCAAAATATGCTTTAAAATTTAGTGAAAAAAGCGGGCGTCTGCGGATATTCTAAGGGCGACATCAGCTTCCATAATTAATTTCGATGTTTTTACTTTATATTGGCAACGCAACAACTGAAGTTGTCAAAAAGTGTGTATTTTAAGCCTATTTATTTTCTAACCTCAAATATGCCCACCCATTTCGCAATGCCTTAGTTGTATATGTTATTGGAAATATATAAAAACAAAAGTTTGAATTAAAAAATTAATTGCTTCAATTATAAATCTAATTGAATTTTTATCTGAAAAACAAAGTTAAGTCAAAAACTCATTCTCATTTGTTATTTCTCGTAGTATTTTCTAGCT
Source organism: Trichopoda pennipes (assembly GCA_030448955.1). Classification (NCBI taxonomy): domain Eukaryota; kingdom Metazoa; phylum Arthropoda; class Insecta; order Diptera; family Tachinidae; genus Trichopoda; species Trichopoda pennipes. The sequence continues at coordinate 10,260,735 of JASKUP010000023.1, forward strand.
TTGAAAGACGAAAAAATATTTTGCTTTCAGTCTAACAAATCAAAACTGGCCAACTTCTTTGTGAATAATTTTCTTAATTAGATTCAAGTATCAACTAAATTATTCTGTTTAAATAAAATAAAATAAAAATAGTAAAAAGTATTTAATTATAAAAAGAAGTGTTGTAACATCGCATACACTTACATGTGATCATATAAAAAATTATAATTTCAATCTGCCATATTTCTCGCACTATTGATCAAAAAGGCTTTACTATTACTAATTGTTGAATAATTTGTTAAACTTTTAGTAAAAATTATTTATTACTTTGGCTATAAAAATGTAAACATGTGTGTGCACTCCTTTTGATAAGCATGTATATAAACATTGTATAGAAACATGTGAGAAAAAATTCCCGGCAAATTGCCAAATGATTCTACATTCTTTTTATACTATTTTCATTTGTAGGCTCTTTGCGTACTCTCGTAGTTATTTGTCTTTGTTGAAACTGTAAAATATTTGTTTTTCCCCATTCAACTATTAAACATCATCCCCCATATAACCTTGGTTAGATATATTTTGTTCTTTTTGGCATCATTTTTTACATTCTTTATTTCACTTTCTATGTTTAGCGTACAACAAAGTGTAAAGAAATGTAGGTCTTCCAGATGATACAAAATTAAATTTCTTGTAATTTAATCGAAAATTTTGTGAAAGGATTATTTTTGGTATATTTCAAAACTGTTTGAAGCACACATTATTCTAAGTAATGATTGACTAAGACTAAGACTAAGGCGACCATAAATATAAAAATAATTTTTATGAAAAATACTTAATAATTTTAAGAAAATAAAAGTAAATTGTTACTATAATGAAAAAACTGTCTTGTTAATAAATTAATAGCTTTCCAATTTACTTGTAAAGTTTAAAAGTGTTTTTTGTTTTGTTAAGTACTTACGGCAAATCTTAGTTAAAGATATTTCTTACAATATTTACTAAAACATTTTGTCTTGAAAGAAATGAACAACAATAGCCGCTGTCTAATAAAAAGTAGTGAACTTATGTAAAAAGTCAGAAAATCTACATTTACGAATTTTTGAGTTTCAGTATTTTTTAAACCTAAAGCTGCACATACTTTTTAAAACATGTTAAACATTATGAATAAATTAGATCTAAAATAACGCCACGAAGTTATGCAGATCCACGTTTACACAACTTATGCAAAATTTAAAAATGTTTATAACGCAAAAAATTCCCGCCGTCCATCAAGCTCTGGCTAGATTTCATACCATGAAACAAAAAAAAATAAAATATTGCCACTGTAAACAATTTTACAAATTTATTGGTTGAAAGACTAAGGGCTCCGTCCGTCCACTATATGGGAAATTCAAGTCAAAGAGATTGGGTCTACAATCATATAAAATTTAGTTGATTTATTAATTATAGCTACTACATCATAAGTATCGTAATAAAGCACTCGGAAACTGAGTTATAGGAAGCTGATCCCATGTTCTATCCCAAAGTTGTTTTTATCGATGTGACTGGTGTTTTGCTTAAAAGGCTTGTTAATAACAAAAAAAACATACCTCAAAAGGATTCAAAGCAATAAGCAGTAGACCTTGCAAATAGTAAAAAGTGATGCCGTTAAAGACTACACAACCCATGTTATTCGCAACATACAGCCACCACAGCTTGAAAAAGTGGACTAGAACTTAACCTCCTCCTTCGTTAAGAATGCTATATAACCCGACTGATGTATTGATCTTCGATTAGAAATACATTTTTTTTGTGTTATATTTGTTAACTTTAGAGCTAATTGGACTTAAAAGCAATAGTATTTGTAACTCGCATGCTTGGATTCGAATTGTTACTGCAGCCATTAGAGTGATCGAAAATTCAGAAAAAAATCACTTTTTGGCAAAATATCGGTCCTATTTCGTTAATCACATGATGGATTTTGTGTTTTAAGGCTGAAATCGAATCGATTGGCTCCGTATAGACTCTGGCTACTTAACTGTGATCGCGAAATTTGGTATGCTTTGGTTTCTTTGAATCAGCTTCTAATTTGATTCCAACATATATTTCTATATTTTATTTACTAAAAAAATTAATTTGACAACCATGCGTAAAGAAATTGAATATATAAAACTCAGCTCTAAAAATAAAAACTCAAGCCTTTTTCCTTATGTAGTCTAAATAAATTTGGAAAGTTAATAAATATATCTAAAGGAACTTCCTTTACTGTTCATTTACATATTGCTAAGAAGATGATTTGTAAAGATTTGAAAGAAAATAATTTTCAGTAAAAAGTAAACGAAACGACCCGCTCTGCATTTTACAAACTGCACAGTTTTCTAATTAATCTTATACACAAAAGACATTTATGTGTATAAGAACATTTCGGTTATAAGAAATTTAACGAAATAAGATAAACAATAGAAAATAAAAACAACAACAACACAGAATAAAAACAAACTACAAATGGAATGATAATAACAACAACAATAGTAGTATGTTCTTGTATATGCGAGAACCTCTTAAAAAAACTATTCAAATTGAGCCATCAGTGAGTAAAGACTACAAAGTAAAGACAAAGGCAATAAATTGATTTTTCATTGGCTGTGTGACATGTGGTATAATCCTGTTACAACCACATGTAAGTGATATACACGCCGTCAGTAATAGGCCAAAATTGAGTTTGTTAGCAACTCGCTATAGCATAATCCATTGGCCGTTACCACATTGCTAACCTCATCTTCGAAAAAAGCCTAAAAAGCGCACCATACACTGACTCGTTGAGCATGAAAAGCATGTCACAACTGCCACCATGTTGTTGAAATCCGATATTATACCAATTTATTTCGATTTAATAAGGTATTAAGTAAAATGACGGCATTTGGCCAAGATAATGACCTCGACAAATTATATATTTCGGAAGAGTTACAAATTGCTCGCTCATCCGCACTATTTTCCAAATTTAGCGTGGGAAGAAATTTCACTCCAGCGGTGAAATAAACCGTTGTATCCCGACCTTCAGCAAATGGCTCGACGGAAAGAGATTTGATTCCAACGACGAAATAATCTCCTATTTTTTAATGATCTCACCAAATCAAATTTTTCATCCGCCCTATTCTCCGAATTTAGTCGCGAGTTACCATTTTTTTGTTTTCAATCTTTACGAAAGGGTTAGGAGGAAAAAGATTTGACTCCAACAAAAAAAAATCACCTCCTATTTTAATGACCTCCACAAATCGTGCTTTTCGGCAGCGATAACAAAAAATAGATAAACTTTCTGTTCTGTCAAACGATTTTTCTTTGTTAAATTTATTATTAACACTAAAAGCCCATTTAAGTCTGCCATATGAATTTGAGAATATTGAATTATTTGGGGCATATTGAAAAGCTGTTGACATCATTCAAATCTATTACAAGATTTTTCATTGAAGTAATAAAAGCAAAATTATAATAAATCAAGTTGATATGTTTTTAAACAATTAAATACAGCATTTAGATTTCCAATAAATAAAATTCATATTTTGAACCCTTTTTTAACTGAAAGCAAGTGATTTTTAAGGGTTTGCAGTACAACAAATGCTATTTTGAAGTATATTTTTTAATTGAAGCTGTTATTTATTATATGGCTGAAAAGTTTTTTATAAAAGTTCCTTTGTAAAAAAAATAATAACTAAATTAAAAAAAAGCAAAAACAGAAAAAGAAATATAAAGGAGAAAAATACAAAATTTATTTTGTAAAAAAAAAATATAAAAAATCTGCAATATTGAATGGGCTGTTTTCAATTGTTTCTTGCTGATTTATGTTTGATTATTGGCGTAAATCATCATGTATTTAAATTGAATGAAACTGTTATTGGAGCATAACTAATTTAATATAACTCATTTGGTTTATATATTTCTTATAATTTTGTATACCTGCTATTTGCAATTGAGACACAAAAAGATGGAAAAGTGGATCAAATTATGTCTGTGTTAGGAAAAGCAATTAAAATATTATTTTAAAAATTAATTTATCCTTTTTAGAAAAGCATTTATTCTGGCCCTTTTATAACTTTGTTGTTGAAGCATTCTACTTTTTATTATTAATTTGGAAAATCTCATCTGATTTAATTTGGAAAATTAATTTTATACCAGATGTACATCATACTGTGGGTTGCAGTAACATTATTTTCAGGTTTCGTCCACATATAACGTTAAAACGATACTTTATCTGTCTGTTGCAGCCCTTTACCTTTTAAACCGTTTAAGTAGACTTTTAAAATTTTTTTCAGAACGTTACCATAAACTGCAAAGAGTTTTGTCATATTTCTAAAAATATTGTTATCTATTGAACTGCAACAGATGGACACATTAAATTTACACAATGTCTTTATGCTATAATAGCAAGTACAAAAAATTAATATTTTATATTGAAGAATGACCCTACTCTGAGGTGAGATTGTCTTATTTTTGAATCGCCATGCGCAGATTTTTTAAGATTAAGTAGTTTTATATATATATATAAATAACTCGGGTTTTTCTTCCTGACGCTATAAGTCCTGAACGCACGAACCGATTTCCATGGTTTTGCGTTGGTTGGAAAGGTCTCGGACTTCGTAAGGTTTATAGCAAAGAAAATTCAGGACAAATTTCAAAAGAAAAGCAAGAAAACAGGGAAAATCATTTTTTGCAAACAGCGCCATCTCTGATATAAAGCATGTACTACAACAGCATTAGTACGGAGTGTGCGAGAATCCCTGACGAAAATAAGTGCGTTCGACGTACAAATAACCTATGAAATATACAATGAAGGATTGATTCTGATTGAGGATCAATGCTTGACTATTGCAAACAAGCTACTGTTTGAAGTAGGAATGATTGCGCCTAAATCGATCGATGCACAATGCATTTAACCAAGAGGTAAATCGATAGCTGCAATACAATGTTGATACATTATAGGAATTCGTTTGAAATAATTATGCAAGCGGTGGCCAATAATACTGGTGGTCTATTCTTCCTGGACGCACCTAGAGAAACAGGGAAAACATTTGTCAATTCATTGATTTTGGCCACTATTCGATCAAGATGTGGTATAGTGCAATGGGAAAATTTTTGATGCAATGCAATCTCATTGTTTGGGAAATCACTTGAAGCACTTAACTTCACACTGAAGGATTTTCGGCGAAATAACAACAACTTTGGCGGCTTGATGATATTGTTGGCAGGCGATTTCAGGCAGACGTTGCCAGTAATTCCCCATGCAACGCCTTCATATGAATTGAATGCTTGCCTGAAGGCATCACCGTTGTGAATTAACGTAAAAACATTATCGTTAACCACTAATATGAGAGTTCAACTACAAAATGATCAAAGTGCTGCACAATTTTCCAAACAATTGTTAGTTGTGGGAAATGGAAAATTCCCAGTTGATGCGACAGCTGGATTAATTACTCTTACCAATGACTTTTGCCGATTTGCAGACTCTCAATTAGCTCTTATTGAAAATATTTTCCCAAACATTAGTGAGAATTATAAGAATTATGCTTGGTTAAGTAAACGAGCAATTGTCGCCGCAAAGAATAATGATGTTGTACATGCACTGAATTTCACCATTCAATCAAAAATCGATGGCAATTTGGTTACATAGAAATCCGTTGATTCCATAACAAATCCCGATGATATAGTTAATTATCCAACGGAGTTTTTGAACTCTCTGGAGTTACCAGGATTTCCACCACATAACTTGCAACTCAAAGTTGGTTCATTTATTATGATATTGAGTGATTTGAATCCACCGCGACTTTGCAACGGTACTTGACTTGCGATGAAAAGACTTATGCCGAATTTGAGTGAGGCAACCATTATTTACGGAAAGTACGCAGGTGAAAATGTATGTATTCCTCGAATACCAATGATTCCGACTGATCTTCCGTTTGACTTAACAATTTCCGGTTCGCCTTGCGTTCGCAATGACAATTAATAATTCGCAAGGCCAATCGCTTACGGCTGTATGCATAAAAAACGCTTACTTGAGATTAAAAGTACACGTTAGTTGAAAACACTTTAAGGCTAACAGACGTTTGTTAAAAAATGGTATTCAGAAACAGTACTTTAGCTAATGTAATAAATTAGTATTTTGATTCTGGCAATGCCACTGTTTTCAGTTGTCACGTTGCAGTTAACGATGTATAAAAATGAATATTATTTATCCGGGTAGTTAGATCCATAAAAAATGTTTTTATTGTTTTCAGCAATATCAACATATTTTTTTTTTTTGTTTTTTTATTAATCTTTTTAATAAAACGCAAAGCACCCAAGAAATGTTAATTTGCAAGGCTTACGAAGAACTTACAAAGAATTTGTTCATATTAAAAAATAATTATTCGGATAACGAGCTTTGTTTTGATTATATGTACATCAATAAAACTTTTGTTTAAAATAATTAATTGTAATTACATTTTTGTAAAATATTAAATAAAGATGTTAAGATGTTTTATATTGAATGGCATGTTATATTTTAGTTTTTTTTTTATTATTTGTATACTACAATTTGTTTTAATAAACTTTTTTAAAAATTGTTGGAATAACAAAGTATAATTGTCAATTGAGCCGTTTACATTAAAAGTGGCATAAGTCACAACTGAACAGTTTTTTTTCATTTTTAATAAATTTGATATTAACAAATTGAGAAGTATTGAGATTTGTTTGAGAGGAGTGTTGATAATTAACGGTGTAACAAAAATGCTGTACTTAGGAAAATAATTACGGAGCACAATCATTAAAAAAATCCGTTTCCGAAAGAAAACTAAATGCAGTAGAAATGGATAAAAATTAAAATGTTTTATAAACTAATTTAAAATAAAAAGATGACAATAACAAAGTAACTTATGCCACTTTTGAAATAAACGGCTAGGTTTATTGTAAACACAATTTGTTTTGTTTTGAACTTTCAATAATAAAATTGAACTGTCAATTTATTGTAGGTTTAACGTAGGTTTTTCCTACTTTAAAGTTACTTATTTTAAGGTAAAAGCGTTTTTGAATACAAGTTTAGGAAATTGTACTTAACAACGGCAGTTAAACCTACTTTAAGTTTTTATACATACAGCTGTTAGTGTTTACGGGATAAATTTAGAAAATGATTTTTTTTAGTTGGGAAACCATCCGCTTTGTTTGTGTTAGCGTCAGACCAAAAAACAAAGAATGTGGTTTACCAAAGAGCACTTCAATGAAACGGATAATTTGCGGACACGTATAACGCTTCTATTCAGTGATTGCTTTATTCACTATCATTTTTTACTTAGAGAAGTTCAACTAAATTCCAGTTCATTTTTATAATCGAAATGAAATTTTTCCTTTTCAAATATAAAACAAAAAAAATTATTTTTCTTTATCTTTTAATCCCCAAACGAAATGTTACAAAAAACGAAGCCATCTGATGGTGAAACGGAGTTCTCCGGGTTTGCTAGTCCGTTATAAAAACAAATCAAAAATTGAAATGGTATATAATGAGTATACCTACAGTGAAGTCATTTTAAGGTATTTATCTTTGAAATTTTAGCCGTAATAAACAGGCATTTAAAATTTATATAAATTATAAAAATATATTTTTTAATTAAAGCGTGCTGCCATAGACACCGTGATTTAGGCAGATATAGTCTAATCGAGTGTCCCGGTAGTAGCATGACATGTAGAGTTTCTTATCTTTTATAGAGCATAATAAGAGGCACATATTTAAAAATCTTTAGAAGAAAAAGGTAAAGTGTAAAGCTGGCTTATACATGGTAGGAAAACTTCTATAGCAAAAAAACTGAAATATTTTAAAAATACTTAATTTAAATCAAAAGTTTTTTTAAGCAAAAATAATTATATAAATAATACAGATCTGCTAAGAAACCCAAGTTTACAGCTAAAATAGAAAAAATAATCGTCAAAAGTTAGACACAACTTAAGCAGTTTAATAGCATCGGATCGCTGTCCAATTTCTAACTTGATATCTCGCATTTGCATTAAAAAAAAATGCGAGGCATCTCAAATATGAAGTCGAATTTTTAAAACTTAAAAGCGATATCGATTTTCTCTTCTTTTACATTGTGAAGTAAATTATACTATAATCCACCAAGAAATGGCTGACCACAATTAAGCGTGCACAATATTGAACTATCTATATTTGCAACAAATTAATATTGCCACTTACGTAAGTGCCACACTTACGTTACTTAATTGGAAACAACTTTTTTTAGGAGAATAAATATAATTTAAATATAATTTATTAACTTAATTTATATATGAAACAATCATCTCATTATATAGGGTGTTTTCATAGAGGTATAGAACTTTAAAATGAAATAAAACAAAGATGAAGTTTTTAAACTTAAATGAAATTTACTTAGTTCGAAAGGTAATCATATGGCATTATACTTTAAATTGAATTTCAATTTTCGATAATGCGGTAGTCAATCATTTCGAAGTTCTCAACAAAGATTAGCGAGTTCACATTTCTCCACAGAAGATAGCATAGCAGTGTTAAATCGCACTACCATGGAGAACAAATCACGTTTTCGAAATATGTTTAACAAACATATTCGTCCATAAAGCATTTGTGGCACGAGCAGTGTAACATATTGCTCAGCATTGCTAAAACCACAGTTTCTGGACAACACGCTTGTTCAAATGATGTACACAAAAGTTAGTAATCATAGCTTTACAGGTTTATTAGTTGTAACGTTTTTAAAGAATTATGAACCAATGATTCCATAAGCTCATAAAGCACACCAAACCGGTCAAACGGTGTTTCAACATACACTTAACGTTTATCAACTCTCTAAACATGGCAGCTTCAATACTAAACTTAAATTTCTTATAAAATTTAAGTAGGGAATTTTGAACAGAGTTATGACATTCAAAATAAAGTTGCGTGGTTCAGGCCTCAGTCTATTCATATTAAAATGCCAAATAAATAACCTGACTGCTGAGAAAATGGCCACCAGTTGGAAACCTAAATTATATACGATATGTGCTTAGATTTTCCGACGGGGCTAAATTTACTTTTTTTGGGTACGGTTTTCCGGAGTACGAACAGAACACTGAAGATGGCAAACGGCCGAAACCGGTTTGTTCACAAACCAAATTTACCGAGGGTCGACGGAAAACCGTACCCCAAAAAAAGTAAATTATATACCTTTATAAAAGCACCCTTTATATATACTACATTTTTTTGTAATGGATTTTTAGGAATTGCATACAAATAATTTAATGAATTCTTTATTTTGCTTTTAGGAATATTTGCTCTACGCAATGAAAAGAATTTCGAATAATAGTGACTATTTCTTTTTTTGGAGGGTAAGTTACATTTTTACTTTTAAAGAAGGTTAATACTATTAATCTCCAAACTGGCAAAGAAATATTGGATATGAAACTTTTTAATTTTAATTTAAAAGGCTGAGAACAAACATACACAAAACAAGATTAGCAGCATAATTCTGATGTCCCTAAAACAAGAAGGAAATGTCTTATTTAAAAATTAAGGTTTTTTACAACTAAAGTTCAAATTAAGTTTCAATAAAGCATTATCTTTTGAGGAACACATGCTTCTTAGATAAGTTTTGCAAATAAATAAACATTTAAAATTTCGGTGTAAAACTTTAGTTCCCACAGTTGTGGTAAGATGTTGAAATGAGAGGCTATAAATAATGCCAGCTGAGTTAGAGATGCAAGTCGATCAACACCAAAAAACTAGTTAAATATTTATAAGACATTTAAGTGCAATTTCAATTTTTAATGGGGTATAAACTGTTGTTGCACAAAGATACGTGTCTATCGTATCAATATAGCTACTTAAAAAAGTTATAAAATTAAAAAAATGTATATACAAATTCATACCTGAAATATGCTCAATAGAAAAACTGCAATCAAGTATTGTGTGGCTGCTGTTTTAATTCCTTTAAGTAAACTTTTAATTTCATTATTATTTTCACATGTACGTTGCTGTTACTTGAAATCTGTTATTTGATTTTCTTTTAGCAACAAATAATTTATTCTTTCACCTAAAATACACTTTTTCACTTATGTACATGATTTTACTCGAACTTAGTAAAAATATTTGTGGATAGAAGTTGTGAAACACACACAAAAGGGCTTTTAGCCATTAAAAAGTTCTAAATTTTATAATGAAAATGAATGTCTTGTGGCATACAAATACTGACAATAACTATTTTTGTTATTTTACAGCAGCCCTTCATTTTGAGGATTAAAAAGCAAACAACAATAAACAGTTTTTGTTGTTTAAATTGTATTTTTCCACCAAGAACTTGATTTTATTATTTAAATAATAATTTATATAGTTTTATTTTGTTTATTTACACAACAAAACACTCGGTTGTAGTAATTGTTTTCTTATTAATTCATTATTGTGGTTAAAAGTTTAGTTTTAATTTAAGTAAATACATATTTCTAGTTTTTTCCTATTTTTTTTTAATATGCCTGCTTCCTTTTTAAAGTTACGTTGTTGAATGTTTTGTTGGCCACATGTTTCCATTCGTTTTATATTATATTTTTTATTTCGTTTAGTTTAATTTTTATATCTCTTTTCAGTAGTCACGAAAAGCTACTGTTAAATTTAGCATAATTATTAAAGTTAATTTTAACAGTTCCAAGCTTTAAAATAAGTTATTTTTAAGCTTTTGAAAATATCTATTCGAAATGCTGTTAAAATATATTTTTAGACTTTACAAGCTTTTAACACACCACAATAGAAGAAAGCACAGTGTCTATGATTAAATTTTAAGCAGCAATTTTTTTTTGAAATATTTGTTCAATTTGTAACAGTGAAAGTCGTGCCCTCGTTTTTACGTACACGACATTACTACTTTATTATTATTTTATTATTAGTTTTTTTTTAATTTTAAAATGAATTGCTATTATTACTATTTTTAATGTTATTATTTTTCTTATTATTATTACTATTCCAATTGAATTCATTCTTTAATTTACGACAAATTACTAGTATTATCCTATTTATGAATTATATTACATTATATTTATTTGTGAAGTACAAAATCAGATTTAAATTAATGGTAGGGACGTCGGAGCGCCACCTGTGAGTCAGGAATAACCAGATCATCAGTGCAGTGAGCTGTTATGCAGACCAAATCTCACAGCTGATAGTTGTCAGTCAACTATAACAAATAATGTGTGGATGTGTGAACGTGTGTACTCACGCGCAAGTATATAAGGCAGTACATTTTGTGAATTTATTTCAATTAACAAGCAGCTCGCCTACAGGTAAGAGGTCTTTTGGAGGAATTTTATATTCCGCATTAACTTCTTTTTAGCAGATAGCAAGCATATCGCCTGCAGATAAGAAGTCTGTTGGAGGAGTTTTATACTCCGCAATAATTCATCTCAGCAGATAGGAAGCATATCACCTGTAGGGTAGAAATCTGTTGGAGGAATTTTATATTCCGCAATAACTTCTTGTCTGCAGAGGAGGAATTTTATATTCTTCAATAACCTCTTATCGACAGTACCGCTGTAATTGGTGGGTTGACCGTGCGACTGATGCTGTTGCGGAATTTTATATTCCCTCAGTATTATTTAACACGGCCAAGAACTCCCAGCGATGACTGCTAGGTGTACCGCTTATTGTGCCGTCTGTACTGCTGCCGCCTGTATCGTAGTCGTCTCTACCGCTGCCGCTTGTACCACTACAAAGTATAGCCGCCTTTGCCGCTGCTACTACCTGTGCCGCTGACGCCTTCTTCGCAGTCGTCTTTACCGCTGCTGCCTGTACCACTGCCGCGGGTACCGCTACCAGATACAACCGCCTGTGCCGCAGCCGATTTTACTGCTGTCACCGACTCCGCATTCGACGATGTTGACCCCCCGTTCTTCGGCCACGATTCCCGACCGTCCACTAGCAACCATCAACCTTGTAAGAGTTAGCTAGATAAACTTGGTGATAAGTTTTAAAACGTGTATAAAGCATTGAGTGTCATTCCTTCCACAGACTAAGAAGGTAGGTAATAAACAAAATTGTAACGACCCTGGCCTCCGCTGTCGCTATCCCAGCAACTATGTTATAACAATTGTATTATCAACATAACTTTGAATTTACTGCTGAGAAATTCGATTTAATTATAAACAGTGTATTTTTGACGGAACTTTAAATTATAAAATTTAAATATTTTTTTGTTAAGCCAATATCTTTTAATAATTACAGTTAATTCAATTTTATTAATATTTTAATAAATAGTTTTTCCCAGCACAAGGTCTTTACTTTGGATTTGTTTATCAAGAATTTTTGATTCATTTACTAAACAGTTTTTCTCTTCTTAAGGTTCCACCCAATGGTAAGGAAAAGTATTAACGATATATATAAAATTTATTTATTTTTATAAAGACCTTTTGCTTCAAAAAAAAAACTTATTTATAAAAGAAAGCCTTTATACAGAAATTAAACAATTAATTTTCCGTATTTTTTTTTTTTTGATTATTTAAAAAAATTTATACACCTTTCTTTTCTAAACGATGCCACCAAAGTATGTGGCAAAATATTGGAAATACAATTTTTTTATTTAAAAAAAAAAATATTTTTAAGTTATTAAAAGGTCAATAAACTCTATTTGTTATTTCCAAGTTTAATTATTCCTAAGATCAATATAAAAAATTTACAGTTGAAAATAAGTTCGGACATATGGCCACCACAGCTGTTCCTGACTGAACGCCAAATTTTAAGTCTACTTTTCGAGCATGACTGTATGGCATCAGTAACACTAATAATATTGGTGTCCAAGACATCAGTAATAGCTGGTTAATTAGATTACACCAGTAACTTTACTAAACCCCATAGGATATAAGCGTGGTGTACGAAATTACATTTTCAAAAACAATAAATCATGATTGTGGTCGTTATATAATATAACGCCATCCTATTTAATCACATTTCTCCTGGATTATCGTCATTTGGCGCCATTTAAAATCTCGGTGCAGAAGCGATTTTTTATAACCGTAATGTAATAAGGTACAATGGTATTATCAATGTGTAAATCACAGCAAACCATGGCTAGAACTCTTTTGCCTTGTTACATGCGGCGATTTATTTTATTAACAACTTTGTTAAGCCAAAATTAAGAACCATCGCTAAACAATTAATTGATGGCTGAATTGATGACTGATTTTTAAAGTTAATCTTGATAATAATATATTGTATTGTAACAGGGTCAGTCTATTAATGATAATGACTTGTTAGATTAAACTGATGACTTACAAGCTCAAAGATTTTGTAATAAATAAATTATATTATAAAGGGTTTTTTAACAAGAAGTTTGTTTTCTAAAACAATTTATTTAGATTAAGATGATTCAAATTTGTATTGTATTATGAAGAGAAAAGTTCGGCAATTATTAATGAAAAACGATATCTGGCAAATGTCCATCACAACCACGCTGACAGATATGGATTCTTTCAGCAAAGTTTTTAATCACTTTCTGGCATAATGGAGGTTTTACTTCGTTTTTCACATCACGAATTTTGCGTTCTAAGGCTGAAACCGTTTCGATTGGCTCCGTATAGACTCTGTCCTTAATACAGTCCCGACAAAAAATAATTCAGTGGGTTAAGCCACTAGATCTGGCTGGCCACTTAACAGCTGATTATCGTGAAATTATCCGATCGGGTAATTTGGTTGGCAATAAATTAAACGTTTTATTGGCTATGTGACATGCGGCACCGCCCTATTAAAACCACATGTTAATGATATCCACATTGTCAGTAATAGTCCAAAGTTAAGTTATAAGCATTTTGGATTCTCAACTATCGCTCTAGGATTTTCAGAAGCCCATATGCGACAATTTTGTTTGTTGACATATCCAGACAAGTGAAAATTAGCTTCGTATGAAAAATGTTTTTTTTTCAGAAAACCAGCCGATTGTTTCTGAATGAATCTAGGTATTGTCAATGGTCGGCGTTAACTCCTGCACTGATTGAACCGTATAAGACTTCAAAGTCAAATCCTTACGCAAAATTCGCCATATGATCGTTTTGGATAACCAATTGAGGAATTGACAAATTTGGATCTGCTTCAACACTGTGGCCCACGGCTGCGCTGTTTTCAGTTGAACGACACGATCGAACACGCGTTGGTATTCACACATATTGTATCGAGCCTGTCGACTCAAATTTAACGACCAAATTCTTGGTTTCAGAAGAACGATTATCTTGTCTGGGTGCAATATAATCACATTACTTAGAAACATTCTCCTATGACCCTTCATGTCGCTGGTATTATCCAAAATACCATTTATATCATAGTGTTTCTTTTTGAACTTTTTAAATCCGTTAAACAAGGATGTATTCCAACACTGATTTCTTTCTTCACCCTAAACCAAAATTTTTCAAAGTTTTTATTTTCTTAAGAGGCGCGCACGGATAACACGATTTTTTATCTATCGATCTTTTCATATAAATCCTTGGCCATAATCTATAATTCCTTAATCGCATATTTACTTTATGAGAGTGGTTAAAGAGACATTTTTGCAATTTTTCCAATTAGGAAAAGCCTTTTTTTGCAAATAATCTTTTAAAGCCAATTTTTCTTTTTAATTTGCAAATTCAAGGGTGTTTTTATAAAGGTATGGAACTTTGAAATGGAATAAAAAAAGATGACTTTTTTAATTGACATGAAATACTCTTTATGAGAAAGATAATCTTCTGGCACTGTAAATTAAATATGAATAGGACATAGGCGAATCTGGAAGTCATATTTTCGAAACAACTTTTCAACATTGGTGACCGCATACCGGAAATAACGCAGCAAAGTTTGCTGTTCAAGTGGTCTGTAATAGAATTAAATAATTGTTATTTATTTATTTAGCGAGCTAGCAGTCCACCTCGCTTAATTCTATTATTATTATTATTATTGCTTTGGAAAATATTCCTCCTTATACTTATCAAATGTTCTTAAGCTAAAATGTGGATTAATAATTTGATAATATTTTGTTAAATCATTTTCCCAGGCAGAATATTAAGCGTGGCAACCACAGCGAGTATCAGTGAGGTTATGTGTACTCAAATTTACGATGTAATACATTTGTAAGCTTACTCACAACTAAATTGTTGGGCATTGTCCAGGAGCATTCCCAACTTTATTTATAGATGCATGTTTGCCTGTACGCACTTAAAATATAACACTCTGTACGGTTGGCAGGTTTGTAGCAAATACATAATTATTGATCGCTGCTTTTTTTTTGTTTTAAATGCTATAAACAAATCTACTAAATATTTTCTCAAACTCCTTTTTTTATTTGAAAGTACAATCCTTCCGGTTAATAATGGAAAATAATTTCATTCATATGGCTGCATCGGCTAGCCATGCGATCGGTCCAATTTTTAAGCACATTATCGATTCTGTGCAGTTTTATTTCACCAATGGCTTCACGAATATTGTCCTTTAAAGCGTTATATGTCTCTGGCTTGTCGGCGTAACATTTATCTTTGACGCCACCCCACAAATAATAGTTCAACGGCGTCAAATCGCAGCTGTGCAACTGATAAAGCAATCTTCAACAATAGGGCGCAAAACATCGAGTGTAGCTGCGGCTGTGTATCACGTAGCGCCGTCCTGTTGAAACCAAATGTTGCCAAAATCCTCCTTTTCAATTGTGAACAAAAATTCGTTCAACATGGCCCGATAATGATCGCCATTGACTGTACCGGCCACTTCTTGCTCATTTCTGAAGAAAAATGGCCCACACCGCCAAACAGTGATTCGTTTTGGGTGCGTCAATGTATGCGTGCGGGTTTTCTGTGCCCCAAATGCGACAATTGAGCTTGTTTACATACCGAGCATCATCTGAAAAGATGATTTTTTTTGCAAAATCGGCATCTTCTGTAAGTCGATCGTTGGCCCACTTAGCGAAGCGAAAACGCATTGTCTGGCCTCTTGACTTCAACTCCTGAACCAATTGGACTTTTTATGCAAAATTCGTCTGAATGATGGCTCTAAAATGTTCAATTGTTGAAAACGACTGTGAATTGATGTTGATGGTGCTTCACGCACACTTTCTGCCACAGCAGCCATATTCGCGGTTCTACGCACTGTTTTTGGCTTTTCACGCTTTGGTTTATCGATGAGGATAAACCAATATAACGAACATACGGAGCTGACGGTGCTACTCTTCTTCCAAAATTCGTACGCAATTTTCGCGCACATTCTGCAACATTTCAAAGTAATGTCGCAATATTTCCCAGCGTTGTTCAAGCGTATACACAACCATATTCGTTCAGCGGAAGGATAAAACTAATTATCTGTCAAATCAAACATGAGTTACTATTATGTTGCGCGTTAAACCATTTAGTTAATGATTGGATACACAATCACAAGAATCACTACACTGTACCGGTACAAGTGACTATGCATGCACGCTGCAGGTCAATCATTTCGGGCTTTTCGGCATAGAAAAATCTAGCGACATTAAATCACAAAATTTTGGAGGCCAAATTATAGATCAAAAAGTGAAACTGTGCGGTTAGCACGTGTTTTCTTCAATTAATAAAAGGTAACGCCAGCTGCATGGCATATTGCGCCGTCTTGTTGAAATAGCAGTTCCTGCACAGCATGGTTATTCACTTGATGAAAGAAAAAGTCAGTAATCAGGACTCTATTGCGGTCACTAAACAGCAACGTTTTTAAAGAATTGCAGCCGATAAAGCACACTTAACAATAAATTTTTCTGGATACAACTCTGTCTCGAAAACCACTTGAGTATTATCATCACTCCAAATTCGGCAGTTTTGTTTAGTTCTCACCTACTTCGAATAAAATTATACTTTATGCCAAAGAGTAAAACGCTCATAAAATCGAAAATTAAAAGAAATTTTCACAATTTGGAAACGTTGTTCAGGCTTCAGTATATTCATGTTGACAAGACAAACCAAGCTCAACATGAATCAGGTGATGCCGATTGTTCTATTTTATCCAAGATAAATTATCCATAATAAAATATTACATTTCTGTAGTGTTAATAATACAATAAAAGAATATTTTCAGAGAACACGTTTATTTAATTTTTTTTACAACTTCATTATTGAGCAACATCTGTTTCAATTTTTTCTTTGTATTGTTGCTATTGCTTCAACGAATGTCCTTTTTATAAACCAACATTTACATGCAACACTATTTGCACTTTATTATTTCCATTTAATATGAAAAGGAAAAAAACAGTAAAACAAAATGAAATACTTTGCATGCAAATTGCAAAAACCAATTTATTTGAAAGTAATTTGCATAAAAAAATAAAAATAGAAAATCGAACAATAAAAAAGTTACATTATGAAAGCATTGAAAGCCAAGCCATATTATAATTATTTTATTTTTTAACGGCTGTAAAAAAAACAATTCGACCTTGCATTAAAATAAAGAGTGTTTAGTTTTTAGCAGTTTCTTTTATTAGCAATCGAAACGCAGTAAAATTCACATCTAAACACCAATTTGTCTACCTTTGATTTCCAAAGTTAGATATATTATTCTGTTATTTTTTAGAGTTCAAGGACCTTTACACAACTTTTAATGAATTGATATTTTTTTTTTTGTTGATTAAGACAATTTTATTCTTTGGAATTAATTTTTAATTTAATCTAGTTTATTTTGTGCCTTTAATAAATATTTTACAATATTCTCACAAAATATTTATTTTTTAAAAAATATATTTAAAATATATTACTGCGGGAGAAAGCATATCCATGTTACCATTTTACCACTGCTCATGTGTTGGTTTAATGAAAACTCCCATTAAATCCTTTTGGGTAGAGGTATAAGACTCTAAAATTGTCTATACACAATTTTAGGTAAAATCCACTGATGATCTAAATTAGTAGTAGTGTAATGGCCAGTAATACATTTCGAATATATTATTTTTTGATTAATAAATATTTTATGAGAATATCATAAACAATTTTTTGATTTATTTCAACTTTTAAAAAGTTTTACGAATATTGTAATTTCGTGAATACAACAGCTGAGAAATTTATCTGCAATATCATCGAAAATACTACAAAAAATTTAAATTATCTTCGAAAAAAAAATCGTTATAAAATAAATTTTTAGATTTCTGAATTAAGACAAAAATTCTTTATTAATTTAATTAATTTATTAATTTTTAAAGTGTTAGCAATTACTTTGAAAGAGAGACCATTTATTTAGGAGTAACATAAGGAATGAATACTGCATGACAGATACAGATAATTTGTTTTTTCTTACAATTTCTTTTCCAATTTTTAAATAGTCAAATTATTATTGCCTTAAATGAGAAAATTTTCTAAAATGAGGTATTATAAAGGAACAAAATTTTAAATGTTTTCAATGACTTTAATAATCCTTTCCACAAATTTTCGAGTTTTCAAGTTATACAGTTGAAGTTTAATCAAAAACCCCAATTTTTAAACTATTAGCACAACTATTAGTACGCGCTTACTTAACGACTGATAATAATTTCGTTTATATTAAATTTTCTCTAAAAATATAACATCTGGCAATCCCTTACATATCTATCTCTAACGATAAAAATCCAATCTTTTTGTTGTTATTCGTGCGTGTATGATAAACACAAGTAAACAACGTTACCTCTACCATACGCAAAATAGTGTGTGTGTGTGCGTATGTGTGTATAAAGAGAATCAGAAAACAATTAGGTAAGACCCCTTTCAGACAGGCAAATTTTACTTTGCAAAGTTTTGATTTTATGTGAGAGCAAGGGAGAAAGCATGATTGAGAGTACAGACTTTGATATACTCGCAAAGTTGCTTTGTTTTTCTTTCGTCTCTTATACACAGTTGTACTTATACACAGATTACATTACAGATTACATTGACTAAAACAAAATTTGTAAAAGAAAACTTTTTGTGTTTGAACACCAAAGAAAGTTTAAAAGAAAATTAAAAAAACTTTGTCAAAGTAAAATTTGCCTGTCTGAAAGGGGTCTAAGACATATTAAGCGACCTTTGTGGTTGCATTGGTAGATGTGTATGTTTGGCGTTACGATCGCTAAGTTCAATAGATTCATCCTAGCAAGGACACTCGTACAAAGAAAAATCAACAGTTGCTGCATAGGAGGCGATAACGTAAAAAAAGTTTGCATACTTTCCGGGGTCCGTTAATAGACGGATTACTCTAATTATTGTGTCTATCCCAGTCAGATAAGTTGGCGATAGCGTCTCCATAATAATATATAAAAATAGTTATAATAGTTATAATAGTTTAGAAATACGTAGCAGTTATGGCTGTTGGGTAAAGACGCCTGGGTTACTTAGCAACAAAAAAGATTGTTAGTAAAAGTATCTGTCTGATTTTTTATAAAATTAATTTTTTTACAAAAAAACTTTGACATGAATTTTTTTCCAGTAATATTGTAACTGATAAAAAATTATGTTAAGAAAAGCTATAACCGATAAAACTTTTTTATAGAAAAATTATGAGTAGTGAAAATTTTCTATAGAAAATTACGACTGATGAATTTTTTGTTACAGAGAAAGTATGAGTCATGCAAAATTTTCTGGAAAAAAATATGAGTGATGAAAATTCTTTTATAGAAAAATTATAGTTAATGAAATTTTCTGTGACCGATGAAAAATTTTAACATTATGACTGTTTTGTAATTTTATAGAAAACTTTCTATAGAAAAACAACGTGCTATGTAATTTTTTTTATAGAATAGAAGAAACTTTTCTGTATTCTGTATTACATTAATTAATTTTATGGAACAATTATGAGATATAAAACTTTTCTACTGAAAATTTAGGATATGAAATTTTTTTTTTGTTTTTTTCTAAAGAAAATCTTCTATAGAACAATTATGAAAAAATTTTGATGAAATCTTTTTACAGAAAAAATTCTATATAAAAATTAAGAGAACTATAACTGATGATAATTTTCGAAATTTTTTTATGCAAAAATTATGAGTTATAAATATTTTCCGCAGAAAAATTATGACATGAAATTTTTTAGCGTAAAGTTTCTATACAACAATTATAAATTATGCTGAATTTTTTTTAATGGAAAAATTATGCTAGATAAATGGTTTTTACAGAAAAAGTTTGAGTAATGAAACTTATTAAATAATGATTGATTAAATTCTTTTATGATCATGATTATGTTATGATGAAATTTTTTAATAGAAAAATTATGATAGATAAAAGCTTTTTACAGAAAAAGTTTAAGTGCTTAAATTCTTTTATGACTTAGGAAAATTTTCCATAAAAAATTACTTTTGATAATAGTTTTTATAGGTGATATGAAGGATAGTTGCGCGAGTTAGAAACATACGTTTACAAACCTAGACATCGAGTAGTTAGTTTACAACTCCCCGATGTAACCCTGTGGGGATGCGTGAATAAAGGCACAATGAATCACATGTTGGTATTACCAATTATTATTAAAAACATTAGAATATTACTAAAACTCAAAATTATTTATTTGCATTTAAAGGGCTCTACATATTCATTGCGCAAACCTTATATTTATGCTTTCGTTATATTCGAAATGCCGTTATTTTATAACACATATATTTTTATGTTAAATTTTGAAAGAAAAATTTCGTTATGCTAATATATAGATATATATATATATATATATATATATATATATATATATATATATATATATATATATATATAAATATATATATATATATATATATAAAAGCTCGGCTGAAAAGCTTTTGTAGCTTGTATGATGTCGTTAAATGTTGTATTAAAAAACTTCAAAACATGATAAATAAAATAACATTTAAAGTTAAAAAATAATTCCGGAGCAGTATAACAAGGGCTGAAAGATTATATCAGCTGATCAAAGTACAGTCTTAATTTTTCTTAAAAAAATAAAAAATATCTAATAAAAATATTAAATTTAAATATTTTTTAGTAGTTAATTATTAAGAACTAGGTCAATATTTAATAAAAAAATTTTAAAAACTTTATGTATGTATGTATAGTTATTAAAAATTTTTTCAATTTGTTTTATTGCTTTTATTGTTTTTTGTTTGTTTTGTTTTTTTGAAAAATTTTTGGATTTTTTTTAAATTCGTTAATCAAAAAATTTGTTCAATTTTGATTAATTATTTTTATATTCTTCTTTTTTGTTTATCCTGATGATGCCAACCAATGGTTTGGCGAAATAATGAAAAAATAATAAAAAATAAAGCTTTTAAAAGTTTTTTATTAAATATTGACCTAGTGCCTAATAATTAACTACTAAAAAATATTTTAAAAAGTCAAATAACTATAAATATTAAATTTAAATATAAATTATTAGGTAATGTTTGATATTTAAAAAGGGATTTCAAAGTAAATTTTTAAAAATATCGAACGCTATCTTCTTTTTGCTGTCCTTTGCATAGAAAATGATGAATATAATTCGTAAAAAATACAAATCCATAAGTATTTAATAAAATAAAAAACAATTATTTTCATAAACAAAACAAAAACTTTATCAGAACTTTAAAGATACATTTAAAAGAAAAATAAAACTTAAATTTAAATTTGGAGAAATGTTCGGTTAAATGAAAATTATAATTTATTCTATATGATACTAAAAGCAATAATAATTTAATTCAGTTCTAATATTAAAACACATTTTGAAATAATTTGTATATTACATCCGCATTGCTAAAAGCATCTGTAGCACACATTTTTTAATTGAATGCAACAATTAATTATCACTCATACGCCTTGTTAAATATGCATCCATGTTGCATTTTGCGAATACTCATTTTTTTTTAATGTGCTCTTTCCTTAAACTAAAAGCTTTTTGTTCTCTTTCTTATGCTTAAATAAAATTAATTGTCCTCCTCTATTACATTTTTCGCTTTTGCGCACATAAATTGTTTACATTTTGTTTGTTTTTCTTTTCATTTTTTACATTTATTTTTTCATTTACTCTTTTTCTTCTTTTCTCACTAATTAACCGACAACAAACATTGCAGAAAAACAAAAAGCAAATAACACAAAAAAAAACAAACAAATAAACAAAATGAACGGGAACTTAAAGAACATAGCATGAAAGATACAAATGATAATATAATTTACGAATGTGAGCATAAAAGTGACCTCAATAAAACACCACGAATATTGGTAAGTGTGAAAGTGTGGTTTTGTGACGTAGTTTTCTTCTTAACATATTAAATATGTTGACACCTACAAACTCATATACATAAATATAACTGTATTTACTGTAGTCAACGCATTAAATACTTCTTCCATTATAAAGGTTTTTTTATTTTTTACGTTAATTGAACATTTTTATTAAATATCCGTGATCAGCAAAAACAAAAGCAATTTATAGCGTAACTAAAGCATTATCCACATTGTCATTTGTCTATGTAGCTTTACTTAAAACTATAGATACATCAAAAACTCAAATGACTATATGAGTAAAGTCAAACTACAGTTTGTATAAAAAGTATCTCTATATGTGAAAAATTAAAGTATGTTTTAAAACTCTTAATATTAGTGGCAATACTAAAGACTATCAAGTTTTATACTTGAAATATTGCCAGTTATTGTGTAACGGTAGGCAGCCATAATTTGTTTTCTTGCTTTCTGCTCGTGAGATACTAATGAACAATTGTAGTTATAATTAAAATTTTCTTATGTATCACATATAGGCGAAACCAAAATATTTAAAGGTTTTTAACTTCTAAGCAAAATTTTTTTGTATTAGAAAAACAATCACTATTTTCGTCACAGGCGTTTCTACTGCAGCACTGGCTAAATTTATTTTATGCAAGCTGAAATTACTTGGTATCTTGTCAGGCACGTATGTTTATTTGATTTGTATTATAGTCGTCCAGTTCCCTGCACCAGGTGTCTGCACCAAGTCATCACCGGTATACACTAATTGTCTCTCTCTCTCTCTTTCTAATCTAGATTCAGAAGGGCTTATAATCCTGTTTACAACAACTATTCGAAAACTTATATTTTTCTTGATATGTAAAGCTAGTGGGATTATAATACAAGTTAGTACAAAGGAGCCATGTGACACCGGGGGTAAAAGGGAGTGCAGTTCCCTAAAAGGCTTGCAGGAGCCCACTGACAACACCACTTTATTTTCACGGGAATTAGTAAGCCCCCAAAGTTCAGCTTTTTGAATTGTTATCCTTTCAGCTGTTCTCTGACTGATTATTGAAGTTGGCCCTTCGAGAGCAACGTGATGGTTGTGGTTTCGCGGCCCTCTTTTGAGTTGGGTGGGTCGGATCATTCACAATGAACACAATGAATGGTCCTGGCTCAGTGAGCATGTTTTTGGTTGTGTTCTGAAATTATATTAAGCTTGAATGTATTCTGGACCTTGAGTTGGATAGTCTCAACCTCATCAGCAAGTAATGAGGACTACGGCCTGCTCCGAGGTCTCGGAGTAACGACCAGGAGTGACTGGACGATAGATGTATCCGAAGGCTTCCTGGGTCGTGGGTGACTCTAAAATTCATCCACAGTGGTATGATCCACCGGCATGTTATGGCTTTACATAACTAAGTACTGACGTAAATCTTATCACGCATACAAGTAAGTAAGTAAGTAAATATTAAATGCCGTGTCCGATTTTTCTGTTTTATCGCAAACATATCACACTGATTTGTTTAGTCTAATTCAATATTTTTAATGTACAGAAGCAATATCATTATGTGTTAGCTTTCATGATTATAATAGATGGACAAATTTAATGTTAGGAAGTAAATTGTCTATCAAATGATTAAATATCAAGAATTGAGCTTTCATCGTTTGACATTTATTTAATAAATAATTTGAAAATTTTAAGCATGAAACTTTACAATCTTGTGCAAAGAATTTTTTTAAAAATTTAAGACAATATGGTCACAGTGGCCGTAACCTAACAAGGTATTAAGAATGAGTCAGGAGCAACGTTCGCTAGTGAGAAATAAAGTTCAACTAATGCAAGAATTAAAGCCGAACGTTTGTGAAATAGTTCATTCAAAAACTGAACAAAAATAACGCATTTTTCAACAAAATCATTTTCAATGAGGCGGTTATTTAAATAAACAAAACTGTCGTAATCCGACTAACAAAATGCACTAATAGTCCTTCTATTACATCCAAAGATAGTAGTGACCCTATGGTACAGCTTTAGGTCGGGTGGCATAATCGCCCCACATTTTTTGGAAATTGAGCAACGAACATCGTAACCATATTATATTATTTACTATTTAATATCAGTGACGTTTAGTCTAAACAAGCCACACAGCCACCCAATTATTGTATGAGAAATTTCCCATTGGCGTAATTTCTCAACTTTGCGATGTCAATTAGCCGCCTCGTTTTTGTGATTTAACACCGCAGAATTTTTTTCCCTGGAGTCGGGTTTACGTGAACAACCTATAAATAACTAATACCTCGAAAGATGAAATTTGTGCTTCATTGATGATGTAATTGAAGCTTTGTTGCATAATATGCTTTAAAATTTTAGGAAAAGAAAGTGTGTTTGCCGTGGTTCTAGAGGTAGAAATTTGCCTAATACTATGATCCATTATTAATTCCAATAATTCTACTTTAGTTTGGTATCAACATAATTGTAGGTTCCAAAAAATTATGTGTTTTAACTTTATTAACTTCCTAACCTCAAATTTGGCCACGGTTATTCATACTGATTTTCGTCGTAATTTTTTAACCGCAGCAAAACCACTTTAGCTCGCAAACTGAAAACGGTATATCGTTTTTCTAAGATATAGAATCTCTCATACTTTAAAGAAAATATACAAACATTTTAATTAAAATGTGACTTTCCTGGTTCAGAATAAATTTATTCATAATTTTTACCTTTGAGTCACTTTATGTCATAAAATAAGTACCGGAAGCTTGTAGAAGATGAAAATGTCCTTAAATTATAATTATACTTTATGCTTTTGTTTAGCCATTTATTTTCTAATTAAATCATAAATTAACCTCATACTTTAAGTGCTCGTTTGCATAAAATCAAAGAAACGCAGAGTTTCTTTAAGCAGCTACTTGGAATGCAGTAATTAAAAGCAGAAACTTTGAAGAAAATGTATGCAAATAAAATATAACGAAAAGTACTTAGCTGAATGCGTTATATTAAAGCATCTTGAAGTATTTAATGCTTTATTCTTAATTTTCATTCTTTTCGTTGTTTGAAGTTGGACAGCAACGCTGCAGTTAAATTTTTAATAAAAAAATACTTTGTTTTTGATTTTGATCTCGATTTAAAAATTTTTAATTTTTTCGAAATATTTATATAAAATATCTTCATTTCAAAATTATTTTTCAACTTTAGTAAAAGAAAAACAATCAAAGCTACTTACATAATCCGATGACATGCTTCTGCATGATGGTGAGTGCATGTCACGGACTGTTCTTCGGATTCGGTGGAGTCATCACGCAAGGTGGCAACTCCAAGTGGTAATATTGGTATTATAGCAGCTGTTGCAGCTGCTGCTGTTGCCGGTGGGCCCGCCACTACAGCTGTTGGTGTTTTAGGAGTAGCTGGTAGTTGTGGGGGTAGCGCTGATGATGCCGCTTGTGTGGCGGCCTTTGAACCAGTTGTTGCCTGCGGTGAAGGTGTAGTACTTAATGGCTTCTATAAATTGAAAAAAAAACAAACATTTTCTGTTCAGTAATACCAAATAAAAATTTATTCTATTTAAAAAAAAGATTTCAAACTCAAAAAATTAAAAACACTTTTCTTTCTCTCACTTTTAATTCAAGCGCTTCAACTGTAGAAAATTGTCGTTTTCGTTCGTAGAGATTTTCTCGTTCTATAGAGCGACTGCGAAAAGCTGGTGGTAAACCACGATCTGGCGGTGTTGCTATTATAGGTGTTGGTGCACTACTACTGGCTTCTAATTCTTGCTGTTCCTGATTTTTCTGTTGAACTAACTGTTGTTGTGCCTGACCTGATGTTGTCGGTGGACTTTTTTCACTTGTTTGTTGTTGTTGTTGTTGCTGCTGCTGTAAATGATATTGATGTTTTTGTTCTTCTTTTTTCTTCTCACGTTCCTGCTGACGTCGTATTTCAAAATCCAACAAACGCGCTTCACGAGTTTCTTTATCTCTCTGTAAAAACAAACGTGTAAATTAAAAATTTTCATAAATTTTTTTTTAATAAATAAATATATTAATAAATATATTAATAAACGAACATGTCAGCTTTTAGGAAAAACAAAAAACGCAGCAAAGCTATGTAAAAGGAAATATTTATCACACCCAGGAATGTTTTAAGTTTAAAAAAAATAATTTAATATTAAAAATGTAATTTATTTAATGCGAATAAATATAAATTTTCTTAAGACAGAAAAAGATCTAACTCCATCTAAGCTTTTTCCGGATAAGAGCTCGAAATGTTAATTTTGAATGCTGGTAGAAAGTAAGGCACGGCAACAGTATGGAAGTTAATTCTACTATTTAAACACTATTTTTGTTTGTTTCATTGCACAGGTGCAGATAAAAATGCTCATTTAAGAGCAGAATTGTCATCTGAACCAGAATAATTAAAATAATTTAAGTTTTGTTTGAACGAATTAAATTTTTAAATTAAAAATAACAATTTATTCGAATGAGTTTATTCGAATATTCGAATATTTTTTTTCAAAATAGCTTTTTAAAGTTCTTAATACTACGTCATATTAAGTAATCTAATTAAATGAAATTATAAATACATGTATGCAACACAACAAGCTTTAATATGACGTTAGCATAAATCGGTTTATTTAATATATAGTATCAATACATGTTTTAATACTTGTCTTTTATTGATAATTTTTTTAAATTATTTTTTCTAAATAATTTTTTTTATTAAATCTAATATTGTTTTTATTCTTAATTCCTTCTAATATTGCATTTGAACAGGACAAAATTAACTTTTTTTCTAATAATTTGAAACTTCTTTTAGTTAAAAGTTTCATGCTAGAAAATTGTAAACAAGCATTTGTTTGAAATCGAAATAACCATCCCTTAACCTTTTCACATTTTTTTAATAATTTAATCTTTGAATTAAATAATGAACTGTATAGAAAATAAAAAAAAAGTACTAATAATAACTGTTGCTGAAGCTGTCCTTTTTTTATACATGTTTATATACAACAAAATGTTTTTGGAAACAATTTTTACCATGAACTGAACTTATTTTTTGCACAATTATAAATAACAACAAACAAATTTAAAATGAAAATGATAATTAGATTTTAAATCGTACTTAGCTTTAAGGTTAGTAAATTTTTTAATCCTGCAGAAATTGTTAAGCAACTTTAATTATTCTGTTTGAAGAATCTTATCAATAATTAGTGGTGTCAACATCACAATTTAAAAGAATTTTTTTGTTTCTATTGTGCTCACAATTTCTTTTTCTCTTTTTGTTCTTTTTTTTAATTGTAACCAGGTACGTTTTACTGCAAATAAATATCCAACTAAAACATTTCGTGTCACTT
Source organism: Trichopoda pennipes (assembly GCA_030448955.1). Classification (NCBI taxonomy): domain Eukaryota; kingdom Metazoa; phylum Arthropoda; class Insecta; order Diptera; family Tachinidae; genus Trichopoda; species Trichopoda pennipes. The sequence continues at coordinate 10,288,154 of JASKUP010000023.1, forward strand.
CTCATAGAGTTTCTTCTTACAGCCTTTTTCACAAAATTCTAAACAGAGTGATTAAGGGCTCTCACAAAACGAAAGGACAGCAGCATTTATTTTGAACCTAGCAACTTATTTAAGCTTAAAGAGGTGGTTTTTGAAGATTTTGATCGTTAATGCATAGTTTGGATATTAGAAAAAATAAAAAAAAAATCTACAGCTTTGTAATGAAACTTTTAAATACTATACCACTGCTTAGTGGTTAATGGCACTGAATTAATTAAAAGTAGGACGAAGTGTTCTGGAACTACTTTTTACTTTTACTTTTTTTTAAGCTGATTTGAAAAAAAAAAACTCTTTGTTAACAGTAGACTTTCGACTTTATTAACAGTTGACTAGCTGTCTTAAGTATTTGATGAAAGAAAATTTCTATTTTTGTCTTGTTAAAAAAACGAGGCTGTTTTACAAAGCAGCCGTTGCCGCCGGTCATCATTAGAGTGTTAAACTTATCAGAAAAATTACATCTATTAAATTACGAAATAGTTTCAATATCTATTGATGAAGAAAATTTCTATGATTATCATTCCTTAGTAATAATAGTACAAATCGTATAACTTTTGTTTAAAGTCTAACTTCGAAAAAAAAATTATAATTATACCTTGTAATTTAGCGCGTCTTGTTCTTCTTTTTTTGCTTCTCGTTCACAGCGCTGACGATCGCGCTGCTTTTCCTCGTCCGTTTGCGATGTTTTGCTGTCTGTAAAATATTGAAAGAATATTATTAATCTAAAGGAAAATTTATTACATTTCTTTTTTAATTTATGATTTTATAAATTACTCAAGCCAAACGAACAACTATTTTTTAACATGCGAACTTAAAATATTTTTAACTATATTGAATAATATTCTGAACGTATTTCTTAAAGTTAATGGGAAGAAGGAGTTTAAAATTATTCATTTTTTAACAGTTTGTAAAGAAAATTGTTTTGAAATTTTGTTTTATCATTCATAAGTCATGCAGAAATGCAAAATAAACAAATAAAGTTTTATATATTTATATGTTAATACACAAATATGAATGTTTAGTATGACAAAAAAACTATATAATTATCTTTATAAATTTCCTAAAATATATGATAACCATTTTATCATAAAATTGTAGTTGCAAGACAATTATGAACTAGAAAAACATTTTGCTTTGAATAAAATATTAAAATATTATGCTTATAATCCTTATCTACCTAAATACTTTTCTATCTATCTATCTATTTATTAGTTTAGCGATCGGTTTATTAATTCAATTGAACATGGCACATCCCTGACAAAGTAAATAATTCACTTCCTTTAAATTGCAGTGGATTGAAGCTTTGATTTACAAAGAGTTTTTCAACAAGAAGTTCTGTGTTCTAAAACAAACAATTTAGATTACAATGATCAAAATTTTTATTGTATTACGGCAATTATGAAAAAAATGATATCTGGCACCATCTATTAATTACTATTATGGATTCTCCTGGATAGTAAAGAAATGGGATGCTATGCACCATTTGATCAAGTCTAAAACCTTACTACTTCTTGGGCTTGGGCACGAAAATTCTAAAGGTAACTGTGAGTGTGATCACTGATCATTTCGCCATTAGGGCCAAAAGGATTAGATTGATTAACCGTACATTAAACTTCTTTAAGATGTACGGGGACGAAAAACGATTATAAGCAATTAAATTATATGTAACTGCCTGGTATTGGAGAGTAACATGCTTAGATGTTTACGCGATAGGCTTAGTATTAACTGTGATTAAGGTAGTCAGGTGGCTAAAGGATGGGCTATAGAGCAGTTTCCAGCCCATGAACGGAGGTATCCTTCTGAAATAATAATATTGGAAGACATATTCCCAAAATAATGTTAGCGAAAAATTCTCTCAAACAAGTAAATTTAAAAAATATTTAAAAGGTAATCACAGTGTTTTTTTTTGCTAAAAAAAATCCACAAAAAACACATTTATTTTTATACATTATAATTTGTTCGTTAAGCCCTCATCCGAACCAAAATATTTTCAAAAAGACTTATAAGCCAAATTCTTTATTAGTTTAAAGTACTTCTTCATTCCATCCCACAATACCTTAATTTCTATGTACCGGTATTTATAACAATTTATCGTCTTATAGCTTACTTTAAATTCATTGAAGGTTTAAATTGCGACATGTAAAACAATTTGTTTTAATTAAATTATATTAACATCATTAACTTACATTTGGCATGTTGTTTTCTATTGTTTAAATTGGTGCGAACAATCATTAAATAATTTGATAGTTTTGGAGGTGGTGACATGTTGTTTCTCTTAACTTATAGTACTGAGATTAAATACAAACTTGTTCCTGAACAAACACTTTCTTAAAAACGTCCTTTCTTAATAATTTTCAAAGTTAAACTGAAATGGCATTTATTTATTTTAAAATCGTGTTTTTTTCTTTTTGCTTACAAATACAATGTTTTGTTAGTTTATACTAATAAAGACATGATACTCTTTGATATTAACCACTAAAAGCTGAAGGTATTTTAAGTTCATTAGCGAGTTTGAAATAATATGAAAGCGAAATTTCAAAGACATTTAAGAAAATAAATAAATGAAATTAATTTTAATTAAAACTAATTTTAATTTAAAAAAAATGCCTGACAATTTAAGTCATATTCGAAAAGAGAGAAAATACATGAATGGATGGTTTCGAAACAACCATTTTTGTCAAATTGATAAATGTTAGTAATGTAAAACCAAGCTTTAGCGATTAAGAAAATGCATTATTTTCTATCTATAGTTGATTTTGCACTTTTTCTAAATAAATGACATAAAAATATGTGAACCTGAGCATGCGAGTTTTGTTTTCATTTTTAAAAATTTGCTGGATAGCACAAAAATTATCATAGCACCACTTACTTGACAGCAATGAAAATACTATTAAAGTCAGCATCTACTGTAGCGCAGAAAGAAAACGTACAAAACAGAACGTAAAAATAAATGGAGAGGACAAGCAAATAACTTTAGGTTATGAGTAAATTTTTTTCGAGTTAAATAGCCATGGATTATTATAAAATCTTCCTCAGATTATTTCACAATTAGCTTCTGCCTACCAAGAAATATTTGAAAAGCTAATTGATTAAATATATGTATCGCAAGGACTTCCTAACTGTATTGCACGGCCTAATAATTTGATTAAGGCATTGATTATTGCAGAAATTAATCACTTTATTAAACAATGAGCACATGATCGAAAGCTTATAAAAAAACTCTACATTTTTCCTAAATTAACCTTAATTGTCAAAATTGAAACAGGAAGTCTCAACTTCCCAAGTTTTATATACAAAATTTTCTATTACGCCAAGGTATTAATCAGATGAATGATATGCTCAATCATGATCTTGCGGCGACTGGGGTCGTATGAATAGAGTCGATTTTAATGCCCGTAAGATGCAATGTTGCATGCTTATGCATAGATCTGTATTTGGAAATGGTGCTGCACCTGTTACTACAGGTGACATAGGTATTCCGGAACCAGAAGCTCTTGTTGTTTTTGGCATGAAAATTCAGTGTGATGTTCGATGGACTAAATACATTATTCTGGTTTCTAAAGAAGCTTTCAAGTGCCTCGGTTTTCTAAAACGGTATAAGAGATACTTCACTCCATTCGATCTTCGTACTATTTATACTATTTATAACCGTCCAAAATGGAATGTATGGCCCGGTGACTGAAAGTCTATTTTTAGTTACTCAACCGCATACAGGAAAGGGCCAAGAGGCTCATTGAGGACGGTAGGGTATCCAACTCTATTAATACTCTACAGCATCGACGCAATATAGGTTGTGTTTCACTTTTTTATCATTACTACAATAGTAAGTGCTCGAATGAAATTAGGGAACTTGTTCCCGAAACTCGTACGTTTTCGCGTTTAACTCGATTTTCGTTGAGAGCGCATCCATTTTTTGTTGATTTTTCAGTGAATCACATTACACGGCAGATTCGTTTTTTAGCATAACAGTTCGTATGTGGAATAAACTCCCTCCAGAGGTCTTTTTAGTCACTTTCAAAACGGGAATATTCAAATCGAGTGTCCACAAACACTACTTCCTCTTTCCTCCTTCCCATAACTTAATTTCCTAGTTCTGGTACAATGTATTGCATGAGTAGAGATCATCCCCTGAGTACTGGTTCGAACAAAATAAAAATTAAGAGATTTTAGAAAGTTATTCCTTCAACTGATGAATTATTGTAAAGTTTTTATCTTAAAGAACTAGTTCAGTTAGTACTTCCTTTATTTTAAACTCAGGTCAAGTACTTTGTAAGCAAAGAACGAATTTTGGGAATCACAAAAGTGAGTCATTATATGTTAAGTACTTTTTACGGTAGTGCCTTATTTTTTTTATTTTTTAACTTAAACTCTGTAAAGTTTAAGTTAAAAATTGCCCCAGCATCTTTAGAAAATAGTAAAAGTTTTAGGTTAGAAAAATTGTTTTTATAAAGTTTTAATTGTGATGGAAAATACTTTCTGATAGAACTTTGAATATTAATTCAAGGGTTTTGGACGTAAGCTATACTTAGATTTTCGTTGGCCTAAAAATCAATAAGAGCAATGAGTACTAGTTTTGCAGAGAAGTAGTTTAAAAGTCTAACATTAAACAAGTTTTAGTAACTCGTACTTTAGTTAAAGCGGAATGGTACCAAAAGTACTATAAGTGAATATTTTCTTAAACTGAGTACAAAATTCGGAATTACACGTTAGTCAATAAGTCTTTAGGTAATAATTACTGACGGATGATTTCAAACATCATTTCGCCATTAACTAAAGGGTGATATTAATTCGATAGCGCCAGTACAAATGATTAATTTAAAATTTTATCTTTTTTTCTTGTTGTTGTTTTGTCCTTATTTTGTTATTGCTATTTCACTACCCCTTGTTTTTTTTTTTTTGTAAGAATTGAAAATATTTTGTAATTTCTGTTGTAAACTAGTTTTTCTCTCAATTTATTGTACTACACAGATTACAGTGGGTACACGCAAAAAATAAATATATTAGAAAAGAAATTTTTTTAATCTGAGTTTAACTTCATTTCGTTCTTAATCCTAAAACAGCACATTTTATACTATATAATGAGACATTAATGCTAAAAATAATTAAAATTTTTTTTTTTAAATTCTGCAACCATTAAAAAGCTAATATCAAATATCCTAAATTCCATTATGGCTTAACACTTTTTGGCTTCACTGTTATTAAGCAATGTACATATGAAACAAATATAAAAAGGTAGTGTGACATATTCATGTTAAAGCGTTATTAGCCTATTGACCATCAATTTCACTACCTCGCAATTTGTCTCCATATACCACCAAATTGTTTGTGTTGTGCTTACACTAATGCAGGTCTGTCTATCTTTTCTACAAATTGTTAATGTAGGCGTGGAATTATTTACATGTATGATTTAAACGTATAAAATAGTTGAAAAAGAAAAACAAATTATTTTGTACAATATATTTGGCGATTTTTTTATTTTATTTTATTGGATATTTTGTCAAGTATGAAATTGGTTATGGTGAAAACAGATTGTAAAAGAAAATAACAAATATTTTTATTTTTTACGAAATATTTAGGGAAAGTCCAAGTGAACTAAAACTAAATCTTGTGCAAGGTTAATTACAATTGTTTTTGATTTTCTAAACAATATTTCACACCTCCTAGGCAATACCATCCCCAGCCTCTTCTTAAGGAGTAATATTTATTTCTATCTTTTCCTCCTCTATATCTCTATCCCTTTCTCGCTCTCTTAACGAAAATCTTAAACGTTTTTTAGGGATACAATTGAGATATTTACAAATGCTCTTAAAGAGAGCCAAAATACACCTAGTGCTGCTTATACATTAGTGAAGTTGGGTGCAGCTAGAACTTATATCACAAAGACAAAACAAAGCGAGATATGCTGAGAAACTTCAGGCATATTTTTATATTATTTCAAACTAGATCAGAGAATGCCACACATCTTTACAGTGGGTGATGTAACATTTAAGAAAAATATTCATTATGTTATCGTGATATTAGTATAAAGTTAAAAATATTATTTTAGTTATTTCCGTAAGCTAAAATAAAAAAAAACATATCGACGGCAATTATGTTCAAAAGTCGGTGAACTTACTAAAGGTCTTTAATTATATTATTTAAAATAATTACTAAGGTTTTTGCATTTCTTCGTAAGAATCTTTGCTTGAAAGAGACTTTTAAATGCCGACTTCATTTTCCATAACTATTAATTGCTTTCCAATAAAGGTTGTTATCTATTCTTTTAATTAAAAAAAATCCAACTTTTTAATAATGAGTGGACAAATTTGAGGTTAGAAAGTAAATTATCTGTAAATTGATTAAATATCACGAACTAGGCTGCCACACCTTTAAGTTTATTTATTAAGAAGTTAAGCAGAAAACTTTAATTGTGAAAATTTCACTGTATCACTGTTCACGATTAACTTTTGCCTAATCAGACGATCGCATTGTACATAATGTAAATTCGAAGCTCATGGTATTATACTTACTGTGGACTAAAATATTAGGCTCATGGTGGCCGCAGTGATGCAGCCACAGCCACTGTAAACTAAAGTGTTAAAAATGACCCTGTAACAACAACTCGTTGACGTTTTTTAAAAATTGGGTATCGCTTAAAGAACTTTTGCCTAAAGACCTTTAGTTTCACGTTTATATAGTTCAAAATTCTTACATATCGGGCTCACAAATCCACAAACAATTCTCGAAAACCCATTATATCCAAAAGAAAGTGACCGTATTGGGTGATTTGTGAAGGCGGCCCGCATTTTTTCGACACTGAGCAAGAAAACACCGTCCCCATTAATTCTCTGAGAAATTTCGGCGTCGGGTAATTTTTCGATTTGGCGATGTCAATTGTTTTCATCGTTTATGTGATGTAATGGCCCTAAATTATTTAGTCTCCATCGATTTGAATGATCGGTTTTACGTGAACATGAAATTCGGCGCTGCATTGACGAGATAAGAGAAGCTTTGTTGCAAAATGAGCTTAAAAATGTTATAAAAAGAGCAGATGTCTGCCAATGTTCTAGAGGTGGACATTTGCAATTATGACATGCAATCATATTTTTAATTTACTTCCTTCCCTAAATATTTTTTATTATATTAAGAACCGTTTTCATTATCAGGCTATTAAGTTCACCGTGATCCTAGTAATTTTAGGTGCCCCTGTAGGCTAGTAGGTATATGACTGGGGGTTGTGGGTTCGATTCCCAACAAAGACCTTGGTTTTTTTTTCACTACAAATAAAAATTGACTGTCGGTGGGGCTGCTCAGTAATCGCTGGTCACTGAGTTGTCTTATACGACAGCTAGTTTCCGTAACTATCCTTCTACTTTCACCACCTGTCGCATCTCTTCTCTATCCCTTTCCTAAAGAATGTAGCACGGTATTTGACTAAATAGGCATTGTAGCCTGAAGTGCTACTTCTGTTTAAAAAAAAACAAAAAAAAACCAATTTTAATTTTTATAACTAATTTTATTTCTATAAGCGCAATTTTATTTCGTGCTTGATTCCTTTAAATAAATATTTCATAATATTCTCATAAAATATTTATTACAAAAATTTTTTATTAAAAAAAAACATTTTATGATATTCTCATAAAACATTTATCCATGTGGATTTTATGAAAAAATTCTCATAAAATCAGTTTGGCTTTGGATATAAGACTCTTAGGTTTATTCAATACAATATTGGGGTAAAATTTACTAATGAGCTATGTGAGCAATAGTGAAATTGCGATATGGATATGCTCTCCCCCATTACAATACATTTCAAATTTATTTTTTATTTTTATTTGGATAAAATTTTTATGAGAATATCATAAAATGTTTATTTTTAATAAAAAATTTTTGTAATAAATATTTTATAAGAATCTCATGAAATATTTATTTAAAGGAATCAAGCACGAAATAAAATTGCGGTTAAATTGAAAAAGATTCCGAATAGTAGCGAATAAGGTTAATTCATAATTAGGCCATGTGAAAAGTACGTAGCTATTGGCTTACTTTTTAATTAAAATTTTTGTATACTTAATTTTATAGCGAACTAAAAAGATTATGTATGCATGTGAAAATAAATATAATATTTGGGACAGTTTTTATATAATTTTATTTTTACTTTTTTCCCTGGTGCTTAAAGCAAACATCGCAGTAGATAAAGTGTGCAAATTTAAGTAATCTGTCTCTAACGACTAAAAAGATCAAATCATATTCGTCAAAACCACGGCATCTATGCAAACACCTTTTTAATTTTTAATTTATTGCTTACACTAATTTGTATAGCGGATATATTTCTAACTTATATCATATACATTAAATTCACATCACAATAGGAGCACCCTTTGTATTTATATTTTTATTTTTTAATTGTTCTTATGGTGGACTTAAAAATTCGTAAGCTTAAGCCGTGTTAGATGTGATTAAAAAATGGCGACTTGTACTTAAAAACCTTTTTTTTGCACTACTTGCTATAACCGAGATAGTTTTATATTCTAATACAACAATATTTTTATGAATATCTTGTCACTTTCAGACCACTCCATATTTTTAAGTTCTGGTTTTTATAGCGGGTGTAGTAATACAGTTTTAAGACAGACACTGAAACGGAAGGCGGCAATGTCATGAAAACTATAGGGTTACGATTTGCACCATAATAAAATAAGCATTTTCAACGTAGTTTTATTCTTCAGTAGACTTTAAATATTTTATTAATTTATTGAAAAAAAAAAAAAAAATTAATTATAAAATACAATAATATAGTATAGATAGTATAAAAACATTCTCTATGTAGAAAATACATGCATAACTAAATTTAAGTAAGTTTAAAATCTAAATCTAAAAATATCATTTTAAAGTTATAAATAACAATAAAAGAAAGTTGCTATTCAAAATAATGAATAATTTTAATTTTCTTGCGATATTAAAATGAAACATTAAAACGTTTTCATAATGAAACAAGTTGAAATTATAACTTTGCTACATTTTACTGTTCAAGCCTTACCTCTAAATGTTAACGATTATTGTGTTATTTTCTGTGTTTTTTTTTTATTTGATTATATTTCTAAAGTTATTAATGATTGTTTTAAGTTAATAAAGATTTACTGGAGATTTTATTGCAACTTTTATTTTACTCTATCAAGGACTACGGACACTCACACAAACACACACAGATTGTTATGTTACAATAAAACTGAACAAAAACACAGTAGGATTAATAGTAGTATTCATATTTAGTACTTTTAGTAGTAGTGTTAGTAATAGTTAATGATAGTAGTAGTAGTACGAATAGTAATAGTAGCAGTATCAATTGTTGAAGTAGCTAAATGTTGTTGATTTAAGTAAATAACTGCAGTACAACAAAACTAATAATGCTTTTCCATTTAGAATTTTTTTTATCTAAATTTTTATGTCATATTTTTTTTTAAGCGGAATGCTCTTGTTATATTTTTTTTCAATATTTATTTATTTATTTTTTGTTTTTTTATTTAACACTCTAACTGGGAGACCACAAAAATCTCCTGTTACATTAATTTGTTTGTTTTTCTATTATTTTTTTTTTTTGTTTTTGTAATTTTATATTTTATTTATTTTAACGATTGCATTTGGCTTTTGAGAGTACTTGTGAAAAATACAAAGAAAAAATTAGATAAATGATTTTAATAATTGTTATTTTCTCAGAAGGGAACTAATTTTAAAAATAATCTTTTTTTTTTATTTTCAAAAAAAAAATCAAAACTAAATTGGATTCCAAAAGAAAACGCATTCACAATTAACCAACATTTTAAATACAATTACTTATTAAGTTTTAAAATTCTTTTTAAAATACTACAGAATAATTTCATTTATACCGGGTAAGGATTGAATTTTAACTTGTATGCAAATGATTTTAAAAGGAAATAAATAAAACTTGACTAAAAACTAAAGAAAAAAATTACAGCAAATATATAGACTCACAAAAAAAAACTCTAATGCCGATACAAGGAATTTTAGAATAGAAAATATTATTTAGAAATTTATTTGACAAGCAAATAAACATTTTGTCTTAAAATTAAAATAATTTTATTTTAACATCAGAAAAAATATTTTAATTTTAACGCATTTGAAAATACATAATTAAGTGCATAACATCGAATAATTGTGGAATATAGCGAATAGAAACATCCAGTTCTATAACAAAAAAATAGATGCCCATCCTAAAAACAATTTTGGTGACTTATTTTATTTTGTATTGTTGCTTGAATAGAACAATAGAAGTTTTGTATGAAAGGGCTACAATGAATAATTATACAAATTTTTCTTAGCCAGTGATTGGGGAATTATTATGTTTAAGAGCAGCTTTCCCCTACACGATAGCAATAACTAAAGATATCTTGATTTGCAGAATATCCATCCATCTAGTGATTTGGAAACCAAGGGAAAAAAATTGCGAGAGATTGCGTTACTCCTGTTAAGTTTCTCTATTAAATCAACCATGTTCATAGCTAAACCAAGCAGAACCATGAAAATTAAGGACTTTCGAATCAAGACTTACTACTAAAAGTATTGTGTGGTAATCTCATGCAACTACAAAGAGCTATTAAGAATAGCAAAATTCTATAGTGACAATTACACACAGCAATTGTTAGTTAAGTTTAGCACATGCTAAGGGGCAACCATAAAGTTTAGATTAACTTAATCAGGCAGTTAAGAGACCACTAAAAAGAGAAAGTAATATATATTTTTTTCTCGGACCAGTACTCATGGGATGACCTCTACACATACAGTGCATTGTACAACAATTAGGAAATTAAGTTATGGGGAGGAGAAAAGAGGAAGTAGTGTTTGTGGACATTCGATTTGAACTTTCCGACATTGAAAGTGACAAGAAAGACCCCTGGAAGTAGTTTATTTCACATACGGACTGCTCTGCTGAAAAAAGAATTTGCCCTGTAATGTAATTCACTGAAAAAATCAACCACAAGTGCATGCGCTCTCAACGAAAATCGAATTAGACGCGAAAATGTACGAGTTTCGGGAACAAGTTTCCTAATTTCGTTAGAGCACTTAACATTGTAGTAACGATAGAAGAGTGAAATACAACCCACATTGCGTCGATGCTCTGGCGAATCAATAGAGTTGGATAGCCAGCCATCCCCAATGAGCCTGTTGGCCCCCCCCTGTACGCTGCAGAACAAGTCCAAAATAGACTTTGACATGACAGCTGTATTCCATCTTTGGACAGATATAGGTGCTATAAATAGTACGAAGATTGGATGGAGTGAAGTATCTCTTACACCGTTTTAGAAAACCGAGGCACTTAATAGCTTCTTTATAAACCTGAAAAATGTGTTTAGTCCATCGAACATCGCACTGAATTTTCATGCCAAGAACATCAAAAGCTTCCGATTCCACAATACCCATAGTAACAGGTGCAACACCATTTCCGAACACAGATGTATGCGTAAGTATGCAATGTTTCGTCTTATTGGCATTAAAATCGACTCTATTCGGGCGACCTCATTCGAAGGTAACCGCAAGATCGTGATTAAGCGTATTATTCTTGTTTCTCCTTTTAGAACTCACCTCCAACTGATTCAGTCTATTACCAAATGAATACGAATGACAAATGGTGCTGTTATTTGCGAAAGAGTATATAGCGTTGAAAGTTTGACAAAGAAGGTCATTTAGAAACATAAGAAATTGGGTAGGAGGAAGGAGAACTTAATAGACATGTACTGATATATTGGTTGATTATTGGTTAAAGAGCAGCATGGTGGCTGTTGGGTTAGTCAGTCTTTAAAGAAAGTTCCGAAGAGATGTTAACGCAGGTTTAAATCCAACAGCACAAGGAATTGGAGAGTCTCCAAATATTCAGCAAAAAGTTGGGGGCAGAGTTCTGCTACAGTGCACTCGGTAATTGCGACTAAGGCGTGTATGTGTTCAACGGTGCGGATGAACACTTTTTCCTACACCCAGTGGTATGGCTACCATCAGTTGGCTACTTGCGGCCAGTTCCTGATGTCAACCTTGTAATATACATGGGATTTTCAATTTGTTTTATATTGTACAAAACATTGTCAATTCGTGGAAAGAATGCAAGCCCATCAGAGTGAGAGTGAGTATTGAAAACTTGCAACTCATTTAAGAAAATCAAAAATACTTGGACCTCACATCCTCAACCTAAATGTCGCTTTGCTACTACTGATGCTTAAACGTCAACATTCTATTGATATCTTCAAATCAAATTCCTCACCTCAGTAACTTTTTTTTTGCTCCTGAATAAATTCGGTCTAAACATCGATGAAATCCTCGTTTGCCTCATCTTTTCAATATTTTAAACGGCCTTCATTGGAAGTATACCCAGAGCAGATGTCGAATATTCTACTATCCTAATATTCCGCTAAAAACGACTGGTCATAGTGAAAGTAAGTTCAGCGATATTTTTCATACGCATCTAAGGACTATCATTTTTTATTACTATTTTAGTATGATACAAAAAACCGTTCAGTTTCATTGGTATACAAGTTAACGATGCCAATTTGGACAATATATAGTATAACTATCACATATGGTTCGTGACAATAATAGCAAATATGGTAATTTGGATGGTAAATATCTGTCAGTATAATTCACTATTCGAATTGAAATTTTGTGTCTAAAAAAAAATGTTTTGCGGGAAACTCTGATAACGTTTTGAAGAAAAAGGCAGCTAAAAGTAACCCATTGCTAGTTCGGTCAACATGCGCCAACTTAAAAAACTTGTGAGCGATGATTTGCGCAATTCAAAAATAGTGATTTCAATACAAAAGACAATAAGAATTCTGGTCAGCCGAAAAAGTTTGAAGATAAATTGGAATTGGGAGCATTTCTCAACGCAGATTGCTGTCAAATGCAAAATTAACTTGCATTATATTTGAGAATCAAACAACAAGCCATTTGCTAAGTTTAAAAGCACAGGAAATATGGTCCAATTCCATATCCATTGCAGCTGGGAGATGTTAAAAGGCAATTTTTCATGTCAAAAATGATGCTTGAACGCTGGACAAAGAAATCAGTTTTGCATCATATTATTACAGGTGATGAACAATAGATGCATAACCATAACAACAAGCGTAAAAAATTCACTACATTGCGAGGTTTTAATCTTCCGTGATAACGACGCCCGGTCACATGTCGCAAGACGGATCAAAAATTATTTGAAAAACAGTGGAAGCAAAGTTTTGGTTCATCTGCATATAGACTAGACCTTTGCTCTTCTCAATAGCATTTCTTTCGATCGACGCAGAATGCCCGTGCAGGTATACGGAATGATGGAAAAAAAATAGTGTCTATCGATGGATAATACTTTGAATAATCTATCGACCCAGCTTGCTATTATAACACATGCATTTTTTAAACAAGAAAATCAACACTATTAACTTGTATACCTAATCAGCTCTATAAAAATTGTACAATTTTAAAAAACTCCACATTATACTGCGAATTATAAAACAATAGATTTTAAATATGCGATCAATAAATTTATTAAATCTATTATTTTGCCCCTTCTATAAACAGAAAGACAAATGTAAGCCAACAGCAAGTGATTTAAAATCAGATATTAACATATCTGTCGCGATATCGAAAATAAAAATATAAACAAAAATGACTCAAAAAACATCCTGGCATCTGAAACCAGAGGAGTTTCCTAAGAAATGTCACCGTAATAATGTCACATAAAAACGGCCAAAGCGATAGTTTAAAATATCTAACAAGTTAAGATGACTGCATTTTTTATAACTATTTATACTTTAAAAAAAAAAGTACAACAAAATCTATATCATTTTAATGCGCAACTTAATAACACTTTTTTATAGGAAAGCACAAACAATTAATCAGTCAACAATCAATTTAAAATTTATTTTAAAAAATCTTTTATAATCTGATTAAAGATTTATTGTATTTTATAATACTTAATGCCAAAATAAACAACAATATTTTCAGTATAAATAAAACTTAATTGAAAATGGTACGTAAACAAATAAAATATTTATAAAACGCACACACACGCACACTTATTTAAAAAAATTTTTTTATAAATTCTATTTTTTACAAAAATTAAACACAACAATTATACATAGAGAAAATCAAAAGAACTAAATTTAAAAAAAGAAATTTAAATTTAAAATTCTTTCAAAAATTTTAAAAAGGTCAAAGCTAAACATTTTAAAATTAAAATTAAATAATTAATTAAATAATATAAATATTAAAAAATATACTTACTTGACGAACCCCCGCCAGCGCCAGGTGGCGGATATGAAAACCAAAATTGATGTGCCAGTTTGGAATGCCCTAGTGGGCTGTCTGTAAGTACAAAAAATAAAAACAAATATCAGATATTGAACTGCTAAAAATCTATGAATTTTGCGTTAGCAGCTTTTGGAAAAACAATATTAATAAGGGCCACTTAAGAACTGATTTTCAAAACAGTAAAAATAATAATAAGATGGGGCTGAAAAATGCAAACTGCAGGAAATTAAACCAATTTCTAAAATGAAAAATATCAAAAGTCTGCGAAAGTATTATCTTAAACTAAAAAATCTAATTTCAAAGATTTCCAAAAATTTTTTAAAATCTTGCTATTTATAACAACAATAGAAAGAATAAAAAAAAGGAGCTCAAAAATTAGCGAATAAAATAAAATTCTGAAATTAAAAAAAAATTTCAAAAGTTTCCTCAAACTTTTAAAAGAAAAATTTGGATTTAGTTGAAAGAAATTCTATAAATTAAATGTCAGACTTAATGTCAGAATAACTTTTTAAAGAACAAGAGTATCAAAGAATTTTGAAAAGGCTTTAAAAATTACTTCACAACAGCACAGAAAGCGCAAAAATAGAAGCATGAAAAAATCCCTTAAATCAAACAAATACGGAAATATTATTTGTTAAAAATTAACAAAAAACTTCAAACTACATAAAATGACAAAAACAAAAACAGAAATTAGGTAAGCGATTTTAAAATCCAAAGTATTTCCAAAACATTCTTAAATACAACATGGACGGCTAGAAGTGCTAAATCAGCAAACAAAGACTATGTCACAGAGAAGTGCATTAAAGTTTCGAAATATAATCTCTGGTAATTTAAGGAAACCACCAGGAAAAAATAATTCCAACGGTAAAAGGGAAAAAAGACGGGTGCAGAAACAACTGACCCGCAAACTTCGTACTATTTTACCCAAAAAAATATTTCTTACATTGACTAAAAAGTACTTTTTAAAATGACAACGAATTCTTTTAGCTTGCTAATTTCGGTGATAACTTCAGGATAAAGTGTTAGCTGATTTAGAGATGACAATCATATGTAATATATTCCCAGTACAAAATATTATAAAAGTTAATCGAGTATGGAATTAAATATTATGTAGCGAAGGGGCTTCTCAGGGATATTATCAACCTAAAGATTTAAACAAGGATTTAGTCTTTTATAATCAATTACTAATAATTTATTGCATTGGTTATTGCAGAAACTAATCATTTTTTTTCTCCAAAATTAATTGGATTAAAACGTATTCTAATATATAAAGTACTAAATGTACGAAAATCCTTCTTAGGAAGTAAACTACCTGTCAAATGCTTAAATTCCTAGAAATGACATGTCATCCTTTGACATTTATTTAATAAAAAGTTTAAAAATTAAAATCACAGAGCTTTACACTCTTAGGCCAATAATTTTAATTGTGAAAATTTACTATCAGAATAATATCACTTTATAAAATTCAGCAACCTTTCCTCTTAATTAAACTCCTGCTGAGATTGGGCTGCGTAATTAATTTCGAGGCTCATGGTATTGTTGCTGACAATAGACCAAACAAAATGCTGGTAGTAGCTAAAGCTAAAGCAAATTATAGAGAATAAGCCTAAACATCGCAACAATTGAGCATCAGTACAGCCACTTTAAGCAGCTTTTCTCATTAATATCTTTATCTTCATGCTTACAAGGTTTAAATCGTTAAAGCCATTGATCATTATTTGCGTTGAATGTTTGTGAATTTGCTGTTGCAAAACTGAACGAAAACAACGCATTTAGCAACAAAATAATTAACACACATGGGGTGCACAAAATCCTAGAAAAACTGTTATATCCAATGCAAGTGATCACATGGTGCGGTTAGTAGTCAGCGACATCATCGAACCGTATTTGTTCGAAAATGAGCGAGGAAATGCTGTCACCATGAATTGTCCCCGGTATCAAACCATGATAACCAAATTTTTGTAGCCACAATTGGCTACATCAGTGGTCTTTGGTTTCCAGAAGACGGTGCCAAAGCCACTCAAAGGATTCTGTTACATTATTCCTGCTCGCGTAATTTCTCTTTTTCATGGGATTAAGAGCTACCGAATAAATTATTCTGGGGCCGGGTTTGAGAGAACAACCCACAAGCAACTGACGCTCTGAACCCTGCGTTGCAAGCAGTGTTTTTTTTTAATCTCAAGAACTATAAAATAATTGCTACACAGGTAATCTAAAATGACCTTAAAACTTCGTAAGAAATTGGAGACAATAAAATGTGTGTGACCAGCAGTGGCTGTCATTAAGTAGAGTAATACGCCTGATCAGATTTATAGCAGATTTCAGCATAACCGCAGATGTTATCAAGGTTTAACATTTTGGCTGCCAGAAATCAGAGAGATACAGAGAGAGAGAGAGAGAGAGGGACTGATTTGATTGCACGGCATATAAAATTGTTAAGCGATTGTCTAACTAAAAAAGATACAAACGGACTTAAAACAAGAAAGACCTGGCGGCTGTATACCTATTTTCTTTGTAAATGAAGTGACTAAACTAGCAGATAACCACAAATTATTTTGAAAACTCTTCGTTAGCTAAAGGTAAGGAATCGACCAAATAAGTAGAGAACTGTATATAAATATACAATAATTGCCTTTTCTACATTTTCTCAACATAAATTTTTTGCCACAAATAATAAATAACATTAATTAATTTTTACCTTTATTTTTATTCGACCTTTTTTAATTTAATTAATAATGAACTAATCTTTTAACGGTCTTTTAAATAATTTAACGATTTTATTTTTTTTCTCGATATTTCGCTTTCCTGTGGAAAGCTTCTTCAGGAAATTATTTTTTATATATTTTACAAAAACAAAAAAATAAAAAATTATAAGAATTTGAAAAGAAAAAATTTTTTGAAAACCAAAAAAAAAATAAAATCGTTAAATTATTTAAAAGACCGTTAAAAAATTAGTTCATATTTAATTAATTGATTTTTTTATAATATTTTATAAACAATTTTTTTTCAAGCACCGCATCTTTATAGTAAAATTAATTAAATTTTATATTTATTTTCAATATTGGGCCACACCATTGGGTGGCATCTCAATAAAAAAGAAAAGTGTATGAACATTTAAAAGAATTTTAATTTAAATTTATTTTATTGCTTGAAATATCGAAAATAAAAATAAAATTTTTTTAATTTTTATATAAGGACATTATTGTGCTTGGAAAAATTATAAAAAATAAATATTTTTCTTATTAAAATATCCTATTATAACCCATGACTTTTAATAACTTATAAGTTGTCAATAAAATAAGATTATTTTCGTCTAGAGTAAACAAAATTATGAACTTTGATTTTTTTATTACAAAATTAAAATAATTGCTCCAAGTGTACATAAAAAAATCTTTTTTTATTGTCCAAAATTTTAAACATAAAAATCTGAAAGATATTTATTTATATGGCCTGTTTTTTCATATAAAAAAAATACGTGTGCGAGATCAACAACCAAATAAAAAATTTTGTTTTGGCTTACTTCCAAATTATGTGATGATAAAATTAAAATATTTAAGCTCTAGGCAGCCATTTAAAATATTTATATTTTTGTTATGATTTAAAGTTGAATATCTTACGTTTAAGATCAAATATTTTGGATAGTTTCAATGGAACGTTAATTTGCTTTAAATAAATTCAACAATAAAATAATTAAGAGGTTTCTAACAATCTGTTCTTCCTTCTTTTGTTGTTATTATTAAAAATAATAATAACGTTTATTCCCAAATATACCACACAAAAAAACGTTGGGCCCTTATTTTTCTTAGATTAAAATAGTATTTATTATGATTAACTAATTTGATTGGAGATTTATTGTACTTATTTTTTAATTAAATATATAACTGAAACAATCAAACACTTAACTGAATTTCTGTTAGAAAGCAAATAAAACATGGAATATGCCTAGTCCTCTGTACAATATTTATTATTCTTCGACACCATTTATTATTTAGTAATGCTGCCGTTTTTATTGTTTTTAAGTATGCAACATTGTTTCACTTGCGTAAAGTACATGTGTTTGAATTTAACAAAAAACGTTTTCAACAAGAAGTTTGTTTTTCAATTGTGGCAATACCAACAACATGATAGTTTAGACTTTTAGTTTTTTGATGTATTCGTAGTAGATGCATTGCTGCAATGTATTCAATTTCGCACGAAAATCGCATTACAATAATTAAATTGAAAATGATAGTTCTGTTCAAGTTACATCTTCTCCGACAACATAATCCTTTTTCTTAAACTGCTAATTAGAACTTGGTCGTTAAATTTGAGTCAAGAGCTCGAAACGAAATGTGCAAACGACAACGTGTGTTCGACTGGGTCGTTCAAATGAAAACATCGCAGCCGTAAGCCACAGTGTTGAAGCAGATCCAAATTTGTTAATTCCCCGACATTCTCAACAATTGGGGTTATCCAAAACCACTACATGGTGAATTTTTCATAAGGACTTCACTTTGAAGTCTTACAAGGTACAACTGGTGCAGGGATTGAAGCCAACCGTCCATTTTCATCGCCGTAGATTTGCTCAATTTATACTGGAACAACCAGACGAGGCCAATTTTTACTTGTAAGGGTCTGTCAACAAGAAAAATTGCCGTATTTAGGCTTCTGAAAATCCAATAACGATTATTGAGAAGCCTTTTCATGCTCAACGTGTCTGTATGATGCACTATGTGGGCTGAAGGCGTGATTTTGCCGTTTATTCTCGAGGATGAGGCAGGAAAAGCAGTAACGGTCAATAGATTACGCTATCGCGAGATGCTAACAACTCAATTTTGATCTATTATTGACGACGTGGATATCACTGACATGTGATTGCAACCAGACAGTGCCACATGAAACGAACAAATTTCCTGATCGCATAATTTTTCGGCAATCAACAGTTATGTGGCTACCTAAATCGTGTCATTTAACACCACTGAATTATTTCCTGTGGCGCTATGTTAAGGACAGTGTATACACGGAGTCAATCGAATGAACTTGAGCCTTAAAACTCAAAATCCTTGATGAGATTAACAAAACACGACCTTTGCCTTTGATAAAAGAATCGGCATCTATCAGCGTGTTCGTAGTGGATATTTGCCAGATATAATTTTTCAACACAATTGCCGAACTTTTCTCCTCGTAATACAATAAAAATTTAAATCACCTTAAACTAAAATTTTTTGTTTTACAAAAAAACTTCATGTTGAAAAACCCTTTATATAAACAAAAGGTTATGAATTGTATTTTACAAGATTCCAAGTAATAATAAGAAATTTGGAACGGAAAATAATATATTATAAAATAAAATAACACAGTTCTTAATGTATTGATCAGCTGTAGGTTACCATTCCATACACATTCCATACATATTGTGTCACAGCTGTACACTACAAAGTGGACTGTTGAACTGAACACAGTACTTTACAAACAAATAACGGAGGCTACTATTCGACACAGCCGATTATATCGCTTTCATATAAATTTTATCTATATATTGTTAATCCTTTCATACCATTTTATAATTTTCGCTTTGTCAATAAGATGATATCAAAGACTTATTCCAAAAATTGTTATGTTGTTTTCGTTCAATGAATAGAAATATTTTCATTTGCACTTCTATTCTAATTAAATATATTCTTTTTTCACTGTTTCACTGTGCTGTTTTGTCACAAACTAATTCTCACACTTAAAATAAAATGTCTTCAAATTCGGAATACTTGTTTTTTATTTTACAGGGCGTATTTATATTTATGGTTGTTTTTGAAATGTGTTTCTTCGAATAATGTTTCTTTAGCAAAGAGATGACACCAACTAGAAAAGAAAATATTTATATTTAAGTAAAATATTTCATTTTTTTTTTTTAACAAAGAAAACTTAAAAGATTTTTCTTGTCAGTTTTTATATATTCAAATATGTGGTACGAACAGTTGCAGTATATGTAATATTTTAGTGATTAGACTATAAAATCTTAAAAAAAATCATTAGCTTTTACCTTCTTACTCATTATTTGTATTGCTCTTAAAAAACCAGTTACTAAGCCAAACTAACCTAACCGGTTTTGTGGTGATGGAAATTCAAATAAATTTATTCGAAAAATTGCTTCCTAAAATTGTTCTTGAATACGTATACATACTTATATAACCTTTTAAAGCTTAATAATTTATTTAATTATTTCATGCAAGATCCTTGCTAGTGATATTAAATGTGAAATAAACGTGTTGATAAAAACTTTGATAAGCGCGCTGATACAAACTCTTTAACGCAAGTTATGTAATACATTCTTACTTTAAACATACTACAGAGCTAAAAAACTACACTTTTTAAGATTCGATTATTCCCTTATTCGCTAAAAATCCAACGAATAATTTTTCCCTAAAGCAAAAACAAATTTTACTCATTGATAAAATAAATAAGTTTTACAAATATTCGTATAATTTTAATTTAAATGATAACTGTGTCTTATACTCGCAGTCATGATAAGAAACTAATTGTTAGATAGTAAATAAATCACTTAAAATGGAAAATAACAAAATTATAACTGTACCTAAGAAACGAAAACACAGTCACTGATAAATTCATGCCAATACCGCTCGTAGTTAAATTTCCTCATTACTGCGTGCAAAAACGCATACATTTTTGAATTATGGAAATATCTGGCAACAACAAACTTAAACGTTGTTTATTGAATGTTTTTATGTGTGTGGAAAATATATAGACTTTAAACAGAATTTGTTTGTTTTTCTCAATCTTAATGTAAGGTATTTCAGTCACACCACTTGTATTATTTAAGTACCTAGAATATAAAACTTTTGATCGAGGATGACTAAGGTAAAAAGAAATAATGATGAAATAAGCCAATATCTGTTTTAGAAGAAGGAGTAAAGAAATACGTTAAACAAATTAAAAAACAAATATATTAATATTAGGGAATCAACATATAATCTCTCAAAGAAACGTCAATGCTTTGTAAATGTGGCAACACCAATTGTGAGTCACAATGTTGAAGCAGATCCAAATTTCGCAATACCTTGACGTTTTCAACAATTGGGGTTACCCACAACTACCACATGGCCAATTTCGCGTAAGAATCTGACTTTGCAGCCTAAAAGGATTCAACTGGTGAACGGCTGACCATTCAGAATGGCGTAGATTCGCTCAATGCAAAATGTGCGAACACCAGTGCGTTTTCAACCATGCCGTTTAACTGAAAACATCGCAGCCGTGAGCCACAGTGTTGAAACAGATCCAAATGTGATAATTTCTTGACGTTCCCAAGAATTGAGGTTATCCAAAGCCACCACATGGCAAATTTTGCGTAAGGATTTGACATTGAAACCTTAAAAGGTTCAACTGGTGCAGGAATTGAAGCCGCCCGACCACCATCATCGCCTTAGATTCGCTCACTTTTTCAGACGAAGCCCATTTTCACTTGTCAGGATATATCAACAAGCAAAATTGCCTCATTTGGACTTCTGAATACCCTAGAGCAATTATTGAGAAGCCCTTGCATGTTCAACGTATCACTGTATAGTGCGCTATGTGGTCTAGAGGCGTGATTGGGCGATTACGGTCAGTGTTAACAACTCAATTTTGGTCTATTATTGATGACGTGGCTATCACTGTCGCATGTCACAATGAAACAATCAATTTATTGCAAACCAAATTTTCCATCGCATAATTTCACGGCAACCAGCAGTTAGGCAGCCAGCCAGATCGTGTGATTAAACACCTCTGGATTATTTTTTATAGAGATATTGCAGCCTTAAAACTCAAATAAAAACGCCATTTTGTCAAAAAGTGATCAAAGGCTTGAGGAAAGAATCGCCATCTGTCAGCGTGGTTATAGTGGATATTTTCCAGATATTATTTTTCTTCCTAACACAATAAAATTTTTAATCATCTTAATCTATTTTTTTTTGTTTTACAAAACAAACTTCTTGTCGAAAAACCCTTTACAAAAAATATATAAATATTTTTTAAACAAGCAAATGGAATGTAATTGCATAGCTATCACACTACGATCCCATTAAAAACAATAGCTTTAATGCCTTCTAAAATCAATGCATATTTTAACCATTTTCAAGAGGTTAATCATTATTTAATATTAATAGTTTTGATTTTTCTTCCACTTGCATTGCCTTTAATAACCAGTTGAATGCACATGAACTGCGGCTTTTATGATTTTGTATTGGACATTGTTAACAGCATGTAAATATTAATTGATGCAACGGTTTAAAATAGTGCCCATGAAAAGTGCTTATAATAACAATTCCAATAAGGATGTTCTGCATCGATCGAAAAACTGGTGGTCAGATGGCAGGTGAGCTAAAATTTCCCAAAATTTTTGACTGGTCTAGCAACATGTTGTCATGATGAAAGAAAATAACCACATGTCGGATAGAAAATTCTGGTCAGTTTCCGTTGGTTGCTTCCTTCAAACGAATCTATTGTCTTTAGTGCAGGTTCCCTGTGATCGTCTGATTCAATTTTAAAGCTAATAATACCAAATACCCTTCTGATCACTCCAAATATAAGGACAAACATTTTGCCTTAAAATTAACATATTTTATTTTAATTAAAATAACTTTATTTTAATTTTTAAATTTTAAAACATTTGAAAACACATAATTAAGTGCGTAGCATCAAATAAAAGCGGAATATATCGAATAGAAACACCTATTTCTATAACAAAAAAAGATGAGATGCTCGTTCTAAAAACAATTTGTGTTATTATTTGGTTATTATGTATTTTATTTTGCAAATGTTATCTTGTAGAATTGTTGCTTGAGTAGAATAACAGAAGTTTTGTATGGAAGGACTAGAATAAATAGTTATTCAAATTTTTCTTAGCCAGGTATTGGGGTATTTTAGCCAGTGATTGGGGAATTATTATGTTTAAGCGCAGCTCCCAAGTATAGGGTAACAGTAAATGCAGGATCATTTCTTGATTTGGAGAAAATTCATCCGCTAGATGGATGTTGAAACAATACGGAAAGTAAAATGTCCAAAGATAGCATCAACTCCTGTTAAGTTTCTCTATAAAATTAACCATATCCTACTAAACCAAACCAAAATTACAAACTTCGAGAGTCAAGACTTGCCACTTACGAAAAGAACACTGAAGATGGCAAACAGCCGAAACCGGTTTGTTCACAAACCAAATTTGACGAGGATCGACGGAAAACCGTACCCAAATAATATTACTTACCACTAAGGTATTGTATGATATAAATCTACGAAGAACTATTAAGAAAAGCAAAATTCTGAAATCACAATTATATGCAGCAATTATTAATTAAGTTAATCACATGTTAAGGGGCAGCTGTAAAGTTTAGAACAGTGATGGGCGAACTACGGCCCGCGAGAGGTTTCAATCCGGCCCGCCGAGCGTTTTTCAAAAAAAAAAAAATTAATCACCTATTAAAAAATTATGCCCAAAAAAATATATTTACAGTATGTTTTAAAAACGATATAAATTGACAATTTTAGCATAAAAATGCGATGTTTTCATATTATATTGTGTACAAACTGCGTAGTTTTCTGGGAAATATTGTCCACACAAGACAACAACATCTTTCTTATAAAATATTCCCAGAAGAAACTTAAAAAGCATGAAACAAAAACAACTAATATAGACCTATTGTATTGTGTCCAATCTGCGTAGTTTTCTAGGAAATATTGTACACACAAGAGAACAACAACTTTCTGATGCAATATTCCAAAAAGAAACATAAACATCATAAAACACTAACAACTAATATAGAAAACTGAACGTATAACATAACAACAACTATTATATGTGAGATCTAGAAGATTCCTGAATATTCGAGACAACATGCGCAACAAATATAAAAGGGCCAGCGATGGATTAATCAGCAATCAGTAAAAGTGTAAATCTCGTGACGTAAAGAATAAATTGTGAAGTAAAATTATAAAGTTGCCAACGTACAGTTTTATTTGTGTAATTAAAATAATAAAGTGTATTGTAAATATAAGTGCAATAGTAAAATAGTCTAAGTTTTTTACCCCCATAAATGTCAATCGAAAATAGAAAGAGAAAAATTGATTCGGAATTTCGAGTATTTCAAGAAGAGTGGACATGGAAGTACTTCTTTATGGAATATAACCAAAAACCTATTTGTCTTATCTGCCAAGAACCGGTAGCTGTACTAAAAGATTATAATCTCGCTAGGCACTTAAATTCAAAACATCTTGGGTCGAAGTACTATAAAATGACAGATGAAGACAAGAAAGTTCATTCAGAGGAATTGAAAAGAAAAATATCTAGTCAGCAAATGTTTTTTAAAAATCAAAGAAGTGTCCAGCGATCCTCCACGTTAGCTGGTCACATTGTTGCCTATAAAATAGCAAAAAGTAACAATGTGTTAATTAGCATTGGATAAGTATTATGCCCAGAAAAGGTAAAAGATTTCGAATCGGCTGTCACGTAGAACGGTCACAAAAAGAATTGAAGCGATTTCTTTTAATTTAACCAATCAACTCGATGGACGTCTTAAAAAGTTTAAGTATTTTTCAGTCGCTATGGACGAGAGTGTTGACAGGCGTGATACAGCCCAACTTCTAATTTTTATCAGAGGAGTCGATGAAAACTTTGTAATAACCGAAGAACTTGCTTGTTTGAGATCTTTGAAAGGAAAGACGACAGTAAAAATAATTTATGATGAATTTAGAGAAGGGATGGAATCTCTTAATGCCCCAATTTCCAAATTAATTAATTTAACAACTGATGGAGCACCTAACGGGGTTTGCAGGAGTTTATAAAAGTCAGAATCCTGAAAGCAAAAGAATTTTTTTACATTGTATAATCCACCAAGGCTGTCTTGGATATTAATCACGTACTTAATATTATTTTAAAATTAATTAATACCATTCGAGCCCGTGGTTTGTTATATCGACAATTTCAACAATTTTTATCGGAAGTTGATGCAGAATTTTCAGATGTACTTTATTACACAAAGATCAGGTGGCTGAGTTGTGGGCATGCCTTCTCGAGAGTTTGGAGTCTTCTCGAAGAAATTAAAGATTTACTAAAAACCAAAACTGACATTTGGGATGAGTGGGGAATATTGGAGGATAAGAATTGGTGCATCGAGTTTGCTTTTTTCTCGGATTTACTCGAGCACTATAATAAACTGAACACGACGTTACAGGGAAGAAATCAATTTATAGATAAAACTTGGGGCAGTTTGAGGTCTTTTAAAACTCAATTGTTTATATTTTCTAAATGTTTGGGAAAAAATGATTTGACTCATTTTCCAAGACTTAATTCTTTGAGGCCTGTGAGTGAAGAGAAGTTAAAAGTCTTTTCACAATCTTTATTAAAACTGTATTCAGAATTTGAGGCCAGATTTGCTGATTTTAAAAAAATCCAACCATGTTTAGATATTTTTTCAATGCCTTTTAGTGAGAATGTTCCAAGCTTCCATACATCTGGAAAATCCTAAAATCATAATAAACCGTACTTTATAAAATTTTTATGTTGTTTTAAAATATTACGTGATATAACTAATAAATATATAGCTTAAACCGAACTTTTAATTGAACCGCAACCCCATAATTTTTTAATGAATGAAACTCTATGTTTTTTTTTTTAATTTAATGGCTCGCCGCAAGATTTTTTTAAATTTATTGGCCCGCCTTCCAAAAAGTTGGCCCATCACTGGTTTAGAACAATAATTAAAGAAAGCGATAAATACCAAATATTTTTATTGAAATAATGTTACTCAGCTGCAAAAAACAAGATGCTGGAACGCAAATGCTGTTACACAAAAAAGGATAAGAAAATACTCAGGATACTTAAGGTCACTAAAGCTGCTACGTCTCAAAAAAAGAGATGCCGAAGTTCAGAGCATAGGTAGAGCAAATTACAACCATCTACTTAGTTATAATAGGAATAGCCCACTCTTCTACCACTAGTTTGAAATTTGAAAAGTCATGTTGCCGTGGCATCATTTAAGTATTTCTTGACATAGTGCTATTATTTTATAGTCCGAAGAGATCCATCAATAATTGCCTCCCCCGGGGGCACCATTATTGATGGAACTCTTCCACATCTTAGCATGTTCTTTCGAGGGTAAAAGGCAGCACCAATCGCCTGGGCTATCAGGAGTCTCAAACAAAAGAAAATTTATTAGATATCTTAAGGCCAATAAGCCCACAAAAGAAAGCCTTATGACTTCTAAATCAAAATATAAAATATAACAAATCTACCTTTTGACAATTCCTGCTGAACTTGCAGTAGTGGCTGCTGCTTTTGCCACTGTGAATAGTGTGCTGCCGTTAATGATTCCGATTTAACTGATGACTGCTGCTGGCGTTGTAGTTGCTGTTGCAACTGATTATAGTGTTGCTGTTGTTGTTGTTTGGAATCACACATATTGCATTAGTGTATGAATATAATTAAAAAAATTGTCTTAATTTTTGTTTATTATTATTCTCGTTGAAATTTTCCGCGTTCGCTTATTAAATTTGCATTTAAAAATATTAAATTTTTTCACTTTGAGCATAATAATCAATTATACCAATAATTTCGTGAACATTTTGCATATTAATTTTTAATTTTATATTGGGACAAAAATGATTTTTTCAATATTTGTTGATATTTACATTATGTGATAATAAAAATTTATTAAAATTTAAGTTATGAATAAAATATTTATAATAAATATCTTTTTTCTTTTTTAAGATCTTTTTTATATATTTTTTCTTCTCGATATTTCGCTTTCCTTTGGAAAGCTTCTTCAGGAAAAAAAATTTTTTTTTTGTATTTTATTTTATATTTATATAATTTTTAAGGAATTTTTTTCGTCAATTAAAATTGCTCTTTTTTAAATATCTCTAAATAATTTGTTAATATTTAAATGACTTTATGTGGCAACGTTTTTAAAATTTAAAACAAAAAATGCACAAATGTAAGAAATTAAATTTTACTTTATAAATTAATAACATCAAAACACGACTTTGCAATAAATTCAACATCCATTTAAATTTTCTTTAAAAAAATTTCAATATTACTGGCTACAAACAGGTCTTCAATAATGGTTTGCTATTAAAGTATGTTTAAGCTAGAGACCTTTTTTTCAGAATCAGAAATAAAAATTGATATTCAGGAAATTTTATTTATGATATTTTTGATATTTTACTACTTTTGTTTAGTTATTTTTTCACATAACAATTTATTTATTTCCGTCTTCTGATTAAAGTTTTAATTTCTTTGCACACCATACCTCATGCGTCTACTCCATTATTTTTTGCAATAGAAAGTCAAGCAAAGTTAGATTTAAGTTTTTCTATTTCTTGGCTTTTGTTCACTTTATAGAGTGAAGATAATTCTCACTTAATTAAGTACGAAAAGAACACTGAAAATGGCAAACGGCCGAAACCGGTTTGCTCACAAACCAAATTTGACGAGGGTCGACGTAAAACCGTACCCAAATAAAAGTAATTAATTTAACTTCAGACTCAAATAAGCACCGCTTCTAGGTAAAATTTGGGGGAAAACAATTAATATGATGGTATTAGCGAAATAGCTATATGGGTCTGTTAACCACAATGAATTACACATAACACTACTAACGTTATTAATGTTAATGATCTACCTTAGGGAGATCAGAATAATATCGTTACAATATTTAGATCATCCCAGAAGCTTTCACAAAAAGGGTATGATATTTAATTTATCACTGCCTTAGTTAGCACTTCATAAAACATGATTTTTTAAATAAATTTATTTTAATTTCATTTTTTGAAGAAAGTTTTTGGGCGTTTCTTTCCTAGCGTTTGCTACTTGCCACCAGCGAATACAAATTAATATATAAACTCCAAAACTTTTTCATAATTTTACCAGTATATGAAAGAAGTACAGGCATCACATATTCCAAGAATTAATTAACGTTTTTTTCGTCATAAATATCAGGACGTTTATAACAATTGCAACAATTTCTATGTAACAATTTTCTAAGTAAAAAATTAAAATAATTGCCTTCACACAGGCTTACCCAATAATAGTTAATGCAACAGAGTTTTTCTTTGGTTTTAGAAGAACTTACGACTGTGCATTATTGTTTATCATCGTAATTTTTTTGTTTTCTTGAACGCCATTTTAACATCAGTATTATTGTTGTTATGTTCGGCAATATTAATAGAAATGAAAAAAGAAATATGTTCAGGATATTTCGTAATAAGATTTATATCTGCACCTGGCCGTAGGCCTTAAGATGGTGATAAAACCACTGGGAATGAAAAGCAAAGTCATTCACGCCCTAGGAAGCCGAGGATTAATTCTAGCAACAGGTCTTTACTAGATGCAATTTCAGCAGTTCCGAGGCAGGGTTGCAAACCACTACTCCTTGCTGAAGAGCTGGAGACTATCGAACTCCTGGTCCAGAACACATGACTAGCATCGTCAGTGGAACCGGATCATTCACCCGTTGGTGTTATTAAGGCCGAGATGATCGTAACCACCATAATCAGTTTATGCTTGGGGCCGCAAAACCACAACCACCACGGTACTCCCGAAGGGCCCACCTCAATAATCAGTCAAAGAACAGCTAAAAGTCTAAAGAGACAACTAGCGGAACTCTGGGGGCTTACTGATTCCCGTGGAAATAACGTAGAGCTTCCAGTTGACTCCCTGCTTGCCTTCAGGGTACTGGGCTCCCTTATACTCCCAGCAGCACAGGTCTAGATAGTCAAGTATTCTATAAAGACCGATAAATGCGCCCCCGGGGGGATATTCAGGATATATAAATTTGTTGCATTGCTATAATTGCTATAATTGATAGCTAGCAACTTCTAGTAAGCCACAATAAACAGTTATAACTACTTGGCTCCTCTATGTCATCAACTTACGTGTCCTTAGTGTAGAGTAAGTTGCATGGCAAACACATTTCAACAGTTTTGTTGCATAAAAATTCTCAGGAAATAAAGTGCGGTTTTATTGAAATCACATCTTTAACAGAAAAATCAGTAAATTACCATAACGCTTAAGTTACGCAGGTTTAACTGTAACTTAACAAAGCACAACTCATATCTAAATAATAGTTTTCCTTTAATCAATACTTTCTTAAATTATTATTTCTTGACAACTTGATAACTTTTTGCTTTAAAAATCACTCCATATTATAATATTGATAATCACAACGTATTTAATTAAACCACACTAAAAAATACTTTAATCTGCACTTAATAAAGCGTCATTTAATTGTATTTCTTTTATAAAAATAATTCCAAAAATTATTGAAACATTTTCAATGTTAAAATTTTTTAAGTGTTTAAGTCAACCGCCCGCACGATCAATCGTTCATAATGTTTGAAAGAAAAACAGCGTCTGTTTTATTTTTGACTCTGTATTTCAAATGTGTGTGTGTGTGTTTGTGAATTTTTTTTTGGTGTTTGATTTTATTAAAAATAGATTTTTTGTTTAATAATTTTGTTTTTGTATTTTGCAAATATTTTTGTTTAGATAAAATTTTGCTCATAGATCTTTTTTATATGTGCCAGAAGTGTCAAATAATTAAATCATAAAATTAAATTAAATAAAAATATGTTGCAATAAAAAAATTATTTTTAAATACAAAGTATTTGTTTGTATTTAAAAATAAACATCTTTTAAACATTTAAAGTAGCAGTTTTTTTTTCTTTAAATAGAAATTACTATACTCTCATTTGGTTTCTAATTTTCTTTCGCCAAATTATATTCAAATCACTTCAATTAAAAGTTATTTATATCGCGGATGCTTACAGTCATGATAATTAGTTTAACACTATTTATCTCCCTGTGTGTATGCTGTAACAGGGGCTGTGGTAGTAGCCTCGGTGTACCGGATTCGTCAGAATAAAACTTAAATATATATTGACCCTCGAGAGGAAATAAAATACCATTTTTGTTGTATTGAATTATTCAAACACTTTTCATTTTTACACTTTGTGTATGAAAGCTTAAGTGAATAACTCTTCCACCAACCAACAAAATACAGTGTTCCGAGAAACTCACGTTGGGAAAATCTTAACTCTTCTGTAGCAAATTAGCAAATACAAGAACCAACGAGTCGCCAGTAAACCCGACATTATCTATATTTAGAGTAGTAAAGTGTGAGCAACAGGATATCACAGAAAAATTATGTTGATCTGTTGTCATTCTTTTGTGTCTCTGCTGACTGTTTGTTCGGTATGAACGGCGAGCGCTTTTGATATGATGACATCACTCTCAAGCCTTGTTCTAAACTTGTTTAGAACACACACCAAAAGCGTTCCCCGTTCATACCGAAAAAACAGCCAGCAAAGACGAAAAGGAATGACAACAGAATTCTATTTACTAGCGGAACAAATCAAAATAACTTAATTATGTTGTTCCTCAAGGCGGTGATTCCGTTGCTATTTCTCATAGGCCTAAGTAAATCACCAACTTTATGAAAAGTAATTTTAATTCAGTTTGTTTTACACAAGTCTCTCCTGTAAAGAAATAACAAAACACTACCTAACGCACTAAAAATGGATATTTTACAAGAATAACACGAAATTTGCATGCCAAACAAAAACATCTTTTCCACTAACGACTTAGTTAGTTAATGACTTCAAATAATAATTTTATATAAAATCATTTAGTTCTATTACCCTTCTGCTTGTGTTGGCTCTTAATTTGTATGTACGTTTGGCTATCATTAGATGATGAAGATGATGTTGATGAATCTGTTTTTGTTAGTATTGATGTTATGGAGGGCACATAATTGTTGTTTAAATGGATGCTTGTTGCCATCTTCTTTAGCTTGTATTAATTCTTAGTCACTGTAATAACTATTGGCGTAATTCTTTCAACTTTCTTTGCTTTTTAATATTAAAGAAAAATTAATATTTTGAGTAGTTTTGTTTAATGTAAAATCAATTATTTGTTCTTAAAAAGATTAATTGTTTAACACATAACACACTGGCTGGCTGTCATTTTTAATTGTTTGCAATAAAAATTTATGTTTTCCACCTATAAGTAACAGGTTATTTATTTATTTATTTATAGTTTTATAAACTATCAAATTGATGATGATTTTTTGTAATTTATATTTTTGCACACATATGCTTACAAGCATGCACACATGCACAAATTGACGCATGCAAACATTCTACCTTGCTAAGAACAAACTGAGAATTAATTCCGCCTACAGAATGCCGGTACTACGGATATTTTCTTCATATAGAATTGTGTCTGATAAACCTGTTTTGGTTATTGCAGCAATGATGCTAATTGATATATTGGCCAGAGAGAAGTAAGCGTAATTTAAGCCACAGCGACTTTTTATGAATTGTAACGATATAACGAACGCATGGCTGAGGGGCAGATGAAGTGAACATTGATTATCAAGATGATACATGAATTAATGCGCTGATACCTAATTTAAAAAAAAAATGTTTTAATAGCTCGGTTAAGTAAAGTTTTACCTCACCCAACTGCTGAGTGGACAAGGCTATTTTCGAAAGACTTGATACCCGCGTTGTGGCAATTTTCTATTAGAGCGCGCGAACCTGTGAAACTTATAGGAAGAAAATTTTTGAATATTAGTGTGGTTTCGCCTACCTCTAATTACTACTGGTTCCCCAATGTTTCTTTAGACAATAACTTTTATTTCACTAATGTTACCAGCAATGACGGGTTTTATGGTGTGATGACAGTAAAGTATAATACAATAGGAGCTGATGGCATTGATCCAAGGTTTCTTAAGATTCTCTTACTACAACTTGCGCCAATTATAACGTTTATTTTCAACACGATTTTGACCACCAACTGCTACCCAAAAATATGGAAGCTTGCGAGAATCATCCCAATAAAAAAATCAAATCCTGATTATAGGCCGATAGCAATCCTACCGTTCCTTTCGAAAGTTATAAAGTTATAGTTTTGAAAGGTTGGTTTAATATCAGGTGACTTAATACCTTGAAAAAAATAACATTCTCACAAATTGTCAGTCTGGTTTTCGAAGAGAACACAGCTATATAACGGCGCTAGTGGATGTTTCGGAAGATATTAGACAACAAGTTGATTGCGGCAATGTTACATTTTTAGTACTTTTGGAACATTCGAAAGTTATCGACACTGTCAATCATTACATTTTACGTTACAAATAAAAACTTTCCATAGGTTTTCATCAACTTCAGCCGATCTGATATTCTCTTACCTATTTGACAGACATCAATTTGTTGAAACAGGTACCTCAAAATTAACTACTTTCCCTTTGAGTCGAGGTGTTCCTTAGGGCTCAATCTTGGGTCCCCTACTGTTTGCGCTATATGTTAATGATCTACCAATAAAACCTAAACATTGTAAAGTTCGATTATATGCTGGCGACATGCAGCTTTAGATAAGTTGTATCACTAAATCAGTTGCGGCTTGCATTAGAATTTTAAATGATATATTGGAGATAAATCCAACTAAAGCTAAATATTTGATTATCAAGAAGAATTTATTGAAACTTGATTAAATTCCTGTTTTAATCTTAAATAGTCAGCCCATCGAAATCGTAAGCGTTGCTAAAAATCTGGGAATTTACTTTAACAGCACCCTTACTGTGGTCCTGTATCTTCTATGTTATGAAATTTTTGACTTTCTATAATATTATTCGTTATGCATATGGTTTGAGAAGATATGATCATGTTTCCTGAAATTTGAGACTTGCAGCAGGGACAAAAATTAAAAAATTAGAAATTAAATTAATTGAATCGTGTACACATTTTTGGAAAATAGAATTTCTACCACAAGTACGATGCATATAAAATTAAAAATATTCACTTAAAATTTAAATCGTCATCATAAAAATCCTGTTCTAGTTGTAACTTTATAGAAAAAGTACGACTATATTTACAGTGGAACCATAATTTCGATTGACGCTGTTACATTTTTAAAAATGTCATTCTCAATTATTTACTGTCGCAAAATTAATACACATTACGGAAGTTTTCCTTATAATTTAATAAACAAGGGGCACAATGCCCACAATTATTAATAATTACAGGTTTAACTTTATTAATCCTCTCAAACCACTTTCAAAGAATGAGTTTAATAATTCTTTATTTCTTTGCCACTCACTCTCAACGTGCTTCTTTATATTTTTAACTTACAATTTTGTTGCATACTTTAGGGTTATTTAAACAAAAAGTCTTTTAGCCCTTTTTAAACATCATCATAAAAATAAAATAGAAATTTATTATTCAAATAGCAAAAAAAATAATAAGAAAATACCTAGTTAATTTCCTGAAGTTGAAACATTTTTAAAATATTATACCGATTAAATCACTTTATAGCTTTAATTTTTCCAAAACTCTTTTATAATCTACTAGGATGTTTAAAATTAAAATAATATGAATGCTCCTTTTATATTCCTAATATAGCCCTGACCTGAAACATAAAATAAAAAATAATTTAATTTCTTTCAAGTGCTGCTCGTTCACGGAAAGTACGAGTACGTACATACACACATATGTTTACAATGACACACAGTTATACAAACAACTATATTTATGTTTATATAAATGCGAAATACATACATAAACAAGTGCGCAAACAAATGTTAAAGAGAAAAAAATTTAATTACACAAAAAGGAAGAGCGCCTTTGCTAAAGCAAAGTAGGGCGAGCACAAATATCATGAGGATTAGCGGTAGTAGATAATACCATTGCCATCATAATAAGGCTTTATAACAGAAAGCAACAACAACACAAAACAAATAATAAATAACGATTCTAACTAACACTTTCAGTAATCGAAAACTCTATTTATTTTAAGCCAAAAGGAAATTGATCTCTTGAATGTAGATCAAGATGAATAGCATGATGACTTTGCCGGGGATGTGTTTGTGAAAAAATGTAACGGTAGCATTTATATAAACTATGAAAGTAATAAATGTTCCATAGAAGCATAATGTCCTTTGGCCTAATTAAGGACTGAATTGGCGTATATAATGGAATATAAAAAATATAAGTCATACATTGATTATACTTGTTACAGGCTGAAAAATTTACAGCAGTTTGCAAGCTTAAAGAAAGTACTCGGCTGTATCGCTTTCTTTCGATGCGGTAAGGGCTGGAATGTTCTTGCAGTCGAGCAAGTTAACTAGTTAAACATATCTGAATTGAGCTAAATAAAGAGCAGTATCAATACGCTGCTTGCAACCAGGTAGGAAAATGCCGCAAAAAATATCAATGGCGCCTTTATCAAGCATCGCCCTCTTCCTTGCCAGTTCATTCGCAACACAGCTACCCAAGAGCGCCTTGTATTGATGAATTTTGATGAATCCACTAAAATATCACAAGCTTCAGGCATTCTAAGTTTGCACGAAAAATTGCATTAAAAAACACTATCAATATATCGTACATTTTTTTACATTATTTCTCACACTGTATAGCGACATCAACAGAAAAATAAAATTTATTTTTCCTGTTATCTTTAAAGTGGCTTCGTTCTTCGGTTTCTTTAAAAAAATATAAAAATCTTTTTTGGTTCTTTACAACTTTTTTTTAAAAATTAATTACTTTTGACAGATTTAAAGAGTCTTTTCTTCTTTGGTTCTTATATTTGTTGTAATTGTTGTTGTTGAAAAGTTTTATAATTAAAATTAGTTTTAAGTTTATAGGGTCAAAAAAATTTTTTTCTTCCTCTTCTTCTGTTTTCTTCCTCTTATTTAAATGTACATTAATCCTATTAGTATTCTTTTTTCTTGGAAATTTTCAATTGAATGTATGTTTAGATGTGCAAAGTATAAAATATTAGACAGCCAATGTTGTTCATGTTTAAAAATGTTAAAAATATTTTTATTCTGTTCATTTAAGAAATATTTTGTAATATCTAAGCTTTTCTTAATTAATATAAAATTTTTAAATATTTATGTCGGTATTTACAAAAATATTTTTGCTTTAAAAACAGTTTATTAAAGTTAATTTATGTCGCTTTATTATCATTAAATAAATAGAAAATATTTTTTTACTTTAATATATAAAGTTAGGCTTTCCAAAACAAAACATCTTCTATAGGAAAACCCCTCTAATTTACTTTTATGTTTTATGCTTTTGTTTTGTTAAAATAGCGAACCTATTAATACAATATCTGTGCAAATTTCAAGTATCTGCTTATTATAGTTTAAGGCCATCTATTTAAAAATCACGTCTCAGTGGAAACAACCTTAAATTTTTATCTTCATTTTACAACTTATTAAAGGGTGTTTTTTTAAGCCCGATAGAACTTGAAATTGTAAAAAATAACACAAAAAATTAAATTGTAATCAAAATTTCTTTTTTATTCGAAGGATCAATATGTGACATTAACATTTGAAAATGATTTCGGGCATATGGGCACCGCGGCTGTTCTTGACGAAGCGCATTCTAGACGTCTAATTTTGGGCCACTTTTTCGAGCACTGCTGGGCGTATGTCACGAATAACATCAACAATGCTGTCCTCCAAGGCGTCAATTGTTGCTGGTTTATCAGCATAAACCAGTGACTTCACGTAGCCCCACAGGAAATAGTCGAGTGGTGTCAAATCGCACGACCTTGGAGGCCAATTGACAGGTCCATTTCTCGAAATCAACTTATCGCCAAATTTTGATTTCAATAAGTCGATGGTTGCGTTCGCTGTATGGCACGTAGCGCCATCTTGTTGAAACCACATCTCGTCGGGATCAATGTCATCCATATTTTCAAACAAAAAATCATTGATCATGGTGCGGTAACGATCTCCATTGACCGTAACGCGAGCTCCGGCCTCATTTTTGAAGAAATAAGGTCCGATGATGCCACCAGCGTGAAAACCGCACCAAACGGTGCATTTTTCTGGATGTAATGGAGTCTGTAGGGTCTCGCTCTATATGCGGCAATTTTGCTTATTAACAAACCCGTTAAGCCAAAAATGCGCCTTATCGCTGAAAACAATTTTGCGATAAAACAACGGGTCAGTTGCCAACTACTCTAGAGCCCAATCGGCGAAAGAACGACGCATGTAATGGTCTCGTGGCTTCAATTCCTGCACCAGTGCAGGCCAAGATCTTTGCGCAAAATTTTTCACGAAGTGGACGGACAGAGCCCCAATTTCTGCGACTGACGACGAATTGATAAATTTGGATCTTCTTCCACACTTTCGTTTACAGCGGCGATATTCTCTTCAGTACGCACATTCCTTCGACGTGTTGGTGTTATTGCATCCTCTAGAGAGTATGTGGTACGAAATCTATCGACAGTTCGACGAATGGCTTGTTCAGATGCACGATTATGTACGCCATAAAAATGACGAAGTCGTCTATAAGTTGCGCGAATCGACGACTGATTTTCAAAGTAAA
The DNA here is from genome assembly GCA_030448955.1 of Trichopoda pennipes. Lineage (NCBI taxonomy): Eukaryota > Metazoa > Arthropoda > Insecta > Diptera > Tachinidae > Trichopoda > Trichopoda pennipes. The sequence goes on from JASKUP010000023.1 coordinate 10,324,832, forward strand.
TTTGGATAATTTCATAGCGTTGTTCAAGCGAGAGTCTGTTCATGATGATTTATCAGAGTATACTGAAACAAATAAAAAAAATGTTTCATCAAAATTTCATTTTTTGTGTTACTTTTTACAATTTAAAGTTCTATCTAGCCTAAAAAAACGCCTTTTATATGGAGCATAATAGTAAAACTTTTTTGGAAAATTTGAAGTATGTAGCTGTTCCAGGTTAAGAGATGGAACAGAGCAATTTGCTTATCACACATTTTGCAGAGGATTAATATTCCTGTAAAATTCTTAAAGTAAAATTTGTTGTAGTGAAGTTAGATAGCTTTTCTTGACATTGGCTTCAAACAGTTTTTACCAATTCGTTAAAATCATAACCATACTTAATGTAATAATTATTTTATATTATACTATTATATTAGTTTCCATACCAAATTCTTGTTGTCTCGAATCTTCTAAAGTCCAATTTTTTTATTAATATATCTATCAAATCTAAGCATATTGTTACGTTTATATCTTTTATAAATGTTTTGTTGTGAGTTCTTTATTCAAAATAAATAACACCAGATTGTAGAGTTCTTAAATTAGTTAGACACTTATTTACTCTAACTACTACAGAACAATTTACTTAAGATGCACGTCTTTACTTCACAAGGTTTATTTTTATACTTACTAACTAACTATCCACATACATGCTGCCCTTTTATATTTGTCCACTAGAAGTCTAGAAAAATTAAGAATCTTCTACTACCTTTCTATCACATTTTGTTGTTATATGTTGTCCATTCAATGTATAGGCGCCTGTATGTCTGTGTGTATTTTTGTTTTTATGCTGATAAAGTTTCTTCTTGAGATTTATTTTAAAATATATGTTGTCTTGCCTTCTGTAGATAAGTTTTCTCAGAAAACCATGCAGCATATCAAATTGTTATTGTTTGCGTGTATAAAATTTCTACGCAGTTTGTAACTAGACATTTCGTTGTTGTGCATAAGTTTTCTTAGCAAGCCACGCAGTTAGTAAACAAAATACCCATTAGCTTGCTTTATTGCTTAATTATTTTCTTTTAAAACTTAAGCAAGACTCATCCGTAACAATAGGTGCCCTGTAGGCTAGTAGGTATTGTACTAGTTTGTCAGTATGGGGGTTGTGGGTTCGATTCCTAACGATCCCTTGGATTTTTTCACTACAAAAATAAAAATTAACTATCGGTGAGGCTGCTTAGCGAGGAAGGCATAGTCATTGGTCGCTGTGCTGTCTTATACAGCAGTTAATTTCCGACTATCCTTCTACTTTCACCACCTGTATCATCTCTTCTCTATCCCTTTCCTAAAGAATGTAGCACGGTACTTGACTAAACAGGCATTGTTGCCTGAAGTGCTACTTCTTTTTAAAACAAAAACATGTTTTTCGTTTATACAATTCAAACAATGTTGCATACTTAAAGGCAATATAAACGGCAAACCGATATAAACCGATATATTGCCACCACTAGCAGATTGTTAGGTTTTTCAAGCGAAATAATAAATGTTAATCAACAAGTTTTGCAATTCATATAGACTTTTAGGCTTTAAGGGCAAGTCTCGTGAGAATTCCATAAAACAAAATCCATTAAGAAAATTGCTGTAAAATCAATCAAAAATAATACAATAGAAATTATACTCTGTTCGCTTTGAGAAATGCTTCTAAATATTTGTGTTCGCATGTATAGAAACAGTAAAATATTTTTGACAATAATTTTATTCCATCTACGAAATAATATAAGAATTTGAAAAAAAACAGCAAACAATGTTGCATAGATAAGAAAAACAATGGCACTTTCTTTCAAAATCATAATGTTGGCATCCCTAGCTAAGTGTCAATTTCTTGTAAAGGGAAACAAGTCATGACGCTATTTGCAATTTTGAAACAAAAAACTTACAGCATGTGTAAAGTCAAACGGAAGGGCTGTTGCCATTTTACAAAAATCCACAACAACAAAAAATTATACAACTGCAACAAAGCATACATTCTTGCTTAGCATCTTTTTTTGCTTTCTAAATCAAGGTTGCTTTTATTTATTATTCTGATAATTATAAGTATTTCAAGGATGGTAAAATATTAAAATCCTACTTAATATCCTTTATGGCTCCTGCGAGTGTAAAATAAATAAATTTTATAAAATTCTAAAGGGATTTCAGTAAACTTAAACTAATCTCTGGGGCTTAAACTGTTTGATAACATCTTTTGTGGATAAGACTTATAAAATTGCAATTGTAGTAAATTATTGTGGCTAAGCGAATGGATATAAAACTTATTTCATTGATAATTGTTTGTTAAACTTTTTGCTGTTGCTTATTTTATAAAAAAAAAAAAATTAAATAAAATCAAATAAAATAAAACGAATATATACTTTTTCACAAGAACTATTTGGGGTTAGGAAGTTAATTGTCTGTCAAATGATTAAATGCTAAGCATTAAGTAAAATATAGTGAAATGTACACTGGTGAAAAAATGGTGAAATTTTCACCAGCAATTCGAGCAATTTTTATTTTAATCAGACTTTGACACATAATATGGGTTTGAAATGAGTTATGCAAATAACTTTTTAACATTGGCCACATTTATTAGCATAATTCGTGCTATTGGAGCTACTTGGAGAAAATAAACAGCTTCTCTTTTTCTAATTACTGGCTTATGAAACTACAGCTGAATCACTTTGAATGCTGTAGCATGACTATTTTGTGGCATATTTGAACGACGAGATATTTTCCCGCTTATTAAGTCCATACCAAACTGTTCCAAGAAAATGCGTCGCTATAATTTTTATTTTGGTTCCCTTTTGAATTTATCTTTTTGAAATTTGTCATTGAGTATTTAGGTCTCAAGATATTTTTTGTTTTAATGTCTTTTTTTTTTTTTACTCCAATTTTATTTATTGTATCTTCAAAATTATTTTTGAACTATCAATAAGTATCCAAATCTTAATTCTAAATGAAATCAATTAGAACCGGCCATTGTTGGATCCAAACTTAGGGTTAACAATTATTATTATTATTTTCCTTCTTCTCTTTTTCTTTTCTCTTTTTTTTTTCTAGTTTTAGTTCTGACAATATTTTTGAAGTATGAAAAATAAAGTTATTTTCTTTATCAATTATTTGTGATGTTGGCGATTAAAGCTGCAGTGTCTTTCTTCTTTAAACGAACATGTCCACGGTAGTTTAAAATATTACGTGCAAAAGGATTAGGATGGCACCCAATCTTTTTTAAGTATTTGTCTGCGAATTTTTCAATTTCACTATTCACAAGTGGTATGCTAAGATCCCTATGTATGCTTGTGTTTCTAATATACCAAGGGGCCTTAGTTATCATTCGTAGAATTTTGTTTTGACGACATTGAATTCTTTTTATATTTGAAGCTGAAGCAGTGCCCCATAACTCAATTCCGTAACACCATATTGGCTTTAAAATCGACTTGTATAACAGTAGCTTACAGTCTAGGCTGAGTCTTGAATTTCTGCCCATCAGCCAATGTAATTGAGCTAATTTTAATTTCATTTGAGTTAACTTAGCGTCAATATGGAATTTCCAGGTGAGCCGACGATCAAGGTGTATGCCGAGGTATTTCACGTTAGAGTGATGAGGAATCAGTTGATTGTTAATGTAAATTGGAGGGCATGTTTCTCTTCGCAACGTGAACATTATATGAACACATTTTTGTTCGTTGACTTTAATTCTCCAAAGATTCAGCCAATGTTGCAGCTTAACAATATGGTCTTGAAGATTTCGCGATGCTTCTGTCGGGTTAGTGTGTGTACTAATACAAGCCGTATCATCCGCAAATGTTAATGTCTGGATATCACTACTCACGGGCATGTCTGCGGTGTAAATGAGGAACAAAATTGGCCCCAGGATACTTCCTTGAGACACTCCAGACGAGACAGATAGGGGGGCACTTTTGAAGTCACCCTCGACTAAAGAAAACTTTCGAAGCGTTAAATAGCTTTCCAGAAGTTTTTCAATGTTTGTTGGAAAGTATATTTTTAATTTTAATAGCAGACCATCATGCCACACTTTATCGAATGCCTGTGAAACGTCAATAAATAACGCAGAGCAGTACTTCTTTTCCTCGAACGTTTTTCTAACTACCTGAACCAGCCTATGTGTCTGTTCCGTGGTGCTATGTTGTTTTCGGAAACCAAACTGATATTTTAATGTCTGTTCCTATTTATAAGCTCCTGAAATTCTGCATCTATTCTCGTATGCCCCCGACTATTTTGGACTTTTTTCTTTTTTTTTACACTTGATCGCATTTCCTGCTTTTCGATTTTACTTTCATTTCTTTAAGTGGAAGCTGGTTAACAAACCAAGAAAGAAACTATTTGGCATGATTTTCCAGTTTTGCTATTCTGTATAATGAGTTTGTGTTTGCTTTAATAGAGAAAAAGAGTTTCAAACAATGGCGAAACATTTTGGATGGAAATAATTTTAATTTATGCGTAAAAATAAAATTATTCAATGCAAAGTTTATCAAGAGGGAAATTTAAACGTGTATAATTTTTTTCCTGTTTTTTTCTGTTTTTAAATAGTAGTGGCATCTGGTTTTGAATAATGGAAGTATTACGAGATGTAGGTATGTGGATTCTGCTTCACATAAAAAAATGTTATACCTGACGGTATATTTAAAATTTTTTTGTATTATAAAATGATTGTAATGTACGAAACAATAGTTTTGGTTTTGCCAGCATTCCGGCTTAAAAACTTTTTTGTTTAGCGAGCTGGAAGTCCAGCACGCTTTTATGCTTCTACTATTATGATATCTGCCAAGGAAAATATATAATATATAATAAAAAATGCTTATTTTTTATTTATTTATTTAACTTAGTCTATAGATTCAATATCCTTACAGACTATAACAGAGCGAAATCTGACTCTGAACAGATTCGACAGTATTTATATGGACATTGTAGGTTGGGTCCCAAACTATAGAGCCATATTCCAGAATAGCTCTTACTAAAGATGCACACAATTACTTCGTTATAAAAGGGTCAGTAATTTCCCTAGCCCAGCGTTTTATAAATCCCAACACAAATCGGGCTTTATTCGCCGTAAATTAAATATAACGTGTAAAATAAATTCATTTTAGGATCAAGTAATTACTTCAACTTTGTTCAATATTCCATCGTTCAAAACATATTCAACATTAAAATGTGTTCTACGAAAGAAACAGATACTGCTGCACTTTTTATAATTGAGCTGCATAAGAATAATTTTTTACCAGGAACTAATCACATCTAAATCATGTTGCACGAAGATATGATCCGGATAATAATTTTAAGTTAAAAAACTTTTACATCATCAGCATACGTGAGGATATTTGAAAACTCTATTACCGTTAGTAAATTATTGATGAACAAAGAAAACAACAACGGTCCGAGATATGTCAGATTCCTGAAGGAAACTTTCTGTATTCTGTTCAACAAATAAGAGGAAATCTATCTTAAAGGGTCAAGTATTACTTATTTGCTTATGTGTATTTGCCTGTGCACCTCCACACATAAAATATAACACCCTGTAAGTTCGGTTGTTAGTGATTGCTGCTAGTGTGAATTATTTAGAGTGAGATATGATGCCTCGCAAACAATCAACAATCAGTCCGCTCTACACTGTACAGTTACAAGTGACTATGTATTCACTCCATATGATTTTTAAATATCTATAATTTTCCATGAGTTGAGCACCCCTGTCATTCAGAGGGTAGCTAGAATATAATACCAACATACAGGTTTTCGTACCTCTCCACAACATAACCCCCGCTTTAAAGAAAGGACGAGAATTTTTAATTGTTTTAAGGATTAAAAGACTTCACACAGTTCCTACTACAGTCTTCATAATAAAATAATTTAAAAAACTTATTCTCTGTAACCATCTAAATATAATGCTGTCTTGCCATTTCTATAACCAATAATAAGTTTATTTCTAATAAATCTTTTAATTGCCAGTAAAAAGTTCCGAATCATCCAGGGACCACCTTTTAGTTTTTTTTATGTATTTATTATCTGTTATTGAATGTTAAAAGTCTCTGCCCATTAGGGATAAAAGGAAATGATAATACACGTCATTCAATCAAATGACCCACAGCTGCAGCCTCTTACTTTTAGCTTCGTTCTATTATTATATTAATATTCTTTCTTCAAAAATTTCAAGATTTTATGTATTACGATTCCAGAAACAGGCATTTTAGCATGGAATCATAAAAAGCACTAAGTTGCGATAGAGTTAGTTATAAAATATTCATTAAATTATCACTTCGAAATATTAATTTAATTTCAAATTTATTATCTTTCAAATATTCTCAAGCGATTAAATATAAATTAAAAATCCATTTTTATGGATGGATCAGTTCAAAACAAAAATGTAATACTATTCCTCGTTATCAACTTAACTTCCATGGACAACATAGACAAGTAACATGAAACTGCTTATGTTTATTTCAATCACCTTGCCAAGATAAAACATTTGTTCCTATTTTTAAATTTATATTTTTTGCTAAATTTAAAAGAAATTAATTTTTTCCCCAAGGAAAAAATCTCATTTTGTATTAAATACCCCCAACAGTACAATCTAAACATTTTCTTTCATTCATACAACATGTTTTTGATGGCCTGCGTACATACAAACATATACATATACATGCATACATCTATAGATACAGGCATACATGCATGCTTACATATACGCATTACATACGTACATAATACATTACATACATATATACATACAACACACACATACATATACATACACACACACATACATAATTGCGTACATACATAACATATATACACACATACATACATACATGCTTCATTCATCCATACATACTTTCCTTAACCCCTTAAGCATTGTTATTTTCTTTTTATCAATTGTAGACATTTAACATGCATGAATATGCATGTTCGAGCATGCATATTTGATCAATTTGAAAGCTGCGAATGAAAAATGATGGCTTGTCTGGCTCTTTTTAGTTTAAAATACTATTATTTGTTGTCGTTTTTGTTCTGTTTTCTTCTTTTCCGGTTGTTGATGTATTTTAATGAAGTAAGTTCTGTACCAGATGCCAACTGTATGTGATTTTTTTTTCTTCTTCTTCTTCTTTTTACGACTATATAAATGATGAATGTTTTTTTCGGAATAGAATCAGTTAAAACAAAAATAATTTTGTGGAACAATGTGTTATTTTTGAGTTTGCTATAATTTCAAAAAAATTAATGGAAAATTTTCTACATGTTTGATAAAATTAAAGTCTAAAACTTAACCCTATTTTGTGTATTGGAAAAGGAAAATTATAAAAATTCGAAGTGAAGATTTGCTGCCAGCAACATTCACGTGATAAATTCATAGTCAATTCTTACGCCGATTTGATAGGGAGCTATGGCCAAAAGAGCTATCTTTATTTCCGAGTTTCGAAAATTACGAAATTAAAATATCTCTTCGAATATTTCCACAATTGTATGGTAGAAGTAAGTCAGCTATAATGTCCACTTAACATGCATACTCGTTTCTATTTCTAGATATAGTTTCGGGTTCAGAAAATAGATATAATTTTTATATGATATAAAACTGTCGTATTCGGAATGATGAATATCCTCAAGTGTATAAAGAGGCAACGTTGCATCCAGAAAAACTAACTGTTTGATGTGCTTTCTGGCCAGGTGGAGTCAGTAGTCCATACTTCTTTAAAAATAATAATGGCCAGAACGTCAGTAGTGACTGCTAAACAACCATGGTTGTTGACTTTTTCATTAGTCAATGATTGAGAAGCTGTGGTTTCAACAAGATGGCACTCATGTTTTATTGAAGGAAACGTTTAATTAAATTTTCAATAGCGTGCGATTTAAAGACGTTAGACTATTTTATGTGAGGATATGTAAAGTCGCTAGTCTACGCCGATAAGAACGATTGACATTCGCCGCGATATTGCAGATATGTGGCCACAAATGTTGAAAATAGTTATCGAGTCATCGTGGCGTTCATATGCAAGAAGTCATAATTAAAATATAATGCCAGAAAATTTTCCTTGAAATAAGGTAATTTCATATAAATTTAAAACATTCATAACTGTTTTTTTCCATTTTAGAGTTTAATAGCTCTATAAAAACACCCTTTATTTTTACACTCAATGACATAAAAGAAAAGAAAATAAAAAAAAGATGAGATTATAAGGCTGACCATAGTTTTTGGCCAAAAACAACAGCTAATTTTGGCGGCAGCATTCTGTTTTCAATTATAGTCGGCATTTATTCTTAGCCAACTATTAGTATATTCGCTATTTAATGATCGGAAAACTGTTCTTGGTTTAAAATAACTATAAAAGTTCACAGCAGCCATATATTTTTATAGTGAACATAATATGGTGTTTGTGACCAAACAATAACCATATTTTTAGTCTCAGCTTTTTTTGATTTTGTGGCATAATGCTATATGGCCTGTATATGCACGCATCTAAAAAATGGGCGTAGAGTCCACAGCTCTGTCAAAATTTTAAATATTTTAACTACAAAATAATAAAAATTAAAAAAGTTTTAAATCTAAATTATGTGAAATAGCCCATATGAACCTATTTGCAGATTTTGGACTTTCACATAACTTTTCTTTCAAAATTATGTAATTTCCGCTCATTCCACTTCCCTATAATCTTATCAAGTTTAAACTTTCTATCAAACATAGATTACTATTCCGAAAATAAAGAACTTATTTGCATTTCATTTTCTCACCTTGCGACTATAGAAACAGTTTACGTCAATGTGTGAAAAAATCGACTAAAAATACCAACAAACATTTAAAGCAATATTCCTGCGTAACGAAATTTTTTGGACACATTATCTTTTCTAATTTATTTGTTGTTTTGCTAAATAAAAGATAAAATGTAAAATTGTACAGAAATTAATTGGATTTAATTTCAATAAAGGCCATAGCAAATACTTTACGCTTATCAATGTGTCATTGATTTGTTTATTGGCTTAACATGTTTTAACTTTCGATTAATGTATTCGATTACGAAAATAAAAAAAAAATTGTTTACAATAAAACATGTGGATTAAATTTGACCTCTATTTTATTTAACATTATAAATATTTTTCTTTTCTATTTCCTATTCCAAAAATCGTTAAACCTTTCTAAATAATAGCTAACTAGTTTGCTATTATTTTTATGATGCTCAATGTCACTCATGTGTAAAATGAAGCGTAGACATCACAGTAATTTAACGCAATCAAATAGGCAACATCACTCTTTATCAAAGAATAATTATGTTAAAATACTTGAACAGGTGAACACAAAATGAGAGGGGGTCATTCTTAATTGTTCATTTTGTTGTTAGTTCAATATAAAAGAGTAGACGGAGAGCAGGTTAATTGCTTTATGAAAATCAATTTCTCTATTTATTAAAACTTTATTTATTTTACCTCGCTAAATGGACATTAATTAAATTTGCAACTAAACTATTTTAAAAGAGCAATAAATTTGCTACTTAATTGCAGGAAGAATTCAATAAATGCATTATTAAAATATTTTAATTTTATTAAAATGTGGACTTTTTATTTAAATTAAAAAAAAATCTAGCAGCTTTTTAGTAAATAAGATTTCGTAAATTTTTAAAGAAATTATATTGCGAATGCCCTATGAAGATAAACCAGAAAGACGCACAGTTTCAGATTTTCTTTTTTGCAATACTCTTGAATTTATGTAGAGCATGCAAGTAATATGCTGCTGTCTGGTCTGTTACGATCTAAGGAAATCATATTAAGATTATTTCCAGTTTAAACAAAAACATAACTTTCTTTTCATGCAAAATTCAGGTAACAAAAATCATTATCCCACGAAATAGAGTGCTTATTATGTACTGCGCTGCAGCAGTATTACCCGTCGCCTTTCACGCTATGACAGATTTGGTCCTGGCCCTTTCTACACTTTACTAGTACTTTATATAAATGTCCACAATGGATAACTAAAATTGAAGATTTCATTATTAGCTACGAATAGGCAACCACTATGTCTGCCACATATACGCCTTCGTCTGCTTCCGTGAAAGTTATTGTCCTACATCCAATGTATCGCTTATATTGAAAAATACTTCCTACCTCCTTCTTCAGTTTCGAAATGTATAGATTTCTTTAGCTCTCAGTACTTTTCCTAATAAATGCCCTTCTATTTTAATTAAACTAAGCTCAACCCTTTCGTTTTCAATTTTTGTCATGAACTAGAATTCGTCATTCCACCAGTAGATAGAATGTTGCCCTAAGTAAAACATCTAGTATGATTTATTATTGTTAGAAGTTTGCCTAACTATTCACTCCTAATTCTTTAATTCGTTTCTTACTGTTATGACTGTAAAACTGGATAGACAAGTTGTCAACCATCCAGCATAATGTGATGTCATCAATGAAGCTCTTCTATTCAGTACTAGCAAACCTAAGGTTACAAAATTCTAAAAAATTATAGTGGTCGTTATCGCCCAAGTTTTTTATATGTAATGCCACTATTATGAATTGACATCACAGCCAATGATTGTTGCCAGACCTTTAGGCCCAACTATAATATTAGCATAAGCTGGCTTAAGCTAATTTCAAAAATTGAACGAAAAGTCTGTCAAATGCTTAAGCAAATATTTGAAGACTTTTAGGTGCCTATAATGAAACTTATACAAATATAGAAATTATTATGCACAGTTGCACATATATTTTATGCGTATTTTCGCAAAAAAAAATGATTTCTTTCTAAATAAATGAAATTTATTAACAGAAAGGTGTTCAATAATCCTATTTTGTATACTTAATACTATCCTTATACACATTTATATTTTTTTAATAGTTTTAAGAAAACTACCAAAGCAAATTGACACTTATTTCGCTGTTTGTATTATTTAGTGCAACTGTGTGCAACATTGAATTTATAAACAATAAAAAATTAAATTTTGTTGCAAATTGTGTGTTAAAAAAAGATTAAAATGTTTAAAGGCCCTTAAGTTATTAAACTCCAACTTCTTTAACGTTATCACGAGTACTACAAAGTAAAGCTTTAGATTGTAAAAAAGTAAAAAATTCTCAATATAAATGCTTATACCGGCGGGGTGCGAGAGAGCTTTTCAAAAACCTTGCAGAAACGTACCCGTAGTAACTTCCATCTGTGTTTGCACTCCGTGACTTTATATAATTCATACTAGTATAAAAATGAAAAACGCAAACAAAATTTTTCAAGGTATTACTTACCACTTTTACTGCATTTTTCTGCTACTTCTATCCATGTTCGTTCCTTTGAATTGTCGTTATAATCAAACGCGTCTCTTTTGTCAAATAAGCAATTTTTTTTTGTACATTTTCTATTAAATTCAGACAAGATATTTTTCGCTTTCGCAATGGAGGACATTGGAATTTGTTTACTAATGTATCTACAACACAATGTACAACACAAAATCAGCTGTTTCCGTACGGAATGTACGATCACATTTGTACTTCGCTTAAGCAAAATGACATTTGACGAAAAGTTTTGTTAAGTACATTATAGTTTGCCACGTATGATTATTAGGCATTTGCTTAAGTTGCTTAAGTTGGCTTAAGTAAGCATATGCATAATATAGTTGGGCCTTTAGCAAATATGATGCCAGTAAAAAAAAAATAACTTAAAAAAATATATAGTTGAGTTGTAGTTACCGTTAATTACCGGTTTACTAAAAAACACAAAATACATTTCAGGACTGATTTGATATCGATTTGGATGAAAAATTATAGAAACTGAAAAATGAGAAGGAAAAATAAAAATAACAAACATACCGCTGGTATTGTAAAGCATAAAAGCAGTCATGTAATAATGGGTTAATTTAAACGTTAAGACCGTTATATGGCCAAGATTATGCATTAAAATATATTATACGATGTTAAGTTGCTATATGCGTAAAGGAACATATGGATATGCCAATATGACAGTGACCCAAAACAAGTCACCAATATTATAAAAAATTGATTGCTGCAGCAAAAGTTCACTTAATGAAATGTCCTCATGCCTCCATACATTAAAAATAGAGCAGGTCTTTTGGAAAAACCAGCGACGCATGACCAGTAGTACATGTAGAAGTAACAAAAAAATTTGATTAATTCCAAAGCCTTTCTAAATTTTACTCCTAAAGTTTTATTTAATTGTTCAATTTGACAAGTTTTTAATTTATTTATTTTTAACTACCAAATTCTATTTTAAATAAATACAAAAACATAAACTATTAATAAATATAAGTTGAAAATAAAGTTTAAACAATAAAATGTTTTATCAAAAATTCAGTTAATGTAGCCCTACTGCACAAATCAAGAGCAATTTAACTGTTACTGTAATTGTAATTGTATTATGGTTATAAAACAAATTATGTGAAAATTATTAGTTAATATGCGTGATTCAAGTTAATTATAGTTTATATTATTTAATAATGTACAACCAACAACCAAATAAAATTAACAAGCGAATATATTCCCAACTTAACAAGGGAAAATATTATAATAAACGATAAAATTATACATTGAACAACTTAATTATTTTATCGTCATCAGAAATTATTAAACATAAAAAATTATGTGATATAGCAAAACACCATTATATAAGCTTTAAACACCATTTATTTAAGCTTAAACTTAACATAATAACTAATTTATGGACAAATATTAGAGAAGGATATCTGATATCTTTCACAAATAACCATTGTTGAAGACATCATTCTCAAGCCGTGTTCTAAATAACAGTTGCACTTCTTCGCTGATGAAATTTATTTATTAAAATGAAATTTATTTATCTATGTGTGTTGAGTGAGAAGTTTTAACAGAGGCTGACAAAATATTAAATGTCAAAGAACATTTAAGTAACAGCATTCATGTTGCAAAAAAAAAAGCCTTCTAGATTATGCAAAAGGTAAAGGCTACTAGATTGTTTACATATAGATACTAATTTATAAGGTATATATTTCAACATTCGCTATAATTTTTTTTTAGAACTAGAAATTCTAGATATACAAAAAATTATATTTAAATAATACTTATACGTTTATACCTTTTATAAACGTCTTGTTGTTACTGAGTTCTTAATTGCAAAATAAATAACACCAGATTTTAGAGTTTTCAAATTAATTACAAGTTTATTTATTTTAACTACGCACAAAGTAAGATTTGTACGTTGGCACTACAGAACAATTTATTAAAAATGTAAGTCTTTACTAAACGAGATGCTGTCTTTTATATTTGTCTGCTAGAGGTATAGAAAAATGAAGAATTTCCTACTTCCTTTGTATCACATTTTGTTGCTTTTACGTTATTCAATGTTTTCGTCTTTATGCTGTTAAAGTTTCTTTATAGAACTAATTTTAAGATAGCTGTTGTTATCTTGCGTGTATTAGATTTCTGCGCAGTTTGTAACTAGAATGTTGTTGTTGTCTTGCGTGTATAAGTGTTCTTAGATAATTAGGCAGTTAGTTAACAGCAGATGCAATTATTTAGTTTACTTTATTGCTGAAATTTTGTTTTTTTTTTAACTTAAGCAAGACGCATCCGTAAGAATACTAAAAAAAGTTTTTTAATATTATTAATTCTAAAAGTTATTTGTTTTTTATAACAATGATTAATTTTTTAAGTTGACATGAAATTTAGTTTATTCGAAAAATAAAATATATTAGTATAATATAAATATTACTTCTGGCATATGCTATGGCTGGCTCGGACGAAGTCTGATCTGGATGTTCACATTTCAACAACTGTTTTCCAATATTTGTAGCCGTATCAGAATTATCATCACTCCAAGTTTTGACTGTAATGCATTGTTTTTTAAGAATTATGGACCAATCATGTGTCACCACCTCTTAAAGCATACCAAACAGCCAGTTTTTCGGGATAACCTACAGGATTACCATCACTATGACAGTTATGTTTATTGACGCATACACAAACAAAAGCGAGTCTTATCGCTAAAAAAACGCTTATGATAATCGTGACCAACGTGTTTTGGGCCCAATTTGCACAGTTGAGAGCATGATAAATTACTTGGCACCTGACGAAATGGTCGCCAGTTAAAAAAGTATATCCATGAAAACCACCCAATATATAGGTAGTATCACCATTCCTAATTGATTAGGAATCTTCGTTATATTCTTATTTATTAAATTAGCTAGTTATATAGATAATATTAATCCAGGCATAACCTTAAGTAATTTTAAAAATTATGTGGTTTTTAATTAATTTAGAAATACATGAGTGAATTGAAAGTTTTTTCATTAATCAATTTTCTTACGGATTTTTATTTATTTTATTAAAGAAATTATATTATATTGCTAATTATTTTTGTTTTGCAAATTTCATATTAAATTTAAAGTAAGGAAATCCTTGTCAAATACTTACACTCATTTACATTAGTGTTATAACTTGTTACTAATTAGTTAATGATTTTCTTTGTTTCCTTCAAATACATTTGTTTTTCATTAGAGTAAACAAGATTTCGTAAAAATATTTTATAAACAAAAGCAATACTATACTCTTGGTTACAGCAGTTTTATTTTAATTTTATTAGCTGGAACAGATTTTTTTATGTGAAATTTCCATGAAAATAACCAAAGCCACTGCACATCGATCAATTATAATTTCTTGTTATATCTTTGGAAAATTTAATACATTTCAGCTATTTTCCCAAATGAATTCACTTTTGTTGTAACTCTCAACTATGTATGCATATTGCAGGTTGAGGTTCGTCATAAATTTTTGGACAGTTGCTTTGTTGTTATTTTTTCAATTTAAGCAGGATATATATATGCCTTACATGAAGACAATGCTATCTATCCACTATGTAACATAAAATTTATAACATATTTACTAACACATGTTTGCATATTTTACAGAATTTTATATGTTTGGAATTTGAAAGGTAAGTGTAATGTATTGCTGAAATTTCTGCAGTATCTTATTAATTATTTACAAGGAAGAAATTGTTCATTTATCTAGGGAAATGAAAGAGCAAATTTATTCAAACTGGGGCAGTGTGTTTCAATTGTTAATTAACACAAGCAATCGAAAAATATTCTAGAAAATGTTTTCATAATTATATTCACATGTATTCATATTTTCTAGGAATTTTATTTTTAAAAGGCCAGTACATCAAGACATTATAACAAACAAGTATACTTTTCGGCAAGCAAAAAGTAGGTATATTGTTTCTACCTACTATCTTCATTTGTGTTGTAAAAATTTTAAGTACATCTCGTAAATGATCTAATTTTCAAAAAAACATTGCAGAGAATTATATTATACAGTCGTCTACCTATAACTTCCACGTATTAAATACTATTTAGAATATCTAAAAATATACTTAATTTTAGTTTTGCACCTTTTAGCAGTTTTCCTTAAAATTTTTCTTGTGCCTTAAAAACAGTTTAAAATGAACTCCATTCGAGACGTTATTAGTTAAATTTCAAAAATGTTGGAACCATCTGGGAGCATAAAATCTTTACAATATGTATATTAGGGCGGGTCGATTTAAAAATCGCCCACTGCTCAGTGAAAATCGTATTCTAGGGATTCAAATAAGAAAGTTTGCCCGAGGAACCATACCTCTAAAACGAATTCTGATGTTCCAAGTTTTGAGTCAATCTTTTATTTTGGATCAAATTTTGAAAAATCCGTCTTTGACCCATTTAGAGTGCCTCAATCGACTCCAAATGTATGACCGACCCTCACTAACTTTGGAATGCCGATCAACCCATGCCAGTGGCACACCCCCTGGAACTCCCCTGAGGCGGTTCCCCATTCAAACATTTAAAAAAATCATAATTTTTGGTACTTTACATGAAAAAATCATTTTTATTTATTTATTTATAATAATATTTATTTATATATTTATAATAAGTCAGAACAAATGTTAATGAAAAAATTAATTTAATTTAGTTATAGAAAAGAAACTAAAAAAAATTATTGTGTGAAGTCTTTTTTACTTTCAAGTCTGGGCAATTTCGCACGGCTCTCTAATGTCGTCGCCAAAACAGCCTCTACATTTTTCTTTATCAGTCGTTTGGAAACGCTAGCTAGCAATTGAACGTGTCGTTCCGTTCCTTGTATGTGTGATGGAATTTTTGGATCATTTAACGTTGGAGCGTCCTTATTTAAATATTCTTTCAATGCATCGTACGGAATGCTTCGCGTGAATGGTGGTTCAAATACGTTATTTATGTCATTCATATTGATCATTTCCGTGTAATTTGTGCAATTAAAGCTTATATCCGGTTTTTTATAAGCTCTAAGTTGCGTTGGGTCGTCAACATCGGTTCGATAGCGTAGAATTATCTTGATAGCACAGTCGCGCCTTTCTTTGCTATCATCAAACAACATTGATAATAATATATTTTCCGAATGCGCATAATATGAATTATCTGTAATTACTTGATTGACAATTTTGCGTAAACGAGGTTCTAGAAATCGTGACCAAGTAATGAACTTGAAAAATAATGCACTACCGTACACGACAGAGCTGTAGCACTTGATATTGAAGTACATTGGCACATAACATTTAATTATAAATTCAACCAGAATTCTTAAATGTGCGTCTGGATTTTCCGTTGTCACATATAATCGTAATAATCTAACGTCCTTGGTGAGCCAGCGAGAATGTACAATTTTCCCTGGTTTGATGTAAGCCAGATCCAGCGAAACCACGCCGCTAGAAATAGCATGGGCCATATCGTATAAGTACTTGGAATCGGTGGAAAATTCAATTTTTTCTGCAGCAGGGGCCATGTTTTTCAACTCAATTTTCTGGAAGCTGTCTACCACCTGAAAATATATAATAATAAAACAATTAAAAACGCTTGACAATTATAATAAATGCGTGATAGCAATAACTTACCGGAAGAGTTTCATAAGTTTCGATTCGACGGCTCAGTTTTCCGGTTGCCGATCTTGGTACAGTGCTGGTTGATTTATCTAAAGCTTCAAACAAATGCCGCAACGGCAGTTCGTTGAAGTGTAGAAGGCAAACGAACCAATGCAATGGTCTTTTTAACAGCAATTCGAATTGTCGTATAATTCCACCGTGTGGGCCAGTATTTGTAAGCTCACCGTCAGTGCATATTCCAATTAATGCGCCCAGTGATTATTTTTTTATCGCTGAAAATATCAATTAATTTGGTTGTTTTGTATTCAGCGGTTTCATGTTCCAGTCATACGTAACTAATAAGTTCAGAATTGGGTTCTCTCAAAATAACAAGATGAGGTTTTTTTACCATCCTTGTATGATTAGTATGATACTTCTCATCAATTTTTGCTTTCGTTCAAGTATCATCCTTTCTGCCATCGAATGAAAACGCTGACGAATTGGTAGCATCTAACCGTTTGCGAAGCACTTTTTGTCTGCATTTCTCTTTTTCTCTGCGAACTTTCGATTTATCCATGATGAGAGGTTTGCCATGCGTGTCTTTCATTTCAAAATCTTAGAAAAGAGCTGTTGCCAATGCCGATGCTACTCTATCAGGCACATTAAATCTGTCACATATCAAGGCAAAGTTAAAGCAATCGTATCTTTCTGTGTATTGTGATCTTTCTTGAACCGATGGCGGTGCGTATGTTGAATCATCGGGATATTGGTATGTTGGCATTGATGACATATACGCTGGTCCTTGCTCTTCTATTTCCATCACAAATGCATCCACTGTAAGTCTTTTCTGATTATGTTGATCGTGCAGATAATCCTTGAGGCGTTCTGGAACCAAGCTGCCTTCAAATCGCATTTGCATGTTCCAATGTAAAAAATTGTTTCCAGAGATTTTACATACTCTGGAAATTGTTGGGTTAGGTTTTTTCTTTTGGTTTAGTCTTGATATTTGTCAAGTTAATTATTCAATTTATTAAATACACTTTTTTTCTGCATTATTTCCATACCAAGTTTTTCTTAAATTCCAAGCAACTTATTTTGTACTTGAATAGTGAATTATGTTCTGTTTTAGCCCTTTCGCTTAAGTAAAACTAATATTTCAAGATATCCAGATGGGTTGGTAAATTAAGATCAGTCAAAACACTAGACACACCAAAAACAGTAACATCATTCCTGGGTATATGACCCAATGGGTTTTCGATAGTTCTTGATGTTGTTGTTGCTTCATCTTGCGTTGTAGAGGATGGTGGATTCATTGTAAACTTTTTGATTTGGAATGGTCACTTCACTTCTTATTTTTTTTTAATTATTTTTTTATCTGAAATAAGCACACTTCGAGTTCTTCACAACGACTTAATCCATTCACAAAAACTGTTGCGTTATATATGGTCTACAAGACAAGGTAATAATAATGAAATGGTAATTTCAATTCTACCTGTAACCGATTTTGCTGTCATAACTGCAAGTAAATTAAACGTTAGTGAGGGTCGGTCATACATTTGGACTTGATTGAGGCACTCGAAATGGGTGAAAGACAGATTTTTCAAAATTTGACCCAAAATAAAAGTTTGACTCAAAACTTGGAACATCAGAATTCGTTTTAGAGGTATGGTTCCTCGGGCAAACTTTCTTATTTTAAACCCTAGAATAAGATTTTCACTGAGCAGTAGGCGATTTTTTTGCCTTCCCACAAATCGATCCGGCCTAATGTACATGCATAATACATGCTACATGCAATACATTGATAATTAAGTTATAGTTATAAGAATACAAATTTGTTTTTTCATAAAACTAACCATAATTAAATAAACAACATTTCTTTATACATATAAACAAAAAAGATTGTTTAGAGAAATCCTATGAGACTATAAAGTGATATTTTTTTTTCAATTTATAAGAAAATTAAATTACGATGCTGGCAAATGTCACCAAGAAAACATACACAACGCTCATGTAACATTTAATAGCCAGCAAATAGCAGCTTGAAGGAGACAAGTGTTTATCCAACCATTTTCTTTAGGAAAAAAAATGTCCTGTGAGAGTTAAGCAAGTAAATAATTAAGAGTGAGAAAGTCACAACCACAAACACAAAATAATTTCAAAAGTATGTAGAGAATAATAATTGCAAATGGCAGGCTGAGAATTATAACACTATAAACAGTGTCGGGCAAAACTAAAGCACATACTTCTGCTTCTAAAGAAGCTGTTTAATAACATTTACAAAAAGTTTTGCATGCGAAAAAATATTGTCTGTTAAAGAACTTACATCATCAACATATCAATAATTAAAATAAAATTTTGGTTGTTTGTTTATTTATTTGTAATTCTAATACATAAAACATATTCTATTCAATATAGCACGCAAATTTTTGAAAGAAATAATAATGCCTATTTTTTAAACATTATTTTAATAATGTCAATTATAAGGTTACTTGAATTATGCGTTGGTATTCGTATGTTTTGTATCGAGGCTGTCGATTCAAATTAAACGACCAAATTGTTAATAGCAGTAGCAGCGGAAAGACGATTATGTTGTGTAAAAATATCACGAATTTTAAGAAATGTAACTTTAACCGAAATGGACATTCGCGTATTGCGTGCAAATTTCGCATATCTTCTTATCACCAGTTAAACAATTACATTATTTTCATGAACATCATGTAACTTTTGGGGCGCTCTTTAATTTTTAGAACTTATATCTACAGAGGCTACAGTAATAAACCTGGAAATAACTGTGGAGCTTTCAAAAGCCTATTACTGTTGTAGAGCTCAGGCGGTTAGACGCTGTTAGAAAACAAAACCGTCTAATTTTCACCCTCCATTAAAGAGTAAACAGGAAAAGTAGAACACAACCAATAAAGAAAATAAAACTATTCCTTTTTATTTGTCTTCAGTTTAGAAATAAAGTTGCTATTGCCAGACTTTTCAAAAAAAAAACTTAAAGAATATTTATTCTTGGCTTTTTAAATTTTTAATGAATTTTAGATTTAAACCGTCACATTTTATTAAGCAAACATTCACTCTCTAATACAAATTTATGCAACTAAATTTGCCAACTCATAACAATACTTACGAACAAACTTGCAAATATGAATGATAAGCATGCATTCGTAAGCAGTAAGCATTCAATAATAAAAGGAAACGGAAACATTGCTTTTGCATGAAAACTGTGAAATACTTTTGAACTTTTAGTCACTTGTCACATAATTTCACACAAACATTTGTATATAAACTTTTCTGATGAGGCAACAACAAGGATATGCAATAGCAAATAAAACCGAGAATTCTATACAACTTTACAAGTTTACACCAAATACAATAACTTTTTCTTTCCTGTTTTTTTTATGGCTTCAGCCACTTTATTTTGTTAAGACTTTTTTTTATGTTATAAAGTATGAGTGTATAATTTATATACGAGTACAAGCAGTTACAACAAAAATAAAATTTGAAATGTACATAAAAATTGTACATTTTAACAACTTCATTAAGTGCACAGCAATAAAAATTTATTTATAATATTGAGTTTTTATACAACTTATTATTTTTTGATCGCAAGAGGCTCTTTAGCGGATGGATATATAAATGAAGCTAGTAAAAATACTTAAACGCTTTACATCAACATGTTGATTTCTAAAAAAACCAAATCAAAATTCACCAAAATATCGTGCTGTTACGAAGTTAATTTATTAAATTTAAAAAGAAAATAATTATCACTAGAAAAAGTAAACGAAACGACCTAATGTGCATTTTACAAAGTGGGTAATTTTCTAAGAAATTTTATACACACAAGACAACAACAGCAGCATGCTTATAAGAAATTCTAGCAAAAAAGTAAACAACAGCAAACAAAAACAACTAACACAGAACTAAACAAAACAGACAGCCAAACAGACGCATCAACTAAATTATAATAACAACAACAATATGGTGTGATGTAAACGTAGAATATTCTTGTATGTACGAGAACCGCTTAAAGCAACTATATAAGCACCACTCACTGGGCAAATTAATTCAATTCAATTTGAGTCATCAGTAAGAAAAGACAACAAAGTTGCCATCCTATTTATTTGGTATGTAATTAAAGTAAATAAATAGTTAATCTTAATTTAAAACCCTAAAGTACAGTGTTATTATTTTGCATAAAACAAATCGAAATAACAAAATGTTTATTAAAAGGAAAATTATGACTAATGAAATTTTTTATATAGAAATTATAGCAGATGAAATTTTTCCATAGGTAAATCATAGGTAATCATAGAATTTTCTATATGTTAATTGTAGCAGATGAAAATTTTCTGTAGAAAAATTATAGCTGATGAACATTTTCTACAGAGAAATTATAGCAGGTGACAACTTTCTATAGAGAAATTATAGCAGGTGAATATTTTCTATAGAAAATTGTAACTGGTGAAAATATTTTATAGAAAAATTATGGCAGTTGCAAACTTTCCATAGCAAAATTATAGCTGATGAAAATTTTTTTATAGAAAAATTATGGCTGACTAAACTTTTCTGTAAAAATTTTGACTAATGAAAAATTTTTTTGGAAGCATGAAATTTTTTATAGAAAAATTTTTGTTGTTGAGATTTTTTTAAACTACATTTTTTAAAAAAAAGCTATAGGCAATTAACATTTTTAAATGTGTCTGATGTTTTTGTTTTTTTTTTTTGAGAATTTATGACTAATTAAATTTTGTACAATTCTTTTGCTGATGAATATTTTAATCACTTTTTGGCAAAATAGCGGTCCTATTTCGTTAATCACATCACGGATTTTGAGTTTTAAGGCTGACATCAATTCGATTGGCTCCGTATAGACACTGTTCTTAACATAGCCCAAAGTGGTGTTTAATCGCATGATCTGGCTGGCCACTAACTGCTAATTGTCGTAATATTATGCGATCGGAAAATTTGGTTTGCAATAAATTGATCGTTTCATTGAATGTGTGACATATTTATTTGTTATTTTTTTTTAAGAGAAGCAGAGAAGGCAACAATGCCAAGTACCGTACTACATTCTTTAGGAAAGGGATAGAGAATAGATTAAACAGGTGGTGAAATTAAAAGGATAGTGGGAAATTAACTGCCGTATACAAGACAGCACAGCGACCAGTTACTATGCCTTCATTGCTGAGCAGCCCCACCGACAGTCAAATTTTATTTTTGTAGTGAAAAAAACCAAGTTCTTTGTTGGGAATCGAACCCACATACTTACAAGCTAGTACACTACCTACTAGCCTACAGGGACATATGGCATCGTCCTGTTAAAACCACATGTCAGTGATATACACGTCGTCAATAATAAGCCAAAATTGAGTTGTTAGTATTTAGTGATAGCCTCCAGACCACATAGCGCACCATACAGTGACAAATTGATCATGTAAAGGCCACTCAATAATCGCTACAGGATTTTCAGACACCCAAATGTGGCAATTTTGCTTGTTGACATACTCTAACAAGGGAAAATCGGCTTCATCTGAAAAAAAAAATGAATCTACGGCGATGTTAATGGTCGACTTCAATTCCTGCACCAGCTGAAGCTTGTAAGACTTCAAAGTCAAATCCTTATGCAAAATTCGTCGTGTGGTGGTTTTGGGTAACCCCAGTTGTTAAGAACGCCGAGAATTGCCAAATTTGGATTTGCTTCAATACTGTGGTTCACAGCTGTGATGTTTTCAGTTGAACATTCAGTTTAGATTTGTTGATATTAATAAAATTATATTAAACTGATATTTTAAAATCACTAATTATTTGTTATTTCTTCAACAGCAGCAAACTAAAACAGCAATTTCAAATTGTGTCTGCAAGTGTAGACAGAAAACAGATGAAATTAAGCTTAAATTTATTGGCGTGTTAACAACATTTTTAAACGAATGTTCCAGTTAGTGTCTTAGAAACAGTGAGTATTACAATTTTACACAGACAATTTATCAAAACCACACCCACAACTATTGTCTTAGTTGAAATTTATAATTTTTTTCTTTCTGCTTTTATTTTTTTAAAACAAGGTATATATATATTATAACACAACAACAGAATGAGTGAATAGTATCTGAAGAAGGTAGAATTATTGCTACTGTATACATATTTGAAAAATGTTTAACTGCCTCACAAAGTTATTGAGCACTTTAGGTAATAAACAATTTAATTTACCCTTTTAATCTTAACTAACTGCAAGAAAATATATTCTTTTTTAAAAACCTTTTGTTATTTTGCAACTTTCATTTTATTTTATTAACTAAGAAAAATAAATGGTCCAGCAGTCAAAATAGTTTAGAAATAAATTTATAAATAATTTTATATTTGAGAAATATATTTAATGTGGTTTTCATAAAAAAACAAAAAAAAACAATATAACCTAGAAACTTATTAGATGAAAAATTTTATTTCGTTATTTGCAACAGTGAAAGAATTTTTAACTTTATAAAACCACAAAGCGTACAAAGTTGCATTGCGAAAAACAAAATTTTCTTATTCATTTATAAAAGGTTTTTCAACAAGAAATTTCTTTTCTAAAACAAAATAAAACAAAACATTAAGATTAAGTTAATTAAAATTTTTATTTTATTACGAAGAGAACATTTCGGCAATAATAAATGAAAAATGATATCTGCAAAATGTCCACCATGACCACGCCGACAGATGTCGTTTCTTTCATCAAACTTTTAAGTCACTTATTTCGTTAATCACATCACGGATTTTAAGTTTTAAGGCTGAAATCAATTTGAATGGCTCCGTATAGACATTGTTCTTAACATAGTCCTACAGTGGTGTTATATCACACAATCTGGCTGGCCACTTAACTGCTGATTGTCGTGATATTATGCGATCGGAAAATTTGGTGTGCAATAAATTGATCGTTGCATTGGATGTGTGACATAGGTGCCCCTGTAGGCTAGTAGGTAGTGTACTAGCTTGTCAGTATGGGGTTGTGGGTTCGATTCCAAACGAAGACCTTGGTTTTTTCACTACAAAAATAAAAATTAACTGTCGGTGGGGTTGCTCAGCAATGAAGGTATAGTCACTGATCGCTGTGCTTTCTCTTATACGGCAGTTAATTTCTGACTATCCTTCTACTTTCACCACCTGTTTCATCTCTTCTCTATCCCTTTCGTAGCATGTACTAGACTAAATAGGCATTGTTGCCTAAATTGCTACTTCTCTTTAAAAAAAAAAAAAATCAAAAATATAGCATCGTCCTGTTAAAACAACATGTCAGTAATGTTAGCATCTTGCGATAACGTGATCCATTGACTGTTAACGTTTGTCCAGCATAATAAAAAAAAAAGCGGCTAAATCACACCTCTAGACCACAGAGCGCACCATACAGTCCAACAATTGAGAAAGTGAAGGCTTCTCAATAATCGCTCTAGGATTTTCAGACACTCAAATGTGGCAATTTTGTTTGTTGACATCCCCTAAAAAGTGAAAGTCGGCTTCATCTGACAATATGAATGTACGGTGATGAGAATGGTCGATTTCAATTTCTGCGCCAGATGTACCTTGTAAGGCTCCCTCCGAGGGCACATGATAGTCTTTATGGATCCTACAACTGCCCTCTAGACTTGTGTCTTGCGGAGTAAAAGGGAGCCCAGTCCGATTCAAGGCTAGTAGGAGTTAACTGGACAATCCATTATATTTCCACGGGAATCAGAGTTCCGCTACTTGTCTTTTTGGCATTTAGCTGTTCTCTGGCTGATAATTGAGGTAGGCCCTTCGGGAGTATCGTGGTGGCTGTGTGTTTCGAGGCCCTCATGAGAGTTTGTGGGTCGGATCATTCACAATGAACACAATGAATGGTTCAGGTCCAGTGAGTATGAATGCCGTCGTGTTCTTAATTATATTAAGCTTCATGCGTTCTGGACCAGGAGTTGGATAGTCTCCAACTCTTCAGCAACGAGTGAAAGCTGCGGCCTACATCGGGCTTTAGAAATTGCTACTAGGAGTGACCGAAGGATATACGTATTCGAAGGCCTTCTAGGCCGTGAATGGTGTTGCTTTTCATTCACAGTGGCTTGACCATCATCTGATATTGGCTCACTGCCGGTGCAGATGTAAATCTTATCACATCATGTACCTTGTAAGGCTTCAAAGTCAAATCCTTATGCAAAATTCGCCATGTGGTGGTTTCGGATAACCCGAATTGTTGAGAACGTCGGGGATTGACAAATTTGGATCTGCTTCAACACTGTACCTCACGGCTGTGATGTTTTCATTTGAACAGTTGAACACGCGTTGGTGTTGGCACATTTTTTTTTATCGACCTCAGAAGAATCATTATATTGTCCGAAAACAGCAAGAATTTTACGAAATGTAACTTTGACAGAACCACCATTTTCATACTGGAGTTTAATTACTTTAAAGCGATTTTCGTGGGAAATTTAATACATTTTAACAACCGCCAATGCATCTACTACGAATACGTCAAAAAACTAAATGTCAAAACTATTACGTTGTTCGTGTTGCCACAATTATATTCTTAATGAAAGATCTGATATTTCACCGAGGTCATTATTTTTGCTTGTGAATAAATCACTAAATATCGCCATTATTTAAAATTTTTATTAAATTTTAAATTCTCACAAGGAATTAAGCACAAATGAAGTAATTGAAAACATAGAAATTATAATTTCATTAAACTTAATATTTTATTTGAATAATTAAGTGATTATAATTTTACATTATGTTTCTAACAAAAAACTGTATAATTTGTGTTGAAAGAAAGTGGCCCAGTTATTTACAATGTCAAAACGTTTTTTTTTTTTAATATACAAACAAAAAAAAAACACTTCAAATTTTCCTTCGAAATTATTTTATTGCATGACGTCGATTGTAAAAAAATAATTTTTATGACAAAAATAAATTCTATAGAGCAGATGTTTTTAATGTATTATTTATGGTTTAACAATAAGATATTTCCTCCCTTTGTTGCATTGGGTGTAATTAATAAATGTAATTGAACGTTATTTTCTAAAAAAAAAAAAAATAAAACAAAAATAGGTTAAAGCACACAGTTCATTCAATGTCATCACAATACTCAACAATACTCACAATGGTATAAGTAGTGTTATGCCGATATGGTGTACCCATAGAGATGTGATTTTCTTTTAAATAAAGTTTTAGGTAAAAACTTCCAGCAATAAATAAGTAAAACATAAAAATAAAAACCATTTACTAAGTTCTGAAACAAAATCAGTAAATTTTACTGATATTTTATTTCCAAAAAGAAAAAATAAAACCAAGAGTGAGAGTTTACTGGTAATGCAATGTCAATTAAAATTAATTGATTAAAAATTACAAATTCAGATCAGTAAAACTTAAACTAGTTACTGTATTTTTCAGTAATCAGTAAAATTTTAGTGACAGTGAAAATTTAGTGCATTACTGGCAATTCTTTCTGACAGTACAATTTACTGATTATTGCAATTCTAAATGCAGTTAAAATATAATGCTGTTTAATGCTCTATGAATATCACTCTAATAAATTTATATTTTAATTTAAAATTTATATAAATTTTACTATGTTTACTATAAAGGATGTTATAACTATAATGCAAACTTTTAATTGGGTCACACCTTAAGGTCAATTTTTTGCCAACTTAATTGGCCATTTCTTTGTTACAGATTTTAAAAAATTCAATGATGAGTAGCGCGATAAGATGTCTGGAAAATGGGCGCTTAAATAAAAATTCTATTCGTGCACTTCGTGGTTTTAATTTCCACCACAGTGGTTTCGTTTACAAGCAGAATTACCACATTTGGGCAAATGAGAACACACGAGTGATTATGAAAAATCCGATGCATTCAAATAGAATGAATATTTAGTGCAGTTTATTGGATGGCGATGCTCTGCGAAAATAAAGCCAGCCAAGCAGTTAGCGTGAATGGTGAACGGGTTTCTTGTGGCCAAAAATTGAGGATATGGATCTGGACATTATGTGATTTCAGTAGATTGGTGCTACTTGCTACACCACAGCCAACGAAGCAGTTCCTTTTTAGACAGAGAAAATAACATTGGCGTAAGCTAATACGACCAAGATGATTCTAATTGGTCACTACGATCACGTAATTTGGCATCGCTCGATTTGCTTTTGTTTTCTTTTTTGGAATATTTAAAAGAAAAAGTGTACGTCAATAACTTAAAAAAAACTTAACAGCTAAAGAATGAGATAATTCGATACATGAACAACATTCAACATCAATTTTATCTTAGAGCCATTTAAAATATGGAACATTGTATAGAGATATGCCATCGAAACCGTAATGAAAATTTGGACGATATTTTGTTTCGCGCTAACTAACAAGACACGTCAAGATTTGCAGACTTTACCTTTTATAGGTTTTAAGCTTTAAACTTTCGCTATATATTTTATAGCGGGTTTTTCAACCCAAAGTTTGTTTTTCAATTGTGGCAACACCAAAAGCATGATAGTTTTGACATTTAATTTTTTGACGTATTCGCAGTAGATAAATTGATAATTGTTACAATGCATTCAATTTCGCATGAAAATCGCAATAATATAATCAAAATTCGCTAGGAAAATAGTGGTTCCGTTAAAGTTACATTTCGTAAAATTCATGATATTTTCGGACAACATAATTGTCCTTCTGAGACTGCTATTAAGAATGTGGTCATTAAAGTTGCGTCGACAGGCTCGATACAAAATGTACAAACACCAATGCGTGTTCCACTTGGTCATTGAACTAAAAACATCGCAGTCACATGAGCCACACTGCGGAAACAGACCCAAATTTGTTAACTCTTCGACGTTCTCAAAAAGTGGGGTTATCCAAAATCACCACACAGTGAATTCTGCGTAAGAATTTGACTTTGTACCGACGATTCACATCACCATAGATTCGCTCTATTCTAAAAAAATCATTTTTTCATACGACGCCCATTTTCACTTATAAGGGTGTGTCAACAAGCACACAAGCAAGGCTTCTGAAAATGCTAGAGCTATAATTAAGATGCTTTTGCATGCTCAACGTGTCACTGTGTCGCGCACTATGTGGTTTGGGGGCGTTATTGGGCCGTTTTTCTCCAAAATGCGGCTAGAATGCGTTAACTAGCAACTCAACAACTAAACGATAATTTTATGGCAAACCAAATTTCCCCATAGCATAATTTCACGATAATCAGCAGTTACGTGGCCGGCCAGTCAGATCATGTGATTTAACAGCACTGGATTAGTTTTTTTGTGGGGCTATGTTAAGGACAGAGTCTATACGTAGCCAATCGAATCGATTTCGGCCCTAAAACTCAAAATGCGTGATGCGATTAACTATAAAGGACCAAGAAGTTATTAAAAAGTTTACTAAGAGAATCGATATCTGTCAGCGTGGTCGTAATGAATCATCTTTATCTAATTTTTTTGTTTTATTTTGTTTTAGAAAATAAACTTCTGGTTGAAAAACCACTTTAAATGATACATCTCAATGATAAATTAATTAAACCGTCATAAATTTAAATATGTATCTAAATTTTTATTCATTAAGAAAGCAAAAATTGTCATTAAATTTTCGAGGGGTTGTTGTCAAAATAGGAACAGTTCCTAATAATTGTTGTCAAAATAATAACGATGCATTGTCAAAATAAGAGCCTATTGTTCTTAAAATTTTAACACCACCGTTGTCAAATTGAGCACAAACATTCTTGGCTCACTTTTGACAACGGTTGGTAATAATTTCGATATTAATATACCGGTTTTCCGGTTTTGCTGTGTAGCGGTGCGTAATTGTCTTTTCAAAACCATACTCTTTTGTAATTATAGATATTAATTTTAATATACTATATAATTTAAATCTAATCGTACTTACCAGCTTACAAAATTCTTTGATATGTAGTATTTTTCAGATTTAATACTTCCTAGAAATTATGATATTTAATACGGCACCCAAAACACATTGATGCTGACAGTAATGTTGATTAAATTAATAAAAATAGAAGAAGTCCAACAGCTTTGAAGATTGTGATTGATAAAGAAAGATATGCTATTACAAGTTGAAGTATAATATTTTAAAACATATTTTTGACGTTGCCTTTGATATACTCAAATTGTCAATATTCTCCAATTTCTTTTGCTTTTTAAATACAATGGCTGTTATTTAATTAGTTTGATGATATTTATTTTCATTAAAAATTTCCAACTGTGTTTTTTTTTTACTACCAATTTTCTTTTCCTTTTTGTTTTCTTTTAAATTTATGTTGATATAGGCGTTTAAAAATAATTTTTTTTTTATGTTTTTAATTTGATTTTGAAATAATTGAACAATTTTAAAATATGTCTACTTTATTAAATTTTTCATTAATTATATTTATTGAATACAATGTTTCGATATGTTTCGTTTACCATTGAAATGTTAAATGTTGACCTGCAAATAAATTAATAAATAAATA
The DNA here is from genome assembly GCA_030448955.1 of Trichopoda pennipes. Lineage (NCBI taxonomy): Eukaryota > Metazoa > Arthropoda > Insecta > Diptera > Tachinidae > Trichopoda > Trichopoda pennipes. Next base: position 10,354,141 of record JASKUP010000023.1, read on the forward strand.
AGCAAATTTAATATCTTTTTATTGCTATATATTTTAAAATTTATAAATTCTGGCTATTATAATTTATGTCATATATCATTTGCAATTAAAAATTTTAATTAAACTCATTGTTTATATTACATAACCTCAAAAATTCACGTAATAATTTTTAAAAAATATTTGAAAGGCTTAACAATTTTTTCCTCTTTTACAAATGGTTCCTTGTATCTATCGGTCACAGCATCTATTTAAGGGGCTGTAATAGATAGACCTAAAATTTTCACAGAACATGTTACATGTTACTATAATCGCTATAGCAGATGTTAAAAATTAAATGGTGGCCCCCAGCGACAGACAAGTCAATTTTGGCCAGTGCATGTAAAACTAAACCCACTATAACTGTTAACAAATAATTTTTTTTTTAAGGTTGCCCCACGTACGTATATTTTTAACCGTCATAAATGCACTCTTAAGGTTGAAGTATTTTTATATGCCTTATTAAAATAACTACATTAAATCTTAAAAATAAAATTAAAATATAAATAGTGTTTCTATAGTGATTTGATTTTATCATGTATGATTTTTACTTTTCTCCATTCACGCAGAAATTTACAATTTATAGCAATAATCGGCAAACGTGTCCCCTAAAAAAAGAAGTATGAACAAAATATCTAAAATTTAAAAGGTGTTTCCATAGAGGTCATAATTTTGACAAATAAGGTCTCATCTTTTAAACTGTTCCAGCTTAAAGACAAGTGCAAATAAAAATAAATAGTGCTGTTACATTCACGTAAATAATTTCACATGTAATGGTAGCAAAATAAATTGCCAGACTCTTACAAAATATAAGTCCAATTCTAATTTGAGTGTTTTTCAGTCCTTCTTTATCGACTCCAAATCTCATTTTATCAGTAAAGTTTGAAGCATAAGAATCTTTAATTTCTAAAAAAAAAATATGAGCAGAATAACTAATGAGCTATATAAGGAGCAGTACTAAAACGAGTATATGCTTCCCCTGTAGCCATATTTATTTAATTGTTTTTTAATTATGCATCTTCCATATTAATTTCTTGTTTATATTATAATAAAAATTACTAAATTCTCAACTATATTTGAAAGAGGGTTGAAACATAAATCTACTGCCATCACTGCACTATCAGTCTGATTGCCATAGGTCTTAAAGAAAGTTTTAAAGAAGTGTTGCTAGGCAAATATGCAAATGATACAGTCACATCCTGTTAAATATCGGGTATTTTTGTAGAGCTATAAACATTTAGTTGGCAACACTTTTTTAACTAACGAACTTTTCGGAAGCCATCACGTGATGATGAATAGACTGCCGAAACAACGCTTCCAAATTATGAAATTTTGGGCCCAAAACAAGATTGCTCTTTATCCCGATTTTCATAAGTAAATTATGTTTAGCTATAAAGCTCACTTTTGTTACTCCTAGAAAAATTAACTGTTTGGTGTATTTAATGGGCTCCTGGAATCGTTGATCCAAACTTCTAAAAACGATGCTAATCAGACTGTTACTGTCACTGGTATCCTCTATTATTACTGACTTTTTCCTTTATCAATTAAACAATTATGATCTGCAGAAGTTGTAGTTTCAACAAGACGGCACAACATATCACACAGCTCGTATCATAATTGATTTATTGAAGAAAATATTTATAAATCACATAGTTTTACGTTTCGGATACTTTAATTTTCCTCCAACATCGTGCGATTTAACGGCGCTAGGCTATTTTCTATCAAATTAAGTGAAGTCGCTAGTGTACCCCAATAAGCCAACGCGATTGACCACTTGGACGACAACATGCACCGATATACGATCGCAAATATTGTAAAAACTTAACTTGCCCAAGTTAGTCGTGGCAGTTATATACCGAAAGTCATATTTAAATTATAAATTATAATTATAAAAAAGTAAATTTCATGTCAATTCTCTTTTATTAATTCCATTTCTCTATAAAGAGCACCCTTTATTTCTAATTAACTTTTCTAATTTAAATAATAATTTTTTGTACAACAACTAATTTGCTTACAAATTAAAAGAAACTGTCAGCGTATATAAAGCAAACGTACATGTGTTATTCTTTGTCACATATCGATTGAATGCCTTCATTGAATGGCACAGATGTAGCAATACTTAAATAATGCTGATGATGTTAAGTTTTTCAACAACCACATCACTTATGCAACTTACAAATGCAATCATACTTGGTTTTCGCAATACGCCACTGTTCATTACAAAAGATAATCTTTTTCGTCCTTTTCAATCTTTCCTTTTACTTTTAAGCTTCTTAATGTTCAATTTATGAATTTTATACTGGATGGCACAAAGGTGACATAATATGGATGTGGCTTAATTTTGGAAAATAGTGTTCAATGTTATTTTACTATAACATCCTTGTTGCAGTCAGATAGAGAAATAAATTCAAGCAATCAATAAGCTATCAAATTAACATGTGAAGAATGTGAGGTTATTATCTATATATATCTATATATATAAAAATTAAATGATCCACGTATGTAATGAGTTGGCGTGAGAACGGCTGGAGCGATTTGGCTTTTTTTTTTGTTTTATTCGATTCGAAATTTTCAGGAGATGGTTTGTATGGGAAAAAAAATTATAAAGTTTTCCGGAAAACTTAGAAAATTCATTTATTAATTTTCTTCTGTTGTTGTTGTAAACACAAATAAGTTATTCACGACTCGACATGTTCGTTCGAACTGGTTTGATGAAGCTATGTGGTTGTTTGTATGGGAAAAAAAATTATAAAGTTTCCTGGAAAACTTAGAAAATTCATTTATTCATTTTCTTCTGTTGTTGTTGTAAACACAAATAAGTTATTCACGACTCGACATGTTCGTTCGAACTAGTTTGATGAAGCTATGTGGTTGTTTGTATGCTAATGAGTTTGCATGCGTGCAAACACACTTATGCAAAAAAAAAACAAAACAAAAAGAAAGTAAAAGACCAAATAAAGAGAGGCAACATCTTCAACTTCGGCGAAACCAAACATTTTTCTAAAATGTCAACAGTCACAAATGTATTTTCATGTTTGAAGATATTTTTTAATTCAATACTATATATAGCTGCCAGATTCTTTAAAGATAATACCGTCACAATTTTGGGGAAAAAATCTTACTTCAATTAAAATTCGCAATAAAATCACATGTACATATGTATGCAAATAGATTGCATGTTTTTCAACAAAGTTCAAATTCTTTGGTGAACTTGTTTTTAATTTCGAAGAAGAACTAAAGTTTTTAACACAATATGAGTTTTCAAGAAAAAGTATTAATTTTTTTATACATGTTTTTATTTTCACTTTTCAATATACTATGTATTGAATCATGTTAGTGAAAACATAAATCCTTTTCAATTCTCAATTTTTTTACTTAGCCTACGTTTAATCACTTAGTCCTAGTGGAACAGTTCCTCTCTTCCCTATTCTCTTTACACACATTATTCACAACAACAAACTAAGAATTGCAGCGACAAAAATCGTACAATGTAAATTGGGTGTTAGCAGTGATTTAATTTAGACGTGTTGGATAATACTAAAAGTGAAAATTTGAATATATGTTCTACATACATATGGACATATGTATGTGTGCACATTATCCGTGCTTTGAAATTTTTCGTGCGATTTGATTCACATAATTTTAAAATTAATAGTTTTTATAAGAGAAGAAAAACCTTGATATATTGGATAGTGAGGGCTCAAAAATATAAAGTCACTGACAATTACACTTCACTTTGAAGTTTAAAAATAATTTTCTACTCGATGCAATTTTAACAATACATACATATGTATATCACTTATGTACTGAAAAATCCAATATCAAAATTCTTTGGTTCTAAAATCTTATTGCTAAAGTAAAAAATAAAAGCTAAACTTCAAACGATTTTGTTAGCAGTCAACATTTCTTAAAATTTGAATGATTATCTACGTGTAGGCTTATCTAACTATTCTTATATATTGTTAGACATTGGCAGTGGAAAAAACCGACTGAATCTACAACAGGCCAGATTTCCTTTCCAATGGGCTCTTGCCAATTTACAACGTCTAAAGACAAACTAATTGCAAAACTGTTCACATACATTGCTCAAAATTATAGCGATTAACTTTAGTTAAGTGAAAGAGCCCATTTTGGTTGCAAAAAACAAATACGTTGATTAAATAAATTAAAAAATCCAAAGCTTAATTAATGGCGAATGGTATTCGTATAAATCGATTGGTTCCTTTACCGATCCCGAAAATTGTGTTAACTACCCCGTAGAGTTCCTGAATTCATTAAACTTACCGGGAATGCCACCACAGAACCTCCAGCTTAACGTGGAGCGGTTGGAGGAGCCAATACTGTGCGATAGTACTAGATTGGTTATAAAAACGTTGATGGCAAAAACTTAGCAATAATAATTATAGGAAAGTTTGTAGGTGAAGAGCAAGTGATTAACCATTTAAGTTTAAACGTATCCAATTTCCCATTCGTCTTGAATTCGCAATAATGGTTAATATATCCCAAGGGCAATCGCTAAAAGTGCGTGGGTTAAACCTAGATTCCCATTTTTTTATTCCACGAGCAATTGTATGTTGCATGCTCAAGAGTTGGGACACCGTCAGCACTGTTTATTTTCTCTCCCAACAGAAAAACAAAAAGTATGGCTTTCTATCAAGCTTTAAAATAAACTATATGCTTACCTTTTTTATTTGTTTATTTTTTAATGAATTACCTTAAGAACTATTGAAACAATAAATTGAAAAAAAAATTTGTGTCGTTTCTTCTTTGTATTGAAAATTTTTTTCTAACTCCATATGAAACATTAATCATTAGCAAATAGTTTCCGATGGAAGCTGGGTCGTACAGCTAGTTAATTAATAAATTTGTTGTGTATGCTATTTGCTTTAACGTCGTACATTTTGGGCGCGACCTGTCATGCGTTTGACTGAACTCCTGCTTTACAGTGGGCCCTTAAAAGATTTGGCTCACATGAAATTGCTCTTGGACACGAGAACACCACAATTGTTTCCGTCTATGTTACACTTTATTCTATAACAGCGAAGAGACAAAGATGCAACACAAAGTAAAATATCAGCAGCGGTTTTTGGCAATAAATTTTAGTGAAATACTTAAAGCTACTTCTCTACAAAAAACAAATCATTCAGGTAGCAAGCTGTTAATAGACAAATTATGCTAGCTTAGCTGCAAAAACAGGTTAACTAAGTATCAGAGATTATAACAAAATATGAAGTGTAGTTTCTCTTAACCAAAAAAATCCGCTGCAGGGACACAGGATTCTGAATAAAATAACTATAACTAAATGTGGCAAATGTTTTTTTGTCAAGTTGCTGGATTTAATCAATAGCATTGCTGCTTTGTAAGCGATTGCTTGCGAAAGCTTAAAAACCCGAGAGATTTTTTCAGACAGCCATTTTCGTGTCGATTAACCTTCTCAGTCAAACTGAAAGATTTAGTGGAGCGAGAGTTTTTATGCCAAGCCTTTTTTAATTATATTTCTCTTGATGTAAAAAATTTGTAGCTTCTGTGTGTTACAAAATCCGTTTAGTCAATCAAAACATTAAGTCTAGCAACTAATTTTCAAAGCAAATCTAAATAATTTGGTAGCTATGTTCAAGTGTCAATATCTTCTTAATGGTTTGCACTAGAACTCAGAACTCAGTATATTAGCACGGCTCGTGTGATTTTTGTATATATAAAGACCCAAGACCTTTTTCATATATAAATCAAATCTATAGCTAACAAAAGTTAAAAGAAAGTATTAGTTTTTCTTTAAATTTTTTAAGCCATATTGTCACTCTTAAAATGACCAGATAATCACTAACACTTATCCACTTTATCTAGATAAAATTCTGAAAATCTATTAAGAAGTGGCGTAGTAAATTCCCAAATATCTTTATTCTACCCCACTATGCATTCTTTGTAAAATATTTTGATTTATAAATATCACATATCTCTAGAATGTTAAAAAATATGCAGCCATTCATAAACATACACTTGTGGCATTTGGTTTGATTTTATTTAAAATACAATCATGTTTCCCTGCAAACTAATCAAAGACAAAAAAAACATAAAAATGATGTTGACATACAGATTGAATGGATGTGGACACTAAATAAACAAAAAAGAAGGACACATTCCTTAAAAAATATACAGGAAATAAATAAAGCAATGAGAATAAAAAATTTATGCCTTTTTCTCTCACTAGCAAAATAAAAGGTTATGTACTCGTGTTTATTCAAAAAAGTGAAAAGATTGACCTGAATTATACACACACAATTTTAAACGAGAAAATATTAGACTGGCAGTATTACAACCCACAAAATTAAATAAATGGTCGTTGGACTAATTTAAAGTTAGTAAGTGAAAGTGAAATTTGGAAATAGAGAAATTACGCCACCGAAAAATTTCATATGCCATAACTGAGTTGTTTAGATAGCTGTATAACTTATGACGTGGTCTTGCTGAAACCAAATGTCACTGATACAACATTAGCCAGTTGTGGCCACAAAAAATTAGTTGTCAGGTTATGATAGCTCATATAATTTACGGTGACAGCGTTTCCTTGCTGGGCCGCTAATACCGCCTAGCCATAAACCTAACCACTGGTTTTTCGAGGACTCTCTGTGAATGATGCGAGCCCCCATTACGACAACTATAACTACAGATTATTTTGTTGAAAAATTTAGTTCTTTTCGTTCAACTTTACAAACAGCCAATTCATAAACGTTCGACGCAGACAATGGTCGGTCGGCTTAAATTCTTGAATAATATGAACTTTATAAATTTTATTTTTTTTTTTTGTCGGACCAGCACTCAGGGGATGACCCCTACACATGCAATCCATTGTGCCAGAACTAGGAAATTAGGTTATGGGAAGGAGGAAAGAGGGAGTAATGTCTGTGGATATTCAGTTTAAACTTTCCGAGATTGAAAGTGACAGGAAAGACCTCCGGAGGGATCTTATTCCACATACGGATTGTTCTGCTAAAAGTCGAATTTTCCCTGTAATGCGTAGTGCGATTCACTGGCCAATCAATCACAAATGAATGCGCTCTCAACGAAGATCCTGTTAAACGCGAAAACGTGCGAGTACCGAGAAAAAGTTCCCTAATTTCATCAGAGCACTTATCATTGTGGTAACGATAGAACAGTAAAATACATCCCATATTGCGTCGATGCTCTAGAGAATCAATAGAATTGGATACCCCACCGTTCCCAATGAGCCTCTTGGCACTCTCCTGTATGCGGTCATGTAACTCCAAAACAGACTTTAGAGCGCCGGCCCTTACATGAGAGTTGTATTTCATTTTTGGATGGATATAGGTGGTATAGCTAGTACGGAGATCGGATGGAGTGAAGTATCTTTTACACCGTTTTAGAAAACCGAGGCATTTGAAAGCTTCTTTAGAAACCTGAAAAATGTGTTTAGTCCATCGAACATGACACTGAATTTTCAGGCCAAGAACATCAATAGCTTCCGATTTCTTAATAACTATATCACCCATAGTAACAGATGCAGCATCACTGCCGAACGCAGATCTATGTGATGATTAAGATTTTTATGCAAAACGGCTCATTCGAGGCTCATTCTAAACAGTATGCTGTGTTTGCATAACTACGATCACTGCGATCGTATTGTTTTAGAGGACTCTCAGCAACAATACCCTGAACCTCGAATTTAACGATTTAATTACGTACAGCGGTCTCAGACGCAGTCTGATTATGGTGGAAATTCGCTTGAATTTCACGAAGTAATAAAATGAAACTTTCACGATTTTTAAAGCAAATTTTCACAATTAAAATTCTTTGCTCAAGAGTGTAGCATTCTATGCTTAAAATTTCCTAACTCTTTTGCCAATAAATGTCAAAGGATGACAGCTCAGTTCTTTGAAATTGATTATTTGAGAAACTATTCCTAACCTCAAATTTGCCTACCCAATAACTTATAAAAAGTTTTATATTTTGAAAAATATACTTAGGTCCTTTTTATAAATACTTAATAAAGAATTAACTTAAAGTAATTAACTGGCAACCACTCATACAATATACGATGTAGGAGATTTAACTTTATTATATTTTATTGATTACTTTTGTATTAATAACTCTTTTGTTTTCTAAAATTCATAAACTAAAACTAATAATGCTGCACTTAAACAATTATAAGTTTAAACAGAATTTCCATAAAATTAAACATCATTATTTCTCTCATTATCATTAATATCAATAATAAATTTTTTTTTGGAATATAATGGCTAACAAAACTTTATTGGTATAAACTGTGCAAAATTATTGTTGTGTATTGAAGGATAGCAAGAATAGCATGAATTATGAAGCAAATCAATCTTTGTGAATAGAGATTATGTATTTTATTAATATTCTATATTTCATCTTAGTATTTAAGGCATATCATAATTGATTTATCTATTAAGTTAAATTTAAGAGTCGTAAGTTGACGATGATGTTATTTTGTTATAAAAGTTTTGCGTGTATATTTTTATATTGTAGCAGATTTTTTTAGTCGAAAATATCACACTGGTTCTTATAAAGAGAGTCAACTCAAAATTTACAAATTTTCAGAAGAGACAAAAAACGTTTCGCAAACGTCCGTTCTTTTCGCAAAATTTTCAAACACATTAGCAATCGTTTGTCTCGTCAATGCAGCGTCGAATTTCAACCTTCAGAGAGTCAGTTGTTTGTAGGTTAATCACGTAAGCCCGGTCTTTTAAATGTGTCAAGAGGAAATAATTCAGAGGAACGAAACCGCAAAAACAAGGCCGTCAATTGACACCTCCAAATCGAGTAATTATGCGACCAGGAAATTTCTTATGCAATAACTGAATTTTTGGCTTATAGCACCGTCTTGCTGCAGCCAAAGTTTGCTGATGTCAACATTAGTTAATTGTGGAAAGAAAAACATAATTATCGTGGCTTGAAAGGGCAGTGAATTCACGGTGACAATGTTTACTCATTGATTTTTTACAAATTCGTACCGATAATGTTGCCCGACATTATTTGGTTTTAATGGTTTTTTGAGAACTATCTGTGAATTTTCTGAAAATGATGCTCATTGCTAAAGACGATTTTGGTTACAAGCACTTTGCTTTTGTTCAGTTTTTTTCAAAAATTCAATTAGCAAACGTTCGAGGGAAACAAAGGTCGAGAGGCTTTAATTCTTGAACAAGTTAAACTTTATAAGTCCAAGCTTACTTTCAACACTACTGTGCAGCAGCTGTATTTGAATCACTACGGCTACTGCGAGCATATTGCTGTCAGTAACAATATCGCGAGTCTCGAATTTTCACCATTTTATTAGTAAATTTTCACAATTGAAATCCTTTTCTCAAGAGTGTATTGTTCCATACCAAAAGTTTCCCTTTTGTACTAAATAAATGCCGAAATATGATTGCTCAATATTTGACATTTAAACACTTGACTGATAATTTACTTTCTAACCTCAAATTTGCCCACACTTTATTTTTTAAACTACGCTTTAATAGAAACAAGTTGTTCTCAAACTAAAGTTCCCGATTGTTTGCAAACAAGACTTCTGATTTTTATCGTACGGCAATTCATTTTGAGTTTTGAAATAAATGAATTTCAATTATAAACGAATTTATTCTAAATGTTTTCTTCAAAACCATTAACGTAATGTAATGCTATTCACACAACACTAGCGACGCAAATGAACCAACGTTACGTAGTCATGGCCTTCGTATAAATAAAAAGTTTAACTAGACTGTTTTTTATAGTGCGTAGTATGTAAAAATACTTAGTCTGCATTAGTGCCATTATAAAGGGGTTTCCAACAAGAAGTTTGTTTAGAATTTAGATTAAGATGATTCAAATTTTTATTGCATTACGAAAAGAAAAGTTCAGTTCGTGGTCCACACTAACAGATGTCGGTCCTTTCATTAAAGTTTTTAATCACTTTTTGACAAAATGGCAGTTATATTTCGTTAATCACATAAAGGATTAAAATAAATTCGATTAGCTCCGTATAGACTCAATTCTTTACATAGTGCACAAAAATAATCCAGTGGAATTAAATCACACGATCTGGCTGGCCACTTAACTGCCGATTGCCATGAAATTATTTGGCTTGCAAAAAACTGGCCGTTTAATTGGCTGCGTGACATATGGCACCGTCCTGTTGAAATCACCTGTCAGTGATATCCACGTTGTAACTATTAGGCCACAATTGAGTTGTTAACATCTCACTATAGCGTGATCCATTGACCTTTACCATATTACGAAAAAAAACCGGTCACCACACAGCGCACCATACAGTTAAATGTTGAGCATGCAAAAGCTTCTCAATAATCGCTCCAAGATTTTCAGAAGCTCAAGTGCGGCAATACCCTGACAAGGGAAAATGGGCTTCATCTGCAAAAATGATTAATTCAGAAAAGCCAGTAGGTTGTTCCTGAATCACGAATCAACGGCGATGTAAATGGTGGGTTGAACTTTGTAAGGCTTCAAAGTCAAATCCTTACGCACAATTCGCCATGTTTTGGTTTTGGATAATCCCACTTGTTCAGAACGTTGAGAAATTTTAAAATTTGGTTCTGCTTTAACACTGTGGCTTATGGCTGCGATATTTTCATTTTAACGACCAGGTCGAAAACGCGTTGTTGTTCGCACATTTTGCATGGAGCCTGTCGGCTCAAATTGAACAACCAAATTCTTAACTGCGGTCTCAGAACGACAATTATGTTGTCCAAAAATATCACAAATTTTACGAAATGTAACTTTAACAGAACCACTATTTTAATAGCGGATTTCCCGTATTTTAATACGAATTTCGTGCGAAATTCAATTCATTGTAACAATTGCCAATGCAGCTACTACGAACACGGTAAAAAAAACTAAATGTCAGTACTATGTTGTTGGTGTTGCCTTAATTACAAAACAAGCTTTTTGTTGAAAAATCCGATATAAGTAGAAAAGAAATACAAGTTAAATCAATAAAAATTATCAGAAAATATAAAAAAATGAAATGAATAAATGTTAGGAAGATGACATAACAATTATTTTTAACATTTTTGTTTTAACTTTTCTTTAAACAAAAGAACTAAGATCTACAGAATATAATTGTTTCATATTCTTTTTATTTTCCTCTGCCCTTTCCATTTCTTCATTAGTGTTTACCTTTTAGTCTTTATTTTCACTTTTCTCTTTTAATACTTTTCAGCCACTTGTATTATGTTGTTAAATCCTGTCACCATTTATTAATGTTGTGTTATCTTCATATTTTTGGCTATTTTGTTGTTAGTCGACCTGTTCAGTCATTTCGTTTATACGTATTTATAGTGTGGTGTTATTTAGTGGTTTATAAGACAAAATAACAATATACCACATTTTGTCCAATTAAGACTTGTTGCCTTATTTTTAAACTGAATATTTATTTAAAATGTAACTTTTGTTAGTGTCATTTCCTTTTCTATATAGAAGCAAATATATCAAAAATGGTTTTAATGATTTTTTAAAATGATTAAAAATAAAAAGTGCTTTTTTTCTGCTGTTTCCTAGTGTACATGATCCAAAGGAATCATAAAAGAATATCAGGCTATATATAAAATAATTTTTTCGTACTAATAAACTAACAACCGATTTTCATAAAGGGATATTTAGTGCAACTGTGAGAAACAAATATTACTATGATATGCTTACATATGCAAACAAAAAATATGGTTGCTGTAAAAATCTTTAGTTATAGTGAGCATATTGTTACGTTTATTCCCTTTAATAAACGTTTTATTATATTGAGTTCTTTTATGCAAAGTAATAACACCGCACTTTAGAGTTTTAAATAAAATTAAACAATTTATTTACTTTCTATACATACAAAATAAATACAATCGTAACTTTGTTGTGTTTAGTCAACGCTGATTCAACTTGAAATAATTCATTTGCCCATCAAGTGGTCTTATACAGCTGTTTTAGCGGTACTCGCATATACAACTTTAGCATTACCCTATATTGTTGTTGTTATTATCATTTAGTATAGAAGCCTGCTTGGCTGTATGCTTATTTGTTCTGTGCTAGTTGTTGTCTGTTTTTTAGCTTATTTAATAAAATTTCTTATGAGCATCGTGTGTCTTGTGTGTATAAGATTTCTTAGAAAACTACATAGTTTTTAAAACATTTCGTTGACCTTTTTACTGATTATTATTGTGTTTGAAAACTTAAGTAAATCATCATGAATCAAATGACTAAAGCATTCTACCATAAGGTTTATTCCTTTATGGATCTGTGTATTCGGGAAAAAATAACCAAAAAATATGTGGAACCTCCTTGGAACAATAAAGAATTATCGTTCACTAAAAATAGGAAGAACAGACTATATAAAAAATTCAAACAGTCTGGTGATTCTACTGATTATTTAAGGTATTCTATTAGCCGCGCTGCACACTCTTCGCTTAATAAACTATTTTATAATATTTATATACACAAATTGAAAGTTAATTTAAAACGCAATCCAAGAGCATTCCACAGATTTATTAACCAAAACAATCGAATCCAGTGATGAAACTGTTATAATCAATTTATTCGCTGATTTTTTTCTCGACAATTTACTCAGTTGCAGATTATGATGAATGTTTTAAGTACCCATTTAATATTGCAAAATCTCAGACGATTAATATACCATTTATCGATATTTTGACAATCTCCAAGGAATTTAAAAGGATTAAATTCTCATATAACTATGGACCTAACAACATCCCCAGTAATATTTTGATAAATTGTGCTGATAGTATTTCCATCCCTTTGGAAAATTGTATTTAACAGGTCAATAAAATATGGTAGTTTTCCTGAAATCTGAAAGGACTCCTATATTATTCCTTTTTTTAAATCAGGTAACAGGTCTAATGATTCAAATTACCGTGGTATTGCAAAATTAAGTACTACACCCAAATTATTTCAAAAAAAATTATCACTGAACATTTATGCTTGCATACATCAAGTTTGATAACCAATAATCAACATGGATTTCGAAAGAGATGCTCTGACATAACACATCTTTTACACTTTTCAATAATTATACATCGTGGATTTAAAAAAAAAACAACAAACTGACGTGATATACACTGATTTCAGCAAGGCATTTGATAAAATCAATCATATCCTTCTAAAGAAAAAATTGGAATTAATAGGTTTTGCAGATTTAAGTTCCAAATGGATTTACTCTTACCTAACAAATAGGAAACAAATGTTCCGTTTTAATAACGCTTGCTCTAGATGCATAAAGGTTCTATCTGGAGTACCACAGGGAAGCCACCTTGGGCCGCTTTTTTTTTTTGTTATTTATTAATGACTTGCCTGATGTCATTCAATCATCCAATATTTTGATGTATGCTGACGATGTAAAAGTTTTTCTTAGTTATTGTCAAGTAACTGACCAGCAACGCCTCCAAGGTGACCTTAACTCTCTTCACAACTGGTGTAAAATAAATCGTATGTAGCTAAATCTCAGGAAATGTAAATATATGTGCCTTGCTAGAAAGAAACCGATAACTGCATGCTACTATATCGATGACCATCATTTGGAAGAAGTCAACAAAATATTAGATCTTGGATTGCTACTTGACTCCAAACTCAATTTTATTGTACATATCAATTTGACAGCAAACAAAGCTAGAGGTGTACTTGGCTAAAGAGTTTGATGATCCATACGTTACCAAAAGCCTTTATATGTCCCTTGTCAGGTCTATTCTAGAGAATGGATCCGTCATTTGGGACCCTATATATAGAAAATACTCAGATGTTCTCAAATCTGTTCAAAAACAGTTCTTGCTTTTTTGCCTCCGTGGTTTAAACTTTAACCCATTGGGCCTACCTGACTACTCAGCTAAACTTTCTCTTATTAAGCTGCCAACTCTAAGGAGTCGCAGAACAGCACTTAATATTTCGTTCATTTTTGGTGTGATAGTTGGCGACGTTTCTACTCACTGGGTATGGTGTTTACTAACTGCGTGGTTTGCTAAGAAAACTTATACACGCAAGACAACAACAACTTTCTAGTTACAAACTGCGTAGAAATATTATGCACACAAAACAAGGAAAATTAGGTGTGCTGCTTAGTTTTCTAAGAACACTTATCTACACAAGACAACAAGAATTATCTTAAAATAAATGCCATGAGGAAACTTTATCAGCATAAAAACAAAAACATACATACAGACCTGTAGGCGCCTATACATTGAATAAATAACATAACAACAAAATGTGATACAAAGGGAGTAGAAGATTCTTAATTTTTCTAGACTTCTAGTGGACAAATATAAAAGGCAGCGTCTGAGTGTATAGTTAGTTAGTTAGATGAAAAATAAACCCCATGAAGTAAAGACGTACATCTTAATTAAATTGTGCTGTAGTATTAGCTTGGTGTGTAGTTAAAGTATGTAAACTTGTAATTAATTTAAAAACTCTTAAATCTGCTGTTATTTATTTTAGAATAAAGATCTCATAACAAAATGTTTATAAAAGGTATAAACGTAACAATATGTTTTTCAAAAGAGCATGATATAATTCAATAATAATATCTTTCACTTCAATTATGGTTATCTCAACCATGTTTTTTTCTATATGAACATTATTTTTTCACATATCATTATTGTTGTCATATCATTATTATTTAATAATTATAAAAACAAAACAAAATGTATAAACTATTGATTTGTCGCCAAAATCTTTAGCGTGCTTAATTATAATACAACGTTATTTAGAACTTTGTGTTCCAAAAAACTTTTTAGTTTTAAGCTCAAATAATTTGTATAGAAGGATACAAAAAATTATTTTAAATACAATATACAAACTAATTAACAATGTTGCAGAATATTAAATTTTGTGTTATTTTTTTGATTGCAAGTAGCCTTGAAATTGCATGCAACTGGGTTTGTGTGCAAAAATAAAACTAAATACATCATTAAATACTTAATCTTGAATGCAATCAGACTTTATGAGCCATAAACAAAAAAGTATACTTGCTGATTTTAGGTTATTAAATGTTTCGCTTTATATTCTTATAATTATTTAATTAAGAGATTATAATTCTTGACTATTAACTGTTTATTTATTCATGGTATATAGTAATTGAAGAATCCTTTTTATAAATAATACAATATACGATTACAAATTACTTTTATTACTAATACACTGAAACGGGGACTAAAGCCTTTGTTTGCTCTTTTTTTGCGATAGAGAAATAAAGTCCTTTAACTAAACAATTTAAATAAATTTTAATAAAGTTGGTTTCAAATCATTATTCACTTGTTATTTTTATTATATTGAAAGAATAATGATGATTTGATGAATTTTTTAGTTTTTCTTTATGCCGTTAATATTAATTAAAGCATGCAGAATGAAGCCTTCATGATCAACTTTGTTTCCAGAAGTTGGAGTGTAAATAATGAACTCGAAGAAGTTGAAAGGATAATTGCTTCCTCTACCGTTAAGCAGTATTAAGGAGAAAGACTGACTACATTGCAAAATTCAAAACATAATTAATTCTTTTAATTTAATGTAAGCATTAAAATCAAATTTATAGAAAGTAGCATGTAGATGAGTTATCTAACCCTGTTATGCTTATGTTATTTTCTTATTGCTGAGATTTTTACATTAAATTATAGTGTGAACTATAACCTGGTACAGAATTCTTTGTATGTGTGTCTAACTACCACTTGGCAAATTAATTTTTCTATTTCATACATTTTTCTATTTCACAAATATGCTTTAAATAATTGAAATTATTTTCCTTGGAAAGGAAAAATTTTTTAAGCTTAAAAATTAATTATCATTTAAACTGGAACTACTAAAACACAAAATTTAAAAAGGCCTGGGAATGAAAAATAAAAGAGGACTATGCACATTTTCATTTCTTTGTTGTATTTTTCCGCTTCTTTTTTAATTTTTTTAGCATGACCTTTGCCAAAGCTTTGTATTATTGGTGACATTTTTTTATTATAATTTATTTATATAAAAATAAAAATAATAAAAAAACGAAAATTTACAAATATCTCTAGAATCCCACGAATCCCTTATGACACGTATACGCCTAGTATAACCAACTAAACACTAAAAAAATAAAATTTATTAATTATACGCACCGTTGTCGTCTTCGTATACTCAAAAAATATTCAATTCAATACTTTTATTTTTCTTTGTTTCCTCCAGTGAAATAAATATGAAAAATTAAAACTAACTTGAAGTTTCGATTTTTTCAATTAATATTATTTTTTATTAATTTTTTATAATTTTATTTTAATATTTTCTTATTATTTTATTTGTTAAAATTTATGTTACTTATGCATTTTAACATCAAACAAAAAAATATATATATAAATGTATATTGTATCACTGCTCATACACATAACAAAGAAAGACTATAACACCCTTAATTTGAAATTTTGCATAAAGCAAAGATATTTTTAGTTAAGCTCAAGACTTAAATTTTTATTTAAATTCTAACACATTCATTTAAATATTTAACTTTAGCATTTTCATTTTAATATTTAGCTTGCAATTTTCTAATTATAGTATTATATTTTTTTATTATTTAATGCATTTTTTCGAAGATTTTTCTTTTATTTTTGCAGATTTTTTCTTGTATTTTTGCAATATCTTTATTTAATATTCATTAATTACTTTAAGTTTATTTGCTTTTTATAAATTTGTTGCATTATGCGCCTTAGTACACCTTGTGAACCGCACTCGTTTGTAGTGAGAAACACTCTGAATTTTTGTGCAAGAACATCATAGCAACTACACATACACACGCGCTCACACAATTTCCTATTATGTTGTCTCCTGATACTGCTTCTGTGAGTGCTGCTGTTGCTTTGGTTTTGCAAGGTTTTCTGTGTTTTTCATTTGTTTCTCTTTTTTTTTTTTTTTTTTGTTTTTCCTAAATTTTCAATATTACAATGTTGCTTGTTTTATTGCTGTTGCAGAATCATTGCCATGTGAGCTTATGAAACAGAGAAATAGCAAATTGAGTAAATGAGCAAAATCTTTGTGCTCTTTTTCTCAATATGAGCATGACCATTTAAAAAGACAAATTGTTATTTGGAATATCAACAAAATAATGCGTAATTTTGTCAACAAAGAAAATCATGCTTAACAAGAGGCAGCGCAAAAATATGTATGTATATATGCAAACTTATTTATGTTCTTGTAAGAAAAGCTTAAATCAAATTTTCTTCACTGTTAAATTCGAATATTTGAATGAACCTAACTTGTTTTACTTAATTATAATAACACAAATAACAACTGTCTTTCTATTTTTAACTAAAAATTTTATGCATCGGGTGGCTGAGCAATTTTGCTACATTAAGAAACTCAAATAAATTTATTTAAAGTTTATGTAATTTTTAGTAATTCATTTGAAAAATAACACATTTTTATTATAGTAACTCGTGAAGTTTTGAAAATAATTGTATTCAAATGGCCTCCACCCTCGGTGACATATGTGCGATATCTTATCAAAAAGTTATTTATTACTGCCTGGAGTGTTGCAGCGGGAATTGCCTCAATTACCGTTCGAATGGATTGCTTTAAATCATCCAAATTTGTAGAGTTTCTTTTGTCAACTTCTTCTGTGCAATAACCCCACAAAAAATATCAGGTGCAGCGAGGTCAAAGGATCTGGAAGGCAAACGGAAAAAGGAGTTTCTTGAAATCAATTTATTGGGGAATTTTTGCTGCAATTCTGTCATAACAGGCGTAGCTATGTAAAAAGTTACTCTATCTTTTTTAAACCATAAGAATTTAAAGGGTGTAATTCCGGTAAAAAAATTCTTTCAACATCTTTAACGGTCTCCATTAACCGTAATGGTAAAATAGCTTTCTTCGAAAAAGTAAGGCCCAACAATGAACCTTGAGGAAACTGCACACCACACTGTGACGGGAAGTGGATGTAATTGCATATGATGGAGTATCTGTAGGTTAGAATTACTTCATATTCGACAATTTTATTTGTTAACATTGCCGTTTAAATCAAAATGTGCCTCGTCAGATATAAAAATGCAGTTCAACACATTTTCATTCTCTGACGCCATTCCAAGCGAATTGGGATGTCTCTTGGGTTTAGTTTGCTTGTTAATGGAATCTTATATGGAAATAAGTTAAAATCTTGGCGCAAAATTGTCTGCAGTGACTGTCTGCTGACACCTAGCTCCTTGTCGATACTCGAGGCTTAAATTGTATGGCAGCAGCTACAGCAGCGATAGTTTCCTGCATCCGAAATGAGGGATTTCGATGATAAGACCTTCTAACGGTTGTGCCACGCTCGGCAAAATTCTTAACGAGCCTTATAATCCATCTACTAGGAGGAGTGCCACCAAATGTACGCCTATATTCTCTTTAGACGAAAACTACGGACTCTTTTTTTGTTTTTAAAGAGAAGTAGCACTTCAGGCAACAATGCCTTTTTAGTCCAGTACCGTGCTACAGTCATGCATTAGGAAAGGGATAGAGAAGAGATGCGACAGGTGGTGAAAGTAGAAGGATAGGTACGAAAATTAACTGTCGTATAAGACAGCTCAGTGACAGTGACTACGCCTTCATCACTGAGCAGCCCCAGCGACTCTCAATTTTATTTGTAGTGAAAAAAAAACAATGTCTTTGTTGGGAAACGAACCCACAACCACCAGTCATGTAAGCTAGCACACTTCTTTGTTGGGAAGCACAACCTACTAGCCTACAGGGGCACTCTAAAGCGTGAAAGCGTTGCACTATACAAATTCTTGTGTCATTGTCCCAATTCACCATATTAGTTAAATTTAAAGATCAGTTTATAACATAAAAATAGATCGGGTTGGTTACACAGAGAATAAGTTATTACGTTTTTTTTTTTGGTAGCAGCTTTCATCTCTTGTGGTTCAATACATAAAATAATAAATAAAAATCAGGGCTCCAGGTTTTTCACTCGTGATCGAATAAAAGCGGTCAGAGTTGTAGTTTGTGAAATCGCTACTTATATCACCGAATACATTGTATAGTAATTTTTAATTGAACACCTTTGCTTAAAATTGAATTCGATAGTTTACAAATAAAAATTAAATTTTATGAACAAAATACATAAAAATAACAATCAGTATGTTATGAATAATAGAATTAGACTTATTTTATTTACAAACTAAAAAATACGGTGTTACAATTTTTTAATTAAGAAACAAAAATAAATGAGAAATATTTTTAAAATTTGATATAAAAACGACTCTAGGTTTAAAACAACGATTTTTACAAAAGCCAAAAGCTTTTTTTAATAAAAGGTTTAAAGGCAATGACAAGCGCTAAAATTGCGACAATATTGAGTCTCTTCCATTTCAAACATTCCATTTTCAAACATAATAAATACTTGGAAATTCAAAAGTAAAAAGTATAATACCATCACTGAATTTTAAAATGAAAGTTCAATATGTTAGTAGACAACTTACCTTACAAACACAATATAATAAGCGGACAAATTTGAGGTTAGTCTGTAAAATAAAATATACACTTTTTGACAACTTGATATCAGTGTAAAGTAAGAATTTGAGAATTAATAATGGAATATATTATCAGACAAATATTCACCTTTAGGACATCGGCAGGCGTCCGCTGTTGAAATAAAGCTTCGCTTAGTTCGCCAATGCAGCCCGAATTTCATCTTTCAGAGCATCAGTTGTTTATAATTTGTTCACGTAAAGCCGATCTTTCAATTGCCCCCAGAGAAAATTATTCATAGGCGTGAAATCACAAGAATGAGTCTCGAATTTAGCAATGAATTTATGCACAGCAGTTTTAGAGGGAGTTTGGTTACTGGGAAAAGCTATTCGAATTTTGCATAGTGATATAGTAAAATTTCCACCATTTTAAAAATAAATTTTCACAATAAAAACGTACCATGCTTAAAATTTTTCGTTTTACTAAATAAAAAGCGATAGCTCAATTCTGAACACTTAATCAATTGAGAAACAACTTACTAACTAACCTTAGATGTGCCCACCCTGTACAATAATATAATACATTTTCTGAAAACTAAAAAAAAATCTTTGGAAAAAATTTTTTAAATAAAAATTATCTAAAATATAAAAAAATAAATTATATATTGAACTAAATCCCACACTATACCCATGTCATGATTATTCGATAGCTCACAATTTAGTTCCAATACTTCTGGTTTTGTACTTAATTTATGGTATTTGTTTTTTATGGTAGACATACTCTGTTTTAAATGTCTATAAATAACGGCTTAGAAGATAAGGAAACCTCTACTTGAATCTGTAGGGTATACACTACAACTTATAAATTTTTTCGTAACTGAGAACCGTTAAGGAAGGTTCATGGTACCACATACTCTATAATTTTCAAGTATCTACTTACAAAACTTTAAATGATGAGATAATATACGTAAACAATATCTCTATATGATGGTCCTTTATTAGATATTACCAAAACAAGATTAGTTCTTGTCATTTTAGACATAATGACCTGTGGCAGATTTTTAAACTAAACAGGGCTTAGCATATTGTGTGGAATCACGAATTAATTGTAAAATAATTTTTAGTATCAAACCTTATTGAAAAGCATACTACGACTCTACTAAATCACAATACATATGCAATTTTCTACTAAGATTTTTATCTGAATAATCGGTGTAAAAATTTTAGCGTAAAAACATTGCCCTAGAGGAAAAAAAATCTCAATGTCTATCCATCTATCACAACCATTTATTTTAAGTAGCCGCTATAACAGCAAGTAATTAATAATTAAAGGGTGTTTTGTTGCTGCAACAACTAAAAGACTTTTAATTTAAAGTGACATAACTTTTTGTTCGTGTTCTTGCCATATTGCCGCATCAGGCAGAAACTTTAAAATATAAAGAGTATTCCTATAGTGAAATTTTTTAATTGGAGTGGCTAACATTAACGCTTACTTGAGCTTTAAAGTACACGTTAGTTAACAAACACTTTAAGGCTAACAGACGTTTGTTACAAAATGGTATTCATAAACAGTACTTTAGCTAATGTATGCTTTAGTAAAATTAGTATTTTGTTTCTGCCAATGCCACTATTTTCAGTTGTCACGTTGTAGGTAACGATGTATAAAAATGAATATATTTATCCGGGAAATGTTTTTATTATTTTCAGCAAAATCAACATATTTTTTTGTTGTTTTTTATTAATCTTTTTAATACAAAACAGAAATCGCCTAAAAGTTCAATTTTCAAGGCGTACGAAGAAATTACAGAGAATTTGTTCATATTAAAAAAATAATTATTCGGATAACGAGCTTTGTTTTGATTATATGTACATCAATAAAACTTTTGTTTTAAATAATTAATTATATTTTTTATAGTTTTTTAAACGATCTTTTTTATCTTGAATAAATATCTTTTTTAAGATCTTTTTTTATATATTTTTTCTTTTCAATATTTCGCTTTCCTTTGGAAAGCTTCTTCAGGAAAAATTTTTTTATATTTTTGAAAACAAAAAAATTATTAACAAATTGAAAAAAAAAATCTCTTGTAGTTTTTTTCTATATCTGATACTGATGTTTAATCAAACTTTGGATAATGATTATATTTCTTACAATGTGAAGATAAGGATGTCTTCTGTGTTGAAATATTCCTATATTTTTGGTCACACCTGTGACCAGCTAATCTCGTTTTAAGTTTATTTTTTGTTGTCCCAATATAAACTTTGTCACAGTTCACCTGGTCATTTCCTCCACATGGTATCCTGTATACTACATCATTTTTCAATTTGTTAATAATTTTTTTGTTTTCAAAAATATAAAAAATTTTTTCCTCAAGAAGCTTTCCAAAGGAAAGCGAAATATTGAAAAGAAAAAAAATATATAAAAAAAGATCCTAAAAAAGAAAAAAGATATTTATAATTAATTATAATTATATTTTTGTAAAATATAAAATAAAGATGTAAAAATGTTTTATATTGAATAGCATGTTATGTTTTAATTTTTATAATTATTTGTATTTTTTTAACAAACATTTTTAAAAGTCTTTGGAATAAAGTACAACTGTCAATTGAGCCATTTACATTAAAAGTGACATAAGTCACAACTGAACAGTTTTTTTTTTATTTTAATAAATTTGAAATTAATAAGTTGTGAAGTATTAAGATTTTTTTGAGAAGAGTATTGCTAATTAACGGTATAACAAAAACCTTTATTTTAAAAGTGGCGTAAGTCGCTGTGCTCACGAAATTAAATACGGAACTTACTGTGAAAGAAATGGAAACATGTAATAAGTGTGTGTGAAGTATTATTGTAATTATTGGACTTATTTTTATCAGTACGAAAGAATAGTGGAGTTTTTTGAACTATATTATAGTGATATTTAATATACTAGACATAATTAGCATTATTTTGTTATTTTTTTATTCTCAGGAAGTTACTTCGTGTTGTATATAATATCTAAGAATGTCACAACTTAAAAGCATATTATTGCACATAGTGACTTATGTAAAGGACAAAATAGTAATAGTAATAATAATAGCCCCTTCACAGTACACAACATAGAGAAAAAAGATTTTATTTCAACACAATCATTAGAAAAATCCGTTTCAGAAAGAAAACTAAATATGGCTAAAAATTCAATGTATTAAATTTTATCATGATATTCCCTATAAAATATTTTATAAACTAATTTAAGACAAAAAAGATGACAAAAACAGAGTGATTTATGCCACTTTTAAAATAAACGGCTCACTTTATTGTAAACACAATTTGTTCTGTTTTTAAACTTTCAATAATAAAATTGAACTGTCAATTTATTGTAGGTTTAACGTAGGTTTTTCCTACTTTAAAGTTAACAAAGGTATTTTAAGGTAAAAACGTTTTTTGAATACAACTTTAGGAAAGTTTTTATGCATACGGCTGTAAGAATTTAAACGGAATATATAAATATATATCTCCACTATAAAAATAGATGGAAACAAGAAATTTAAAAATTAAAAAGTACCTCAGAGAGGCCGTAATCTTGGCAAATATGAACAGAATATGCACCGCATAAGGATGAGTAAAATAAGTTGAAACAAACTGAAATGAAGGGTATACCAATAGTAGCGTGCCCTTTGTTTTTAAACTGTAATAGGCTAATGTTATATATTGCTTTATTTAGGTAATTGCTTTAAAATCAAAAATAAATAAAAATATTAAAATTAGGAGGTGCCAATAGTAATGCAATTTTCATAAGCTTCTATTTGCAACTTACACTACAGAATTTACTAAGTCCCATGTTACTTCAAGTTAATAAAATTAATATAGAAATGAAGCAGTGACATAAAACTTAAAAAAACACATTTTGTCGCATTATGATGACAACAAATGAAACGTTTATGTAATGAAGTAGAATAGTACTGTTAAGGTATAAATTACATCCGGTGTTTTTGATAACTTCAAGTGTTTCTTTTTTTATAAAAATCCCGTGCGATATTCCAATAATCTAACACAATCAAAAGGAGCTTCTTTGGCTTAATTTTCTTCTTTACATTCAAATTAATCGATCGGAGGTATATTTCAATCAAAATAGTTAATGAAATACTTTGTTGCGAGTCACCCTCGCATAATTGATTAATTATTTTATTATTATTTGTCATCAAGTTTATTTAAGTTTATTATACTAATTACATTATTATTGTTTTCTTTATTATATTAATTATTATTATTGGTCAGCAAGTTTATTTAAGTTTATTGTACTACTTATATTATTATTGTTGTTTTCAAGTTTATTTTGGTTTATTGTTAATGAATAGTATAAATAGTAAATAAGTTTTAGATTAAGAATGATTTGTGAAGTACAACTGACCATAGTAGTTCGAACTCACAGCTCAATAGGAACTGTGAGACACTAGGTAGAAGTTAGGTTATAGGTAAATAAAGTAGCGGCCTGCGAATCCTACGGGACCCTCCAGGTTTGTTAGTAATTATAACGGAATAACCTTGCCTTTTATTTCTAACCCTGCGAATCCTATGGGACCCTCCAGGGTTGCTATATAGAAAGGCATAAATCACACTTCAACAAGTTGGTATCCAAAAAGGATACACCAACATTTTTGGCGCAGCCGGTAGGATGTTTGTATATTGGTTTGTTATCTAAGAAATACTCCAACACTTTGTACAAAATGAAAATTTACTTTGCAAGCCCTTTATATTGCCTGTAGTGTGTGAAAGTTAAAATCGAGCCACCATAAAAAAACTTTTACTATAGTACTTCTTTCTTTCCATCCTTTAGGAGAACGCCAACGAGCTTATTCACTATTCAATTCTTCCCACAATAAAGCAAATCAAGTATAAAATTTCTGAAAGTTTGCCGAGTATTTTTTGTATATATTCGGAAATGATTTTTTATTAATTCATAAATTTTTAAAACTCATATCATTCAAATGACTAAAGCATAATAAAGTACTATGCAAAATTAAGTACAAAAAGGAAATAATTTTGTGTTTATTTTATTACACAAGGATTGTTTATATAGCTGTTTTGTAATTAAACTTCATAATAGAGAATGAATGAGTTTCTTTTGTTTTGGTGAATGTGTGCTCTAAGCACGTGATTTAATTGCGATAAAATTTGAAAATTCATGTAAAGTCATATGGCAAAAACACGCCTTAAGCAGCAGTTTCATACATACCCAGTAAACACAAAGATCTCTTTAAAACTAACAATTTTTAACTCAGAAGTTTTCCGGGTCTACCAACATCCGTTCGTACTGTGTAACTTTAGGTTTTCATTCTTTATTTAACCGTTTAAACAAACCTAAAGGTATTATATTTGTATATGTCATGCATATGTTTGCTGAAAACTACTTTTGGTATTTAATAACAATTTTGCGGGCAAGGATATGACGGCAAAAGGAGGAACAACCTCATTAAATGAGCTAGATCTGAAAATTTCAGAACTGTAAAAAAAACCTGTGTAAGATGAGTTCTACTATTTGGTAAGCACGCCCCCCCCCCCTTTGGGGGCACATTTATCGGTCTTTATAGAACTTCGACTATCTAGACCTGTGCAACTGGGGGTATAAGGGAGCCCAGTCCCCTGAAGTCAGCAGGGGTACAACTGGAAGCTCCACGTTATTTCCACGGGAATCAGTGAGCTCACAGAGTCCCGCTATTTGTCTCTTTAGCCATTTAGCTGTTCTCTGGTTGATTATTGAGGTTGGCCCTTTTGGGAGTATGGTGGTGGTTGTGGTTTCGCGGCCCCATAACAGATCTGTTTTATATGGTGGCCAGGATCATTAGACTTTTAATAACACCTACCTGGTGGAATGATCCTAGATCCAGTGAGCATGCTTGTCATGTGTTCTGGACAGGAGTTGGATAGTCTCCAGCTCTTCAGCAAGGAGTGCTCTGGAATCATTAAAATTGCTACTAGGAAGGACCTGTTGCTAGAATTAGGCTTCGGCCTCCTAGGGCGTGAGTGTCGCTGCTTTTCACTTAGAGTAGTCTGACCACCATCTGATTAAGGCTCACCGCCAGGTGCAGATGTAAATCATGTCACGAAAAAAAATTTGGTAAGTACTTATAGGTATACAAGTTAATAATGTCGATTTTTTGTTTGAAAAATGTATTACTTATGATAACAAAATTAGTTGATACATTATCCAAAATATTGTCCTTTGTTCGCTAGTACTTTTTCCATCTTTCTAGTACCATACGAAATCCGCACCAAAAGAACTGAACCGGTTTTGAGGGAAAGAATGAATCCAGACAATTTCTAAAAAAGCTTATTTCAGTATGGATGTTCTGCATCGATTGAAACAAACGCTAGTCAAAAGGACGAAAATAGTTTTTGACAAGTCTTGCAACATGTTGCCGAGCCTGGTCATTATGATAGACTAAGTCATCATGTCTACTCGAATATTCTGCTCATTTTCGATTGATCGAATGATATTATGACAGCTCATAATATAAAACATCCTTCTATACGGCTTTTTCGTTGATTTGACTAGTTAGTCAGGCCTTACATATTACTTTTTGCACTTGGCATTATGGTAATGTATCGGATTTTCGTCACGAGTTGCAGTAAATGCAAAAATGACTTGAACGCTTCAGCGTTCAAGGATTACTCTAGCATGCAAGTTCGCTTTTCAATGTCTCTCGGTTTCGATGCATATGGAGCACAATTTTCTTGCTCATGAATGAATCTCAATGCTTTTAAACGTAGGGATTCCCAACAATGTTACCAATTTTTCTTGCGTTTGACCACAATCTTCGTCAACTAATATTTCCATTTCCTTGCTTATGAATGAATCTCAATGCTTTTAAACGTAGGATTCCCAATGATATTGCAAGTTTTTCTTGCGTTTGACCACAATCTTCATCGACTAATTACGTGATAAGATTTACATCTGCGCCTGGCCGTAAGCCGTAATCAGATGGTGGTAATGCCACTGGGAATGAAAAACAATGTCATTCACGCCCTAGGAAGCCGAGGATTAATTCTAGCTACAAGTCATTCCTAGTTGCAATTTCAGCAGTTCCAAAGCAGGGTTGCAAACCACTACTGCTTGCTGAAGGGTTGGAGACTATCCAATTCCTGGTGCAGAACGCATGAAGCTTAATATAATGTAGAACACGTCGGCATTCATACTCGCAGGACCTGGACCATTTATTGTGTTCATTGTGAATGATCCGATCCAGAAACTCAAACGAGGGCATCGAAGCATACAGCCACCACGATACTCCCGAAGGGCTTACCTCATAATCAGTCAGAGAACAACTAAATGCCTAAAAAGACAAATAGCGGAACTCTGGGGCTTTACTGATTCCCGTGGAAATATAGTGGATTTTCCAGTTGGCTCCTTGCTAGCCTAAGTGGACTGGGCTTCCTTTTACCTCCGCAAGACACAAGTCTAGATGGTTATGTTATCCATAAAGACTTATAAAGGGGTCTTCATCGACTAATATTTCCATTTCCCCATTTTCAAAATTGTTTGACTGACCCGACCCCTCCTTTTCTTCTGTATAGAAATCACCACTTTTGAATACCACAATCCGAAATAAACATACAGCAACCGTTTTCTTCGAGGAGGGCACATAATTTGACACTACTGCAAAAATATATGTTTACACTTTAGCGTCTATCGAATGCTGAACTTTAATGTCAAATGTTTACCGTCCAACACACCATATTTATTATTACTGAGACAAATCCTAGACTAAAAGACTAAATAGGCATTGTTGCCTAAAGTGCTACTTCTCTTTTTAAAATAAAAAAAAAATTAATAAATAAATAATTAGCCATTAGGATCATCTTTTCTTGTTTGTTGGGTTAATAATATGAGTATACATTGTTAAACATTTTTACACATTTATTTTTAACTAACAAAAACAATAAACAATTTTCTTAATTTATATTTTAAAATTCTGCCAACACTCATTGGTTTTAGTTTTTAAACTTTTCGCAATCAAAATCTTTTGTTTTGATGTTTTTGTGTGCTAACATTATGGTTTTATTCTTTTACACAGTTGTTGCTTTTTTTTGTTTATTCAAATTGCATGCACCGGTATCACTGACCTTCGACAGAGCTTGTTGTTATACTGTTAATAGTAAAAATGTGTTTTTGCTTTTGTTGTTGTTGTTTTAGAAATTTCTACTCTCAGTTGTTCTCATTTAGCTGAAAGAATCTCTATAAATTTGAATGGCATAATATGAGCATGTGACAGGCAAACTTAGTCATGTTGTATTCGTTTTCTTATTTGAACGTTAAATTGAGGGAGTAACAACGGTTGGTTCTGTTGGTTATGTTGGTTTTTCAGCCTTTAATTTTTTTTTTTTTGCTATAGTTGTTTTTGTCTGCTTACTTTATACAGAGGCAAGCATATGTCTGTATGCATATACTCGTATGTGTATTGAAAATAGCTGAATAAGTCTTGCTTAAACAGATTTTAAATTTATTGTTGGCACTCTTTTTTAATAGCACTTTCTTCAGACCGAATACAAACTAAAATTCTATTTTAATTAAGTGAAAAATATATTTTTATTTGGATTTATCTTAAGGCGATTTCCTACATCAGTATCATATTTGTATGAAGTATTTTTCTTGTCATGTCTTTTCTATTGCCTGTGTGTGCTTGCTTTAAATTTTTTTAATTTTACTACCTTTCCTACATTTTTAAATTTTGTGGCATATTTTAAGGATGCAACAATTAAAATAATGGTGAGATAGAATAAGTTTTTGGCATTTTCATTAATATGTTTTCTCCTTTGTGTATCGCCGTAAATGTAGATAATTTAATATTGTTAATTTCTATTTTGCTTACCACAGCACGCTTCACGCTCATTACATTTAATATATTTTGTTGCTGTTAAAGAAGAAAGAACATATGACTTATTGGTCACATAATATTTCAATAATATCTTGTTGTTGCTGGAAACTTAGCAGAGCCGCTGAAATGGTAATAAAATTAAATTTCAATTTTTGCTGATGACTGAAAAAATGTCAAATGTAAATGTAAATTTCCGTTTAAAAAATTTAATAATTATATAAATCATTTGCAACACGCATTATGATTCTCAAGTGATATAAAAAAAAAGTAATTTCAAAACAAATTTTTACTTACGACCAACATAAACAAGTAAAATTTTTTTTATTGTCATATTATTATACAAGCATAAATACTAAAATTAAGGGCTGTCCCAATGGTATTATTATTTATAGCAGACCCTATTTTAATTAACTTAAAGTATGTCCGCTATAACAAGTTAAAGGAAACTAAATAATTAAAGAGTGGCCCGTACATGGTACGATATCCTTCGTGTGAGTTTAATTTGCGATTGATGGATTTACTAAAATATAATCAATACGATCAATATGTACCAACTCAAACAAGGTGGTTTACGCAATTTAAAAGTGAAAAAGTTTGAAGATGAGGAATTGAAAACATTTCTCTATGTAGACGGTTGTCAACCCCATGAAGAACAGTTGCATTACCATTCGAAGACACACAACAAGCCAATTCTCCAGCATTACAATCATTAAGATTTATTCAAAAGTAATTAAATTGAATTCCATATAAATTATTCAAAATATTGTCCATCCAGTATTGCTATGCGCTCCACAATAACTGCTTCGGTTTTAAGGTAAAAATGATATCCCATTCTAAATTAAAGCGTATTCTGGTAAGGGTGTTCTACAGGTATCGAAATAAATGTAATCACAAGGGGAAATGTCTGGGCTATAAGGCTAGTATGCCAAAACTTCCCATTCACTGCTTATCAAATAGTTTTTCACCGGTCTTGTAATATATTGTTCAGCCTTGTTATGATGGAAAATAGTCTTTCAAAGTCTCTCGGCTTCAATTCATATGAAACACAATTTCCTGGCTTTTGAATGAATCTCACTGCTATTATGGCTCGTTGTCTGAGTCTCAATGACAATGTAAACAACAGCAACAATTAATGATTCTTGTCATCTGTGTCGAAATCACCACCTTTGGATTGCGAACCATCATTCACAAGTTTTTTGAGTTGGTGCAAGTTAACCGTAAACTTCTACCAACAGAGTCTATGCAGGGCCAATCGAATCGATTTCAGCCTTAAAATCCGTAACGTAATTAACGAAATAGGACCGCCATTTTGGCAAAAAGAGATTAAAAAATTTGATGAAAGAATCGACATCTGTGAGTGTGGTCGTGGTTGCTGAACAAATGTTTAGCATTTCGATTGGCTCCGTATAGACTCTGTCCTTAACAAGGCCCCACGAAAAGTAATCTAGTGGTGTTAAATCACCCGATCTGGCCGGCCACTTAACTGCTGATTGTTATAAAATTATGCGATCGGAAAATTTGGTTTACAATAAATTGATCGTTTCATTAACTGTGTGCCACATGGCACCATCCTGTCGAAACCACATGTCAGTGATATGCACATCGTCAATAATACGCCAGAATTGAGTTTTTAGCCTCGCGCGAAAACATGATTCGTTGATCTTTACCACATTTCCAGACTTATCTTCAAGGCCACATAGCGCACCATAAAAAGACACGCTCAGCATGCAACGGCTTCTCAATAATACCTCTAGGATTTTTAGAAGCTCAAATGCGAAAGTTTTGCTTATTGACATACGCTGACAAGTGAAAATGAGCTTCATCTGGATAACTGACTTTTTCAGAAAAACCAGTCATTGGTTCCTGAATGAATTGAGCGAATTCACAGCGATATCAACGGTCGGTCGGCTTCAATTTCTGAACTAGTTGCACCTTAAAAGACTTCAAAGTCAAATCCTTATGCAAAATTCGCCGTGTGGTGGTTTTGGATAACTCCAATTAGCTGAGAACGTCAAGAAATTAACAAATTCGGATCTGCTTCAACACTGTGGCTTACGGCTGTGATGTTTTCAGTTCAACGTCTCGGTCGAATACACGTTGGTGTTCGCACATTTTGTTTCGAGTCAACTGTCAACTCAAATTTAACGACCAAATTATTGATAGCGATCACAGAAGGACGATTATGTTGTCCGAAAATATCCATCATTTTCATAATGGATTTTAATTATTTTAAAGCGATTTTCGTGCGAAATTGAATTCATTATAACAATTGTCAATGCATCTATTACAAATACGTCAAAAAACTAAATGTCATAACTATTATGTTGTTGATATTGCCACAATTGAAAAACAAACTTCTTGTTGAAAAATCATCTATGTACTTCCATGAGAAGTATAAAATTAAAAATTATATCTTAGTGTACATATATGCATACATACATACATACATACATGTATAAGTATATGAAATTATCTTTTGAAACAGTATAAATAGACGATAGTACTGTAAAATAAAGGGTGCATATAAATTTTTATTTAATATTCAATGACCTTCTACTCGCCTGTCTGCAAAAATTATTTGATTGAACGAATTGTTTGGAAATGTTTTAAAAAGCAGAGAGAACAAATTTTGTGCTTTTAATTTAAAAATTTTATTTATTTTTTTTTTTTTTTTTTTGTTCTCTTGGATTTTTTTTATTCTAAAAAAATTTAATAAATATCTTTTTTCTTTTTTAAGATCTTTTTTTATATATTTTTTCTTTCAATTAAAAATTATCAAAAATTTATATAAGAAAAAATAAAAAAACCAATCAAGAAGAAATCAATATAAAGGTGTACATTACATAATAGTGAATTTAGATAAAAAGTTTTATAAAAAACATTTGTGAGCAAGTTTCAGAAGCACTAGAAAAATCAAAACTCAAAATCGATGATTTGCTACAGGAAATTGAAGAAAAATAATTCCATTGCAGCAATAATCAACAAATACAAGGCAACCATGGACAAAATTGTAAGAATGAAAGCGTCCATTACGTTTTTGATAAGATGTAGAAAAGCTGCCATTACACCAAAATTTATTAGGAACTCAACAAATAATTTAGTTAACATTTTTTCATAAGAGAGAATTTGTTATTTGTTGTTTGTTATTTATTTGTTATTTCCGTTTCCTTGTTTTTGTATGTTTGAATATTTGAAAATTTAAAATTTTTGTATGTATGTATGAAAAAATATTTTATATATTTTTGTCAAATGTTTTGAAACATTTTTTCAATTTGTTAATATATTTTTTGTTTTCAAAAATATAAAAAATTTTTTCCTGAAGAAGCTTTCCAAAGGAAAGCGAAATATTGAAAGAAAAAAAAATATAAAAAAAGATCTTAAAAAAGAAAAAAGATATTTATTAAAGATAAAAAGATCGTTTAAAAAACTATAAAAAAAAATTTAATAAATTATATTATTTCTTTTAAATTAAAAAAGGAAATATTTTTTTACAGTTTAATAACCATTTTTAAAATGTATAAATAAATCAATTCACTTAAAAAATGCGTAAAACGTTTTTATGATTTCTAACTGCATTAAAATAAAATGAAAATAAAATGATGAAATGCATATTAAATTAATTTAATATATATTTTTGGTCACGGCACTTAAAGAATTTTTTTTGTTTGTTTTTTTTATATTACGACATGCATTTAAATTTAATTTAATTTCAATTTTTTATATATTTTCATAAAATGTTGTCATAAACAGCCGTAACATAAGTCTGTTATTTAAAAGGTAGTACGCCAGATATATACTCAATTTCTTTTTTGTTAGTTGAATAGCAGGTGATATAAATCCTATTTAAGTATACAGCTCAAATAGTTTAGTAATCTCATTTTATTTCCTTTTTTGTTTTTGTTGCCTCAAATTTCAGACTTTTAAATGGCTGTTCAACATGCCACTCTTACAGAAATAACCATATTTTAAGGTTGTTTTATTTTCGTTTATATAGACAAAACTAATTCAGCAATTTAAATTATAAAAAATTATCATGTGTTTGTATGCCCAAAAATCTTTTGCATGAACGCTTTGAAGAAGTTTTCGGTTAAGACAAAACTAAATGATAAAACAGAAATGTTTATTTAACATTTTATAACTGTTATTAAAAAAAGATAAACGACAATTTGTTATAGTCAAAACTATCAGCTATCTTAACGCTTGCTTCAGTTAAACTAAAATACTAAACTAAAGAAAAGTTCATTTAACAAAAAAAAAAATACTATTTTACAATAGACCAGCTTATGCTTGGTCTCAGAAGTGATGTAAGTACTTTAGCAGTAGTCTTTATTATAACTCAGATATGTCCGCCAATAATTTTCTATTTTAGTTTTATACAGTTCGAAAGTTTTGGCTTAATAACATTAGTTTAAAAAAAAAAATAATTAACATATTGTTACGTTTATACCTTTTATAAACGTTTTGTTCTTATTGAGTTCTTTATTGCAAAATAAATAACACCAAATTTTAGAGTTTTCAAATTAATCACAAGTTTATTTACTTTAACTACACACAAAGCAAGATTTGTACGTTAACACTATAGAACAATTTACTAAAGATGCAAGTCTTATGTTTTAAATAACTCACTATCCACTCAAACGCTGTCTTTTATATTTGTCGGCTACAGGTCTAGAAAAATTAATAATTTTCTACTCTATTTTGTATAACATTTTGATGTTGTTGTTGTTATGTTGTATAAAGAACAAATAACACTGAAGATGGCACATAGCCGAAACCGGTCTGTTTACAAATCAAATTTGATGCGAAATGATATAAAATCATACCGAATGATTCATTTAATGTATAGGCGCCTGTTGGTCTGTGTGTATTTTTGTTTTTGTTTTTATGCTATTAAAGTTTCTTCCTGAAATTTACTTTAAGATAGTTGTTGTTGTGTTGTTTATATAAGTTTTCTTAGAAAACTACGCAGTTAGTAAGCAGCATGCCTAGTTTTTGTTGTTGTCTTGCGTGCATAAAATTTCTACGGAGTTTGTAACTAGAAAATTTTTGTTGACTTGAGTGTATAAGTTTTCTTAGAAAGCTACGCATTTACTAAAGAGCTTACCCAGTTTTTTACTTTATTACTTAAGTATTTTCATTTAAAACTTAAGCAAGACGCATCCTTTTATGTAAAAAAAAAAGATTTTTTCGACTTAAGCAATACTTTAGCTGCCCATTAATTCGAATTTCCTAAAGCACCATAAAAAATATAGTTATACAGAAATAACGTTATTAGTTATAACATATGCATTAGATAGTGTATGACACGAAGCTCAATTTACAAGCTTATACAATTTAGTTTCCCGTCATATATCGTTAATATAATTTAAAGCTTCCTGTTTTCTCTAGAGTTCAGGTTGTCTTTAGAGTTTACATTGTTTCCAGATTCTCTACACTTACTCTCGGATGTCCACCGATTTTATAAAATAAATTCAGTGCATATATATCATCAGTAGACAGCTATATAATTTCAAAGTTTGCAGCCGATACAGCAATATTGTGTTCTGGAAACTTGTCATCAGCATTATGGAAAAAACTGAAGTCGTCACTGGAAGTACTAGATAAATATTTCACAAAATAAAAGATATTGTTGAGTTATAATAAAACTCAGGCAATTTATTTTACCAGAAAATTAAAGTTATGCTGCATTCCTAAGAAAGTAGTATAAAGGATATTTTATATAGAAAGAAAAGCGTTTAAATGGAATAAAACAAAATTCTATTTATTCGAAAGATAATCTTCTGGCGTAATAATTTAAACATGACTTTTGGCATATGATCATCACGACTGGTTCGAATGAATTTTTCCAACATTTGTAATAATACGGCGAATTTTATCCTCCAAGTGGTCAAACGTTTCGAACTTATTGGTGTAGACTAGTCACTTCGCATATTCCCACAGAAAATAGTCTAGTAATGTTAAATCGCATGATCTTTGAGGCTAATTAATGGGTCCGAAACGAGAAGCTATGCGATTACCAAACGTTTGCTTCAATAAATCAATTGTTCCACTAGTTGTGTGACATATTGCGCCCACCTTGTCGAAACCACAGCTTCTACACAGTAGTCATGACTTTATGTTTGTCACCATTTACTGTAACTTTCTGACTAGCATCGCTTTTAAAGAAGTACGGGCATATGATTCCACTAGCCCATAAAGCACACCAAATAGTCAGCTTTTCGTGATGTAAAGATATCTTAACATACACTAGAGGATTATCATCAGTCTAATTATAGCACTTTTTTATTGTCGTCTCCATTCAAACAAGAATGAGCTTCAGCGCTAAACAAAATAAAAAAAATATAAGTCAGAATCAAGGACTATCTTCGAATGGGCTCAATTTGAACAATTTGGATGCGTTTTTTAAGCGTCATTCTGTTATGTTTAAATAGTAATCCTAACTAAACATAAACCACTTGATATCTGACTTGATAAATATCTTATATCATAAATAAATCTAACTTGTTCATAAGAACACTTTATCCCTTTATTAACATTAACTCACCATTAAACATTGGAAACGAAATGTATTCGTTGCTTAACCGGCATCGTACGTAGCATAGAATACATGTATAGGGTACAATAAATGTTGTAAATGTAGAAAACCTGTTACATGCAATAGCATGTACAATAGTACATGCACACATTTGTCGAGTGGATTCTAAATCTTCATGGTAGAAAAGCAGTCATTCTTCACATACAGAAGACAAGAGGCTACCGACTTCAATATGGCACATTTTTACATGAAAAGGATTATTCTGACCCCAGCAAGAAATTGCTGACACGAACATTTTTTTGACATCTCAACCATTGGTATTCATTAACTAACTGTTAACTGCATAAAGAAAATCAAGAAAAATGCTGATGTACGTTATTGTTGTTTTATTTAAACCTTAACGCAGAATAACAAATTAATTGATTGTGTGTTTGAACAGATTTCTGAAGACGTGCAGACGGGTACTAAGCTTAACTGTAATGTGCCAGAAAATAGAGAACCATTCAGGGCCCCTAACATATGCATACAAAAATGCAGCTTTGTACAGCCCATAATGCTTAAAAAAATTGAATGCAGTTATTAATTTTAATTGAAAAATTTTAGATGAATTAAATCATTTGCAACAGTTTAAACTAATTCCAAAGGGTCACATTTATCTTGCAAACTTATGCCTTGTTTCCACGGCACCTGCTTTGCTCTCTATTCTTGCTTCACACCCCAAAAATAAGCGAATCAACCTGCTTCGCCATACAAAATTTTGAGAGCGAAGCTGGTAGATTCATATTGAATCTAGTTGCGAAGCAAGGAAAAATCCTCTCTTCTCTAATTTTTATCGTAAGTTTGTCTGCACTAGTTATCAAAATTAAACGTTTTTGTAAACAAAGATAAATTACAAACAAAACAAAGTTAAAAGTGAAAACTTAAAAAATATAATTGTTTTGTGGGTGTGTTAATTAATTTTAATTTTGTAAAATTAAAAAAAAAAAATGGATAGGAAAAAAATTATACTTAATGCTATAGCGGCAAGAAGAATATCTTTTGTTGTTTTTCAACTGTTGTTGTTGTTGTTTTTCAACTTATGTTTTTCTGTTTAATAACAACTGCCAAATCGAAGCAGATAAATGAGTCGTGTAAACAGCATGATTCACAAACTTGCTTCAGAGAGCGAAACACGAGATTCAAATTGTCGTGGAAACAGGCTATTAGACGATGTGTTTGATTTTGTTTATTATCCCCTTCTAAAGAAATTGTTATCAGGTTCTGAAACTAAAATAAGTGGCTTTTGTTGAAGATTAGCAAAATCGATAATAATACATAGTTGACATATGTCGTTTTTTATGAATACTGTGTACAACTTCAAAATATCCACTATGATAACACAAATATATAAATATGTATGTACAACGATTAAATCGCTAAAATTATTTCAATACATTCTAAATGTACCGGTACAACTGTACCTATTTTGACCGCAACTAAACCTTACCTCTATAATACTGATATTAATTGTTAAATTGTAAATAGTTAAACCTAATAATCGATAATACGACAGTTTATAACTTTCTTGATATTATAGCTGGTCTTATCTTACAACTAACAAAAGCACGAATGAGATATTAAGGCTCAATGTATAGTTTCCACATGTTATTTATACGAATATTATTTATAACTTTAAAATGTTTACTGCACTACCTAGATTATATTTAATTAAATTACTACAATTATCTCAAGTATTTTCCTGAGATATACCAATATACTCGTAATTGTTCCGGTATTGGTAACTTCCTATCTTATTCGCAACTCAATGTTACTATTCTGATACTGATATTAATATAAATTAAATAGTTAAACTTAATAGTCGATAATACGCTAAGTTATAACGTATTTGACGTTATCTATTAATAATCGAACAGCAGCAAATCGTATAACTATTAGAAGTTTGTTACTTTTATATTATTTCGCATCAAGACCTCATAACTAAAATGTCACATCTGCCTTTGCTCTTGCTATCAATTATTTTGTTGGGAATTGTACGGTTGAGCTCAGCAAGTAGTCGAATAGCTGGTGGCGACACTGCTGTTCCAAAACAATTCCCCTATCAAGTTTCGTTACGAGCCAATCATGAGCATATATGTGGAGGCTCTATTATAAGCAATAGATATGTGTTAACTGCAGCCCATTGTCCAAATTTAATGTAAGTTTTTAATTTAACACAAAAAGATGTATAAAGATGTAATCATATTTTGTATAATTTTTACTGCAGAAATGTTGAGTGTTCGTGCGGGAAGCATCAATCATATCGCCAGCGGTATTGTTGTACCTGTTAAACGTACTATTGTGCATCCCCTATTCCAAAAATATGACGATGTGGCTCTTTTAGAATTAAAAGAAGAGTTAATATTTTCCGATGCTATACAGCCCATTGAAATTTTTATTGGTACTATTCCCCCCAATTCGGAAGTCATAATTTCTGGTTGGGGCTTTACGGCGCACGATGGACCTAGTTCGCCAATATATTTGCAATATAATACATTAACTGCTCTATCGAGAATAGATTGTGCAAAAAGTATTGGTATTTACACTAATACTTTAATTTGTATAGCTCATCAGAAGGGAACTGGTTCATGCTTCGGTGATTCTGGGGGTCCTGCTGCATACGATGGCAAATTAGCTGGAATTTCTAGCTTTATTAAGGAAAGATGTGGTTCCTCTGTTCCAGATGCTTACACGAATGTATCTTTCTATAATGATTGGATTCTCAGTAACATGGTTTAAATAAAAATACTTTCCATTCGATCACAATTGACTTTAGTTTTGGTTGCTGTTAATATTATTTTTGAAAGAATAATTATGGAAAATTGAAACATTAATTAAAATAGAAGATTTATTATTTGGAATCTAATCTAAAAAAAAAAAGATTAGTCTATAATCAACACGCGATAGCAAACATCATTCACGGTAACTGCTATGCTGAATTGAACCGCTCCCAACAATTACTCTTTCTGGATGCATCGACTTATCAGCAAACCCTACAGGATTCTAATTCGCCCCAATGCAGCAACTCTGCTGAAGATGATTTTCTTTGTGCAGTCACCATTGACTTTTGTCTGTTCAACCAACCGTTCGGCATATTAACGAAATGGTCAGTAGGCTTTAGCTTTTTAATCAGTTGAACCTTGTGAATCTTGTAAGACTGTAAATTTAAACCTTTATTTGTTGATCACGGCGACTAGTCCAGGCTAATAGCTTTTTGGTCACACTATCGCAAAGCAGCCATATCTTTCGCAGTACGAACTGGGCAAGCATGCATAGAACTGAGCAAAGGTGCACAGGTGTTTTCACATTTGCTACAGGTTTGCTGATACTTGCGCATAATTCTCCTGCTTGTAGACACATTTAGTCGATTACGATAACCAAAAAAATAACGAATACATTTTGATTTTAATGCCTATTTTCGTAAAATGCAACAACAATCTTAACACGATTGAATTTGTCAAACACTGTAACAAAAATGTGAAATTAAGTTAGGCAAAAAAAAATAGACATTAAGGTGTCACTTACAGTTAACGATGTTATAGAAAACTCTTAAAATTAATAATAACATTTTTTGCTCGGATCAGTGCTTAGGGGATTACCCCTATTCATGCAGTGCATCGTACCAGAACTAGGAAAATGGCTTATGAGGAGAAAGAAAGAGGGAGTAGTGTTCGTGGACATTCGATTTGAATTTTCTCACATTGAAAGTGAGAGGAAATACCTCTAGAGGAAGTTTATTCCACATACGAACTTTTCTGCTAAAAAATCGACCACATAGGTATGCGCTCTTAACGCAAATCGAGTCAA
Source organism: Trichopoda pennipes (assembly GCA_030448955.1). Taxonomy (NCBI): domain Eukaryota; kingdom Metazoa; phylum Arthropoda; class Insecta; order Diptera; family Tachinidae; genus Trichopoda; species Trichopoda pennipes. The sequence continues at coordinate 10,392,811 of JASKUP010000023.1, forward strand.
GCGTAAAAATGTACGAGTTTCGGGAACAAGTTCCCTAATTTCGTTAGAGCACTTACCATTGTAGTAACGATAAAACAGTGAAATACAACCTACATTGCGTCGATGCTCTAGGGAATCTTGGGAATTTAGGGAATAGAGTTACATACCCTTTTTACAGCTAAACTTAACTTAAAATAATTCGATGGATGAAGTTGCTGGCGAATTGGAATTTGAATCTTGTGAAGGTAATGAAGATATTAGAGCGCAAAGTGAACGATAAATATTAACAAATTAAGATAAAAGTCTTCATTTCCTTCTTCAAAATAGGTGCACACAAAGCAATCAGTGTACTCATTTTTCGTCAGAGCTGATGAAATATCAAGAAATGAAAGGATGCCTGAGGCCAGTGGCGGGCGAACTTTTTAGGTGGCGGGCCAATAAATTAAAAAAATCTTGCGGCGGGCCATTAAATTAAAAAAAAAACATAGAGGGTCATTCATTATAAAATTATGGGGTTGCTGTTCAATTAAAAGTTCGGTTTAAGCTATATATTTATTAGTTACATATATTACGTAATATTTTAAAACAACATAAAAATTTTATAACTGACTGACTTGACATAATTTCCTCAATTTAATAAATTAAATAGACTCTCGTCTGACAATCGGTTTCTTATTGAATTTTTTCTGCATTTCATTACTGAAAAGGCCTGTTCACATAAATATGAGGAAGCAAACATTGCCATAATTTTCTGCGCAAGATTAATTAGCTTTGGAAATTAAGCTTATCTGTATTTAAAAATAGCTGTTTTAAATTATTATTACATTGCAATTCTATAATTTCCAATTGTAGATCAGATGAAATATTCTCAGGATTAACATTAAAAGGCATTGAAAAAATATCTAAACAAGGTTGGATTTTTTTAAAGTCAGCAAATCTGGCCTCAAATTCTGAATACAGTTTTAATAAAGATTGTGAAAAGACTTTTAACTTATTTTCACTTACAGGCCTCAAAGAATTAAGTCTTGGAAAATGAGTTTTAAAAGACCTCAAACTGCCCCAAGTTTCATCTATAAATTGATTTCTTCCCTGTAACTTCTTGTTCAGTTTATTATAGTGTTCGAGTAAATCCGTGAAAAAAGCAAACTCGATGCACTGATTTCCCACTCACCCCAAATTTCAGTTTAGGATTTTAGAAAAACTTTAATTTCTTCGAGAAGACTCCAAACTCTCGAGAAGGCATGCCCACAACTCAGTCACCTGATCTTTGTGTAATAAAGTACATCTGAAAATCCTGCATCAACTTCCGATAAAAACTCTTGAAATTGTCGATGTACCAAACCACGGGCTCGAATGGTATTAATTAATTTTAAAATAATATTAAGTACGTGGTTAATATCCAAGGCAGCCTTGCAAAGAACATCTTGGTGGATTATACAATACAAAAAAATTCTTTCGCTTTCAGGATTCTGACTTTTATAAACTCCTGCAAACCCCGTATTTTTTCCCACCATGTTAGGTGCTCCATCAGTTGTTAAATTTATTAATTTGGAAATTGGGGCATTAAGAGATTCCATCCCCTCTCTAAATTCATCATAAATTATTTTTCCTGTCGTCTTTCTTTTCAAAGATCTCAAACAAGCAAGTTCTTCGGTTATTACAAAGTTTTTATCGACTCCTCTGATAAAAATTAGAAGTTGGGCTGTATCACTCCTGTCAACACTCTCGTCCATAGTGACCGAAAAATACTTAAAATTTTTAAGACGTCCATCGAGTTGATTGGTTAAATTAGAAGAAATCGCTTCAATTCTTTTTGTGACCGTTCTACGTGACAGCCCTATAGATTCGAAATCTTTTATCTTTTCTGGGCATAATACTTTTCCAATGCTAATATGTTACATCCTTAATAAATTCTCCTTCAGAAAACGGTTTGTTACTTTTTGCTATTTTTTAGGCAACAATGTGACCAGCTAACGTGGAGGATCGCTGGACACTTCTTTGATTTTTAAAAAACATTTGCTGACTAGATATTTTTCTTTTCAATTCCTCTGAATGTACTCTCTTGTCTTCATCTGTCATTTTATAGTACTTCGACCCAAGATGTTTTGAATTAAAGTGCCTAGCGAGATTATAATCTTTTAGTACAGCTACCGGTTCTTGGCAGATAAGACAAATAGGTTTTTGGTTATATTCCATAAAGAAGTACTTCCATGTCCACTCTTCTTGAAATACTCGACATTCCGAATCAATTTTTCTTTTTCTATTTTCGATTGACATTTATGGGGGTATTTACAATACACTTTATTATTTTAATTACACAAATAAAACTGTACGTTGGCAACTTTATAATTTTACTTCACAATTTATTCTTTACGTCACGAGATTTACACTTTTACTGATTGCTGATTAATCCATCGCTGGCCCTTTTATATTTGTTGCGCATGTTGTCTCGAATATTCAAAAATCTTCTAGATCTCACATATAATAGTTGTTGTTATGTTATACGTTCAGTTTTCTATATTAGTTGTTAGTGTTTTATGATGTTTATGTTTCTTTTTGGAATATTGCATCAGAAAGTTGTTGTTCTCTTGTGTGTACAATATTTCCTAGAAAACTACGCAGATTGGACACAATACAATAGGTCTATATTAGTTGTTTTTGTTTCATGCTTTTTAAGTTTCTTCTGGGAATATTGTATAAGAAAGTTGTTGTTGTCTTGTGTGTACAATATTTCCCAGAAAACTACGCAGTTTGTACACAATATAATACGAAAACATCGCATTTTTTTGCTAAAATTGTCAATTTATATCTTTTTAAAACAAAATGTAAATTTATTTTTTGGGCATAATATTTTAATAGGTGATTAATTTTTTTTTTGAAAAACGCTCGGCAGGCCTGATGTGGCCCGCGGCCCGTAGTTCGCCCATCACTGCCTTAGGCAAAAAATATCCTTTAGAACTATTGAAGTTCCCCCCGGGGGGCATATAAATATGGCCTTTATAGAATTCCGCTATCTAGACACAGTGCAACTGGGGAAAAAGGGAGCCCAGTCCCCTGAAGGCAGCAGGGGTCCAACTGGAAACTCTACTTTATTTCCACGGGAATCAGTAAGCCGCAGAGTTCATTATTTGTCTCTTTAGACATTTAATAGTTCTCTGACTGATTATTGAGTTTGGCCCTTTATGGGAGTATCGTGGTGGTTGGGGTTTTGCGGCCCCATATCAAGTCTTTTGTTTAATATGGTAGCCAGGATCATCTCGCCGTTAATGACACGCTAGGTGAATGATCCAGTCCAGTGAGTATGCTAGACATGTGTTCTGGACAGGAGTTGGAAAGTCTCCAACTCTTAAGCAAGGAGTGATGATTTGCAGCCCTACTCTGGAATCATCGAAGTTGCAACTAGAAAATTCTGTTGCATAGAATTATAGCTTCGGCTTCCTAGGACGAGCATGACGTTCCAAATTATGCAGTGGTTTGGTCCACCATCTGATTAAGGCTTCATGGCCAGGCGCGGATGTAAATCGAATCACACAGAACTATTGAAGTTATTCTTCGATGAGGAGATTATAGATTAATAGTATGCGACACAAAATAATGTTCTAAACAATATGTACATACGAGGTATGTTAAAAAAGTAACCGTTATTTTCAATTTTTTCAAAAAGTATTTATTTATTCATCAATAACTATCTTGTACCCTGCAATGTAATTCCCCTGATACATTACACTTATGCCAGCATTTGTTTCAATCCTCGAAACGCGCTTTTTGGTATCGCCAACAGCTCCTCTTTCGATTTTTCTTTTATCTCCTCAAACGTAGCAAAACGCTTTCCTTTCATCGATGTCTTCAGTTTTGTGGAGAGGAAAAAGTCAGCGGGGGCCAAGAGCGGTGAATACGGCGGTTGAGGCAGTATTACGAGTTTGCTTTTGGCCAAAAACTTACGCACAAGCATCGATGTGTGAGCTGGTGCGTTCCCCCCCGGGCGCACATTTATCGGTCTTTATAGAATACTCGACTATCTAGACCTGTGCAACTGGGGGAAAAAGGGAGCCCAGTCCCCTGAAGTCAGAGAGGGAGACAACTGGAAACTCCACTTTATTTCCACGGGGATCAGTGAGCCCCAGAGTTCATTATTTGTCCCTTTAGACATTTAATAGTTCCCATAACAGTCTATGGTTCTATGGTGGCCAGGATCATGTCACTGATAATGACACGCAAAGTGAATGATCCAGTCCAGTGAGCATGCTCGACACATGTTCTGGACAGGAGTTAGAAAGTCTCCAACCCTTTAGCAAGGTGTGATGGTTTGCAGACCTGTCCTGGAATCATTAAAGTTGCAACTATGTGGTGCTGTTGCTTACAATTATGCCTTCGGCTATCTAGGACGAGCATAACGTTCCAAATTATGTATAGTGGTTTGTCCACCATCTGATTAAGGCTACATAGCCAGGCGCGGATGTAAAACAAATCACACTCTGAGCTGGTGCGTTATCGTGGTCAAAAATCCATGATTGGTTTTTCCACAATTCTGTGTGTTTCTAACGAATTGCTTCGCGCAAACGGCGCATAACTTCAAGGTGGTATTCCTTATTGACCGTACGACCTTCCTTATTAACTTGCGCCATTGCAATCGAAGAACATAGTGAGCAAAACCTTCACATTTTACCGAACTTGACATGCTTCTTTCGGTCTTGGCTCTTCTGGAAGCTTCTATTGGGATGATTGGGCTTTGGTTTCAATGTCATAGCCATATACCCATGATTCGTCACTAGTTATGAACTTTTTGAGCAAATCTGAATCGTCATTGACGACGTTCAACAGCTCCTAAACGATGTCTATGCGACTTTTTTTGCTTAAAATTTAGCAATTTTGGAAAAATCTTCGCTGCCGCACGTTTCATGTCTAAATCATCCGTAAAAATTGCTTGGCACGAGGCAAACGATATACTAACATCATTAGCAACCTCTCTAATAGTAATTTGACGATAATCCAAAATGTTTTTATAGGTTGTTGAAGTGCTCGGGCGACCAGGAGACGAGCATCGTCATTGACATCATCTCGGCCTTCCTTAAACCCGTTATACCACAACTGAACTTGTGTTCTGTTTCTAGTAGACATTTTAAATGTCTTTGCACATTTAATTTCATTTCTTACACAAAACTTAATACAGTTTCTTTGAGCCATTTTTTCAAATAGTAAAAAATCGGAGAGCACACCAAAATACGACTAACCTTTTTATCTGTCAAAAACAAACTGACAATACAAAATTGCTGATATTGTCAACACATATAACAGACATGTGTACCAATATAACAAAAAAAAAACGAAAATTGAACATACATAACAGACAACTGCAGCGATACACCGCAACAATAAGTACACAGTTCAAACACACTGTCTATCGTTGACAACTCTATCTCTTACACCTCAACAAAAACTGTGCTGTGTGTGTTTTACTCAACATTCTTTTGTATATATCTTTATGGGATCACAATTGTACTTTCCATTCTTCGTACTGTGTCAGAGACACAGTATGCAAGCAGCGATTGCAAAAAGGGGATGAGAGCGAACACAGCACTCAGGGTGTATTAATGCTCTCAGTACTTGGCAATTTCACAATCGAGTCTCTTTTTTACATGTTTTGCTTTGTGTCGTTTCTGTATAAACATTTTTTGATGTGTGGCGGTGGCGTAAATGTGTATTGTAGTTTTAATAAACTGATTATGTATTAGCGTTTGCACTGTTTGTGGAGAATAAGAAGCATTGCTGGACTTAAAATTTTTTTTGGCTTTGAATGCTCATATTCAAAAATAAATTAAGTAATCCCTTTGGTTTTTTGAAAGTCAGTTGATAGTATTTTTTTGTATTAAAAAACATGGGTTTTCTCACTTTGTTTAGACAATCCAGATGTATTACTCATTTATTCTTGAAATCCCCCACTGTGTACCATAAGAAGTTTTTGGGCACCGCTAAGCGAACGAAAAGTCAAACCCTTTGAAAATTTTAAAATTAGCTTTATTGAAACAAAATTTTTAATTCAGGATATTAAATTTTTTTTATAATACATTCACAAATTCTACATATGTTCTTGTTTTTCAAAATTTTTATAAAATGAATGTAAAAACAACAAACAATCTAAAGATTTCGGTCCTAACCTGTTCCGCTTTTCGGTAATAATATTTCCTGCTAATGAAAATGCTCTTTCAGCTGCCGCGCTGCTTGCAGGTACTGAGTGAATTTGCAGAGCAAATTTGGATAAGCGAGGATAACTTTTCACATTAATTTTCCACCATTCAATCAAATCGAAATCGTCAGTCATATGAACGCTTTCTTTGGAATATCTTTCTACTTCGTCCCTAGCAGATTCATTTGAGGCTTCACTGGAATTTCTAATCAAATTTGAAAAAAAAAATTGATTTTCTTGCTGAGGTGAAGGTATATTCGCTGAAGTTAGAGATGAGCAAAATGAAAATTGTGAACCTGATACAGTTGATGGTGTAGCTGGACTTGGTGGGTTGGAATTATTTAATGAAGAATCAATGCTTTGTGGTAATGATGGTTGCAAAGATGAAGGCAATCTATTATTTTCAAAATTTCTAGTATGAGATATGCAAAACTCTTTTATATTGTCGATATCAGTTTGTTGCATACTTGCAGCTGGTGGAAACAAAAAAAAAGCTGTTTTATGCCATATTGTTAAATTACGTTCCCAAATTTCATCAACATTTTTACTGATTTTTTCTTTTAAAGTCGAAATGGCAGGTATATCTGTATTGTTAGGTACACATAGGTTTCTTATTTTATAAATTGATGGCAACGCAAAGCACAAAGAAGGAGAGCTGCAAACTTGCATTTTTTTGAACACAACTTCAAAATCTTTACAGAGTTCAACTAAAGCTGTAATCGTTGATAAATTTATATGCAATAATCGTTTAGTCTCTTCGGTCTCAGTAAGCACTGTGTTGACATTATACCAGTTGTCCACAATTGACTTAAGCATAGTGTAATTAGAGTTCCAACGAGTAGGACATGGATTTTTAAGAGATGTTGGCAGCTTATGCTGTAAATTAGCTTTCTTAAAATACTTCACAATTTTTTTGCATCCCTGCAATGTTTCTGCAAGCTCTGTTGTCTCTTCAAATGACTTGTCTAAAACATTTGCGAACAAATGACTACTGCAGTTCAAACGTGTATTATTTTCTAATGCTTTCACAATATTTGCTCCCCTATCTGTGACAAATTTTATCTGTTCTATATCCTCTATACCAAACTGATGAAATAATGTCTTTAACTTATTCAGAATGTTCTCACCAGTTGACTTTTGAAAATCCATTGATTTAAGTCCTAAAATAATATCGAATAGCTTGAAATCCTTTTGATAATGTAATGTGACTCCTAAAAAATTTCGTTTAACATAATTGTCTGTCCACATGTCGATTGTAGCAGTAGCTCCACCATAGTTCACAACATCCCTTATTTCATTGCTAATAATCTCCCTCTTTTCCTCAGCTGCTTTTTGCACTTTACGGGAAATAGTTGTAGGGTCAGGCAGCAAATCAGAAACATCAACATTTTCCCCGTAGGTTGCACCAATTTTAATAAAATACTTAGCAATCTTCATGAAGCCCGATCCACTGATGGACGAAAATGGCCGGCAATCCTCAATGATCCACTCTGCGCAAGTATTAATAGCTTCCTGTTTATCAGCTGCCGTAACAGTTTTTAACACTTGAGGCTTCTTGAGTGCTTGACAACACTTATGACGACATAAATTCGACGTTTGATTTCCGACAAATTTCAGAAGTTTACGGCATGTGCGACAATACACGAATCCTTCCAGAATGGAGCCGTCTTCCTTTAATATTTCGGCCAGAACATTCCACATAAAACTTTTCCCTTTGCGGCGTTGCGTCAATGAGTATACTCCATTGTCAATTTGGTGGGTAACAAACTCATGATTTTCTGTCATAATGTAATTTAATTCGTGAATTAGAAAACTTACGTCTATTTTCAAAGAACACAGCAGAACTAATGAACTCTTGCATAGAAAACAAATAAAACCCACGTACAAGACGAAACAAGTAAGCAACATAGTAACAAAAACAACACACATATCGCAGAACAGCTAACTGTGTCATTTTTTACACTGTACACATATAAAACTTACTGTGTCGGTGGCACCGCAACCGCAAAACACTCAAACATACTTTCAAACGCCACAGTCTAGCACTCTACTCTCATTGATTTATTCTGTTGTGATCGCCTCACATACTGTGTTGTTGGTATTGCAATGAATGCTTAAACTGTGTAGTCACGAGCGAAGACCAAACACTGATCCGAAGATGTGTTACCACACGAGGCAATGACACACACACGGCACAGTGACTAACAGACAACATGAGTACGCTCTTGATTGTTTAAAAATAATACTGTGACGACAATTATTGTACAGATTGCTGTTGGTATCTGACCGACACAGTAATTTCTATGTGTGTACAGTAAGTGGCAAAAATTACTGATTATGCAGTTGTCTGATACATAACTCAGGAAATTTGAAAATAACGGGTATTTTTTTATCATACCTCGCACACTGTACAGTAGTTACGTTTCCTCGAATTTTTTAATACCTACTGGATAAGACACGATTTCCCTATATGAAAATTATTGCAGTCAGCAGCTAGATTTAAGGGTTTCATTTGTAAAGCAAGCCATGACACGTTCCAAATTTCGGTGAATAAAGAAATATTTTCATGTCTGTAATAACACCACCTCATTTAACCACAGTTGGCGGCTCCATTAAGTGTCCGCTTACATCAAACTGATGTATATAAATTAATGATAAACTGGTCTGTTAACATTTTAAAACTTCTCTAGTTCTTGTGGTGGACATATTTTGTTTTAATTTATTTAACTTTTACTTTTATTTCAGGTAATTTTTTATTTTCTTAATTTATTTTCATTAAATTTGTATTTTCTTTTTAACTCATTCAATACTTTTGGTATATTTTCGAATTTATTTAGAGTAAAAAATTGGATGCCGTACACCTCTATATCGCTAGAAAGAATTATATCTATCATTTCGACAGCTTTTTGTACGGCATATTCCATAAAATGTTCATGGCTTAATAAATTTTGGCTTCTATATTCCTCTAGCAATTCTCTGGGCATATTAACTTTAGTAACACGTACTATTGCCTCCAGCATATTAATATTATATGGTACAAAAATGCCAATTAGAATTGGTACTTTTATTGCTTTTGTACGGCAATTTTTTACAAAGTCAACAACAGTTTGTGGAGAAAAACACATTTGTGTTATTATAAAGTCAGCACCGGCTTCAACCTATTACAAAAAAAAAAAAAAAAAAAAAAAAAATTAACTATATTTATACGGTATTTTTAATTAAAACTGAAATAAATTATTTTATTTTAAATTTATTTTTTATGGTACACCCATGTAATGAAGATATAACAAAAAAAATTAATATATACGTCAAAATTTCAAACAAAATGTTTCTTGTAAATATTTTTAATAACGAGATGCGGTTACTCTGGAACTTTTAGTTTTGCAAGGCTCGGAATAAAATTTTTTAAGGCAAAAAAATTAAACAATTCCGGTAAGGGAAAGTGAGTTCTCTTAGCATATCACGTAATCATGCTTCTTTAGAACGGTTAGTAACTTCAAGACCAAGTAAAGAATGGGATATGAATAGTTGTGAACAGAAATGTTTACAACACAGCCATTGGTAGTCTTAATTATACTTTTCATATAAATGATCGAAAATAGACTCCTAGCAACTCACTTCTCTGTAAAAAGTTCTCGAAGATTCAAAGTCTACTGCATAATAAAGGTGTGACTAACCTGCCGCCATAAAAGAAAAAAATTGCCAGAGCGCTCTTTAAGACGCAGACAACGACACATTTCCGGGATGTAGCGGTTAATCTTCATGACTGCTCGAGCTTAGAAGCATGATGAAGGAAAGAAAGATACGGGAACTCCCCATTTTGAGGTGGAAAAACCTGCCTCTTCAAACCTATTTAAATGCTTACCACTGTGGATGAAATGTAGCGTCATCCTCGCCCTAGGAAGCCTTCAGATACGTATATCCTCCAGTTACTCCTAGTTGCAACTTCAAGTGCTCAGATCAGGTCGCAACCCTCACTCCTTGCTGAAGAGTTAGAGACTATCCAACTCCGGGTCCAGAGCGCATGAAGCTTAATAAAATTTAAGAACGCAACCGCAATCATGCTCCCTAGACCTAGACCATTTATTGTGTTCATTGTGAATAATCCCACCCGCACAACTCAAACGAAGGCCTCGAAACCACAACCACCACGATACTTCCGAAGGACCAACCTCAATAATCAGTCAGAGAGCATCTAAAAAGGTTAAAAAGACAAATAGCTGAACTCTGGGGCTTTACTGATCTCCGTGGAAATATAGTGGAATTGTCCAGTTGGTTACTGCTAGCCTTGAAGGGGACTGGGCTCCCTTTTACCCCCTGTGAACACATGTAATGACGGTGAGATTTCTTCAAAACATGTAAATGTGCCCCGAGTTACATTCGGACTTGAACATATGCATGCAAAGGTGCTCCTGTAGGCTAGTAGGTAGTGTACTAGCTTGTAAATATGGGGGTTGTGGGTTCGATTCCCAACGACGACCTTGGTTTTTTTCACTACAAAAATAAAAATTGACTGTCGGTGGGGCTGCTCAGCGATGAAGGCATAGTCACTGGTCGCTATGCTGTCTTACACGGCAGTTAATTTCCGACTATCCTTCTACTTTCACCACCTGTTTCATCTCTTCTCTATCCCTTTCCTAAAGAATGGAGCACGGTATTTGACTAAATAGGCATTGTTGCCTGAGGTGCTACTTCTCTTTATAAAAAAAAAAATATGCATGCAAACACGATAGGCAGAAAGAAAAGAAAAAATGCTGCAAGCCGGCAGTTCTCCGAAAGAACTAGCCTCGTGATTTCGAATTTGGTTCAGTTGGAAATTTTCCCGTTCAATTGCCCTACAATCTGGCTGTTCTTGTGTAAGCGCTTAACCGGGAAGTAGCGGGTAAATTAATCTTTTATAAGTGAAAAATATGCGGATCAATTTTTGTCAAAATCAGGCTTCGTTTGCTTCTTATATTTACGGAAGGCAAAAATTTAAGGCTTGTTAAATTAGCTGAAGGAAGATAAGGCTCTATACTAGAAATTATAATTGAACTAGTCAATTCAGTTTAAGATTACACGGTTAACACTAAAAACTGACCTCAACCAGATATGCATCTATTCACAAAGTAATATCGATGTGAGCCAAAGAAGGATATGCCTTTGCAAAAAGTAGATGGCAACCCAAAATTAATACATGTGTATGACATAAACTAAAAGACTAAAATATGCTATAATACGAGGTTGTTGTAGTGGATCTGCTCCGTTTCCTAAGCTTATTATACCGGAGGCCATACAACGGTATTTAACAGCACCAAATTCACTTTTTCCATTTTCTTTTCAAAACGCGAGGTAGTCTGCTATCAGCGGCTGCAAAATACAACCTAAAAGATGCAGCATATTCAAATTTAGGCAAGAGTCAAGTGACAGTTATTTATTGATTGAAGCAGTATTGCTATTTCAATTAAAATACGGGAAATTCAAAAGTGACGGACATTCATACCACAATGGGCTGACTAAAGTATGATAAAAGCTTTTAAAAAACGCGGCAAGCTGAAACTGTACTTCGATTCGTAGAATTTAAAAAATCAAATTCACAAATATTAAATCATAATCAAATTAAAGTAATGCTATTATTTTTTTAAGTGATCCTTTTAATTCGTTACCTTTTTAACTAAATAGTCTAAATCATTTTCTTTTGACAAACATTCTGGATGACCTTCTGGATAACCCGCCACTCCAATTGTTATTGAATCTGAATCATTAAGAAGAAATTCAATTTTTAATTAGCGATATAAATATTTCCTACTCGCTTTAAATTATTAACAAAAATTTCTTATCAGATGTACGTACACCCTTCCTTACCTCCTTTTAGCTTCCGTATATTTTTGACTAAATCATTTGAATATTTAAAGGTTTGATTGTCTTCTTGAATATCTCCGCGTATTATGAGAACATTAGAAAAATTTAAATGTAGAAATTCTTGCAATTTTTCTGATGTTAGGCGATAGCAGGAAAAGTGTGGCAACACTATACCATGAGGCTGCAGTTTACGCGCCACTTTTATTGATTCAACATCTGTTATATTCTTCGTTGACCAATATTCCAAACTTATCCATACAATCGATGTAAATAAAGGCATCAAAGAGCCAAATAATTTATAATCTAATAATCGATTAGCGTTATGATTTCTAGCCAATATTTCTATGCCATAAAAGAATTCCTTATTTTTAATTTTATTCTCCATCAAATCTTTCAGTTGTCTGTCAGATGAGCTTAGAAATTCGTCATTTAATAAATTCAAATTGATGTCGAATGTTGCAGAAGTTGATGGCAAGAAATGAGCACCAAAGGCCATTGAGGTTCGACTAGGGTTAGATGCGTTCATTTTATATTTGATCTTTTTGTTTGTTGACAAATTTTCACAAAACAACTTCAGCTGTTGATTAATTCTATGCACTTTTAATACTGAACAATTTATTTGATCTGCTGCTGATTTACATACATACATAAGTACGTACTCGTACATATGCGCTGGAGAGTAATGAGAGAAACATAAGCTTTTTAAAAATAGCTTTTTGTATTTTTTACTCACAAAAACAAAGCCGATTTGATAGAAAATGTAATGTATTTTATATTTTATAAATATAAATATTTGTATAATAGTCAAAAAACAAATCTTTAATGATTCTTTTTTCTTTAAGTTTACACTTCATATGAATGTACATACATATGTGTGTGTGAGCGTGTGTAACATTTTAACCTTATACACTGCTTATGGATGGTTGAGTACGGCTTATTTGATTCGTAATAAAGGGTCCGCCACCTAACGTTTTTTTTTAAACTAGTGCTTATTCGTGAATAGTAACGCTTAGTTCATGTTTTATTTTACAGATAATTAGTTTTATCCTTTCGCTGAATGAAAATGGTTGTATATACGCTTGAACAACGCTGGGAAATATGGCGACATTACTTTGAAACCATGGTAATGTTGCAGAATGTGTGCGCAAATTGCGTACGGATTTTGGAAGAAGAGAAGCACCGTCAGCTCCGTATGTTCATTATCTTGTGAAAAAAGTGAAAGAAACTGGCATCCTTATCAATAAACCAAAGCGTGAAAAGCCAAAAACATTACGTACAACCGAGAAATTTGCTGCTGTGGTAGAAAGTGTACGTGAAGCGCCATCAACATTAATTCGCCGTCGTTCTCAACACTTGAAGATTTCAGAGATATCATTGAGACGAATTTTGCATAAAGACCTTGGTATGACGCCATACAAAGTCGAATTGGTTCAGAACCATCCAATGCGTTTTCGCTTCGCTAAGTGGGCCTGCGATCGACTTACAAAAGATGCCGATTTTGCAAAAAAAAAAAAATCATCTTTTCAGATGATGCTCATTTTGATCGTGGCGGGTATGTAAACAAGGAAAATTGTCGCACTTGGGGCACAGAAAACACACACGCATACATTGAAAAGCCAGCGCACCCAAAACGAGTCACTGTTTGGTGCGGATTTTGGGCCAGAGGCATAATTGGGCCATTACAGTCAAGTGGCCGTTACAGTCAATGACGACCGTTATCGGACCATGTTGAACGAATTTTTGTTCACAAAAATTGAAGAGGAGGATATTGGCAACATTTGGTTTTAACAGGACGGCGGGCGCTACATGCCACACAGCCGAAGCTACACTCGATGTTTTGCGCCCTATTTTTAAGATCGCATTATCACCCGCAGAGCTGATGTCGTTTGCCCACCTCGAAGCTACGATTTGACAACGTTGGAGTATTATTTGTAGGGAGCCGTCAAAGATAAGTGTTGCGCCGACAAGCCAGAGACAATTAACGCTTTAAAGGACAATATTCGTGAAGCCATTGGTGAAAGAAAGCTGCACACAATCGATAATCTGCTTAAAAATTGGACCGATCGTGTAGGCTACTGCATGGCCAGTCGAGGCAGCCATTTAAATGAAATTATTTTCCATTATTAACCGGAAGGATTGTACTTTCAAATAAAAAAAAAGAAATTTGAGAAAATATTCAGTAGTTTTGTTTGTAGCATTTAAAACAAAAAAAAGTTATTTGGCGGACCCTTTATTTATGATATTCTCATAAAATATTTATTAAAAAATTTTATTTGAAATGTATTACTGCAATTCATTAGTGAAATTTATTGCTCATATAGAGCAGTAGTGAAATGGCCATATGGGTATGCTTTGGTATAACGCCATACATTTAGCATTTTTCAAAACCAAAATAATTTTCTATCGGTTTTAATTGAAAATGGGCCGTGGCAAATCATTACCGGTGGAACAGAAGGCAAAAATGAATGCCTATAAAGATCAAGGTCTGTCCGGCCGTAAAATTTCTATAAAAGTTAATAAAAGTGGCATTGCTTAACAAATAAAGAAAAATATGGCAAAAAACAATGGCCACAACAGCTATGAAAAGGCAAAACATTGTAAGAATAGTCTCCAATTCTAGTGACTCTGCTGCAAAAATCAAAGCAAAAAGTGGTTCCAGTGCTAGTGTTTCTACCATTAGAAGGATAATAAATACAGCAGAACACTTAAAACGAATTAAATTGCAGAAAAAACCACCATTAAACCAGCAACGTAAAATACGGTAGGATTTTTTGCAAAAAACACATGACTTGGAAGAGTAAGTGGAATAAAGTAGTTTTCTCAGATGAAATAAAATGAAATTTTGATGGACCCAATGGTTTTAATTACTATTTACATGATTTAAGGAAGGAAGGATGTTTTTTAGGTGTTATGATCTGGGGTACTATGGAGCCATAGACTTGGAATGACAGCAATTCATATAATTGTTCTCTTAACGTGCGGACGCATTTTGTTTTTTCGTTGTATTAAGTTTTGTTTATGTGTTTTATGTTTTTAATATGTAAATCAATAGAATAAAATCGATAATATAAATTATATCTGTAGTGTATCAATTGAATAAAGGAAAAAAAAAATAAAATGTTTTAAAATAATATACTATTATAATGATAAACTAGGCAATCGGTTTAAAACAAATACAAATTTAAAACTTTAACAAACAACAACAATAAATAAAATCAAAAAATTCAAGTCGTTTACTCTCAACTGTGACTTTATTTAATAATCCCACAATAACAATAAATCACCAGCTGTGTTTAATAATACACTTATACCTCATTTTGCAAAATAAAAAAAAAAAAAAAATTAAAAAAAAAAAAATTTTTTGATCAGTTATAAGCTAATAGACTAATAACAATGGATTGTTCACATTCAAAATGCAATGTCTCTGGAAATGACCGTATGGTTTGTTGCTGGTTATGCTTATGTAGCTACCACGTTAAGTGTACCGGACTTAGGGCGCGAGATGCTGATGCAATTGCGGACCCGGGAAAATGCCTTCATTGGACTTGTTCACGCTGCAAGAATATTAAAATTGAGTTTTATAAATTTTTTAAGTCTTATAAGGATATGTTTGATCAACTAAATAAGGAATTCTTATCTGTTCAATCGAAACTTTTATCATTCGGTGAACTTTTTTCCAAATTTACAGCTTTGGATGAATTTGAAAAAATACAAAATCGTTCTTCTCCTATGAGAAAGAATACATCAAACACATCTATACCAACTCCTATAATACCAAATTCTTCGGAAATTATTTCACCAAATCCCGCTATGGCCACCGATACGTCTGCCTTTCCATCGACTTCTTTGAATGCTACATCTTCTCAAGTTATTTCTTCTCCATCACTTCCAGCAGTTAATGATTTTTCTAACAACAATATAACCACTTCTTCAAATCCTGCTATGGTGAACAATACCTCCGCTCATCCTTCAACTTCTTTAAATCTTACATCTCAGGATAGTTCTCACCCATCAATTCTAACAACTAAAGATTCTTCTAACACCAATACAGCTACTTTATTATTGTCTCCGAATATGCAAACTTTGAATGCTGCTACATCTGATCATCAACCAGTTATCAAACCACTTAAAGCTGTTCCGCCAAGAAAAACTATTTTTATTTCTCGTTTGGCTTCTGATACATCCTTGGTAGACATGGAATATTACTTAAAATCCAAAATTGGTTTTAATGCTGATATCTCAGTTCACAAATTTAAATTTTCACAACCAAGATCTATTTCTTCTTTTAAATTGACTATACCTAGTGAACTTTTTACTCAAATTATGGATCCAAACTTTTGGCCTATAAACAGTCTTGTTCGTGAATACCGTTTTGGAGAAAGTCGTAAACCTAATAATATTGGTATTCTTCCGGGAAGAGAGGGATATGTGTCAAAAAACTGATCAACTGTATTCCAAATTTCTCTTCGTATCAACCTTCTTATGAAAACTTCTCAAATTATGTTATTACTAATAATAATTTACGTTCTCATTACTCAGTTTATTATCAGAATGTTAGTGGAATGAGAACCAAAGCCAGAGACTTTGTTTTATTTATGTCTGCGCGCGAATATGACATTATTGTTATTACTGAAACTTGGCTTAATGACAAAATTAATAGCGGAGAGTTTTTTGATAATTATTACACAGTCTATCGTCATGATCGTTGTCTTACATTATCTGAGAAGGAAAAAGGTGGTGGTGTTTTATTAGCTGTGAGAGCGGATTTCACTTCGGAGTTTGTTTCTCTTAATTTTACTAATATAATTGAACAATTATGTGTTAAACTAACTTTTGTAAATAATTACACCATTTTCATTATAAGTTCATATATTCCACCAAATAGTAGTTTTAATACTTACCTATATCATTTAAAAAATATTCAAAATCTTTTAGATGGTTTGGATTCAAAGCAATATGTCCTAGTGTTTGGGGACTTTAATTTACCTAATATTCATTGGAAGTTTGAAGATAATGTTTTGTTTCCTTATAATGTGATTAGTGAAATAGATGAATATGTTACTAGTTTTTTTCTGCTAAATGATTTGAATCAACATAATAGTTTCAAAAATGATATAGGTAGGATTCTTGATTTAATTTTTGCAAATAATTTTTTAAAAGTTTCTTGCAATTTGGCCGGTTCTCCTGTTACCATAAATTCAGTTCATCATAAAGCCTTGGACTTCAAATTCGAGTTTTTTTCTTTTGATAATAATAAATTTGATCACGTGTTGGAATACAACTTTAATAAGGCCAATATTGAAGGTTTAAATAATTACTTTAAAGCAGTTGATTGGACTGTATTAGAGGAAATTAATGATCCGTGTGTAATTTATTCATTTATCTCTAACCACTTTGATATGGCCATAAGACTCAATGTACCAGTGTTCGAACCTAGGATTAATAATAAACCGCCTTGGTATAATGCCAGATTATGCCATCTAAAAAATATTAGAAACAAAGCATATTCTAAGTTCAGAATTTCGAATAGTGACGTTGACCACAGAAAATTTTCTTTAGCGCGTAATGAATACAATTTCTTAAGAAACTTTCTTTACAGCCAGTATATATTTGAAATTGAAAACAAAATTAAGTCCAATTCTTCGGCTTTCTGGCATTTTTTAAACGGCAAAAGAGAGAATAATATTACCCCAAAACGTATGTGTTATGATAACATGCAATCGTATGATGTATTAAGTACGTGTGATCTTTTTTCAAAGTATTTTCAAAGCACATTTGTTAAACCTGCTTGTAATGACTCCAGCTACCATCTTGTAGTTAACGAAAGTGGTGGAATCAATTTTAATATAACCATTGCTGATGTGTATTATGCTATAAATGATTTAGGGAATGATACCAAATGTTCAGTTGGAGATTATCCTTCTATATTTTTTAAAAAGTGTTCAGCTAATATTGCGGCTATAATTACTAAGCTTTTCAATTCGTGCCTTGAACTTGGTAAATTTTTGGACTGCTGGAAGCTTTGTTGCATTATTCCAATTTTTAAATCTGGAGATCGTAGCTTAGTTACCAATTATAGGCCCATAATTAAACAAAGCCCATTTGCAAAAATATTTGATAATATTTTAAAGGGTAAACTATTTGAGCACGTTAAGAGCCTTATTTCCGACCGGCAACACGGTTTTATGCCGAATAGGTCTACAACGACTAACTTACTTTTATTGAGCCGTGATATTGTATCTGCTATGATGAGTAAGCGCCAATGCGATGTTATATACACTGACTTTGCTAAGGCATTTGATACAGTTAGCCATCATCTGTTACTGCTCAAGCTTTGTTCATTTGGATTTTCGAGGAATATTTTGGCATTCTTTCATAGTTTCTTGACCAATAGGAAACTTAAGGTTAAAATTGGTAATTCATTCTCTTTTGATATAATTGATGCCTATTCAGGTATTCCTCAGGGAACGCATATTGGTCCGTTACTTTTTATAATTTTTATTAATGATTTACCATTGAATTTTAAGTTTTCCAGCTGTCTTTTATTTGCTGATGATTTGAAATTGTATTCTACTATTGGCGATATTGGTGACTGCGAAAAGTTACAGATCGATCTTAACAAACTGTCTGACTGGTGTTTTGAAAATGGCATACGTATTAATGTTTCAAAATGTTGTGTTGTCACATATGCTTATATTTCGGGTCCAATAAATTTTGATTATACTCTTGGTGGTTTCCTGCTTAAACGTGTAGCTGAAGTTAAGGACTTAGGAGTCATTTTTGACACTAAACTAACATTCTCTAAGCATATCGACTATGTTATTTCTAGAGCTTATAGTATGCTTGGTTTCATTAGAAGAAATTCTAGAGATTTTAAATATGCATACACCCTCAAGTCTTTGTACATTTCCTTGGTTCGAAGTATCTTGGAATATTGTTCCATTGTTTGGAATCCTAGTCATTTAGGCCCATCAAATCGTATTGAACGAATTCAGAGGATATTCACTAAGACTGCTTTAAAATTGATTTGGCCACATGAACTACCTTCTTATGATGTTAGGAGGAAAATGTTAGGCTTACAATCCTTAGTGGATCGTAGATCTTGCTCCTCATTATTATTTGTTTATAATATACTATCTGACAATATTGATAGCCCGGAAATAAAAAATTATTTTACGTTATACAGTCCTCCTAGGGACTTGAGAAATAATCGCATGTTTGAAGAATGCCTTTTCAGAACGAATTATGCAATTAATGAGCCGATTGCAAGATGCTTGCATTTATGTAATAGTTTTAACCCACATTTAAATTTTAATGTTAGTTATAATATGTTCAAGCTTTTTTTATTCAAACATTATAATTAATATTGTAAAGTAATCTGTAGGAATTTAATTCTGTAGATGAAATAAGTAAATAAATAAATCTATTTTACAAACGGGGTTTCCAAAATTTCAAGCGTAGTTTGGACCCATCCCATAGACTTTCCAACAAAATAATGCTCCTATCAACACGGCAAAAATTAATAAAACGTAGATTCGCGAGCATACTACTTGGACTTTAACTTAACGTAAAACAAGTGGAGATAGTTATCTCGGAAATTGTACGAGTCTGGACGGCAATTTTATGACCCACAATCATTAATTGCTACAATATAATCGGCATGGTCGCACATTTCCTTACAATATTTAATGCAACTGTATAACTCCCTTCCAAATAGAATTTATGAGGCAATTTTGTCGAAAGGCGGAAGTACTCATTATTAAAAATTTATAAACAAAAAAAATTAATAAACAAAATTTTATTGTTATTAAATTAATTGCTAAAACACTGCACCTATTCATGTGAAGTGAAGTGTATTTATTAAAGAAATAAAGCGCAAATTAACGCTAATGAAGCGCAAATGAAGACTAAATTAAAAACTGATTCAAAAAAAAAAATTATTTTGTTATATTTTTATTTTAAATTTAAATTCATTTAAGGTTTGTGAATCATGAAAGTTAGGCAAAGCACAGAGAAAATAAAAGAAAGAAAATCCTCAAATGATTGTGAATAAAAGTGAATAAAAAATGAGAATTAAATTATGTAAGTCCGACAAATGATCAGGAAAAAGGGAAATTTTTATTTCTCTTAAAATGAAAATTTGTTTCAGACAAATCCATTAACAGACTTATGTTGAATAAATTTTAAAACTTTTCCATCTCTGACCCAAGAAAGTATAATTTTATAGTTTTTAACCAAAACTTCTTTTTCTGTTGTCATTTTCTTTGATGTAAACCGTCATTGCTGCCTGTTCCCTCGCTTTCGATGTGATGACATCATTGACAAGCCGTATTTTTGACCGTACTGATGATCCAGTCTTCGTTCGGATCTAGTCTGCTCATGTAGATAGGTTGCCCGTCACCTAACATTTTATGCGGGGCTAATCTATAATTTCCCTCCTTCATTATTATCACAGTAAGTGTCTGAGGCTGTCTTTCGTTAGAGTGTAAGAGTAGTTTAAGTGGCGTGAAAATTATATCTGAAACAGTGTTTACCTGATCATTTATAATGTCCCTATTCAAAGTTTTTGTTTTGTAAATTTCCATTTTTTTTAAATGTCTTTTTTACTAGGATCTATCGGGATTTTCAACAAGTAGTTTGTTTTTCAATTATGGCAACACCAACATAATTATAGCTTTCACATTTAGTTTTTTGACGTATTCGTAGTAGGTGCATAGGCAATTGTTACAGCGAATTCAATTTCGCACGAAAATTGCGTTAAAATAATTAAAATCCACTATGAAAATAGTGGTTCTGCTAAAGTTACATTTTGTAAAATTCGTGATATTTTCGAACAACATAAACGTCCTTCTGAGACCGTTATTAAGTATTTGGTGGTTAAATTTAAGTCGACAGGCTCAATACAAAATGTGCGAACACCAACGCGTATTCGACCGAGTCGTTCAACTAAGAACATTGCAGTCGTGAGGCACAGTATTGCAGCAGATTCAAATTTGTCAATTTCTCGATGTTCTCAATAATTGGAGTTATCCAACTATTATTATTATTATTGGCGTATTTTGCGTAATTATTTGACTTTGAAGTCTTACAAGGTTCAACTGGTGCAGGAATTGAAGCCGACCGACTATTCGTCGTAGATTCGCTCAATTGATTCAGAAACAACCTTTTTTTCTGAAAAAATCATTTTTCCAGATGAAGCTCATTTTCCCTTGTAAGGGTGAAATGCGGCAAGCAAAATTGCCGCATTTGGGATTCTGAAAATCCTAGAGCGATTATTGAAAAGTTTTTGAATGTCACAGTATGTAGTCTGGAGGCGTGATTGGGCCATTTTTTTCGAAGCTGAGGCTGGAAATACAGTAAAAGTCAATGGATCGCGCTATCAATAAAACCACTAGTTTTTTCCATCTTCTGGCAGCATTGCATTGTGCTCGAAAAGAACTGCTCCGGTTTTGAGTTAAAGAATTAAACCCTGTTCTGAAGTAAAGCGTATTCCAGTAAAGGCGTTCTGCAGGCCTCGAAATAAATGTAATCAGTACGCCAAAACTTCCCATTCACTATCAAGTAGTTTTTCACCGGTCTTATAACATATGGCCGAGCCTTGTCATGATGGAAAATTGCCTTTAAACATCTCTCGGCTCCAATTCATATAGGATTCAAATTCCTTGCTTTTGAATGAATCCCAATGCTACTATGGCTTCTGGTCTGAGTTCCAATGATAATGCAAACAACAAGTAATGTTCCTTATCTTCTGTGTCGAAATCATCACTTTCGAAATGTGAACTATCGTTCAGAAGTTTTTTTGAGTTGGTGCATGTTGACCGTAAGCGTAGAAACCAACAGTCGATAACTTGAGCAATAAAGAATTGCTTTAGAAAAAAATGCCAATCGACCTAATAAAGGGTTTTTCAACAAGAAGTTTGTTTTCTAAAACAAAAATGTAGATTAAGAAGATTCAAATTTTATTGTATTATGGAGATGGTCACACAGTCAATGAAACGATCAATTTATTGTAAACCAAATTTTCCGATCACAAAATTTCACTACAATCAGCAGTTAAGTGGTTAGCCAGATTTAACGCCACTGTATTATTTTTTTTGACGCTAGGATAAGGACAGTTTCTATACGAAGCCAATTAAATTGTATTCAACTTTAAAACTCAAAATCCCTGATTAATTAATGAACAGGACAGCAATTTTACCAAGAAGTGATTAAAAAGTTTGATGAAAGAATCGACATCTGTCACCATGGTTGTGATGGATATTTGCCAGATATCATTTTTCTTTCATAATTGTCGAACTTTTGTTTTTTCTTTGTAATACAATAAAAATTTCAATTATCTTAATCTAAATTTTTTGTTTTATTTCTTTTCGAACACGCATGAATTGAAAAGCCCTTTATATTTATTTTAATGGGTTCGTGCTTATGCAAGAACATTCTACTTTAACATCGTCCCATGTTGTTGTTATCATTATACAGTATAGGCGAATGTTTGGCTGTGTTTTGGTTTTGTTCTGTGTTAGTTGTTTTTGTTTTCTGTTGTTTAGCTTCTTTCCTGGAATTTATACCAAGCATTGTTGTCTTGTGTGTACAAGATTTCTTAGAAAATAAACAATAGGTCATTACCTTTACTTTACTTTTTCACTGAATATTATTTTCTTTTAAAACTTAAACAAATCATCTTCGTAATATATTTATATTTCCAAAATATTTATTTCAAATAATTTAATCCCAATAAAATAGCGCTTATTTATGTATATGTATGTATATTTATTTAGAGCATGTTTATCGAACTAAATTAACAATTACAATTTTATGTTTTCTTTGCTTTTATTTAGTTTTCGTTTTAAATTTTGGCAAATATTTTAAATTTCTATGCCTTTAACGTAAAATTCGTATATTAATATATTACTAATTTAAATTATGTATAAAACTATTTTTTATTAAAAGAAAAAATGCTGCCAACTAACTAAAAGTAAATAAAATGGTTTTGTTTTTAAATATAAATTTTTATTTCAATATCAAAAAGAATGTAATTGTTATATTAAAAATATATTTTACTAATTAAATTTATAAGAATTAACAAAAATTTTATAAGAGCACACAATAATTGTACATTATAATTTTTTTTTTAAGAAAATCTTAATGTTCTAATATTAAATCAGATTTTTTTTTAAGATTATGTTAACAAATTAAAATTTGCATACATGAATTGAAGCGTTTTGTATTAAAAAATTATGAATAGAATTTACAATACGCTTGGATTAATTTTTTTTTAAAGGCGCTTTCGTCGTTTTTTTTTCTTTTTTTTAATATTTATAAACTTTAAAATTTTATTAAGGTAACTTTTTTTAATCATTCCAAATCTTTAAAAGAGTAAAAGACGCTTCAGGAAAAATGGAGATAAGAATTAAAAAAAAAACGAATATTTAAAAAAAATAATATGTTCCTTAAAAATTTTGAATTTAAGAAGTGTAGAAAGAAGACTTTCCTACTTAAATCATAGATGTCAATCAAAAAACGTCTTTACCTTTTTAACACAACTACATGAAACCATTCGTCGACTTGAAGCTGAGTCATAAATTTACTTTCGATTTTCAAAGTCCATGTAAAAAGTGGGAAATTTTCAAATAAATTGTATTAAAATTTTGCTTGAAATCGAATTCTGTAATTTGTAATTTTTCGGTGTACAAACCGAACAGTTACGGCCTACATAGGAATTACTTTTCTGCTTTAAAATAGTTTAAATATTTGTGGTGGCCATCGTAAAAAAAAACTAAGACTTCAAATAAAAAGGAAGACAAATATCAAAGGCAAATTTTATAGGAAATTCAGAACGCTTTAAAAGAGATGAGAATCAATAAAAAAAAGAACATAAAATAGAAGTGATTCCTATATTCCTAAATTAAAACAATTTAAGGTCTACTCTTCTATCGTTTCTTGCAGCTCATGGGCTGTTAAATGGATTGCCTTAATAAATTATTTATATTGTATATTTTTACATCGTTATGGAGAATTCCCTATGTGTATGTGTACTATACATTTATATAACTTTAATTAGGGCTGCTTAAAAATGTGTTTTGGATGTTTTAGATTTACAATTTACGTTAACTTAAAAATAACTTAATTGTTTTATTCTTGTTTTTATTTACTTTTTGTGTATACGTATATAAAATTATTCTTTCTTTTTGTTTTTGTTTTTTTTTTTGTTATTTTATTAAGTTATAAATAGGTGTTATTGGTTTAACTATAAACTACTATCGCAGTCTATTTGAGTATGTCATTTCTTTTTGATGCGTTGAACAATCCACTCCAAGCCCTGATAGAGTCTGTAAAATAAAAAGAATTATTATTTAATGGTTTTCTAGTAATCAAATCAAATTAAATATTTAAAAATATTTGTTGCTTAGTTTGGATCAAAAATATCGGATGGGCAAATTAGAGATTAGGAAGAAAATTGGTTAAAAATACAAAGCCAAATTTCATCTTTCTGAGCGTCAATTGTTGGTGGGTTGTTAACGTAAAGAGAAAATAATTTAGCGATTTTAAATCACAAGACTGGCGAGGAAGTAGTCTGATTATAAACCAAGGGATTTCTTTCTTTGGATGTAATGGTTTTTAAGGACTGTTTGTAAATTTTGTTGCGACAAATTTGTTTGTTTACATAACCGTCGAATTGAAAATCATTATCACTAAAGATTTTTCAAACAGCCAGCTCACAGCCGTTCAATGCAAACAAATAATTGCCCTTGCTTAATTTTTAAACGAATTAAACTTTATGCAGAGTGTTGCGCAATGTGCTTCTATTGACATGCTAATGTCAGCAAATTGATGTTCAAGGCTAATTCTCAACACTTTGCTGGAAAGCGGCGATGTTTAAATCATAACGACGTTATCGTCAACGATATCGCGGGCTATGAATTTTGCGATTAAATTACGGATAGCTGTCTCAGAAGGAGTCTGACTATGAGGAAAAACTGCTCGAATTTTTCAAAGTGCTACAGTAAAACTTTCACCATTTTCATAGTTAGTTTTCACAATTAAAATTATTTGCGTAGAGTTGCATGCTTAAAATTTCCCAACTTCTTTTTAAGAAATGTCAAAAGATAACAGCTTAATGGTTATAACACTATTTATAATCTCATTTTATTATGCCGTTTTTTATTTTCATATTTCTTTGTATTAAAAGCATGCATTATTGTTATTTTCTTTGGATGCTGTTATTATAAAAATTTTATTTATTTATTAGTTTTTGCTTTTATTGATAAAGCCATGAAGCAGCATGCAATGCATTCTCCACTATTTCCAATTTTGTTAAGCTTGACTTTTTTATGTGTTCTTGTTGTAAACGAAGTGTTAACTTTATAGTCAATTTTTTATTTGATTTTCCAAATGTTCATTGCAAGAATGAGTGAAAAATTGGTTGTTTTCCGTTTTCAGTTTTTGTAACAGCCAATTCACAAACGTTAGATGCAAACAATGGTCGGTCGATTTTAATTCTTAAACGGAGTTGAACTTTACAATTGCCGGAAACGTCGACGAGTTGATGTTCCAGATTCATTCTCAACACTTTGCTGCACAGCGGCTATGCCGCAATAGCGGGAAGCTCGTAATTAGCGATTAAATTATGCAGCACAGCAGTCTCAGAAGGAACCTGATTACCAAAAAAAACTACTCGAATTATGCGAAGTGATACAGTAAAATTTTCGCCACTTTGATAGTAACTTTCACAATTAGAATTCTTTGCTCAGGAGGGTAGGTACTGTTCTATGCTTAAAATTTCCCACTTTTTTACTAAATAAATATCAAAGGGTGGCAGCTCAATTCACGACATTTAATCACTTGACTTTCTAGCCTAAAATGTTCACACTCGTTATACATTGTAGCATTTTGAACCAAACAGGCTCAAGAGGGTGTGAGAACAAAATGTAGGCATTATTATTAATGTACGGGAAAAATCGAAGCAGATCGTTTCTTTAATGGGTCTCTTATTGAAACCCTTCGGTGCAGAATGATTGTAGCCAAATCGAATTGCCGCTTACAGGAAAACTTGAGTCACCTGCAATTACTAGCAAAAATGCAAGCATACTTGAAAATGTTAATGAAAGTATTTCAACATCAGACAACGCGCTTTTCCAAAATTTTGACAGCATAAAAATTAATTTAAATGTTTACTTTTCTTATAACAGGCAATGGTGACGAGGAATCACGGTCTCCCCGAAGCATTGGCGAAAAATCAAAAAGAAAGTTATTTAGCGTCATAAAGTTCCATAAAGTGCACCACATGGAACTTTTGCCTAAACGAAATAAAATAGGAATAAGTTTAAAATTCTGGTTCATAGAGCACTGCTAATATATAGCAGATACATATACGGCACAGAGGGGAAGGAGACGTTTAGACATATTCATTATCAATACCGATTTAGCAACAAGAAAACTAAAAAGAAAACCAGTTGTACTAAAACTTTTTGTTTACTTCACTCCCACTCTATAAGCTGATATTTCTTTTGGACAAGGGGGTTCTTTAGTGAATAAGATAATATTTACTTTGTGTTGGGCGTTTATTATTTTGTAATTTCTTTAGAAACATAGAAATCAAATTGGCTGGATTATTTTAAAGTGGTTGGTTTAAAGCAATAATTAAAACAAATAGCTGAATTTTGTTATTGTTTCTCATATACATTCAGCCGATACTTTACATTTTATGCCCACAACTAAATTATAATTATTTTGAACATACCCTTCCCCTGTCAACGCACAGCAGCCTTGTATGTGCCATTGGTGTTTTTTAATTGAGGTTAAATCCAGTTGACGTGATATTTCAGCAGCTGACATTGAGCCTTTTAAATCCTATGAAAAATAAAAACACATTAATATTACGAAATAAAGTCAATAAATTTAAAGTAAAATAAAAGAGGAGAATTCAGTTAGTCCTTACAAAGCATAGAAAAACATAATTTTCACAAATTTATCTTTATATTAAAGCGATCTTTTAACTTATAAACGTCTTCCATCCGAATAATCTTAAGCTTCATAGCCAGCTATCGCAATAAAATCTGACAGAATGATTAAAATACTCATGATAAATAATATATTGCCTTTATTGTTTTCCCTTTTCAAAGGGATTACCAAGAAATTACAGACACAAAACAAAGAAAAGAAAAACGTTGAACAAATCCCTTTAATTCGTCCAAATTTAGCTGGTAAAATCAAATAATTAATTTTTACTGCTGTCATTTTTTTATGTCTTTTCTTGCTGATTGTTCGGTATGAACGACGAGCGCTTTCGATGTGAAGACATCACTTTGAGATATAATCTCAGGACACCGACAGAAACAACTGACAATTTTAGCGCCAGCGTAGTATACAAACTTACTTGTCCTGCAAGCATATTTATTTAGAGGATAAACTAGACGTACACTAAATCAAGATCCTTGCATTACACCTTGACACTTACGGACACACGCAAAGAAAATAGATGAATGTATGACATTACAACATCCTAGCAAAAAAGGACGAAGACCAGACATCCTTGAAAACATGGAAATCATGGAAAAACAAAAACTTTTAACAGTGATTTATTATAAACGAACAGGTAAACATGACCTCAGATATAATTTTCACACCACTAAAACTATTCATACACTACAACAAAAGGAAAACACCCTCAGACGGACACACGTACTTGGATAATAATAAAAGACGGAGATATTGAAAATTAGCCTTGTGGGTGGCATTCTACATACATGAGTATATACGACCTTAACAACAGAACTACCTAAACCCGAAGACTGACTCACCAGTACAGATTAGAGCACGGCTTGAAAATGGTGTCTTCACATCGAAAGCGCTCGCCAGAAAATAATTAAAACAGTATTTGATTTACTGGCGGAAAAAATCCAAACAACTTAACACTAGATTAATTTTTAATCTACAGTTAAATCTCCAAACTGCCTCTATGGTCTGTCACACGGTTGAATTGTTTATTTCCGATTGTGAACCAACGCGACGTCCATAGGTAAAATATTGGTGGCTTTAACACGTTTATACACTTGTAGTGGGTTTCGCAGCAACTTTCTCAGTGCTATAAATCGCATAAAATATTTTTTAAAGAGCTGCTAAACTATGCTTCTGCCAGATAATTAAATGATTGAACATTTGCTAATATGCAATCGTATAGATAAATTTAAAGAGAGCAAAAGAGAGGACCAACCTGTTTATTTGCATAAACCAGTAGACTGGCTTTACTTAAGTCTTCATGCTGTAACATTCGGTACAGTTCTTCACGTGTCACAGCCAAACGTTCACGATCCGTTGAATCGATAACCATTATAATGAACTATAATTAGACGTATGTTAAGTAAAAAATAAATTAATTTTTTTTTGTGTGAAAAATTTTATTAATTTAAACCAACCTCGGTATTTGTATAGTATGTACTCCATGCTGCTCGTAAACTCTGTTGGCCACCCAAATCCCAGACAAGAAAATGTATATTTCGCCAAACAACTTCTTCAACATTTGAACCTATTGTGGGTGATGTATGGACAACTTCATTCATAAGAAATTGATATAGTATTGTGGTTTTGCCAGCATTGTCTAACCCCACCATAACTAATTTGTGTTCTAAAAAAATATATAAAAAAGGAAAAAGGCAAATATTATTTTAAATTTAATAAACAAAAAAACAATAATTTAATAAGTTAAAAGCACTAGAGGATATATTGACGGACATGTATCTAAAGCCAGAAGAAGGCAAGTAGTATAAGTAATATATAAGTATAAGTAGTAGAAGTATTTAATGAGACAGAATTTACAGTTACATGGATTTAACTTTACAATAAAATATCGAAAACAAAACGAAAATAATGTTTCGAATGCCTTATACTAGAGTTTCGTAGACGAACAGGAATTGGATTTTCATGTTTTTAATTGATAGTATTCAACAGATTTAGATATCAAAACTGAACTGAATTTGTGGTATCGGAATTATATCTGCTGATTCGTGAAAAATTAGGAATAAATGTTATTTACATAAACCCAAACTTTGTATAATTTATATTCAATTAAAAATTCAACTAAAAAATCGATTTTAATATGAAAATTTAATTAAAAACTTAAAATGGCTGTATCTCCGTAAGTAAGAGGAATTTCGCATAATTTGGGATCACCTACAAAAAATCGATTTTTATATGAAAATTTAATTAAAAACTCAAAATGAAAGCTGCTACCAAAAAAAAACACGTAATAACTTATTTTCTGGGTAACTAACCTTTTTCGTTTTTATTTTATAAAATAAGCTTTAAATTTAACTAAAATGGAGAATGGCGACAATTAAACAACAATTTGGATAGTGCAATGCTTTCAAGCTTTAGAGTACGTAGTTTCCGTCCAAAGGTGGCACTCCTCCTAGCAGATGGACTATAATGAGGCTAGTTAAAAATTTCGCCGAGCGTGACACAATCGCAAGAAGACCTTATCATCGAGATCCCTCAGTTCGAACGCAGGAAACTATCGCTGCTGTAGCTGCTGCCATACAATCCAATCCAGGAGCTTATCTGCTTAAATGGGTGTCAGCAGACAGTCACTGCAAACAATTTTGCACCAAGATTTAAACTTATTTCCATAGAAGATTCAATTAACAAACAAACTGAACCCAAGAGACTTCCCGATTCGCTTGGAATTTTGTGAGAAAATAATTCAAATGGCGTCAGTTTTATGTCACATTTTGATTTAAAATTGTTGAATATGGAGTAATTCTAACCCACATATACTCGATCAGATTCAAATGCCTCCACTTCGCGTCACAGTGTGGTGCGCAGTTTCTTCAAGGTTCATTGTCGGGCCTTACGGTCGTACTGTTATGGTCAACAGAGACCATTGACTTAAAGAGATGTTGAACGAATTTTTCTTTCCAGAATTACGCCGAAAGAGAATTCCTTTCAACTCTGTTTGGTTTCAACAAGATGGAGCAACTTGTCACATAGCCACGCCTGTTATGGCAGAATTGTGGCAAAAATTCCTCAATAAACTGATTTCAAGAAATTCCACTTTCCATTGGCCTTCCAAGTTCTCTGACCTCACTGCACCTACTTTTTTTGTGGGGTTATTGCAACAAAGAAGTTTACAAAAGAAGCCCAACAAATTTAGATGATTTAAGGCAATCCATTCGAACGGTAATTGAGGCGATTCCCGCTGCAATACTCCAGGCAGTAATGAATAACTTTTTCATAAGATGTCGCACAGGTGTCACCGTGGGTGGAGGCCATTTGAATATAATTATTTTCAAAACTTCACGAGTTACTTTAATAAAAATTTGTTATTTTTCATATGAATTGCTAGAAAGTAAATTACATAAACTTTACAACAAGTTATTTGAGTTTCTTAGTATAGCAAATTTGATTAGCCACTCGATACCGTAATTTCTTTAAAAACGTTATTTTCAATATCTTTTTTTTAACCTAATATTTATTGACTATTTTATTCGGCCATTAAAGCTGAAATTCTTTGCTTACGTTTTTAGGCTCTAAATTAATTAATTTAAACATAAACTTCTTTTTGTTTTACTAAATAATAATTTGGTAGATTTAAACTCATTGCGCGTGGGTATTTTATATACAATATGGTAGAACCTTAAATGATCCGCCATTTGAGCTGTTGTGAGGTTAAGCAGAGACCTCTGTAAGATATTTTAAAATTTTCTGCGTAATATTTAATTTTTGAATCTCTCCCTTAGAGCAAACGAATTCCACTAATTTCAATATTAGTCTTGACTACTTTATGTCTGGACTTTTAAAGAGACACCAGCTATGAATTAGAGGCCATACTAAAAGCTAATGTCTGGCATTCTCAAAGCAGTTTAAGTGTACGACAACCATTAAACAGAAATTAAAAAGCACCTACAGATAGCCAGTGCTACTTGAGAAATTGAAACATTTATTACATAGTTGATACTTCAGACTAAGAATTTCTTTAGCAATCAATTATTTTTGTGCTTGAGTTGATAAATTATTCAAAATATTGTCCATTTCCCCATTTTTATGGTAGTATAGGACTCCGCGCTTAAATTACTACTTGGTTTTGAGATAATCAATGAATCAAGCCAATTTCTTATAGCCCGTTCTGCTCTCTTCAAACGAATCAATTGTCTTCGGCGCAGGTCGCCTGTGATTGTTTGACTCGGTTTTAACAGTTCATAATACTGATCCCACCAACAGAGCATTACTTTGACTTCATAAATATTCGGTTTCGGCATTAATTTGGCTGGTTGGCCGGGCTTTACATATGACTTTTTGCTCGAAAGTATATCAGAATATATTTATTATTCATCATCAGTAACAATACGATGCAACGGTTCCTTTTGTAGTATTCAGATGGGACCAAATATCCTTGCACTTGAATGAAACAAATTGCTTCCTTGGTCTTAAATGAAACCCAATGCTTTGAAACATGGGGAAATAGCTTCTTGTGTGACTTCCAATAATAATGTAAATTTTTCTTGCTGTTGACAACAATCTGCGTCGTGTAATGCTTCCAATTACTTATCTTCAAACTTTTCCGTCTAATCAGACCTCTCCTTATCTTCTACGTCGAAATCATCACTTTTAATTCCCGCAAACCATTGTTCACAAGTTTCTTGAGTTCGTACACATTGACCGTAAGCAGCCGGTTTTTTTTTCAAATAAGAAGGTTTTCAGACTTCCCTGCAAAACATCTCTTTCGGCTCAAAATTCGACATTACAGAGATTAAAAAAATGTGTGTTTACACAGTGCGTCTATTCAATACGAAATTATGACAGATGTTTGACCTCCAAAATACCACATTTTATGCCCATACTTCCACCAATACATATCGCTTAAAATTCACAATAATGATTTCAAGTGGTAAAAAAGTTGTCTTAGAATCTGAAAATATGGCAACTTTAGCAAAAGTTTATTCTGAGAAAAACTGATGCAGTTGAAATTTGAGACGAATATTTTCAAGAACATGTTCAAGTTAGTTCTGCATTTTGTGATTTGAAAACAGGCAGGGACAGGCGTGAAGTAAAAAAAAGAGGCTCCTCTAACTTCAAATTATAATTCCCCTCTAAAATAATGTAGCACATAAAGATAACACGCACTTATTGCTACGCTACTTAGTTAGTTAGTTTAAAATAATTTTTTTTTTAATTACAAATTTTACTGTTGTTTATTTCAATTATATAGAAATAAAATTACTAAAAAGTTTAACAAATGCTCTAGTTATACATGTTATCATGAAAAGAAACAAGTTCATTCTACAAGAAGATAAGATAGATTTAGAAAAGAAAAACAATAGCAACAACAAATTTAAAAAAAAAATAAAGAGATAAAGAGTAAACAAAATATGCTTTACACAAACAATTAAAATATTGAATTTAACAGTTATGATTTTTATACCAAACATTTATTATTTTATAACATTACATTTTAGCATGTAGTTTTACGTTCTTTTGATATCACCTTATATCTAGCCTTTGCTAAAAGAGTGATTTATCTCAAAAAAAACAACACTTTAAGATAAATACATTGTTTTTATACTTCTGGCATTATAATTTTAATATGACTTCTGGCATTTAACGCCTCGGCTGGCTCGGACGTAGTTTAATCTGGAGGTAAAATTCGTAATTGTATCAGCAACAACGCGGCGAATGCTGTTTTCCAAGTGGTCAATTGCTTTGGGCTTATCGGTGTAGGTTAGCGACTTCGCATGTCACCTCACAAAAAAGTCTAAAGGCATTAAATTGGACGTACTCGGAGGTCGATTCATGGGTTAAAAAAGTGGTGTTATGCGGTTTTCGTCAACAAATCAATGAACGAAAAAGCCAGCAATCATGGCTCTATAGCAGTTACTATTGACTGCAACATAATGATCAGCATCGTTTTTAAAGAAGTACGCACCCAATGTTTTTACCATCCTATAAAATACTGTCAAACTGTCAGTTTTTGTGGACGTAATAGTATTGATTATCATCACTCCAAATTTGACAGTTTTGTTTACTGACGTATCCATTCAAACAAAATTAAGCCTTATCGTTTGTGAGAATCGGCATCAATGGCAATCTTGTGTTGGACTCAATTTTGGAAGCGAAGTTTCGGCGTCTCTCTACTCCTGTTGAAATGGCAAACCAAACTAAACACAAATCGCTTGACAGCTGGCAAAATGGCCGCTTAGTAAAAGTGTTGCCAACCCAAATGTTGCCACACTTTTAATGGCCATTAATACAGTTCTATTTGCAAAATTTACACTTTACTTGCTAGCAGATCTAGATGCTTATAACTGGAGAATTATATGCTTAACTTAGAAATTTAATATTTAATGTTATTAAGCTTTTGCATATAAAACCCTTCAATATGTATTATTCGCTTTAAACTTTATTAGGGGTCATTAATCCTCTTACACGCTAATTTTAAAACTTTGAAAAAAGGTTGTATTATCTCTTTTATTCAAATTTAAAATTTTAGAAATAAATTTGTAAGAGGTTTCCGATTAGTAGAGTTACAAACTTATAATTTATATCGATTGCGTTTATATTGCTTTATAACTTTTCAGGCAAAGCTTGCATGTAACCTTGACAAGTTAGAGCTTCAGGCAGCACGCTGTTAAGCCTGACAGGAACTAAAATTTAAAAAATAAATAAATAATACAAAAAATGACATTTTATTAAAATATTCAATATTCGAACGATCAAATGATGTGTGGGGAAAAAGCATTTTAAAATTATTTCGGTTGTGCGACCATAGCGACTGTTCTTGACATACCACGTTCTAGTCGTACAATTTTTGAGTAATCCTTATCGACATATATACAAGTGACTGCACGTGGTCGCACAACAAATAGCCGAAAGGCGTCAAGTCGCTTGATCTTGGAGGCCAAATAAAAGATCTATTTCTCGAAATCACATTATCGCACAGTTTTGATTTCAGTAAGTTGATGGTTGTCCAATAAAAAATCATTGATTATGATGCGGCAATAACCCATCGACCGACGTTAGCAATGCGTATTTTTTTTTATTATTATTTAAGGTCTAATGACGATACCAGCAACAAACACGTGTTTTTTTAGATGTAATTGACTGTGTAGGGCCCTTTTGGTATTGGCTTCACTCAATATAATGTCAAACACGTGCAGTAAAAATCATGTTGTTAAGTGTAGTGATTATTTTAATAAATTCTATAGAAATTTGATTAAAAAAAAATATGTAATAATGTAACCCAAGAAACAAAAACTTTTATTAAGTTGTACTCAACTAAGAGTTTCACATAAACCTATAAAAACTTTTTGAAATTAAGAAAAAGTTTCATCTGCAAAATTTTTTAAAAATCAAATTTTCAACTTTCTCCACACTAGACTTTTTTTGTGGCCATATAAAATTTCACTCAAATTCTTTTAGCCGTAAATAAGTCAGCAAAACAGAATTTGAAATGAAGCTGAACTGTTAGGATAAGTTTAAAAAAAAGCAAATCTGTCTTCTGCGGTTTAAATATAAAATGACTTCTTTAGGGGAATATTATTTTTATTAATTTTATAATAATATTTGATGTTATAGCGGCTATATACACATACAGTGTGCGACAAAACATATGCACGAACTTGTCTTTGATCTCATATACTTAGGATGCTAACACCCAAAATATAATTGGTTAATAAGTTCTTTTTATTTATTTACTACAATGAATGTCTCCTTTTAGGAATGCATAACGCAAGGAATAGATTAAAAAATTATAACGGATTTTTTTTTATT
The DNA here is from genome assembly GCA_030448955.1 of Trichopoda pennipes. Lineage (NCBI taxonomy): Eukaryota > Metazoa > Arthropoda > Insecta > Diptera > Tachinidae > Trichopoda > Trichopoda pennipes. Next base: position 10,427,573 of record JASKUP010000023.1, read on the forward strand.
AAATTTTGCAACGTTGCTTTTTGACCCGCGACAAAACAAAAGCACAAAGTTATACACTTTGCATTTTTCCTTAATTATAAAAAGACAAACAGAAAGTATCGTTAAATAATAAAGAATTCTCTTTTAAATATTAGGGGAATAATTGGTGAAATTTTGCAAGCATTTGCAGACGCTAATTATCTTTCCGAGCCATCGGTTATAGTTTTAAATTTTTTAACGAAAAATGGCTAATAATAAGTACTCTGCGCATTTAAAAGAAAAAATAATAAATGATTACAACAGTGATGAATCAGTAACATGTATTGCAAAAAAATTTGGAATAAGTCATAGTGTAATTTCGCGCATAATAAGCCGTTTTCGTTGTACAGGCTCAGGCCGAGGAAAACTACTAAGCGTGACGACTAGGCAATACTTAGATTAATAAAAAAGAATCCCTTCATATCAGCAAGATCTATCTCGAATCAAATTAAATTGAATGTATCCATAATTTCAATACAGAGACGAGCTGTTGAGGGTGGATTGAAGCCATACCGGTGTTTAAAAAAACCTTTTATTTCTGCAAAAAATAGATTAGCCAGACTTGAATTTGCAAAGGAGCACATAAACTGGACGGCAATGCAATGGAATACCGTGTTTTTTTCTGATGAATCGAAGTTCAACCTGAAAAGTTCAGACGGATTTAAGCTGGTACGTAGACCTAAAGGACAACGCCTTAATCATCGGTATACTAAGAGTACGGTGAAACATGGTCTGTGGGTGCTTTTCGGGCCGCGGGATTTAAACCAATCCACAAAATAAGTGGTATAATGGATCGCTTCGTATACAAGGACATCTTGGAAAATGTAATGCTTCTCCATGCAGAAGAAGAAATGCCCCTTAATCAACACGATAACGATCCGAAACACAAATCTAAGTATGTGACGGAATGGCTCGGAAACAAGAAGATCGACGTTTTGAATTGGCCAGCACAATCGCACAATCTAAATATTAGGGAACATATTTCTTTTTTTGTTTTTGTATGTTGTTAACTTTTCTTAAATTTTTCTAATTTTTGATAGGAATTCTCTTCGTGTTTTTTTATAGCAAATATTGGTTATATATTACCTATTATGTAAAAATAAAACAATCTTAAATTATAATATGTTTGGCGTTTTTATTATGGAATACATTATGTGTCACAAGTTCGTGCATTTGTTTTGTCGCACACTGTATATTCTACTAGCTGACCCATTGAGAACGAATTTGTGAGATCGTAAAGAAGAAACGCAAACAAATAAGCTCGCGACTGTTTTAACGGCGGCAGTAATCGAGCAGTAATGTTACTTTGTGCTTTCGCTGTCATCCGCCAGTGCATATTGGAGGCAGTTGACGGCTGGCGACGAATTTATGGCGTGTGTGTATTTTTGAAGTAAACAACGATATCATATAATATCATTGAATGAATGAATACACAAAAATTTATTCAAGTCGATCCAGTCGTGTAGTTGCAGTGTAGTTGAATAACCTAGAAACCGACTGCAGCGCCATCTGCCGGACTGGTTTGTGAATGTACACCATCCAAGGTAGCACCCAAATGCATACAAAACAAATATGTTCACTCAACCGAAATACCAAATTCTGTTTAAATACCGGATTTTAATTTGTGGTTTGTATGGGATGTACCACGCCCCTTTGTACAAGCCCGCCCATATTTGCAGCAGCACTTAAAAAATGCACACCAAACCGACTTACCAAATTTTATCAGGAGATACCACGCCCCTTTGTCCAATTGGACCGAATTGTAAATCTAAACCACCCGGGGGCGCCACCCAAACGCATACAAAAAAAATTTTTGCAAATCGTTGCAGCCGCTTAGGAGGAGTTCTGTCACAACACACGTACAGTAGAATTATATTTATAAATAATATAATTTTTTAACCTTAAATAGCTGTATCGCTGCATGAGAATAGTTTTTAGTTTTTATATTTGTTAATATAGTTTTCTTCTAATGGTATCAAACTGTAAACATGACATTTGTCATAGTGAAAAATATTCAAAATCAACCAACAAGTGATTAAATTCTAAAGTAGCAACAATACGAAGACGAATTGACGAATTGACGAATTGATAACCTTAAAAAAATAATACAAAAAGTAATACATCGAAATAAAAATTCTCCAAACTGTATAGGTCAGTGACTGCTTACACCATTCCAACATACACTCTAATTGCTAAATAAATGTCTTGACAAAGATTGCGAAAAAAATTTCAAAATCAGCGTATTGCAAATTTATAAATTTTTATTTGATAAAAGGAGTATTAACAAACGCGTTGTTTAAAAAGTCGTTATCACTTAATGAATGTTCATAAACAAGTTATTCGAATTCCTCAGTATAATGAAGTTGTTTGTAAACTTGATGACTTTTATAGCGTTGAAACTTAAGCTTTTTAACAAATCTTACAAATAGATTAAATATTTATGTGTTTCAGCAAGTGAAAGGCAAAAGGGTGTGTATTGGAAATTGCATTTCAACGTTTACACGTTGTAGTTAAAACACGCCTATAACTTTTAAAAAGACTGAGACAGTTTTTGCTGAGAAATTTTTTTTCTATACATATTTATTTATTATATCTTCAAAATATGAACAATGTCAAAGCTTTTGGAAAGGCTCCTCATGAGTAAATTATTGCCTATCCTAACGAACTTGGCTTTAGAAGCTAGCATAGCACCATTGAACAAACACGCAGATTGGTTCAAGTCATCAGAAGGACGTTTGAACAAAAGAAGTATTGTTCTGCTCTTTTTATAGATGTCTCTCAGGCTATTGACAAAGTGTGGCATGAAGGCCTGATTTTAAAATTGAAAACATATCCGAAGTCTTAAATCTACAAATAATTATTAGGGCCGACCAATGTCAGACATAAACTTAGTGGCAGCAAATAAATGATACATAGTATTCATAACAATATTCAAAATATTCTCAAGATTTTTCATCTGTAGCGTTGACAACTAGAGCCTTAGTTTCCCTCTTTTTTAAGCGGATGTGTCTAGTTTTGTTAAGTATTTTCATGCGTATTTAGCAATTTCTGCAGTCACTAGTGGCACTAGTCTCGATGGAGATTAGAATTCCTTACGTACCATGGAGCTGATGTTATTAAGCGCAAAATTGTATTTTGTCTACGTGGGATCTTCTTCACAATGGAAGCTGAAGCAGTGCCCCATAGCAGAATTCCATAGCACCACATTGGTTTTAAAAGAGACTTATATAATAAAAGTTTATTATCTAGACTGAGAATAGAATTTGTACCAATGAGCCAATGTATGTGAGTTAATTTAAGCTTCATCTGAGTCAGTTTTACATCAATGTGATTTTTCCACGTAAGCCGTCGATCAAGATGTATACCAAGATATTTCACATGTGAATGTTCCGAAACAATTTGGTTGTTGATTCGAATGAGGGAACAAGTGTCCCTTCGAGGGGTGAAGGTTATATAAACACACTTTTGTTCGTTAACCTTTATTCTCCATAATTTCAACCATATTTCTAGCTGGCTAATATGCTTTTGGAGATTTTGAGATGCTTCGTGCGGATTTTTATGCATACTAAGACAGGCTGCATCAGCGGCACAGGCATATCACAAGATATACATTAAATATAAAGCTAGTACTGCCCTATGGCACACCGGCAACGATAGATTCGAGAGAACTCGCGAAGTTTCCTTCTGTAACAGTAAACTTCCGCCCAATAATATAACTTTCCAAAAGCTTCAGAATATTGACTGGCGGATATGTTTTCAATTTTAAAATCAGGCCTTTATGCCACACTTTGTCAATAGCCTGAGAGACATCTATAAAAAGAGCAGAACAATACTTCTTTTGTTCAAACGTCCTTCTGATGACTTGAACCAATCTGTGTGTTTGTTCAATGGTGCTATGCTAGCTTCTAAAGCCAAGTTGATAGTCTGTAATGCACCCACTATTCGTTACGATAGGCAACAATTTACTCATGAGGAGCCTTTCCAAAAGCTTCGACATTGTTGACAATAAACTAATTGGCCTATATGACTCAGTCTTCGTAAGATCTTTTCCTCTCATCGGAATCATTTTGAGTTTGGCAATCTTCCAATTCTTGCAAAATTTCCAGTCAAAGTGCGCAGAGGTGGTTTAAACACAACGCGTCTTTTAAGGTTTCTAGCAGCACGCCACAAAGAGTAATTAGAGGCTGGTGTGACATCAAGACTCTCTAGATATTTTTGAAAAGATGCATTTTTTTCATATGCTAGCATATCTTTGAGTTGTTTTGTGCATTTTTTAAGCCTGTATTAAGATTGAGGTGATCTGTGTTGCAACCATTATCTTCTAGCTCTTCTTTTTTCGCATACTAGGCGCTCAATATCAGCAGAGTAAATTTTATTAAATCCAGTCTGCTGGTGAATGGTTGTAACATGTTCAGCAGCCTGTTTTATCTTTTCGTTAAAATCGTCTATGTTGGATACTACATCATTGGGTGTCTTAGTCTTATATTTTCCGTGCAACGACTACTGAGGTACATTTTGTATTTCAGCCAGTTGACACGATTGATCATCTTTACATTTGAGTGAGTGACCAAAGGATAAATCCAGAGAAGCCTCAATATGGACTAAGTACCTAGAGATAATTTTCATGACGCCAAAATCTATAACATCAGGAATTTTATGTCTATCTGTATCTATATGGCTGAGAAATGACAAAATTTATACGACTTTGTAAGCAATGTCGTTTCCAAACTTTTTAATATCTTCATATGTTGAAAGCAACAATGAAAAATCGAAATTTATTTTTATTTCAATATAATTCTTAAATCGTTTGAAAACTAATTTTTTAAAAAATGAGGATGTTAAATTTTTTTTGGGACAGATTTTTTATTATTTTTGCGCTAATAAATTCAAGTTTAACTAGCAAAGTCAACAAAGAGGGAAAAGAGTACTGTTAATAATCTAACTGTAGTTGGAATTTTAGCCTACAATATGATTTGTGATCATTATAGATAAATGGAGAACGGCTGGTATAATACACAAATATACAAATGGTGGTCCAGGCATAATTTCAGAAAGTTGAATAATCTAAGCTTTTTTATTTTAACACAGTCATTTTCGAGAATTTCTTGGGAGGATTGCGGATAATTATAGAGAATTAACAGTTAGCTTGATTCGATTTTTTCTTTTATTTTTTGCATTTTTAAATAACATTTTGCTAAAATCATACACTTGTTTTATATAACGGGTATTTTTTTTTTTTTTAGCTGCATGGCTGTATTGTTGGAATATTTCCACCGCGACTACGAGTCATATGCAAAAATTTGGTCGTGTTGCAGCAATAATAGCTTGAACAATAACTTCCAATGTTTCAAGGGTTTCTGGCTTGTCGGCATAGGCCATCAACTTAACAAAAACCCAAAAATGTAATGCAGAAAGAGGGCGCCACTTTTGGAAATAAATACAGTTTGAAATAAGTCGACTGTTAAGCGTGCTGTATGGCAAGTAGCGTCGCACATAGAGATATTTCAACGATCTGGGCGGCCAAAACCCCAAAAGTCAAAGTAGAAATAATATTGAAAAAAAATAGTCACTGCGTTAAAAGACATTCCAAAGAACATGAGACAACAACCAAAATTTTTTTCCGCGCATCACGCGCACGTACGAGCAGTCGAAAGTTGAGTGTTTTACAGAGTTCTCATAATAGAACTGGGTTCCCTTACAAAACAACCGGTTTTCATCGTAAATATTAGCAAAACAAGTTAATCGCACAAGGAAAAAATTATGGATCCTAGTACTTCAGATAATGGACTTATAAATAATCATTTTACAATATATAATTAGTCGTATCAATGCTGATTTTTTATTGATTGAAAGTAAGGTTATTTTTGTAGTAAATTTTTGTTGAATTTCCTTTTCAAGATGCTTTTTGATATATTATCAAGGTAGATCAAGCAATAATTTTTTTTGTTTAGCATTATTCAATCTTTCCTTTATTGAAGTAGCAAAAAATGTTTCGTCCCGGATAAGCACTTTTTTGACACTTTAAACATTTTGGATCTCAAAAGCTTTTTTTTTCTGTCAGTTGAGTTTTTGCAAATAATAAAACTAACTTTGAAAATAAAAAGAAATCGTTGTTGTCTATGTCGAGTTCGTGTGCATATTGTTTTCATTAAAATAAAAAAGAAATTATTTATCATTGTATCTCATCATTTACATACCATTTCTTTTTTTTATTCATTACTTTTGAGTACGTATTTACTCCAGCATTTTGGTTTTATTAAAAGTTCATTAACTCAGTCAATTTTTAACGGATGTTTTAACCCAAAGTTGCATTTTACTCATAAATAAACATACTTTTATATTACAGTCTTAAATTATACGGTTCCTAAATGAAAAAATGTGTAAAAACATCTCCAAACTTGAAAAATACCCAATTTTTTTTGCAAAACTTAGTTTGCTGGAGGAATACACACAGATGTCTCAATATTACTTAAGTATCATTTTCATATTTTCGAAATGGCTTAGTTTCTTCTTTCTAAATCCACTGAGAAATTCTAAATCGGTTGAAATTCAACAAAGTTACTAGCTTATATGTGCAAAAGGGCAGAAAACCCGGTTTTTTACCCGTAACTCAAGATTTTAGAGGGTTTCGCAAATTTCAACGACACAGTCTTGTTGTACTTGACAAGATATGTACATTTAAGCACAAAAATAATTTTGGCCGCCCAGATCGTTGAAATACCTCTATGTGCGTCGTGTTGTTAAAACCAAATGTCGATACTTTTGGAAACACAAATCCAGTCAGGATGACTCGATAGCATCTGGCAGTCGCCGTAACGGCAGCGCTTCTCGAAAGAAATAAACACCGATAAATCCAATAGCATGTTAATCACACCAAATAGTACATTTTTATGAATTAAATGATGATCGCTCTTAATAACACAATTTTTCTTATTCAACTATAGATGCGCTTCATAACTAAATACAAATACAATTTCTGTAATACAAATGATGTATGTAAATCGGAAGCATTACCCTCAAAGCGTTGCTCGGGCATAACACAATTCATGATGACATGCCAAAACTTAATGAACAGAAATCTCAATCCAGTTTAACAATCTCAACTTTCAAACCATAATTATCGATATCGATAGTTCTCAAACATTCCAAAAAAATTACCCGATACATGCTTATAGATGTTTGTAGATATGATGGCATAAAAAAGACACTTCAAAATTTAATTCAGTACACTGATAGCAGTGAAGCAGCGATGGTCACATGCATAAAAAAATTAAAGATGTATTGGATGGCCTTTCACTAATCTGAGTGATAAGATAACAAAAATAATATCTTTTCTGTGCATCTTAATTTTTAAAATATAAAAATTTTAGTGCACAGTGAGGGATTGCTAGCACCAAAAAAAAAAACATTTTACGACGAACAATCACTACACGACTTTATTTTTTAAACACAAATTTTACAAAAAAAAAATGGTTTTATGATTTAAAGAAGAGAGAGTATCCTTTAAACATTATGCACTTTATTCAACGTTTCACCACTTTTTAATCCCTGTCAAAAATAACATTTGTCAAGGTCTTGAAAATAGATACTTGTTTGTTGCGTTGACTCATTGCTACGGATTTAGAAAGAGGAAATACACAATTGGCTTATAATAGGGCGGCAATTCGTAGCCTTTTCCAATGAGTTTTATGATGAAAAAATCAACTTGTGTTGAACACGTTTGTTCATTATTTTTCTTTAATTCCATATTAAATCGAACCCATAAGTTGGTATAATATTCACTAACAGCGCAAAAATCCATTCACACTGCGGTTGCCAAACGATTCTATACTTAAGTGATCATTCAAAATTCAAAAACATTGAGCCATTTGAAATCCTTTCACACTTTTTAATCTCTAGTCAGTCACCACCATATCATTAATTTTCTCAATTCTTTTGGGTGTATACACCTTTACTGGACGTCCACAACCTGTAGCATTTTCTGTACTTGTACGACCACAATAACCCATCTTATGTATCCTAACAAAAATTTTTTCAAATAATGAAAACCAGAACTGGGTGGACTAACTTTTGTATTTTGACGCATTCATTAATTAGTAATTAATTTTCTTATAAATAACACGATAATGCAATAATAACAAATAATATCTATCGAATACTATTTGTACGTTTGCTTAGACAATACAAATATTGAGAAACCTTATCATTTTGATTAACACCTTCGAAATAAAGAAAGTCAACAGTAAAGAAATATTATTAAGTGACAACATAATTATCACTATAAACCAGGGTTCAGAATTTTTCATTTATGAACATTCAAAAATCAACATTCATGATATTTTTCATAAATGAGAAATCTAAAATTTTATATTTATTTTTCACACTCATAAACGAACAACAAAAAATGTTCTGGTTATTTTCATCATGAATGCGAACAACAAGAATTATTAGTCTTATTCATATGTGATAAATGATAAATTAGCTACTTCTCATTAATGTTATTTTTCATAAATGTACATGTTCATTTATGAACGTTGAAATTTTATAAAATTTCTCATAAATGAATGTGAAAAAATTTTCTACCTACAATCGCAGTTTACCGTAAAATGTAGTAAAAACACATGGTTACATATTAAATCAAAATACAATATTGCAATATATTCTAAAAGAAATAAAAAAAACATTTTTTTTCCTGCATACGCCGACAATTGCGCATTATCAAATATGTGCGTTTATCTACGCGAATGCTTAACGCACACATTTTTACGACCTTTTCATTTATGAAAAATTATAAAAATTGTAAATATTCAAAAATGAACACTTGTGTGTTTCTCATTTTTTCACTTATGGATAGAAAAAAAAAATAAATCGTCGCATTCACAAATGAGAAAACACAAAATAATTTGTAGTCTCTCATACATGTATGAGAAGAAGCGGCTAAAAAATTTAATGTACATATTCATACATGTATGAACAGTGAGTGAATACTTCGCTACTCTGCTATAAACTGCTATATAAAGGGTGTTTTTTATAGATGTATAGATATTTGAATATCGCCACTCTGGCCCTGACATTGTCAAATCAGGAGTTCCAGTTTGTCACCGTATATCGGCAATAACGCGGGCAAATTTGTCATCCAAATAGTCAATGGTTTTGGGCTTATCGGCGTAGACTAGAGATTTCACATAACACATTCACAGAAACTACTCTAGTGGCGTTAAATCTCACGATCTTGTAGACCAATTCTCGGGTCCAAAACGTTAAACTATATGGTTGCCAAACGTTTTCAGCCGTTGCAGCAGTCAGTTTTTCTGCATGTAACGGTGTCTCAATATACACTTGAGGATTATCATCATTCCAGATAAGGCAGTTTTGTTTATTGTTGTATATATTCAAACAAAAGTGAACTTCGTCTAAAGCTAAATAATATTCGGTTATTCAAATCGAGATTAACGGTATTTTTGCTTTCGGCCCATTCACCGAATCTACGCCGTGTAGCTTCAATTATTGCATGAGTCGGATTTTTAAGCAAGCAAACCAAAATTTTCCATAAAGTGGATAGACACATAACCAATTCTGTGCACGATTACGTATAAACTTATTCGGAGCTTTCGCCACGCTTCGCTCTACAGCAGAAATGACTCCTTCTTTAAGCGCTATACGACGTCGCTGTGGATTATTATCATTTACAGTAAGGGTGAAAAAGTTCCGTAGTAAATCGAATTAATTGCCCTAATATACGATTATGTTAAGCGTAAAATGGACGTAGTGCGAGATACGTATTTTTTTTTTTTTTTTTTTTTATAAAGAGAAGTAGCACTTCAGGCAACAATGCCTATTTAGTCAAGTACCGTGCTACCTTCTTTAGGAAAGGGATAGAGAAGAGATGAAACAGGTGGTGAAAGCAGAAGGATAGTCGGAAATTAACTGCCGTATAAAGACAGCAACAGCGACCAGTGACTATGCCTTCATCGCTGAGCAACTCCACCGACAGTCAATTTTTATCTTTTGTAGTGAAAAAAACCAAGGTCTTCGTTGGGAATCGAACCCACAACCCCCATATTTACAAGCTAGTACACTACCTTTAAGAGGTTCAGTTGTTAACTGTTTATACAGCTGTGAACAAAATAAAAATTATATCCCAATTTTTAGTCTTAAAATTATCATAGACAGCTTTTATAATTTTCTAAAGTTATTTTTAATGCTGCTTGCAGTGTTGTTAAGAAAACTAGTAGAATGAAGTGATTAGTGAAGAGAAATTTAAAGAGATTTACTTTTAGTTGAAGAGATATTTAAGAGAATAAACATGAAATTATTTTTAATATTTTTCCTTTCATAATTTGTTGCTCTTTAGATTTTGATGTTGAATAAATTTTAAAAACCTGTTGACACGTAACATTTTTGGCATATGATGCCAACAAATTCAGTAATAATTCTATAAACAAAACTTTCAAAATTATTTACTAAAATGCAAATAAGCAAAAAATTAATTTCGGTTTTGAATAAACAGCTAAAAATTCGTAGGCAAATAAGAAATGACATAATCTGATTGATTAACATTCTAGTAACCCATATTATTATAGTAAATTTTCTTATATTTATTTTTAGCGAGGTTATCATCTATTTTGTATGGCAATTTCACTAATATACAAGTCAACTCCTCAAGAAATGTTCAAGAAAAATCTTAATTTTTGTTCAAAATGTGTCCTCTCTTGTGAAAATAATTTTTTTATAGATACAAAGTCTGAATTGGTTAAATCGATTATTCCAGCAAAAAAAAAAAAAATAAGTAAATAAAAATAATGATTTAACTAATTTCCAGACGCTTATTAAAAAAAATTTTTTTTTGTTATTGTAAATTTATCAAACTTATAATTCCTCACAAAGTAAATTAGCTATTTAAAAGTTATTAATTATATCCAATTCGTCCCTGCAAAATAATAATTATTTGTTCTTAGTTAAAAATATATAGAACTTAGTTATACGGTTTTACGAAAGTAACAAGACAAGACAAGCCTTCATGTTTCTTGTCTCAGCCGTCATCAACTTTAGGGCGAGTTTTTACCAAATAGAATGTGAACGCATTAAAAAACACGTTTCGAAAGCATGTTTTGAAATTGCCAGAATATAAGAAATTAGAGAAATTGTTTTTTTTTTTATCAAACAACAAGTCGAACAATACTATTTTGTATAATCTAAATGTTAAACAAATATCTTTTAAAAATGTTGATACACAGTGAAATAATTAAAGCTTTCACACTTGCCCTTTACTCCACAGATAATATTAACACCGAAACAAAATCGAATATAGGCAATGCGACAGAAATGTCAAGTTTATTCACTTGCGATAACCAAACAATTATGCTTGTAGATCAAAAATAATAATTTATACAATTTAATAGGGTGTACAAAAGCCAATAAAGAAATAAATAAATTAAGATTTTCTCTGTCATAACAAGTTTAGTTTCTAAATACTGAACGTAACAAAAATTTCACTTTTCTGTTGAAATGACAAACACATATCGGGTGGGCAAATTTGAAGCTAAGAAGTATTTTGTCAGTCATATGATTAAATATCTAGAATAGTGCTTTCATACTTTGATATTTAGTTTGAAAATTTTAAGCATGAAACGTTACACCCTAGAGAAAATAATTTTAATTGTAAAAAGTGAAAATTGTGAAAATTTCACTGTACCACTTCGTAAAATTCGAGCAGCTTCTTCTCGTTAGAGGCTCCTTTTGAGACCACTGTGCGTAATTTAATCGTTAAATTCAAGAAGATCACCGTATTGTTGCTTACAATAAACCAAAACAATACTCTTGTTATAACCATAGTGATAGCCGTTGAGAATAGCAACTCGTAGAATAGCAACTCGTCAATGTTCGCAACATTAGAGCACCTTAAGCTGAAAGTCCATACCACGCGTTCTACGCGTACACGCTTTATACGCGTCTGTCAAAAAAGTAGAATCAGTGTAATTGTGTGTGACAAGTTACACAGCACATCGCAGAATGCTTATGACGCATAGAACGCATGAAGTAGGTTTACTTTCTACTTTTCTATGCGTCGCAAGCGCCATGAAAAAATTTCAGCTGTTTTTGACGTTGTATTATTTCTGTTATTTTGATTTTTCAAACGTTGGTGCAAAAATACCACTCACTTCCCTTTCTAAAAACAAGAGACGCACCCAAAAGCGTTTTCTTTTCTCTTGAAGTTTTCCATAGGTCCTCATTACACATATGCACAAATTTAATAAATTCTGTAAATTCTTGAAAAATTTCAATTTCAGTTTTCATTTTTTCAAAATTTTCTTTTATTGGATAAAATTATTTACACCACAGCTGATCATAACAAAAAACTTGGCGCATAAAAAGCGTTGCATGTAACTTGAAGTTTGAAAAGCGTAGAACGCGTAAAAAGCATCAAACGCATACAAAGCGTGTGCGCGTAGAACGCGTGGTATGGACTTTCAGCTTTAGAGATACTTTGCGAAACATTGTGCGCAAAGATTTTCACCTTTACGCTTATAAAGCTGAACTCGTTTTGGAATTAAAGCCTTTTTTAAAAAATAAACGAAAACAGTCCTCGAAAAATCATTACTTTTAACGAAGCGACGAAGAAGTACGGTTCGTAGTCAGTCGGTATCATCAGCCCATAATTTTTTGAAAATGAGCAAAGAAACGCCATCACCATGAATTCTCTAAGCTACAACCCATGTTAGCTAGTTTTTTGTAGCCAGAATTGGTTAATGTTGATATCAGTGAGCTTCAGTTTCCACAAGACGGTGCCACAAGCCACACAGCCACCTAACTAAACAATTCAGTTATAGCATGAGAAATTTCCCGGTCGCGTAATTTCTCGAAATGGCACTACCATTTTGGATAGATAGATGAATGTGTTGTTTTCTCTGGGGCCATTTAAAAGACATGAACAATTATTAAATAACTGATGTGCTAAAATATAAAATTCTCCGTTCATCGGCAAGATAAGCAAAGCTTTGTTGCAAAATGCTTAAAAATTTCGTGAAAAGATGGGATAAAGATAGATACTTGCCCGACATTATATTCCTTTATTAATACCCTTTACATCAGATTAATGTGATTTTACCAAAATACAGTTTAATACGGTCACACAGTGGAATAAATAAAATTGAAATTTTTTCTACAGAAACAAGTTTAGTTGCTGAATACACAACATAAATAAAATTTCACTTTTCTGTGGAAATTACCATATGCATACACAAAAAAAAAAAGAATTTCGTAGGAACAAGGTTGGTTGAGTTTATTAAACCCAAATAAAAATTTAACAACTGTTTGTATTAACAAACTGAGTGTAGACTATTACAACACAAAGAAGAAAGTTCGATAACATGATAGCATGACATTTGTTACCTTCAAGAGCTAATTGTGTCTACCAAAAAAAAAAAAATTATGTGTTCCTTATGTTTATAAAAAAAAACGGATTTTTTTTTTAAATCTGCCTAAATCTTTTTGACATCAAGTCAAATTGTAAAGAGAAATGCAAATAAACTCTACATGGTCTGTTGAATTTGTTTGGGTTTAATTTGCTTGCCACATTGCTTCAATAGTGTGAATTTATTTTTTACATACATACATACATATTTCTTCCAAATTTAGTTGCGGTTAGTTCCACTGAAATCAAACATGCATTATAAATATAAAGTCATGAATGACTAAAACTAATGCCAAAGAGAGGCACAATGTGTAATAAAACAAATATTTGGGAGGTCGTTAAATTGTGAAAAAAAAAGAAAATAAGCGTGAGTGGTGCTGCCAGTGTTATGAGGATTTCTCTTCAAATAAAAATTTTAATAACGCGATTTCCGATATACCTGACGATATTTTAAATGTGACGTTATTTACAAATTTTCAACAACAGGGCAACTGGACTAAACTGTGTATAGCTTACCAACCCCCCCGCACACACATTTGATGGTTTGACGGAATCTCACCGTCATTACATGTGTTACTGGGGGTAAAAGAGAGCCACAGTCCCCTAAAAGGCTAGCAGGAGCCAACCGGACAACACCACCTTATTTCCACGGGAATCAGTAAGCCCCAAAATTCCGCTAATTGTCTCTTTAGCCTTTTATCTGTTTCTCTGACTGATTATTGAGGTTGACCCTTCGGGAGTATCGCGGTGGCTGTGTGTTTCGCGGGCCCTCATGAATTTGATTAGGGGGCCAGGATTATCAAACCTTTACTGAGAACAACGGGTGAATGATCCGGATCCAGTGAGCATGCTAGTCATGTGTTCTGGACCAAGAGTTGGATAGTGTCCAACTCTTCAGCAAGAAGTACTGGATTGCGACCCTGCTTCGGAACTGCTGAAATTGCAACTAGGAAAGACCTGTTGCTAGAATTAGTCTTCAGCTTCCTAGGGCGAGAATGACGTTGCTTTTCATTTCACAGTGGTTTGACCACCATCTGATTCAGGCTTACAGCCAGGAGCAGATGTAATAAATCTTATCACGCATAACTTGTCAGTTTGCCTTGTCTATACAAATAAGTATTAATTTGTGTATTAAATGCCATATCATATAAAAGGCGCTATTAAAGGGTTTTTCCACAACAAGTTTGTTTTCTAAAACAAAACGAAGCAACAAATTTAGATTAAGATGATTCAAATTTGTAATGTATTACGAAGAGAAAAGTTCGGCAATTATGAATGAAAAATGATATCCGACCATGCGGACAGATTTCAATTCTTTCACCAAATTTTTTAATGACTTTTGAAATTATGCTATCGGGAAATTTGGTTAGCAAAAAATTGATCGTTTTATTAGCTGCGTGACATGTAGCACCGTCCTGTTGAAATCACATGTCAGTGATATCCAGTTGTTAGTCTCTCGCAATAGCGTGATGCATTGACCGTTACCATATTTCACGCCTACAGACCGCATAGCACACCATACAGTGACACGTTGAGCAATCAAAAGCTTTTCAATAATCGCCCTAGGATTTTCAGAAGCTTAAATGCGGCAATTTTGCTTGTTGACATAACCTGACAAGCAAAAATGGGCTTCGTATGAAGCCGGTTACGTCAGAATGAATTGAGCGAATCTATGGCAGTTGAACCTTGTAAGGCTTCAAAGTCAAATCCTTATGCAAACTTCTCCATGTGGTGGTTTTGGATAACCCCAATTGTTGAGAGCGTCGAGGAATTGACAAATTTGAATCTGCTTCAACATTGTGGTTGACGGTTGCGATGTTTTCAGTTGAACGACTCGGTCGAAAACGCGTTGCTGTTCGCACATTTTGTATCGAGCCTGTCGACTCAAATTTAACGACCAAATTCTTAATAACGGGGTCATTGTAACAATTGCCAATGCATATACTACGAATGCTTGAATAACTAAATGTCAAAACTACCATGTTGATGATGTTGCCGCAATTTAAAAACAAACTTCTTGCTTTAATCCAATGATATGTAAATCAAACATGCAGTTAATATTTGAATTGCCAATCTAATTATATGAATTCTGGAAGGGTGAATCAAAAAATGTTTACATTTCAAACGTTTAGAAGAACAATTGAATAATATTAATAATTAAAAAATAAATAAAAAAAAATTAATAATTAAAGCGATAATACATTTATAAAATGATTATTTTGTTTTGGCTTTATATTTAATACGATGATTTTTAAAGAATTTTTTTCGCTTTTTAATGTCAATTTAAAATGTTATTTTAACTACATAATTTTTTAAAATTTCTATCATAAATTAGATTAGCTATAAAAAGATAATTACCACTAAAAAAGTAATGGGAACTGACCTATTGTGTCTGTTTACAAATCAAATATGTAGTTTCTTAGCAATCTTTTGAGCAGCATGCTACAGTATAATACCATTAACTGAGATAAACAATCAGAAAATAAAATCAACTAACGCAGAATGAGAAGATACATAATCAAACAAACACCTACACTGAATAATGATAACCACGCCTTTTACAGTTAACCCATTCGAGACAACACATATTTTTGGAGACCATCCCCAGAATCCAAAATTTTTTTTTGCTTTATATTGACCAGTTTTGATAAAAAAAAACATGTTGGCAATAGAAGCCAGTCGCTTTGTAAATCCCTTTGTTCAAATAAGATGCTTGCACACCGTGTGTGCAGGTAGCTTCCCTGAATATTTTTATTACGAGGGACGGATTGAACACCAGGCTTAAATCTTCACTAACTTCAGTTTCACATTCTTCAATTTCGCTTTCACTTTCATCTTCATTAAAATCATCCCAATCACTATTCTCAAAAATATCATCAAGTGTATCATCTAACTGTTCTAAATTCATATTGATGTATTTCTCATATTCCGAATCACTGTCACTATACATTATAACATTTCGATTCTTTTTTCTCTTTTCTCCAAACAACAAATCATCAGTTTCACTATCACTGCTCATTTTCTGCAGTCCTGATGGTCCTTGCTTTGGGTCACTCATTTTAGGGGTTAAATTGAAACCAATATTAAATTTTATTCTTACACACTTCTAAGACAATTTTTAGTTTCAAACAGTCTTGTCCATACGGCTGCTTTTTCCAGACTGACTGATAATTGCAATTCACACGGTGTGCAGTCGGTCGTTTTGGCTCGAAAATGCATTGCACACACGATGTCAGACGGTCTCGAATGGGTTAATCAGATAACTAAGAATTTTCGAGTACATACTTGAACTTCTCAAAACATAATAATAAAGGCTCCCTTTCGTGGTTAATAGCTCAGTCTACGTGTGAACAATGTCAAGTAAAGACACAACAGTTGAGAACAGTTTATGTATGGATACAGATATAAAGTTAATACGGCAGCTTTTAAGCGTTGAAATGGTTAAAAGTAAATATCTCATTTAAATAAATAAATTTAAAACTCTAAAATGTTGTGTGTAATTATTTTGCAATAAAAGATCTCAATAAACTAAACAATGTATGTGCGTTTTACAAATGAATTGGTTTTAATTGGAACTTTTTTCAAACTGTTGAGACCAATACAATCTTACAATATTTTTTGATAAAGGGTATTTAAATTAACATAAAATAAAGTTTATTCGCAAGAAAATCTTCTGGCATGTGACGGCCACGATTGGCTCAGACGTAGTCTGAACTGGTGGTCCAATTTTCGATATTGTTGGCAATATACGATAACCCATTTGGCGAGAAAGCTAACAAAAAACCTGGCAACACTAAGTGTGAGTGGTGGCATCATAATATATTTAACACAAAGTTGCAAAGCGAGTAAAATATTTTAAGCCAATAACAACGATGTCTGTTCATTGCATTAATTTCGTATTTTGCAAAATTTAATGCACATGTGGAGGCTAATTTGTCTTCTAATGTTTAAAAAAAATATTTAAAAAGAAACGAAAAGTAGTATGTGGAAACAGAGATTCCCTTTTGTATGGCTAACAAGCAATTAATAGATTTGAAGTAAAATTGGCAATTCGGTTTCATATTTGGCAATTCCATGAATATGTCAATTAAAACCCTTGAAACTCTTTTGCAAAAAAGTTAAAGAGGGAAACATAATACGTAGAAGTATTTATAGTTTTTTTACGATATTAAAATGCAAAAACCATAGTCTAAATTAAACTTCAAAATGCTAAATTTTGATATTTTTTTTTAAAGATTTTAAGTGCACATTGCAATAATGATGAACTGGATTCATGAGGAAAGCTGGTATCAATTTACATGAAGATTGCCAGCTGGTAGTAAAACGTTCTGACAGCTGGTGAAAGCAGTAAATAATATAAATAGAAGATTTGGTGTTTTGACAAAAGATGGCGCTGAAATATATAGCAATAAAATAAAGTCGACTACTATTGCCGAAGTATTTTAAAATAATCAGAAAACTACACTCACTTTGACTTCAACTATGGATACTCTGAATGGGAAAAGTGCATGAAGTATGTAATATTTCAGCAAAAGCAAAATATTTTGTATACTTATTGAAAAAACTAAAGCTCCGGGAATTGATAACATCAACCCAATTATATGATTAAAAAACATACTATCGGGTTTTTAAACAAGAAGTTTGTTTTTTCAATTTTGGCCACACCCACAACATGATAATTTTGACATTTAGTTTTTTGACGTATTCGTAGTAGATGCATTGGCAGTTGTTACAATGAATGAAATTTCGCAGGAAAATAGCATTAAAATAATTAAAATTCATTATGAAAATGATGGTTCTATTAAAGTTATATTTCGTAAAATTTGTAATATTTTCGAACAACATAATCATACTTCTGAGACCGCTATTAAGAATTTAGTCGTTAAATTTGAGTCGACAAGCTTGACGTGTTCGACCGAGTCGTTCAACTGAAAACATCGCATCCGTCAGCCACAATGTTAAGGCAGATCTACGTTCTTAACAATTGGGGTTACCCAAAACCACCACATATCGAATTTGGCGTAAGAATTGTATATTGAAGGGAACAACCAGGTGGTTTTTCTGAAAAAAACATTGCTTCAAGCGAAGCCCATTTGTGATTGGGCCGTTTTATTTTTTTTTTTTTTTTGCCATTTATAACAAACGCATTTAATTGGTGCTTAAAAAATGGATGTTTTCCAAAACCTTTTAAAACTGCAAAGGTTATACCAATACTTAAGCTTGGTAAAGATGCTACACTAACTAGTAGTTATCATCCTAGTAGTATGTCATGTGCATATATATATATAAAGAATGAAATCATCTGCTCCTGCTGGGGTATCACATTTCAGATTTTTAAAATTTTTGGGGACCATATTGCAGGGGATTATACTGTAATTATTATAATAAAAAAGTTTCAAGGACTTTATCATTACATTCTACAGCAAATGAAAAATAAAAGTAAATCTAGCTAAAACCCAAGCCATATTTTTCCCATACAACAATAAATCACCCAAAAAAAATCCGTTTAGCAGGCTGGTTTTTGATGGAAGTGAATTTCCAATTCTAAATGAAATTAAGCATGTGGAAATTGTTTTAAATAAAAAATTGACATTTAGACGTAAAATTCTACAAGCATGTGATAAAGCTATAAAATGTGTTAAGAGGTTTATTTTCACTGCTTAAACGTAAGTCGACCCTCAACCGCAAAAATAAGATTCTACTCTACAGAATGTGTATAATGGCCTACGGGTGTGAAATATGATCAGCAAATGTAGCTAAAATGCATCTCAAAAAGCTACAAGTTTAAAAAAAAAAAACCTCAAAGTTGTTTGTTTTACATAGAAATGTACAACAAGATATGGCCCCATATTTAATAACAAATGGATACTCAACAGGTTACGGAATCGGAAACGTATTCCCTTTCGTTCAAAATTATTCAAGAGGTCAACTGCTATGTAAAAAAAAAATTTTTACTTTTCATTATTACTTGAAAATTTTCGGCTTTCGCCTTGAACATAGGACCGACTAACTCGTGATCAACCACTGTTCACATGCTTTTAACCGTAATGATAATCAACAGTGATAAAATCAGTCAAGGATTTAAAGTACGAAATGGATCTTTAAGCCATAATATATTAAGCGATGTTTTACCTTACACTCTTTATCAACTTTAGAATTTAGAAATAAAGCCGATTTAAGAGTGAGAATTAAATGTTTCTTTTCCTTTTACAAAAATGTAATAAATATTGTTGTTATACTTTTTATAAGTAAATTCTTACGAATGTAAATAAAAGTAATTTTTATTATAAATTAATTGCAAAGATGATAATATAAATAAAATAATAATAAAAAATCTTTCGTTGTATGCCACGGACGATATACTATATTTTGAACTACAATATATCGAAAATGCTTACTTTCTTTTCACATGTATTAACCCTCTACAAGGAAGATAATGTTTATTTTATTATCTTTCGAGTATTTTTTTATTTGTAAAACTTATTCCACTCAGTAGACCGTACATACGTCACAGGCGGTGCCAAGGAAATTTCTTGATGTACATAATTCTCAATTAAAAACTTTTGCTTTTATGTTTATAAATATTTTTGTTAATTAGGCAAAAAAATATTTATAAGATAACTATTCAATTTATTAGCTTATGTTAGGGTAATTGTGTTAGAGTGTTTTCAAAAGCAAGATATGGCGACTTATCACAAAAAGTCTTTAAAATTAAAATTCCTTTGGCTTATGCATAAGTCATCGACATTAAATAATGTTTCAAAAGCAAATGATAATAATTAATTTGTTTATTTATTAAAAAATTAGCATTAAGAAAATATGAAACCAAACGCAAAAATATGTATTTTTCTGCATTTTTAAAATACACACGAGTGCCAGTATATGCGTTACGATAACTTCAAATATTATTTGTTAAATTAGATTTATAAAAAATTTTCGGGGCCTAATATTTTTTATTTTTAACGAAATTATTAGCTCAAATTTTTTTTTTTTTTAATAAAAATTTTTGTAATAAATATTTTGTGAGAATATCATGAAATATTTAAGGAATCAAGCATGAATAAAAATTCTGTATATTTTGATCATGTATAGTTTAATTTCTATATTTATTGAGGAAAAATTATTTATATAATTTTGTGTTAAGATAATTTTTTTTAATAATTAAGATCTTTTTGTTGTCATAAGTATTTTATAACAAATATCGTTCTTTAACAAAATTCAACATTCCTACTACTATGAAGCTTTTTATTGACGTAAATGGAGTAGAAACAATAAACTTTTTAAAAAGACACTTGTTGAATTTCTTAAAACTGGTTTTGGTTTATAAACAAAATTGTTGAATGAATAAATAAAAACAAAGAATTCGGCAACAAAAGAATAAAAAATAAAAAGCGAAATTGAAAAATAACACAAATTCAATGTATTCAATAATTATTTAATAAAAAAAAATGTGAAACTTGCCTTAAAAACTACTGATAAATAAAGCATTAAAAAATTATAAAAAAAATTATATCCCGTCATCACGAATTTGTTTAAAGCAAATAACACAATTTTGCATTCAAAAAAAAAACAATGTTCGTATCTATTTTAAATATTAAAAATAAATAAGAAATTTTTCACAAATAAAAAACGTGTCTTAACAATTTAAAATTTTTCTCTGCTATTGTTGTGCCAGCAGTACCACAATTGTTCCCTTTACTATGACCTTGTTTTTGTTATTTTTTTTTCCATTACAAATACCACAACAACACATAATTGTTTGTTTATGTGTAAAATTGCTTATTTATGCCCTACATGTAGTTAACCCGTATTTAGTCTTTCTTTTAAGAAAGCAATAAAACTTTTTATTTTTGCATTTATTTGAATTTCTTTGTTCCGGATTTTAGTTCAAAATACGCCATAATTCCAGAATAATCAAAGAAGATTAAGCATACTACTAGTCTCTTTTATCTCCACTTCATCTTCCCTTCAGAATGTAATATACGAAACGACAGAGTTATATCTAAATTCTCATACGATATAAAATTCCACATGCATAATTCTCGTTTATGAAGAATTTTAAAATGGGCAGTGGCATATGAATAAGTCAATTCTGTGCTACAAAAAAATCAAATATGTGTCAAATCATATAATTTAGCCTTTGACTACTTATTTTCTAATAGATGAATATTATGCATTAGTTTAATAAACAACAAGCCCATAAGCAATGGGTTAACATTTTCTTGAAATTCAGTACAATTAAATTGTAGGACGGGATCTCATTGTATTTTTTTAGCAACGGTTTGACATAACATAATATTACAATGATGTCGTCATCCGTTGCTGTATGCTAAAGCTATATGTTATGTTAAGCTGTGTGGATAGATTTAAAAAGACCCTGATCACCTTAGTAACTAACTCATGCCAACCTCAGCTTAAGAATAAGGCACTTAAACTTAGTTTATAGATTTCATTCGAAAATAGAGTACAGTTTGCATCGTCTTCAAATTTTAAATTCCCTTCTGTGCTCTTTTCTAAAAAGGAATCTGCGACATTTCAATATTTTAATTATAAGAATTATATTATAATAATGGCTGGGTTAGGAAGTAAGTTGTCTGTCAACTCATTAAATGTCAAGAATTGAGCTTAAAACGTTTGACATTTATTTAGTAAAAGTTGGAAAATTTTAAACATGGAACGTTACACTCTTGCGGAAAGAATTTTCATTGTGAAAATTTACCAAAAGTAATACAGTATTACTATTAAAATTCGAGTCACTTTTCCACGCAATCAAGCGCCTTCCGAATTCGCTGTGCATAACTTAATCTCTAAATTCAAGGTGCATGGTATTGTTGCTAACAATGCGCTCGTAGTGGCCGCAGTGATGCAAACATATCCCATGTTCAGCAAATTGTTGGGAATGAACCTGAAACCTCAACTCGCAACATTTGGGCATCACTAGAGGCACTTTGCGCAATATGTTGACTTTCTTCTTCACGCTTATAAAGTTAAACTCGCTTAAGAATTAAAGCTGACCGACCATTGTTTGCGTCGAACATTTTTGACTCGACTGTTTGAAAAAATTAACGAAAGCAAAGCAT
Source organism: Trichopoda pennipes (assembly GCA_030448955.1). Lineage (NCBI taxonomy): Eukaryota > Metazoa > Arthropoda > Insecta > Diptera > Tachinidae > Trichopoda > Trichopoda pennipes. The sequence continues at coordinate 10,450,085 of JASKUP010000023.1, forward strand.
TTTCCAACAAAGTGTCATCTTTAGTGACGAGACTGATTTTCAAGTAAGCGGTAATGTAAACAAACAAAATTGTCACATATGTGCCACCCAAATCCACAAACATAATCGGAAAACCATTATATCCAAATAAAGTGGCCGAATAGTGCAGTTTGTGGTCAAGCGGCATTATCGATCGACCCGTATTTTTTTTTTTTTTTTAAATAAGCTAGGAAATGCCGTCGTCGTGAATTCTCCGCGTTAGCAAACCATGATAGCAAATTTTTGGTGGCCGTTATTGGCTAATGTTTCAGTTATTGCATGAGAAATTTCCCGACCGCAAAAATTCTCGAGTGGGCGATGTCAATTGGCCCCCTCGTTCTTCTCATTTAATACCGCTAGCTTATTTTCTCTGGGCAATTTAAAAAACTGGGTACGTGAACAACCCCCAAACAACAGTCGCTGCATTGACGAAACAGGCAAATGTTTGTTTCAAATGTGCTTCAGAATTTGTGAATTTTGGTAAGATTGTCCAAAAAATGTGTTTTTTAAGCCAATTAACTTCCTAACCTCAAAGTTGTCCGCCCGATATATTGAGAATTGTTAATATCCTGTTGAAATAGTTTTGTATGTTTTCATTGTTGTGAAGAAACTAAAACACAATATAACTGAAACACAATATAAACTCACAGCCCCAACTTGTGCTACAATCTGAATTTAACTTTAAACTATTTTGCAAAAATCTACAATTATAATTTCGACAAAAAAAAACCAAAAAGAAAACCGAACTTTCTTAAAAGCATTATAAAAAATCTGACTATGCTAAAAATTCGTATAAAATAGAAAGAAACAATGCCTCTGCATTTTCTTTTAAGATTACTCGTAAAAAACAAAAATAAATGATAATTTTGTTAACCCACATAACAATTCATGTTACAACGAAATTATTTATATATTGAAAATGTATAATAAAATTTACAATATTTTCATACAGCAAAATATAAATGTGGGTCACACGCCACCATAATTTGCAAGAGACAGCGACATACATCTTATGTTATTATGCGCACTTCTCTTAAATAAATTTAATTTTAATTTAATATATTTAGTTTTTAAAATAAATTGTTTGGGTATATGAAAATTTGTTTAAACAATTTTAGCTTGATGAATGTATTTTTATTAAAGAACATTCGGAAAGTGTAGGAAAAAGTAGAAATATTGTAATAATTAAAAGAATGCTTTCAGTTGCAAACGTGATTAACTCAACTTTCTTTTTATTTGAAAATGTTAATTTGAAAATGCTTATTGAAACCTTAAAAGCGCTTGTTCAAACAAGTTTCATTAAAGCTTCAAAATATTGATTTGGTTTATTAAAATTAATGGTTAACAAGGAATTTTAAAATAGCTAATATTGTTTTTTCATATTCAACTAATTTGGAACAGAATTTATCGATTTGGCATTTCCAGCCAGCATTCATTACAAACACAAATATAAGAAACGGCATCACATCTTACAGCCGTAGTATTTTAATACTGTTTTTATTCTTCTAAATATATATGTATATTTTTAATACAATATATCTTAATGCTGTATGTTGTAGGTATGTCTGCAAATAATTCTTGCCTTATTTCCGGACGTATTGACTGCACCCTTTGTTAGCTGTGTGTATATAAAAAATGTACATACTTGGATTAACAACATTCTTTACATTGATTTTTATACAGATTTTTGCACTGACCTTGTGTCTGCACAAAATAATTTTAGTCTCCAAATTTTTACAGGTTAATGACTCTATTTTTATTGTGTACATTTAATTTTCTCAATTATTATTATTATTCACTTTTACACAACAAACAAAAATATAAATAACTTGAAAACGTCATGATGGGTGAAATATTAAATATTTCTTTAGTTGAGCTAGTGACGCATAAAAAATTTCAATGAAAAAATTATAAATATAACAGTTTCATTTAAGAATATGGCGGCTTATTCAATAAGTTCTGGGACTAGAGACTTGATTGTTAAAAAGGAAGGAGGAATAAAGTATCGTTCCCCTTTAAACTTTTTAACATCAAAAGTAAAAGAAAAGATTTCTACAGGGTATTTATTTTACAGACGTATTGTATCGCTAAAAAAATAATTAGGCTTTAAAATCCATTCCGTTATTCACTTTATCATAAAATTAAAATAAATCACTTAAAACAAAAATTTTAAAATTTTTGGTTTTTAATTAAATTAAAAGAAATCTAAAGATTTTCCGAAATTGAAAATAAAAGTAGTATTGAATGGGCAATTTGAGGTTGGGAAGTAAATTGTCTATCAAATGGGTAAATGTAAACAACTAAGCTGTACACTTTCGAGCAAGTAATATTGTGAAAATTTCACTGTATCACTTCGTAAAATTCGAGCTGTTTTTCCCCGTAATCAGGCTTCTTCTGAAACCGCTGTGCGTGTCTTAATTCCTATATTCAAGACACCCGGTATTATTGCTGACAATGGGCCAACACAATGCACCTTTAGTGGCTGTAGTGTTAGAAACATAGTCTATGTATAGCAAAGTGTTGAAAATGAGCGTAAATCATCAACTCATCAACGTTCGCAACAATTGCGTTTCCCTAGAAACGACACTGCACAACATTTTGCAACAGATGTTTATCTTCATGCTTATGAAGTGCAAGGCGTTCAAGACTTAAAGCCGCCCGCCATTGTCGAACGTTTGTGAATTTCCTGTTTGAAAAACTGAACAAAAACTACGCATTTCTCAATTAAATCATCTTTAGTGACGATAGCCATTTTTAATTAAGCGGTCAAGGAAACAAATTCGCCACATATGTATATGGCTCACAAAATCCACAAACAGTCCTCGAAAAAGCATTACATCCAAACAAAGCGACCGCATGGTGCAGTTTGTGGCCAGGCGTTATAATCGGCCCCCATTTTTTAGAACATAACACCCAATTTTCTTGGCCACAATTGGCTAACGTTAAAATCAGTGACCTTTGGTTTCATCACCCAAACATTTCAGCTATTGCATAACAAATTTCCTAGTCGTGTAATTCAAATGTCACTTCACCGCCTTACGCTTCTGATGTATTTTCTCCGGGACCAATTTAAAAAAACCGGGTTTGCGTAAACAACCCAAAAACAAGCGAGGCTCTAAAAAATAAAACTCGCGGCTGCATTGACGAGATAAGCAAAGCTTTGTTGCGTCTGTCGACGCGCCAGATGTGAACATTTGTCCGACATTATATTTCATTTTTAATTTGCATATTTCTACTTTACATTGTTATCGGTAAAACTGAGAGTCGAAAAAAGTGTGTTAGAACATAATTTGTAATTTACTTCGTAACCTCAAATTTGGCCCTCCATTAATAGCGGGACAAATTTTCTTTCTGCTAATAAGAAGGCTCTTAAAAAAGCAATGCAAAATGCACTAAATTAAGTTGACAACACTGTGGATAAACTATAAAGTTTTTGGTTTTACTTTTTACTTATGAAAAAAAGGATCGTTTTTTTTGTTAAAAAAATATAAATTATAATATTTCACGGGTACAGAAAGGTAAGATTTTTATTTAGAAATGCATCGATTTTGATCGAAATTTTGTGTTGGAGGAATTTTATGAACTCTTTTTGTTTTTTGTTTCTATACAAAAAGTTATTCTTGTTTTGTGTAGAAATTTATTTATATTTCATTCCCTTTTTTAAGGGAATTTTTTATTAGTCCAGAAATAATTTGGTAACTTGCCTAGAGGCAAATAAGGATGAGATATTGACAATTTTTCTGCTTTAATAAATAGAATAGATTTTTGAAATATATTCATATTAAATAAAAGCATAAAGGAAAGTTAGAATTTTCAAATATTAGCTGCATAAAGTAAGAAAGAATTTATGAATTTTCAAATTTAGACTTTTTATTGCATTGAGAACAAAATTTGTTCAAAAATATTTATGTGGTGTACCATGTAGCTGCATCGAGTTCTGCAAATAACCGTTAACAGTTGTGCAACATCAGCTCATATAGAAAAACAACGATTCGACAATTTACACCACGCTGTTCAGATTAATTAAACAAAACTTAATAGGTGCAATCAAGAGCTAATCTCTCTTAATAAAGAATTGTCTAAGCGACAGCCCGTAAACCTCCCAATAAAGCGTAATTGGAATTATTACTGCATATACACCTAAGCCTGTACAACCATAAAAGGGTAACAAAATTAAATCAAAATACAATAGTTTTATATAAATTAAATTAACTATATATAACCAAATACATATTTTTGTTTATATTCTTTATTCACACAAATTCTTCTACGCCTAATATTAAATTAATTAAATAATATTAAGTGAAAATTGTAATAAATATAATTGTTATAATTTTTTGTTTTTGTAAAATATTAAAAATAAATAAATGAAGAAGCTTTCCACAGGAAAGCGAAATATCGAAAAATTAATTAATTAAATTAATTAATTTTAATTAATTAAAAAATTAATTAAAAAAGACCGTTGAAAAGAATAACAGATATTTATTTAAAATATAAAAAGGTCGATTAAAAAAATAAAAATATTATCATACCTATAAAATATAATATAATAATAAATCAAAGTAAGCTAAATATATATATAGAGAGTCAATTCATTTCATTTACTTACCTTCATTACCAAACATGCTCCATATCTTTGATATTAATAGACCCATATTTTAATATCTTTAAAGCTGTGCTGTTAAGTTTCACCAGTGATGTAATTTTTGAACGGGAAAATATTCAAATATCTGATTAATATACGACGGAGCGGCAATGTCTGGCTTTTTGAAAGAAAGTTATTGTTATTTGTAGAAAATCTCTTGTATTCATTTAAGCTTATTTTTTATTATTATTGTTACTTCCGTTATATGCAAACACCAACAACTTTATTACAAGTAATGTATGAAGCACCTCTTACAACAACACCAGCAATAATGCCAACGTCAACAGCTTAATAACATTCATAAAACAACAACATAAATGGCGATTAAGAAAGAAATTATGAAAATAAAAAAAATATTACATAAATTAAGTTTTAAAACATAACATAAACAAAGAAATATATTGGTCAGCTAATGGATATTCGCACAACCGGACTAATTGTTTTCGTAATACTTTTATTAGTTACTTTAAAACTTTCACTTGTTTGAAGCAAATTGGTTTGGTATTAAAATAAAATTTGCTATATAAGTATCCCACTTATTTATGATCAAATTGGAAAAAAGAAAAACAAATTTATTTGTATAATACATATATGTATTTAGCTTTACTTCATAAACACATTTTCGATTTAATTGTTGTTTTCTCATTGCACTATGATTCTTTTACAGTTTCTACACTTTGTTTAATTTATAAATTTTATTATTGTAAAATTATTTGCTTCCTTTCTCACACAAAACACACAAACATTTGCAATTAAAAAAAAAGTGGAAAAACTATACTTATGTGTATAACCTTTATTTTTTGTTCACCTTGTCAAATTTTCCTTATTCACTGTAATTCCGTGTTCAATACATTTTACTTATTTATTTAGATTAATACAGCTCTGGATTATAATAATTCTTTCAATTCATGTCATTTATAAGGCGATAGGTGCTAAATTAAAAAATTATGAAAAGTTGTACATCGCCCCAAAATCATGCGAATTTTGCTTAATATACTCCACGCACAGAAAACAAGTCAAACAATAGGAAGAAAACAAATCACAACATATTTGACACAAAGGAAAGAAGAAGAAAACTTGAGAAATAGACACAAAAAGAATATAAATAACTTATTGTGATTGAATTGTTTTATTTAACCAGACTGGTTTCTTTTGCAGCATCTGTTTAACGATGAAATTTATTGATACCATTAGAATCTGCAGAATTCGCCTTAAGTTGATATTCGTTATTGTAGCTACTTGTGTTATTTCAAATAGCAAACAAAAATTAACCGAATTTACACAAAGTAGATGTAAGTTTTAAACTCAAACCATGTTATTTTGTTTACTCCGCTTCCTTTCGTCCAAAATTTCAGGCAACTGACTACGAAGACAAATTTCATGGTATAAAATATCTGTAACACAAAAATAGCAGGTAATTAAAGACAATACTTGGAATTAAATGTGTAGCATTGCCACCTCCTCATATAATTTTAAGTTCAGTAATGCTCTCCTAATCGAATGTTTGTAATTATTGTTTTGCCAAAAAAATCTTTTTTAAAATGTACGGCATGTATCAGGCTGTTATACTGTTACACTATAAAGATAAAACTCTGATCGTGCAGAAAATCTTATTTCATTAAATTTTTTTATATATATGACAAATGCTTAACAGGTCTAACCGATTAGCTAAGAAAAAACCTGTCATATTATCCATCACATATTTCATTTTATTACACTCTATGTTACTTCTTTCAACTCTTAATAAATGCTACGATTAAATTTCATAATATGCCTCTCCTTAAATGGAGTTTTATCTAACCGATATCAAAATTTTTTCTGATTTTCAATAAAATGTAAAAGATAAAACAATTATGTAAATAGAATTGTATAAAGACAAAATAATTAAAATTTTTACAGCGTTTTTAAAGTATTACAAATTTAATTTTAGGTAGCATATAACTGGGCCGTTAATAATTATAAAAATTTCTCTTAATTTCGCGTAGGAATCTTAAATGCCAACATATAAAAATTAATAAACTTTATACAGTTTTAGAACTATTAGAAAAGTAATTTTAGTAAACATATTAATTATTGCAAAATAATTTATTAAAATTGTGTATATGCATTTTAGTTCAGTTTTGTTTTAGTTACAGATATAATTAAAAATTTTATAATTCTAAATAGTTATTTTTTGAACAAATTTTTTAAAAATATTTTAAATTATGTACTTCTATGGCATCATAATAATTTATGGCAGTTCTGTTTACAAGTAATGAATGGCAATATTATGTTTAATGTTTTAACATCTGGTCTCTTATGTTTACATGCATCCACAGACACAGGATAAATTCGTACCAGATAAAAACTCCAAGTAAAGTGTTTTTATTTAAAATTTTTATGACTAAAAACCGCTTAATTTCTTTAAAAATATAATAATTACATTCTATGAGATGAGAAAACGTGAACTGCAATCGATACCATTAAAGTTAGCTGAACTAAAGGAATATGACGCTATGAAATCCGAGCGAGCTTTAGGTAAATGCAAAAATCCTTCGGCTGAGGAAAGTTACACCAAGGAGCCCTCACCAATAGCTAATGTTGGACCTAAGACTAAAGAAGAAATACAGAAACGTTTAAATACAACTATGTGAAAATAATATATTTTAGCAAATGCTAATTTAAAAAGAAATGTGAAGTTATAAATAAGTATGTACTTACATCATGAGTAGCCCACCTTAGAACGTAGTACATTTTTTAAATAAACGGAAATTTTTTTTCTAAATTAATGTGCTATTTAAAGTTTTTAAATATGTACTGAGATTATCAACTATCTGCTCATAAGCTACTTTCCTACAATATGGAAATATTCCAAAGTTGTTCTTCTAAGCTAGCAAACCTGATTGGAGAAAATAATGAAAGAACAACTTTTATTGACTAACATAATATATCTTCTTCCCTATTTTATATGATATATTCACCGCAGATTTAAGTTGATGTAATATACACATTATTGCTTCAAAATACATTCGCAGAAGGAAGCGAATATTTTACAAAATGGAATATTATAGTCGATACATAAGCGACTTAAACTGCAAATCGTGATACCTGCGTCAACAATCAATTTTATGCAATAACAACTCAACAGCCTGGGCTATTGTATTACATCCGAAATTCAAATTTAATCGTTTAGAATGCTGTAACCTCTAATAAGCAGAAATTCTAGCGGATAAGACTCATATTAAAATCAAAATTTCAGGCTATCTGGTTTTATGCTATCCCATTACTGTAGCCTGCCGCACAGTGTCATTAAAAAATTACAGATAGCTCAAAGTAAGCTATTAAAATGATTCACAGCCTACATTGGCACTATTCTACTGAACGTCTTCACCTTAAACTTGTCAACACACGCATCGACAGGTTTGCTCAAATTTTGAAAGCATATATCTTGACTGTGACTTGAGACCCTCAAGCCTTCTTTCAATTAAAGCGAAAAACGTTCAGAAAATGTTTTTTTTTTATATATTATATGCCAATAACATATAATGTTGTTTCATATAATTAGTCATAGTTAAATTTAATTAATTCTTTTAAAAAAAATTGACATTTTCTTGGGAACATTTTTAAAACAAAAATTTTGAACCAGTTTAGTTATTGAGGGAATTATTTTAATATATAATTAAATAAAAACTATATATTATAAAATATGTACATAAATATATCAACAAATAATCTATTTAAAATTCAAGGAAACAAACCGGCTCCTTCTTGGTAGCCAACTTCTCTAAGTGTTCTTCATAGTTGCAGTTACCCTCGTCAGCAGGGACACAGCAAAATTCTTTTTTGGATGTTAAGTTGTGGAGAAATTGTTCTCAAGTCTAATTTAAATGCCTCTTTGTTAAGTCTAAAATAACTAACAAATCTGAAATAAAGCTATTTAAATATTCATATGTGTATTTCCATGTACAATACATATGTACATACTTATGTATATTCACTTCTTGTTAGGCAGAGAAAATATATTACATTGTTGTCGTAAATATTTTTTATATCTCTGTCTGAAACATTTAAATGTTTTTCTTCGTCTTCAAAAGAAGTTTAAAAAATTGTTTATCTTTTATACCCCCTAAATAATGCATTTTTTTCTAAACAGCTGTAATTTTTGGCATTTTTCATAACAGGTTGCTTCATAAAATACTAAAATTATGAATTCAGTAGGAATATAAGGCTTTTACAAAAGCCTCGATGTGAGTCCTTAGCGGGAAAGAAAAACTATAAATTAGTTTTTATATTGCTTTCACTATCTTTTTATTTGAATAACACATTATTTTACATATTTTACATTTATATGATCGATAATTATATTTTTCAACATTTTTGCATTGGAATAGCTTGTTGCTGATAAATTTTTTTTTGTTTTCTTTGGGCTTAATGCAGAATAAATATTTATATTAATCTTGCTTTAGGTACACATTTTTGTCTTCTGTTTCTGACTTGGGTTTTACACAACAGTACAGAATTTGTTTCATTGTCAATAGAGTGATTGGTGTAACAATTTGCTTAAAAAACGCCAATGATTTCCAGACCATCCTGTAATTTTCTGAATAATTGATTTCTGTAAAAAGAAAAATTTTTCAGTATAAACCAATTGTTCAATAAATGAAATAAATTTCTGTAGGAGCTCTACTTACTTAAAATTATTTTTTCCATATAGAGTTTTCATTATTACGTATGCCAGGATAACTCCCTGTCCCACCAGTATATAATTTGCGTTACTGTTCCCTTGCTTGCGTGTGAAGGTGGGCTTTGCATTAAATTGAACAAATTCTCTTTGTTGATTTTTACGTTCCATCTGGGAAAGGTGTAGATTAGAGAGTGGAGATTTCTGTTTAGCAACCACTCGCAAGTTGACTTTATTTTCAGCTAGTCCTTCTAAACGTTTTCTGATATCACGATCATCAAGTCGGCCTGGGATTTCTTTATGTTCTTCTTTATTAACATCCTGGCGCTGTATTGACCTACGTTCTCGGTGATAAATTTTTCCATTTATACGTTGAGTTTCACGGCCATCATCTAACCATTGCCTTACTTCGCGTTCCCTTAATTGTACCATCTTTTGATAATATTCTTCAGGAGCACCATCTAAGCGTCTTGTTATATCCCGTTGATCTTTACGGTTGTAGCGATCTTCATGTTCCGATATTTCTTCGCGCTGTTGAATATTTTTGCGCTCTCTTACAGGAAGTCGTACCTCCAAACGTCTCGAATTGCCATCATCAGCCGAACGTCTACTAGCCTCTAGTTGAGCTTCACGGCTATTCAAATGTCTAAAAGTTTCCTGCTTATCTTCGCGATCATTAAATCGTCTCATAGTGTTATGAGGTTCTTCACGTTTGACTACTAAACGACTGCTGCCGTCACTTTGAATGTTACGTTCTTCAAACCGTCGTTCAATTCTGTTTTCGCGATGTTCTTTTAATTCATGTTCTCTTCGGGAAGAAAGTTCTATTTCACGGCGAGTTTCACGTGTAATTAGTGAACGCGCGCGTAAATCATTTGGGATTTCACGATCATCAAGACGTTTCTTATTTTCTTGTTCATTGCGGTGAATTGAATTACGTACCTTTGGGGATGCACGATTTAGTAAATGTTGGGCTTCACGCTCATCAAATCTTTCGAAAGTTGGATGATATTCATTGCGGTTGTCTTCTGATTGTCTGCTAACCTGACGTTGGACTTCGCGATTGTCAAGTTTTCTTCCAATTGATTCATAAGCAGTTAAAGAAACACTCGCAAGAGCAATTTCTGATCGTCTGCTTGTATCACGTTCAGATTTGTTATCATTTTCCCTTCTTAAGATATTTTGTCGTGTTTCAAGGTTGCCTTCTGGACGCCTGTTTATGCCGCTTTGGACTTGACGGCGGGCTTCGTTTTCTGAACGGATACTAATAACTTGTTGAGTTTTACGATTATTAAATTGTCTTGAAGTGTCTTCACGATTATCGTCTAAAGATCTTATATTATTACGTTGAATCTCATGATCATTGGCCAAATTTGAAAATTCATTTATGGCAGATTCACGACCTTTACCGGATCGTTTGCTTACAACACGAACTTTACGCTTAAAAGTTGTTCGCAGATCGGCTTCAGCTTCTCGATCATTACGAATGTTATCTGATAGTCGTCTGCTTACACTTTTTTCTTGTTTATTTTCCTCACGACGTGGTTCCAATTCATGTTCCCTTCTCCTATGAATTTTACGTTGCTCTGTATAGTCGTCAGATCGTTTTAAAGTTTCAGATCGTATTTTCTGATCAAATTCGAAGTGTCTGCTTATTTCTCGCTGCTGCTCTGGTTCAACTAATCGTTTAGAAGTTTGACGATGCTCTTCCCTTTTTTCTTCGTTTTCAAAACGACGTTGTGCTTGAAAGTCTTGTTCATCATCTCGTAAGCTACGAGCCACATCTGAACGTATAATTGCATCATTTTCAGACCTTAAAGGAGTTAAGCGTTCGTCGAAGCTTTGGGACTTTCCATCTAATTGCCTTAAATTTTCATATCGTTCATCTCGATTATCTTCAGACCGCCTATTAACATCTCTATTATCTAAGCGTGTTGAAGCTTCATGACGCTCTTGGTTGTTATCATTATACTCGTTAAACTGTCTTGAAGATTCTTGTTGATTACGTTTGATGTCTGAATGCGATATTTCATTTCGAACACTCAATCGTCTTAAACATTTACGTTGTTCATCATTTTTCTCATTCAAATGCCTGGTGACATCACCTCTGCTCTGACGTTCAACTCTTTTAGGCTCTTCTCCACTAGTTTGTTTGGACAACTGTTTACGATCTACACGATGGTCATCAACTCTATTAAAATCTTGATTCATGTGACGTGTCAATTTCTCTCTTTCAAAATTTTCATAACGAATACCATGACATTCCCTCAAATCGTTTGGATCAGATGAGCTGCGTTCACCATTTAATTCATTATTGCGTTCACAAAGCCGAAATTGTTCTTGTCCTAGACAAAGTGCCAAGAAGATAATATAGACAGCTGTTTTAAACTGTCCGCATCCAAATAACATTGTCACTTTTAAATGGTTCTTATTCACTTCCGGTTAACAAGTTAAAATGACAACTTAGATTTAATATAATTTTAATATGTATTTAATGCAGGATATTCTTGGTTTCTAATATTGTTGTGTATTTACTTTTCTTTGAAGTGTGTATCACTCTTGAAATGTTTTCGTTTGAACTTCTTGTTAGTGAATGCTTTCCCAGACAATTTTCCTGTTCTTTTATACTAAATTTTTAATGCTTTGAAAAAGACATTTTTAAATTTGTTCCTCTTCATTGAACTTTAATTTAATTTAATATATGATTGATTTATATATTCCTTTTGGTTGTTATCGCACATGTGCACCAATGCACAAGACGTTGGTGTTAGGATACATCATTTTGTTTATGTTAGCGAAAAGTTTTATGAATGAAACTCTTAATGATTATGAAGAGCTATGACGTCATAACAGAAAGTTTAAGTATCTGCAGAAAACTAAAACATTTATTGCCATTCAAGCGTTTGAGAGGAAGCTTGGAAATCTGTAAAAAAAATTTTTGGAAAGTAAATCTTGTAATTTAAGTCCTTAACTGGTTGCAGATATTTTTAATTAAGTGAAGGAGACCTTAGAAAAAATACAAAAGAAGAACATTTTAAAAATTAACTCGCTTTTAAAATATATGCATGAAAGCAGCTGAGTACTAAATTCACGTTCACGCAGTAGGAGTTAATTGATCACACATATAGGTGAGGAACTAAATTGCTCGTTAAATGATTAAATGTCTAAAACTAACCTGTCATCCTATGAATTTATTTATTTAAATAAATGGCAAATTTTTTATCATGGAACCTTACACTCTTAAGCAAAGAATTTTAATTTTGAAAATTTACTATCAAAATGGTCAACATTTTATTATATAAATTTATAAAATTCGAATTTTTCCTCGTAATCAGGCTCCTTCTGAGACTACTGTGCGTAATTTAATCGCTAAATTCGAGCCTCGTGGTATTTGTGCTGACAATAGACTAAAATAATATGCCCGCTGTGGCCGCAGTGGCGCAAGCATAGCTGCTGTACAGCACGGAATATGACTGGACCGTCAACATGTCGACGCACAGCGGACCATTTTACGAGAAGGCGGTCAAAAGTCCTTTTTTTCATGGTCCTCAATTGTAAAATTTAAAGTTTATTCGAAAGTAGATACTAGTGTACCTCGGGAGCCAAAAATTTAAACTTTATTTAAACAATATCACACTGAACAGGGTGCTTCAAAATGAGCATTTTCAGTATTTTGAGATAAAGTGAGAAATTTCTTAGTAAATTTTTAATTTTTAAGCAAGATTTTTAAACGAGAGAAACTTTGTATAATAGCGTAATTTGTTAGCTATTAGTATAAGAAAACCGAATTGTTTTCGATTGATTTTTGATTTTTAGAAATTATCTTTTTTAGAGGTTAAAATTTTGTCTAAATTCTCTCACTTAATAGAGCATAACTACTAAAGTTCGTTAGGGAATATAAAAGCATTAGCACTGTGTCATAGTCCTAAATGTCCCCTACAAGCCTGTACCCCATTGTATAGCCGGCACGAACCGACCGTGAGCACCAGAACAATTTTTCTGACACAAGGTCGAAAATTTGTTGCAAAATGGAATTGGAAAATGAAATTAAATATTTTTTTTTCTGTTTTGCTATTTTGTAAGCATTTTATTTATTTAAATCGCCTTTACGAGAGACGTTGTTTAGGTGAATATGCGTACTTTTAGAAAGAAAACAAAAATTTTTAGTCAATTTCAACGTCATGCACAGTTGGTCACACAAGTATTTTTCCTACTTAAAATAACGTAAACTGATATGATTTTGAAATAGATTTTGTTTTTAAATTCTTAAATTGCTTGGAGCATATTCTTAAATTGGGTTATGATTTGGATATTGGTCCGTTAGGCGAAACAGCAAAAAAAAAAAGGAAAATGACAAAAAAAGAAACAAAAAAAAAAAACACAAACTCAAGAAAAATATTTAGAAAAAGAACTAATTATCGATCAGCCCTCCTTGCTTTGGCTGATCGATATTAGTTCTTTTTCTAAATATTTTTCTTGAAAGGAACACAAATGATGGAAATACTGCAAGAAGATTTTTTTTGAGATCCAGAAACTGCAGCATCTGTCACAGGAGTAGATTTGGAACTAATAAGGAGATTCAGTATTATTTTACAAGTTTAAGCATGCAGCAGGAAGATAAATGCAAAAAAATTTGGAGAGTACACCAAAAAAACAGCTATACTTTACAAAAAAAATATTCTTGGAGACATATGCCATCTACAGTTCATAAAATTTTGTACCATGGGGAAAAAATAATTCAACACAATATCTAAAGAAGTGCAAGAAAAACGAAACAAAGACTATAGACTCTTTCTAGATATTGTACTAATGATTGTTATAATGCACATCAGATCCCTATGTGTCCAATATCCGGCAAAAATGGAAAACTACTTCTATTAAACTAGAAGCTAAACTGCTTCTAGAAGATGAAAATTAAGGCTATTTACAAGAAATATTTACTAAAATTGTTTAATAAATAGAAATTTATCCAAACACGAGAGTTATCAGTATGCTTTTCATCCTTTTACAATTTTTTGTACATTAATAAAGTATTAATCAATTTACAATAAAAGTTTACATATACGAGTAGTATTTATGTTTATTTTGGGCTTAAATACCTCCTTATCTAAAGTAAATTTTAACCAATGAATTTTTTTGCTACTTAATCAGCTAATTTTTAACTCAAATTGTTTAAAAAACCAAACTTTGGCCTTCGTACTAAAAATTTCACGGGGGCCAGATTTCGTACCAGAAATCAGTTAAAATTTTGAATGCATTTTTAAACCTATCAAAACTCTAACCGGTAGTAGACAAAAAAAGGCGTACCAAAATTATTACGATCCGTTCAAAAGTTATATATTTTTGACCGTCTTCTCGTAAAATGGTCCACTGTGGGAACAAGTAAGCATCATTAGAGACACTTTAGGCTTATAGAATTCAACTCGTCCAAGATTTAAAGCTGACCGACCACTGTTTGCATCGACTCTTTGTAAATCAGCTATTTGAAATACTGAACGAAAACAGCACAACAAAATTATATTTAGTGATGAGGTTCATTTTCAAAATTTACAGTGTTCGAAAAACCATTGCATCCAAAGAAAGTAGCCGTAAAGTGCGATTTGTGATCAAACGGCATTATCAATCCATATTTTTTCCAAAAATGAGCAAAAAACGCAGTCGCTGTGAATTCTCTGCGCTACCAAACGATAATAACGATATTGATATGTGCGTATATTGTCCGACGGCGTTTAATTAATTTGAGTATGATTTTACGCCAACCCTCGTCAAATTTGGTTTGTCAACAAACCGGTTTCGGATATATGCCACCGTGTCAGATAAAACTTTTGCTTTGCGTTGCGTCAGAGTTTCGCTTTGACATTTGAGTTAAAATGTACGTAAATGTATGAAAGTTGCCACATAAAGCACTTTTGACGCAGCGCAAAGCGAAAAGTTAACCAACATTCAACTTTTTGCGCGCTTTGACAAACACCTGGCTTTTATTATTTGTGTTTGTGTATTTGTGTGTGGGCGTAAACAAAAAATTCATGAGTGTTGTCAAAGTTTATTGTGACATACACCACTTGATTTACGCTTTTGCTTTAAAGTTTCAGTGTTCTCTCTATACTCTTTTCCTCTCTCACTTTCTCTCTCTCTCTCTATAGAGTATAGAGAGAACACTGAAGATTATATGAAATTTGACGAGGGTTGACGTAAAATCATACCCAGATAACGCTATTGTTATGGCATAAATTGGCAAATGTTAATATCATTGAACTTTGGTTTCAGCAAGATGGCGCTATAAGCCACACAGCCAACAATTCAGTTATTATATTTGGCGATGTCAATTGGGCGGTGCGTTCTTTGGATTATTTGATCTGGGGCCATTTAAAAATACATTACGCTCTGAAAGATGAAATAAGTGAAGCTGTGTTGCAAAGTATTATTAAAAATTTTGTGAAAATAGCCGACATCTGTTGGCATGCTAGAGGTGGACATTTGCTCGACATTATATTCTATTATAAAGTTCCATTTTTCTACTTAACACATAAGCATCAATAAAGCTGAAGTTATCAAAAACTACAGGCATCAAGGAATATGAGTCCATTAAAAAGTTATTGAATTTGTTTCGACAATTTTAAATAAATTATCTTGCCTCATTATAACATTTGTCACTTGTGATGAGTTTTGATTTTTTATATTAAATAGGCAGTTCGCAGAAGTAGGTTTGAGTAGTTATTCATCTTCGATCATCAACTGCTCTTATACATATTCACAGTTAAACGAAAATTGTTTTACTCTTCTGTGTACTACGTCGCAATGCTTTAAAAAAGCATAAAGGCCCAACTTTAATATGCATATGAAGGCTGAAGCCAACTTAAACATCTGTGCAAATTCCTAATAATCATATGTGGCGAACTATAATGTACTTAACAAAACTTTTCATCAAGTTGCTTAAGCAAAGTACGAAACTGATCGCACATTCCGTACGGATTTTAATAGAAAATGTACAGCTTATATGACTAAAGAGACGCGTTTTATTATAACGGCAATTCAAAGGAACGAGGGCCTTTAAACATTTTATTTTCTTTTCCATTTTTGTAACATACAATTTGCAAAATAAAATTTAATTTTTTTATTGTTTATAAATTCAATGATGCACACAGTTGCATTTTTTAGTTCTTTTGGCCCAAATAATACATACAGCGATATATGTGTAATTTTTCTTTCGTAATTTTCTTAAAACTATTAACAAATTAAAAAAAAATCTATTATCGAAATATGATTATTAAACACCTTTTTGCTAATAAATTTCATTTATTTAGAACGAAGTTATTTTTTTGCAAAAGTACGAATAAAATAAATGTGCAACTGTGCATAATAATTTTAATATTCATGTAAGTACGATATAGCCACGTAAAAGTCTTCAATGATTCGCTTAAACGTTTGACAGACTTTTCATCCAATTTTTGACATTAGCTTAAGCCAGATTATGCTTATTATAGTTGGGCCTTAACTCTGATGTATGAAAAATCAAAACCAGCGCCAAACTATGATTTTTCCTCTGATTTTGAAAGTTTCAAATTCTGCTTGTATGACAGAAGCCAGGTAGGGCCCGAAGAAAGGTAGGACAAAACCAGCTATCTTTCTTTGATTCTAGCAGAGGCCTCTCATTTTCCTCAAACTATTTTTTGTAATGATTTTAATTTTCGAAATTTTTAATTACTTTTAACTATTTTTATTTCTAAAGTTAAAAATTAGACGAAAAAGGACGATTATCTGCAATTATTTAACGAAAAAGTTTATCCTTTTGTGGATATAGTCGGTTTTTTTTTGCATTGGAAGCATAATATATAAGGCAAAATATGCCAAAAAAAAATTTATGCAAAATTTATCAATTTTGGACCCATCATAGGCCTTCTAACCAATTTTTTGTTCTTTTTTATAGAAAAACAACTTTAAACGAAATTTCCTCTCAAGGGACCGCAACCTAAAACGGCATATCGAAAACATAAGAAAGATTTTTCTTCAATTCTTTGCCAAAGAGGGTTAACTGAAGAAATTAGTGCACATTGTCTTCTGAAAGTAACTTTTCTTAAAGAAACTAAATGGATATCAGCGAATACGAGGAGATACGATGATAATTTAATGTTGGAGCATGTAACGAAAATTGTGAGAACGGTATGAAAATGTTGAAGTAAAAAATATTAGACGCCAATTTGATTAAAAATTTTACGATAAACACTATCTCTTGCTGATCATTTCTCAAAGGTGTTTCTATAACGTGGGACTAATTTTCTTTTAGCAACTGCGAGCATCTAGCAATTTTTGAATTATAAATTCCAGCCTTTTTTAAGTTGTTGCTGGACATAAAGATTATCGAGATCCAAAAGGTAGCTAGGTCCTGATAACATGGAATTGCTACCATGCAGATGATCATGATCTTTAGTCAGGTTATTGCTAAGATCTCCAAACAGACTTTAAATGCAAGTTTCAAGTGGGCTTTACTGGGCTCAAATTAATAGAGTGTGATTTTGAAAAAGTTTATATGATCTTGAGTTACGGAACAAATGTTATGAACGCGGTCATGACTTTACAATGCTTAAATTAAATGAGTTACTCATGTAAATCTATATGACACCTAAAAATACATCCTCATCATTTTAAAGAAGCAAAGCTTAAAGCATTTTTGTTATACGAGTCCATATAAAAAACAATGACGTCAATTGAACATTAAGAAACTCATTCATAAAATACTTCAAGTGTTAAATTTTATTTTTCTTTTTTACACAAAGTATTAAAAAATAATATTGGAAATTACATGAGTGAGACACAGTTGCAACCAATAATCGAACAATAATTGAAAATAATATAAATTGTTATAAATTATAATGATAAAAATTATAGAATGTTTTTTATAGAGGTACAGTATAGTGGCAACACTTTTTTAATTGGCAGCTATTTTGTCGGCTGTCAAGTGTTTCATTTTTAGCTTGATTTGGCATTTTAACATGAATAGACGGACGCCTGAACAACGCTTCCAAATTGTGCAAAGACGGTCCAGTGCAAAGTTGCCGTTGATGCCTATTTTTTAAGCAAATTGTGTTTGGCGATAAAGCTTGATTTTGTTTTAATGGATACGTCAATAAAGATATTTGGCGTGTTTGGAGTGATGATAATCCTAAAGTGTATGTTGAGATACCGTTAAATCTAGCAAAACTGACTGCTTGGCATGAACTATGGGCTGGTAAACTTAATGATCCGTACTTGTTTAAAAATTATACTAGTCAGAATGTTATAGTCAGTGGCTACCACTATAGAGCCATGATTAGTGACTTTTTCGTTCATCATTTGAACAACCTTGATGTGCAGGAGGTGTGGTTTTAATAAGATGGCGCATAACATCACATAGTTCGTGCCACAATTGAAGGAATCGTTTGATAACCTCATGGTTTTACGTTTCAGACTCGTAAATTGACGTTTGCGATGTTGCGATTTTACGCAGCCAAACTATTTTCTGTGCGGATATGTAAAGTCGTTAATCTACGTCGATAAGCCTAAAACGATTGACCACTTGGAAAACAATATTTGCCGCATTAGTGCCGATATACGTCCACAAATGCTCGAAAAAGTCATCGAAACTTGGACCTGCAGATTAGATTACGCCTGAGTCAGCCGTGTTGATCATATGCCAAAAGTCATATTTAAATTATTATGCCAGAAGATCATGTTTCGAATAAAGAAAATTTCTTGTCAATTTATAAACCTTATCTTTATTTTATTTCATTTCAAGGTTCTATACCTCTACAAAAAAATACCTTATATAAGAACAAGTGTATGCTTCAGATAAAAGGCAATGAATGCCTGGCGCTAAGAAAAAGTAAATTAAATTTTTCAATTTTCTGTGTTTAATCTAACTCCACACAAATCAAAGGAAATTAAATGCATTTAGGCGTAAAGTACAAATTGGTTATAATCCTGCACCACATACATACATACTTGTAAATAATAATAAATTTCATAGAAAACAATTTTGTCAACATAGGAAAAGGATACTAAAAGATAGATAGAATGATAAAACAAAAGTATAAAAAGCCAGAATTTTCAAAAGCTTTCAAACAGTTTATTATAGGAGTATTAAGTGCAAAGTGTTATTTGTATTAAACTTGCACTGAGAGGCTTTTAAGTTAAAAAAAAAAAAACTCCATAAAACAACAATAAAATACAGGATGTAGTCAAAAAAAAAGTAAGCAAAAATTTTTTTTCTTTGTTGCCTACATATTCGTATGCTAAATATTCTATAGCTATAGCTCTTGCAAGTACGTACTTAGTTAATGGCAAAACTAAATCTAATAAACTGTTTTCTTAATAATAATAATAAAAAAAAAATTGTAAAGGGTGAACAAATTTGAAGTTAGAAAGTAAATTGGCTTAATTTTTAGGCATATTTTGCAACAAATCTTTGCTTATCACGTCAATGCGGCGCCAAATTTCATCTTTCAGAGTGTCGGTTGTTCACGAAAACCCCACCGTTCAAATGGCCCCAGAAAAAATAATCCAGCAGCGCTAAATCACAAGAACAAAGCGGCCAATTGACATCAGCAAATCGATAAATAACGCGACCAGGAATTTTCTCGTGCAATAACTGAATTTTTTGTGTGGCTTGTGGCACTGTCTTGCCAAAACCCAAAGTCACTGATGTCAGCATTAGGCAATTGTAGTCACAAAAATTGGTTATCATGATTTGCTAGCGTAAAGAATTCACGGTTACAGCATTTCCTTTTCGATAATGCAGCTGACCACAAACCGCACCATACGGTCTCTTTCTTTGAATGGTAATGGTTTTTCGTGGACTGTTTGTGGATTTTGCGATTCCCATATGCGACAAGTTTGTTTATTCACATAACCGCCTAATTGAAAAATAGCCCCATCACTAAATATGATATTCTTGAAAAATGCGTTATTTTTGTTCAGTTTTTCAAAACGCCAATTGACAAACTATCCACGCAAACAATGGTCAAAAAACACGCTTTATTTGTGCAAAGAACATTAAATTGCTGGTTTGAGTTGCAAGTAAAACCTGTTTTTTTCTACCTCACAATGGCAGTTTCATTACAATAACAACAAATAAATGAATGATAATTTGATAATGGAAATCGCAATACTCATCTATAATACTATTGCCATTTCCTGTCCTAACAGGCTGGATTGTTGTCAAAGGCGAGCGCTTTCGATGCGAATGCATTGTTGTGCTTTGTACTGCTGAGTCAGTGTTGGCGAATGCCAAGGCGTGTTTGTATGCAAATGTTGCGAGAAGCATTATTGCTGATTATAGCGTCGTAGTTTAATAAAGAATGTTCCTAAAACTAAAAATATTTTGATTAATGATTGACAATTGTAAATTTTACCAACTTACGATAATTGACTTTAGACTTGAGAAATAGGAAATATTATTGAATTGGTTATGTGGTCTGTAATGCCTATATTATAGAAAACTGATCTTTTTTTTAGCTATTGAATTTCCTAAAGAACAAAAATAAAAAAATATATAAAGAAGAGAGCATTGAAAGTATTTATTTTTTATTGATCTTTTCGACAAAAAGAAATTGGCAGAGCTGAAAATAATGAAGCAAATTAAGAATATTTAATTGAAAACTAATAAATTTGTAAGACAAATAATCAAGTTTAAAGAGAAGTTTAAATATCCTTTAAATATTGTACCATGTATGTTGTCGATATGACGAAAAACTAAAATTAAATTGTTTTGTGTTATTTACATTTTCAGATATTTTGTTCCTCTTTTGGGAAACATCTTTTAAGTTTGAAATATTTTAAATAATTTTGCTACAACTTTAGTCACCACTAATAAGGGTAAGTGATATATATCACTTATATAAAATTTAAAATTAATTAACTTTAATCGGAGTTTTTTTGCTGTGATGTTTTTCTTTTTTATAATTTACAGAGTAACTTGAAATATTTATTGTTTAATAAAACCTGACGACCCTGCTAGATGAAAATGTGAATCACAATAATTAAAAATTATTAAAAAAAATATTTTTTAAATGTTATGAAAACTATAAGAATTAATGAAATTCAGTATAGTTATAAAAATATTTTTAAAATTTATGTAATTAATATAATTTTTAAAAAAATATTGAATATAATAATTATGTTTAGCAAATCAGTAGAATGCTTTTACAAAACTTGACATTAATGGTTAATGTTTACAAAAAAAAAAAAATTAAATGTTTACAAAATTAAATGATTATAAAATAATTTATCAAAACTTGTATGTGCTATGTTGCTGTTGTTTGGGATTCGAATTGTATTTTTAATCAAATTTTAAAATACTATTAACTTCATAACATTTAATAAGTTGCTGAAATTGAAAATAATAAATATTACAAACATGTTATACAATTTTTGTTTCTTATTGTTTGTTTTTAATTATTCATCAGTTATGTGATGAAAAAACGAAAACTCCCTTTGCAAGTTTTGATGTGCAATTCATGAGTATGTTGGTGATAGAGGAAACAGGAATAGAAATGAGCGTTTGAGAAATAGCGGTACGCTAACTGCGTAGTTTGTTTAGATAGAGGTAAAAGTATATATTGAAGATCACTAACGATAACGTATTTATCTCGTTCTAGTCTCCCTGCAGTAGTGCGTCTGTAGTGACTTGCTATGAATACAATCACCATTACTAGTGACACATGATATTTCCTATCGACTTTTAACACGTGCAAATGTCCATATCTAGCATGTTCATTCTTTTCACCAAATTTTTAAGTACATTGTGCAACAAAACTTTGCTTATAGCTTAGTACTCTGTTCTAAATTGCGAAAAGTGTTGAGCAACATTTAATATTTTGCTTGAAAATTTAGACAATATGTTGCCAGCTGATTCCTTCTTTTTATCTAATATTTATGTTGCACATTACGGCAGACAGGCTGAATCAGACCGTGTTGTTCGCAATAAAATTATGACTTATTTTAATTCCGACATCTGTTACTTGGCAGCGAAAATTCGCTTTTTTGGAGGAGATTCCTAATTAAAAATAGTTTACGAAATAAAAAATTTATAATTTCACTAAAGAGGCTTTAAAATATAATTAAAATTATCAAAATGCTTTTATAAAAAGATCTGTTTTTAAACAAAAAAGATATTTTTTTATAAAATAACTTTTAATAAGGATAAGGATACATGAGGCAATAGATCTTATTGCAAAGAATAATATAAACATATACTATTATTAAAAGAAAAACTTTGGCTATTATAAAAAAATTCACATACATATTTCAGCCTTTTGTTTTGTGTGGCCAGTCTTTAAAAAAATTAAAAACTCTTATTGTACTATGTAAAAATTACTATTATGCATTAATATTAAAAATAAGTAAAGCAGAGATCTCATCGTAAAGCATAACAATAATTTTTCATCGTACATTTTCGCCAATCTCATTAGGCAATTTTAACTACAAGGAATTAATATAATTATATATAGTTGAGGAAAGGGGCGTTGACATTATTTTGGTTTAGTTGTTTTGCCATATCCACCAATGTTGTCATCACATCTGCCACCTTTGAGACACCTGCTTACATTTCATTTCGATATACGTTTTTCGATGAAACTGCTGTGTTTTTCTAAAACAAAATAAAAATCTGTAAAACTCTAATTAAAGTTACGTTTTAAATTAGAATAATAAAGACTTGGTGTCTACTTACATATAAATAAGTTGTTTTTTTCTCCGGTAGTGTAATAGACAGCATCTCAGAATCAGATAAAATATCTTGCGTGGGCTGCCGATCTGGCGTGCTTAACGGCTGTGAGCAACTGGTTCTACAATCAAAATTTACATCACTTACGAAAGTTACAATAAGCAACAATAAGTTAGAATAATAACACTTACGTTCTCAATGTCGACGTTTCAGTGAAGTCCTCAGAAAATTTCCAGAGATCCCGAGATTCGTCTGAAGAGAATTGCAAGTCACATCCACTACCAGATTTTTTGATGCTTTAGTAGTTTAAAGCGTCTTCCTGTGATGGGTGAATTTCAATGTGACAACCATCTAAAATGATACATACATATGTAATTGGAGAAAATGAAACAATGTTATTGTCAATACAATCAACTTACCAAGAGCAATGTTATTGTCAATACAATCAACTTACCAAGAGCTCCCATGCACTGAGAGAACATCAAATTCCTTTACCGAATTCTTAACATTGTTTCTGTCAAGGGAAAATTTACAAAACCTGAGAATAATAACCCACATAGTGGACTTCTCTACGCCAAACATTTGCAACATTCTATGATGAGACTAACGTATACAAACTAATTGCAACTCCTTTATCCAATAGTGTTGCTTTGTGCATATTTGTATCATTTCCTTTAAGGCCTCAGAGAAAGTTGCACAGTTTTGGAAATGTGTTGCGATTCAATTTGTCTCACTCACTTTATTCCAACACAATCTTTCGGAATTCTGTGATAGTTTCACCATATTCAAAATCTGCAGTTGCCTGGTATAATTAACAATTCGGGTTGGCATTAGGCTTCAGAAAAATATTTAAAGAATCCATCGTCTATGTTGGAAGAGTTGTCATCAATTTGTAGGTGTTCTTTCGATTCTGCATTGCCCCAACCTAATTTTTTGAAGTACTTCT
This sequence comes from Trichopoda pennipes, assembly GCA_030448955.1. NCBI lineage: Eukaryota > Metazoa > Arthropoda > Insecta > Diptera > Tachinidae > Trichopoda > Trichopoda pennipes. Next base: position 10,474,053 of record JASKUP010000023.1, read on the forward strand.
TTCTCTGTCACTGAAATGCTATTCGAAGCGTTTTGTCGGCAAATTTACTAAAAGTTGATATAACATCAAGATAATGAAAGAGGTTTTGTTCAAATGTAATAAAACTTGCAACAAACAGAAAACTTTTTACATATTATAGCTTTAAACACATTTGGAAATCTCGACAAGATCCATTTTGTCTACATTTAAACTCATACTAATGCCTTTTCCAAATAGATTTTTTCTCAGCAAAGGCGAATATAAACATTTAGTTGACGCATAGTTGACAATGTCACCAAACAGTAGACAAAAGTGGTGATTTGGCGAACTCTTGGCTCTTTGCTTCCTTAAGAGGTATGTTAGTGTTCTTTTAGGGCGATAAAATAAAGTGTATAAAAAAAGGACTTCATCACCTTCAACAGGTTTTGTAGATTTTGCTGAAGAGTATCGCGAATACTAATAAGTGGGAACTTTTCTGTCCACTAAAACTAAATTCATGTTTTTCATTGTGATTAATTTTTTTTATCTTTTTATTATAATTTTATTTAATAATTTATTTATAATTTATTCTATACACGATTATTATTCCCTATGGAATTACAGAATCACATAACAACCTTGAGGAATCAGAACTCTCTCAGTGTATCAAAACAAACAAATGTTTCAAGCAGAGACAAATATTCTGTAATTTTTTTTTTTTGTTTTTCGGACCAGCACTCAGAGGATGACCCCTACATATGCAAAGCATTGTGCCAGAACTAGGAAATTAGGTTACGGGAAGGTGGAAAGAGGCAGTAGTGTCTGTGGACATTTAGTTTGAAAGTGACAGGAAAGACCTCCGGGGGGATCTTATTCCACATACGGACTGTTCTGCTAAAAAACGAATTTTCCCTTTAATGCGTAGTGCGATTTAAAGGCCAAGTAACCGCAAATGGATGCGCTCCCAACGAAAATCGTGTTAAACGCGAAAACGTGTGAGTATCGGGAACAAGTTCTCTAATTTCATTAGAGCACTTTCCATTGCAATAACGATAGAACAGTGAAATACACCCCACATTGCGTCGATGCTCTAGAGAATCAATAGAGAGAGTGTGATTCGTTTTACATCCGCACCTGGCTATGTAGCCTTAATCAGATGGTGGACAAACCACTATTGTATAATTTGGAATGTCATACATGCGTCCTAGGAAGCCGAAGACATAATTCTAAGCAACAGAACCACCTAGTTGCAACTTTAATGATTCCAGGGCAGGGCTGCAAACCATCACACCTTGCTAAAGAGTTGGAGGCTTTCAACTCCTGTCCAGAACACATGTCTAGCATGCTCACTGGACTGGATCATTCACTTTGCGTGTCATTATCAGTAAGATAATGGGTTGTGGGGCCGCGAAACCACAACCACCACGATACTCCCATATAGGGGCCAACCTCAATGATCAGTCAGAGGACTATTAAATAATGAACTCTGCGGGTTCACTGATCCCCGTGGAAATAAAGTGGAGCTTCCAGTTGACTCCCTGCCTGTCTTCAGGGGATTGGGTTCCCTTTATACCCCCAGTTGCACAGATCTAGATAGCTGTTACGTACTATAAAGACCATAAATGTACCCCCGGGATGATACCCTACCGTCCCTAATGAGCCTATAGGCGATCTTCTGTACGCAGTCGATTAACTTCAAAATATACTTTGGAGCGCCGGCCCATACATGAGAGTTGTATTCCATTTTCAGATGGATATAGGTGGTATAGAAAGTACGGAGATCGGATGGAGTGAAGTATCTTTTTCATCGTTTCAGAAAACCGAGGCACTTAAAAGCTTCTTTAGAAACCTGAAATGCACAAAATCACAACAAATAAAGGGTGGGCAAATTTAGTACCAGGAAGTAACTTGTCTGTCAAATTATTGAATTGGTCAAGAATTGAGCTGTAATCCTTTGACATTTATTTAGTAAACAGTTGGGAAACTTTAAGCATGGAACGTTACACTACTCAGCAAGGAATTTTTATTTTTTGAAAATTTATTATCACTATGGTGAAATTATACTATATCACTTCGATAAATTCGAGCAACTTTTTCTCATCATCAGGGTGCTTCTGAGAAAGAAAGCCATGCGTAATATAATTGCTTAATTGAAGACTCACGGTATTGTCGCTAACAGCAGACCAACACCATACGTTTGTAGTGACCGTAGTGATATAAACATAGCCGCAAAATATTGAGAATGAGCTTGGAACATCAACTTTGCCCAACTAATAATTGGGCGCAATAATTGGGCATCACTAGAGGGCACCATGCCCAAAATTCAAGAATTAATTAAAGTCGGCCGACTATTGTTCGCATCAAACATTTGTGAATTGGGTGATTGAAAAACTGAACGAAAACAACGAATTTTTCAAGAAATTTAATTATCTAAATTATTTTATGAAACAGAATTTGAAAAATCATTATATCCAAAGAAAGTAACCGTATGGTGCGGTTTGTGTTCGAAAATAAGCAAGGAAATGCAGTCGCATTACTTCCTGCGCTACTGAGCCATGATAACCACTTTTTTTGCTGCAATTGATTAATTTTGATATCAGTGACTTTGGTTTCAGCCACAAGCCACACAGTCGTCCAAACAAAACAGTTATTCGATTAGAAATTACCCAGTAAGGTAAATTCCCGATTTGGTGATGTCCGCCTCGTTCTTCTAATTGAAGACCGTTGGATTGTTTTCTTCTCAGGAGCCCTTTGAAAGGCTGGGTTTACATGAACATCTCATAAACAATCGGCGCTTTAAAAGCGGAATTCAGCGCTGCAGTTTTATTGCAAAATAGGCTTGAAAATTTTGTGAAAAGAGCCAACGTTCGTCGGCTCTTGAGCGTGCTTAACGATAAATATATAAATATATAAAGTTTTAATTATAATAAATTAATTCTTACCTGGTCTCAATGAATAATTTTCAAATAAAGTTTTTACTAAATAGAATTTAAAGAATAAAAGTTTAAATTTACTTGTAACTTTTAAAAAGTATTTCTAATTAATATTTTTATTTAAATTACTCTTAATAACTTTTTATAATTAAAATAGAAAACATATTAATTCTTAAATAAAAATATTAAGAAATTCAATATTATTTGTAATAAAATTATTTTGCGCTGTTTTTCTAAATTACTTAAAACCAAAACGTTAAAACAAACTGAAATATTTAGACAATAATAAAGAAAAACATATTTATTTTAATTATAAAAAAAAATTTCAAACCAAATCCAAAAGGAATTGGAAGTTTAATTATTTTTTTAATAAAAAATTTTTTATTTCCAATAGATATTTAGCAATAGTTTCAGTATTTAATTTAATTTATATTGTACAATATTGAAATGTTATTTATTGAAAATGATATAATAATTAACACTACTAGAATTTTAAGATTTTTTTTTGATAATTACAGATTTTTAAGAAAAAGAAATTATCAGGTGTACAATTTTGCTTTAGTTTATTTTCTCAAAATGGTTTTAGCGATAAGAAGGAATAAAAGTTAATAGATTAAGTGGAGCTGTTAGCGAATGAACTCGTTAATATAGGAGATGTTAGAAATAAATAAATAGTCACTTTATGTCTGCATTATAATAAAACTCTCACAAATTAAACAACTCATTTCTGCTGCTTTAGGACTCAATCTTTCGGAACCTTTGTCTCCTGTTATATGAAAGAAGAAACATTTTTTGACGTATGGGTAGAGGAAAGCGTGTCAAGATTACATCTTTCCCTTCTTTTGATTTGTAACAAGAAGTAGTCACACTTGAAAATGGGATTTAATTCGTCAGTATTAAGATGACATACTTAACAGGGTCTCAGCGAGTATCTCACAGCACGTTCACATACAAAATATTTATCAGATAGACTTGCAGTTGAAGACTTGTTCTACTTAAAAAATCCTTAATGTCAAGTTGTTAAATAAACAATAAATAAGCTGAGATACAGGTGAATCAATTCATGTTATGCATACGGTCGTTAATATTAAGGAAGTATAGGAACAACGTCTTTTCAAAGGATGTTTTAGAAAGCAGTAGACAATACCTAGACTAAATTTGCACCCAGCAATAACCATTTAATCATCTTCCTTTCTTGTCGTAGCTTGTTCATGCATTTTTGAATGGCTCTCCCGACAAGATACCAGGCATACTACTTTCGATGCCTTTAAAAACTGTTCAAAAACTTTATTGCTGTTTGGCTCTCAACGAAGATTTCGATTTTTCTTTAAGTGTCTTTTGGGCTTATTTAACTCTCACTCATAGACTTTTTCATTAATTCTTGAAAAACTTGAATAAGCAGAAAAATAATTATATAAAAATAAAATAATTATTTTATAGTTCCGTAAAAATTGTATGTTCAAAAACAACTATTTAAGTTATTGCAGCTTTTGCTTAGCGACAGGGGAATAGTTTAGAAATTGTTTCCTAGGCTAGGTCTTTAGCCTGGCAGGGATGTCCGCACTGCATTTCAACAGATTATAAAATTAACTCATTACATTATTTATATCTTTTATTTATATTATTCTCCCAAGTGTTTATAACAAGCTGCTAAAATCGACTAAAATTATTATTATTTCCAGCGATCATTGTCGACTGCTATTATAGCAGTGAGTAAAACGAGTAAACAACCACGTTATCTGAGTGTTCTCTCACAAGTTCGACTTACCTTTTTAATGTGTCTGTAACTTGAGGAAAACTTGCCGATCTTCATTTTTCATATAAAAATACCTGCGCCTATGGAACTCTCTAAAAAATGTTGGAAATCTAATTTAGATAAAATCCAATAAGGCTGTGAAAATTAGAAAGTTTCAAAAAAATAATCCTCTTAATATTCCGAAAGTTAGGATTCTAAAATTAACTTCGACCATTAAAGAAGAAACCCAATAAAAAGGAATCACAATACTTTCAAGAGGCACTCTATGGATGTTTTAAGTATCGTATGGGTGAGGAAGTAAATTGTCTTAAAACAATTTCAGGTTTAATGATAACAATGTTAAATAGAAATATGAAAATTAATAAGCGAATATGATTTTGGGTAAATGTCTACCTCTAGCAAGATGGCAAACGTCCGTTCTTTTCGCAAAGTTTTAAAGCACATTTTGCAATAACGTTTCGCTTATCTTGCAGCGCCGAATTACATCTTTTCGAGAAATTTCTAATGCAATAACTGAATTGTCCTGCTGAAACCACTGATGTCAAAATTAGCCAATTGTGGCCGCAAAAAATTAGTTATCATGGTTCAGCAGCACAGAGAATTCATGGTGACGGCGTTTCCTGCTCATTTTCGAATACGGGCCGATGATGCCGCCTGCCTAAAAATCGCACCATATGGTCACTTTTTTTTTTTGGATAAAATGGTTTTTCCAGGACTGTTTGGGAATTTTGTGGGTCCCATATGCGACAAATCTGCTTGTTTACATAACCGCTTAATTGAAAAAAGAGCCTTATCATTAAAGATGATTTTGCTGAAAAATGCGCTGTTTTAGTTTTTCAAACAGCCTATTAACGAATGCTCGACGAAAACAAAGGTCGGTCGACTTTAACTTTTAAATGAGTTTTGAAGTTTTATTGCGTAAAGAAGAATATCTTTATGCAAAATGTTGCGCAAAGTTCCTCTAGCGATGTCCAATTGTTGTAAACGTCGACGAGTTGAGGTTTCAGTCTAATTTTTAACGCTTTGCTTTGCTGTACAGCGGCTATGTTTGCATACGAGCGCATTGTTTTGGTCTGTTGTCAGCAACAATACCATGGACCACAAGTTTAGAGATTAAATTATGCACAGCGGTTCCAGAAGAAGCCTGTTTACTCAGAAAAGCTACTCGAAGTTCACGAAGCGATACAAATTTTACATATTACAATTTTTAGCATTGCAAAAAGTAAATTTTTACAATTCAAATTCTTTGCTCAGAAGTGTAGCATTCCATGCTTAAAATTTCCCAACCTTTTACTAAATAAATGTCAAGGGATGATAGCCCAGTTCTTGATATTGAATCATTTAACAGACAATTTAGTTCTTTAGCTCAAATTTGGCCATCCAATCTTATCTGCCCAAAATAAAAATGTGCTTGCAGGCTGTTTCTGAAAGAAATGACTGACGTTAGCCTTAGGACCATGGGTAGCCACTTATTAATTTATGGATGCAATAAGGGACTTTAGTCTAAGACAAATGTTAGCTAATACGAGAGACTATTGACTGACGTTAGCCTTAGGACCATACGTAGACACTTACTAAATATGGTTGCTATGAGGAAGCTTAGGCTAAGATAAATGTTAACTAATACGAGAGACTATTTTGTGAAAGAAAATTGGCAGTTACCTTATATCGCTTAAATCGAGAATAAAGCACAAGGCTTAACGGAATTAGAGTGGTCGTCAATTACCGAATGGGTACGTGAAGAAATAAAACGGTAGAAAAATAGAGCCATAATTTTAGTGGTCTCATTCTGTATCTTGCTTACAACAGCCGCAAGACTTCAAAGAAATACAATAAAGTGGTTTTGAAGTTTTAGGCCAAGACAGTTAAGATATGCTATAATTATACTCCAACACCAACAGCTATTAACTATTTTAACAACATTTCTTTAATCAACACTATTGACCTTGTGAAGAACAATTAACTATTTTATAGTTTTTCAGCGCAAACCTTTATCCTTGTTAAAGATTTGTGCGAATCCAAAAATGTACACCCGATAATGTTTTAAGATTTTATTTTTACACAATAATTATTTACTAATTCAATTCTAAACGAACACAAACAAACACTTCAAGATTTTCAACTTATTTTTAGTACAAGTAATTATTTTTATGTAGAGGATTTTGATTTATTTTTATTTTATTTTGAAACACGATTTGAAGTTAAGAAATTAGTATATAATTCTATAATTACTAAACTACTATTTGTTCTTAAATTTAAACTCAAAAATAAGTCTGATATCTAAATGAATTTTTGATGTAAATTTGGATATTTTTAAAATTCTTATTAAAATGTAATTTTTCTTTTAAAACCTTTGGAAGGAAACTGAACGGTTTCGTTTCATTGTTATTTTAATTTTGCATATTTTTTTTTTTGCTTTTAAGATAATTTGACTTTTGTGTTTTTCATTATAATAATGCATTAATGAATATTTAAAGATTCTTCTTTTTACTGATTTTTTAAGCACAAGGTCTTTGTATAAAAAAATATTTTTTATAAATTTCATTGTTATTTTCAACATTTTGCCATACCGTTGTTGGTTAATGGTAAATTTGAGAAATAGAAAACGAAAAGATTTAAAAACTCTTTTTAAATAACAAATTAATGAAAAAATTTTGTGATATAAACTCAATATAAAAAAAAAAATATATATTTGCAGAAACGAATAACCAAAACAAAAATGCATAATAAAATTCGTCATCTACTAATATTTATAATTAATACTTTTTTGTAAAATTTTATCACAATAATGTATGTATGTTAACCTTTAACACGTCTAAAATATTGCAACAAAATACACAAACAACAGTTCTATGAAATGTCGACAAATCAACGGTTACAACGGTTCCCAAAAAAAGACAGTCGCGTAACACACCTGTGAAATATCAACAGAACAACAGCTGCAACGGTTCCCACAGCGTGTTCAGCATGTTTGGTAGATAATTTTATGTTAGATATTAAGAAAAGAACAAATGTAAGTTCAGTTTCTTAAGTTTCTTCCCCATGTAATAAAGTGTGATTTTTCTCCTCTTCATTTATTAAAGAATTAAAATAAAATAAAAACTTTTTTTTATAAATTTTTCAATAACAAAAGTTTAACTTGTATGTTTTGAAAATCGAAATTTATTTTCAGTCTTCAAATTCAACAGTACAATTTATCAGACTCAGCGAAATAAATGCAAGATTCTGAGGCAAGATTTTAATTGAAAACCAATCTTCATCTGTAAGCCTTTTCTTTACTTACTGACCACTACTGATACACCTACGAGTGAAATGACTCACACGTCTACCTTCGCTGATGATACGGTATTTTTGAGTGTCCATAAAGAATAGTCGGTAGCGTCACAAAGACTGCTGGACCAAGTTTAAGAGCTGGAAAGTTTTCTACAAAAGTGGCAAATAAACGTTAATGCTTCTAAGTGCGTCTATATTACTTTAACTCTGAGAAGGGAAAACTGCCCACCCATCCTGATTAATGGCGTAAGAGTGGCGGAAAATAACAATGTAAGATATCTTGGCATACACTTGAATCGTCGCCTTACGTGTTCTTACCATATAGCAGATAAAATCCTCCATCTGAGACTCAGATCTGCACAACTTCATTGGCTTATTGGCACTAAGTCACCTCTCGACTTAGGCCTTAAGGTACTTTTACACAAGGCAGTTGTTGTTGGCAAATACGGCGATCCGGTAACTTCCACTTGGATCTTTAATACAAAAGAGGTTGGTTCACTTCAATCTTCTCTCTCATCCAATTTATTCCTCTTTTATTATTAAAATACTTTTGGTATGGAAATCACCGGGAAATGGTAATTCAAAATATATAAAAAAAATACTTATCAATCGATCACCCGACACTGCGCTAAGCTCCAAGTCCATCCACCAAAAGCACAAAGAAAAAGAACGTGGTCCAAACCACAGCCAAAGATGGCCGATGCAAACAAAAAAAAAATTGATGTCATTTGACATTCAATTCACATAGTTGTAAAATAATGTACTTTATGGTGGATATGTAGTAGCCAAGAACATAACACAGTGCCGGGTAAAATTAGTTGAAAACACATATTCTTTCTTTTTTTTTTTTTTTTTACAATAGATCACTTAATACTATAGTGAATTTTTTGAAGTACCGACAACAGCAGTACTAAAACCTATTTGGATGTAAGGAGTACAGCATCATCATCGAACGTAGAGAAGCTCCAAAGAAAGCAGTCTAAACTTCTTAGAATATTAACAGGTGCACCGTAGTATATCAGTAACAACAAAATCCATAGCGATCTCAACATACCTTTCATTGGGAAGCAAATTACGAAGGTAACTACCAACTATGTAAGAAAGCTTGGACTCCACCCTAATCGTCTTGCTAGAGACTCACTTTTATTTGAGAGCCACAGACGTCTAAAGAGACTGCAAACCACAGACCTGTTGAGATAGATGTATAACGAGCAATTTTTAGTTGTCGAACGCAGTGGCCGTAGCAACTTTTTTTTAGGTTAAGCTTTGTGGAATTATTGTTAATTCCTTTGGGAAAGATCCAATAAATAAATTAATGAAAATAAAATCTGTAAGCTTTAGCATTTCATTAACTTCTTAGCAAGTAAATATAGCAACTAATAATTTTGAACCGTTGGAAAGTCACGCTGAAAGTAACATATTCGTTTCAATTGACAAAGGGAATACCATCGTAAAGAAATTAAAGAACAAAAAATCAAGACAATTAATAAATATTTAAAAGCTTTGCTTGAGATAAATTACTGAGATTATCAGCTCATGTCAGCGCATAAGCTATTGTCCTAAAATATGAAAATAGTGCAAAGTTATTGTGCAGTTATTGTGTAAGAAAAGATAGCAAACCTGCTGCTTGTCGCCGATCTTATACACTAATTATACTTCCATCATTTTTAGGTAAAAGGCTGAAGATAATAATGAAAGAATAGCTTTCCTCAAATTAAATAGGTGTTATATATCCACATATTTGCTGTTGATACTCCTGATATACACTAGCTGATGTTATACTCTCGAACCTTCAAAATCCGTTAACAAAATGAAATATTATAGTCAATAGACAAAAGACTCAAACACTTCTCGAGACGCTGCAAACCGTGCGACCTACCTCAACAACCCCTTTATGAAACAGCGTCTTAATAGCATGGGCTAACAAAGTTAAATACTTAGCAGGTTTATTAGATCCGTAATCCAAAATTTAAGGATTATATCCTTTACTTAATAGACAAAATTAGTAAGATAATTTGAATATGAGTCTCATAAGACTCTCATATTGAAATCAATATTTCAAACTATCTTGCTTTATGCTGCCCCATTGTAGTCGTCTGCCGCACAGTGTCATAAATGAATACAGATAGCTCAAAATAAGCTATTAAGTTTTGGCCTTACTCTACTGCAGGTATTAACTTTTTGGCTCACGTCGAAATTGTCAACACACGCATCCACAGGCTTACTACGCATTTTGAAAACAGATATCGTAAGTTTAACCGTATCAATGGGTTGATGTCATCGTAATTTTATGCCATTAACTTATCTTCTTTTAATTAAACCAACAAAATGTTCAGAAAGGCTTTCTTTACTTCAATGTCAATAATTATAAAATAAAAGGAAATAATTCCTAAGCTCTTTACACATTGTTAAAACAATTTAAATCAATACAGTACAACACTTGATTTGGGGACTCAACTCTGAAAATTGTGTGAAGTTAGATAAAGTATCCTTAAGAATAAGAAGTTCTGCATCATCCATTTTGACGAATTTTTTGCGCAAGTTATTCTTATACAGAAAGTACATATGAAATTGTTATTTGTTTTCTATGCATGGAAAGAGAATTTTAAACATTTCCTGCTTTAAGTTTATTTTAAATCTGCATTATCACCCGATTCTTCTGTTATGAGTTTGCATCATCACCCGAATTATATATTGTTACCAATACGTCTTGCTTAAGTTTTAAAAGAAAATAATTAATTAATAAAGTACTAACCGCATAGTTTGCTAAGAAAACTTATGCACGCAAGCTAACAACAATTTTCTAGTTACAAACTGCGTAGAAATTTTATACACGCAAAACAACAACAATTGGATAAGCTGTTTATTAGCTGCGTAGTGTTCTTAGAAAACTTATCCACACAAGACAACAACTATCTTAAAATAAATTCCTGGAAAAAACTTTATAAGCATAAAAACAAAAACAAAAATACACACAGACCAACAGGCACCTATATATTTAATGAATAGCATAACAACACCAAAATGTGATACAAAGAGAGTAGAAAATTATAAATTTTTCTAGACATCTAGTGGACCAATATAAAAGACAGCATTTGAGTGAATAGTCAGTTAGTTAAAACATAAACCTCGTCAAGTAAATTGTTCTGTAGTGCCAACGTACAAATTTTACTTTAAAGTATATAAACTTGTAATTAATTTGAAAATTCTTGAATCTGTTGTTATTTATTTTGCATCTTTATTGCAGTTCAGTTCGTTCAAAATGTTTATAAAAGATAAGCGCAATTTTATTTCGTGCTTGATTCTTTTAAATAAATATTTCATGATATTCTCATAAAATATTTATTACAAAAATTTTTATTAAAAATAAACATTTTATAATATTCTCATAACACATTTATCCAAATAAAAATAAATGTGAAATGTATTGTAATGGGGGAGAGCATATCCATATTGCAATTTCACTATTGCATTTTACCCCAATATTGTATAGAAAAACCCTAAGAGTCTTATATCCAAAGCCAAACTGATTTTATGAGAATTTTTTCATAAAATCAACATAGCATAGACAGCAAGACTCAAAGACACTTCCATACAAACACTACAAAACATTTCAAAAACAACAAAGAACATTGTTTATTTTCAATCATTTCTACATAATGGTTGCCATTGGAAACCATTGCAATATGGATATGCTCTCCCCCATTACAATACGTTTCAAATTTATTTTTTATTTGGATAAATGTTTTATGAGAATATCATAAAATGTTTATTTTTAATAAAAATTTTTGTAATAAATATTTTATGAGAATATCATGAAATATTTATTTAAAGGAATAAAGCACGAAATAAAATTGCGCTTATATTGAAAAAGATTCCGAATAATTATAAATTACTTATTTGTTTATAAAAGATGTAAACGTAAGAGTGTAATATTTAAGAGAATGTCTGTGACATCTTTATTTTCGGTACTTTTACCTTCAAACTGCATAATTTTAGAACTTCACCAACAAATCTCCGCATGCAGTGCTTCTGAATTTTTCTTAAAAACGTAAATCGCCGGCGATTTAATCCATTTCTATAATTTTTAAAAAACCTAAGATATTATGGGAATAAGTGAACGTATTTGTAATCAGTTTGGCGTTCTCGGTATTATGTTGCACGGACATTTTGCTCTGAGAGTTGTATGCACTTCTAAAATGATGTCAAAACTTCTAACAGTTTTTGTGGTTGTTCCATCTTAGGTTTAATGTAATCCATTTCGATCTGTGTTACCTGCTGTTGTGCAATATTTCCAATATCGGATGTATGTCCAATCTGCATCATACACATTGGTGAGACTGGCGAAAATAGTTTCGATTTAGGCAGGGACATATATAGTATCCACACTCGAAGGTTTAGGTAGATCGGTAACAGTAGCGCGTTGTAATGTATAATTTGTTTTCTATTTTTTTTTTCTGTTTAATCCATAACCGGAATTTTACATGCGTAGCAGCTGGTGTTATCATGTCCAGTTAGGTTCTGCACCCAAATTACTGGCTTCATGAAAGAAAACTGTACACCTTTTCTATTAATACACATTAAGATTGTTATAACAAACTTTTGCACACTATGTTCGGCGTAAATCTGTTTCATTAAAATTATGATAATACGCAGTTTTAAATTTCTCTGTAAACAAGCTTTTTGATGCCGTTTGCCACTTGTTATTTTCTATATTGAAATATTGAATGTTCTTCTGGGTTTAAAATATAATTCACTCTAAGCAAAAGAATTGTTTATTTGACTTAAACATGTTCAGCAGAAGTTCTTATTTTTGTATAATTTATATTTGAAATGTTATTATTTGTTATGTTATTATTTTGAATATATTTGACAAAAGTTTATCATTTATTTGTTATTTAAAAATTTTTTAACACATTTTCATTTTCTATTCCTGAAGATGTGCCAAAATATCGAAAATAAAAATGATATTTATACAAATTGTTGTGTATAAAGAGACCTTGTGCTTAAAAAATTAATTATAAAATAATAAAAAAAGATCAATAAATTATAATTTATATTTCTTTTTTATATTATTTCTAGTTTTATTTTGGAAATTTCCTTGAAATAATACTGGTTAAAAATCTTTATCAATGATTCTAGGTTTAGTTCTTCATTGAATTTCAGTCCATGTCTTATTATCTGTTAATTTTTATTTTGTTACTTGTTAGCTTACTTGTTAATGTGAAAATTTAAATTTGTTTTAAACTAAATATGTAAGTATGTACTCGTATGTATGATCATGGGTATGTATGTGTATCAATTATTTTTATTGCAAGTTTCAATGCTAGCAAAAAGCCAACTTATTATTCTTATTGTGGAACCATAATTTAACATAATTTTGTTAACAATTATAGTAAAATCTTGATTCAATATTTTTGCATTCAATATCCTTAGACAAATAAAAATTGTTTATTACGAAATAATAACTAATTTGTTATTTTCTCTTTCACTAATTAACATTGTATTAATTGCTGATTTTTCACTGTTATTCATTCATTATTGTTATCGGCCAAGAGATCGTCCAAAGCACCATTAAGACGCCCTTTACTGAGAGCCTCAACTAGCATGTGTAAACGTTCTTCTCGTTCCGTATGGCGTCTTTCTAAAGATGAAACCTAGGCGAAAAAAACACACACACAAAAATTTATCTGTTCGGCAGCTTTTGAGAGTGAAGATGTAAATAATGCTATTCCAAAATTCATGCCAGATTTATGTTAACCACTATTTCTATACGTTAAAGTTTCGCCAGCAAAAAAAAAACAAAAACAAAAACATAGATAAACAGCAATGAGAAAAAAAATATAGGGTGTTTTTCATAAAGGTATATAACTTAGAAATGGAATGAAACAGAAATGAATTTATTAAATTGACATAAAATTTACTTTTTTCGAAAGATAATCTGCTGGCATTATAATAACTTCTGATTTATAACCGTCTCGGCTGGCTCGGATGTAATTTAATTTGGAGGTCCAATCTTCGATGACATTTTCCAACATTTGTATATCGTCTACAAAGAGACAAATGTTGTTCTCCAAGTGGTTAATCGTTTCGGGCTTATCGGCGTAGACTAGCGGTTTCACATATCCTCACAGATATCCCCCTAGGGAGCACATTGATATGTCTTGATGGAATCTCACCATCATGAGATGTGTCACCGGAAATAAAAGGGAGTCCGTTACCCTAAAGGATAACTGGATAACTCCATGTTATTTCCACGTGAGGGAATTAGTAAGCCCCAGAGTTCAGCTTTTTGGCATTTTAGTTATTCTCTGACTGATTATTGAGGTTGATCCTTCGGGAGCATCGTTGTGGTTGTGGTTTCGCAGGATCATTCACTTTTAACGTTAACACAGGGTGAATGATCCAGGTCCAGTGAGCATGCTTGTCATGTGTTCTGGACAAGGAGTTGGATACTCTCCGACTCTTAAGCCAAGAGTGGGGGTGGCGGTCTGCTCCAGGCTCTCGAAGTTGCGACTAGAACTGACTACGTATATCCTATACGTTTACATATCATCCAAAGTGGTTTGATCCACCATCGGGTTATGGCTTACACAGCTAGGTACTGACGTAAATCTTATCACGCATCTCTACAGATAATAGTCTAGAGGCTCTATATTCCCTGTAACATTCAGACAAGCGTTGTTCTTAAAGAAGCCTGGACCAATGATTCCTCTAGCCTATGCATAAAGCACACCAAACAGTTTTCTGGATGTAAGGGTATCTAAACATACCCTTTGAGGATTATTATCAGTCTAAATACGGCAATTTTGTTTGCTGACTTTAGCCATTAAAATAAGAGAGTTTCCTCTAAAGCTAAAAAAACTTTGCATATGAAAATTGGGATCAACGGTGATCCTGTTTTAGGCCTATTCACCGAATCTATGCCGTGTAGCTTCAATTCTTGCACGACTTGGATTTTGTAAGCACAAAAACAGAGATTTTTCCATAAGATCTTCCATAAAGTTGATGGACACATATCCAAAATCCTGTGCACGCTGTCGGATAGACTTATTTGGGTATTTCTCTATGTTATGCTCTACAGCAGCAATGACTTCTTCTATACGTACTGCACGACATCTCTGTGGATACGTATTATCATTGAGAGTAAACGTGGTGCGAAATTATTCCATAGTTAATAATATTAATTGTCCTAAGGGATATAGTGCAGCAGAACGATATTTTCAAAATAATTCAATTTGGAGGCATTTTTCCAGAGCCGTCAATTAAAAAACTGTTGCTAACTTGAAAAGATGTTGGCAACTTCAAAAGTATTGCCAGCATAAAGCTCTCTATAAAAACAGCCGATATAAAACAGAATACAGAATGTACAAAGAATTTCAAGACATAATATTTTACTGACACAATGCTCCTACAACTTCATTTGAGTACGGCACACTCTTGACTCTCAAAGACTCCAGCTCCAATAGCAGTGATT
Organism: Trichopoda pennipes; assembly: GCA_030448955.1. Taxonomy (NCBI): domain Eukaryota; kingdom Metazoa; phylum Arthropoda; class Insecta; order Diptera; family Tachinidae; genus Trichopoda; species Trichopoda pennipes. The sequence goes on from JASKUP010000023.1 coordinate 10,489,450, forward strand.
GCCGAATTTATGTAATTGAAATTTTATTTTTCTCATAGCTCGTATAGCAACTCTGCATAAGTTTTAAATGTCTGCATATTATATGTTCAAATAACGTTTGTTGAAGGGAACACCCTTTAAAAATTAATATTATATTTTTTATACATGTGGCCGTTTGAATTTCTTATGTCTTTCTAATACCGCTTAAAAGCGTTTTCCATAGTTTTGGTTACTGTGTGTAAATTGTCCGCATCTTACTTTCCAAAAGATAAAGATGTTTATGTAAATATTACGTTTTTATGGGCAAACTCTTTAACTTAATAGTTTTTTATTGCTATATATTAGGCTATTACTATTATTAGGCTATTACTATTATTAGGCTATTAATGGTCCGCGATAATTTGAGGGTCTGCCAAATACGCTTTGAAAGGCATTAAAGAAATAAGTGTGCAATATGAGCGCACCCTTTAAAATTTAACCTTGTTGTTATGATGTTTTCAAAAACAGAAATTTTAACTAATAGTTTAACAAATTAAAAATAAAATAACTGATCAAGTACTGAAATCGGTTAAATGCAATAAAGAATGACTTATTTTTAAAAATTCACATGCTCGTACAAAATATACGAGATAAACACAATAGTGAAGTACTTAGTTTAAATATTGAAAATAACGATATTGGGAGCGCATTAGGCAGTGAAATTGGGTGATTTTTTTTCAGAATTGTTTTTGTTATTGTTAAAAAGTAATGCAATCTAGCGATTTTATTTGTATTTTTTTTTTATTTATATTCAATAAAACATTGGTGTTCTTATTTAGAACAAACCTTTTAGTATTAGAGCTTCGTGAATTGATTAAGATTGATGTGTTACGCTCTTTATGATTTTTAGCATTCTTCTCGAAGGATATGCGTGATAAGATTTACATCTGCACCTGGCTGTAAGCCCTAATAAGATGGTGGTCAAACCACTAGGAAAGAAAAGCATAGTCATTCTCGCCCTAGGAAGCCGAAGACAAATTCTAGTTGCAATTTCAGCGGTTCCGAAGCAGGGTAGCAAACCACTACTCCTTGCTGAAGAGTTGGAGACTATCTAACTCCTGGTCCAGAACACATAACTAGTATGCTCACTTGATCTGGATCATTCACCCGTTGTTCTCAGTAAAGGTGAGATGATCCTGGTCCCGTAATCAACTTCATGAGGAGCCGTGAAACACACAGCCACCACGATACTCCCGAAGGCCCAACCTCAATAATCAGTTAGAGAAACAGCTAAAAGGTTAAAGAGACAATTAGCGGAACTCTGGGGCTTAGTCATTCCCGTGGAAATAACGTGGAGCTTCCAACTGACTCCCTGCTGCCTTCAGGAGACTAGGCTCCCTTATACTCCCGACACAAGTCCAGATGGTTAAGTAATTCATAGACTCATAAATGTGCCCCCGGGAGGGAATTCACGAAGGATATAATCATCATAGGTATTTTGATCTGCTAGACGCGTTTTTAACTATTTTAAATTGCTTTAAACTTTTTCTGCCTGTAGCCGGTTGTTAAAAATCTCAAAACAAAAAAATGTTTAAATAGATTAAAAATGAAAACTATTTATATAGTAATAAAATAAATATTAACATTTTTTATAGTAAATTCACACAAACTAAAAACATAAAAAATTAAATGGTTTTTTTTGTTACATAATTTAGAAGATAATTAAAATTTAATCTTCATATCGAGACGTGTTTAAAACCATTAACCCTTTATACAACATCTATTAATTATGTTTAACACATACGATTCGTGCCATTTATTCATTTTTTATTCATTTATACGTTAAATTGTTATAGCTGCTTTTTCTTTGAAAGACAAAAAGTGTAAATAAATCATTAAAAACAAAATACAAAAAGGAACAAAAATGTATCATTAATTAAACGATGGTTGACAATGATTGAAATAATAACGAAGAAAATAATCATAATGATGATGATGATTATGCAATGCACAATCATAAAACTTGTTACAATTATTGCATAAATGAAGACAGCCAACCAACCAGTAAGTCAGTCAATCAGTCAGTTAAATAAAAATTAAAATGCTATAAAAAGGAATGTACAAAATTATAAAACGTAATTGAAATATTTTATTTTGTAAAATAGTACGAGTGTGGCAGAAGCTCGCATAATGTATGCTAGTGGCATAACAATCGATATAAAAATAAAACAAAGTCTGCTCCACAACTAATAGACTCGATTTTGGCATAAATTTTATTTATTTTATTTATGTGCGCTGATTGATACATACCTTGGCTTTTAAAGCGTAATAGTCAACGGGCACTTTACGACGTTTTTGCAAAGCAAACTGTTCATCACGTTCGTTAAGACGTTGTTGTAAAATGCGAACGGTTTCGTGACAGGTAGCGAGTTCACGTTCATGGGCAGTCTGTAGTGTTTTTAACTGTTTTTAAAAGAGAAATTGAAAAAAATTCTTCAAAATAATAATTTATTTAAAAGAATTTAAGAGAATTTAAGAGTTGTGATATTTTAATGAAACGATTCAATTAATGTTCAATTCAGTGGAAAATGAGTAGTAAAATAGTTTTGTAAGATTTTCTTAACACTTGATGTAGCAAATTTATTTATAAGCTAATCGGTCTTTATAGCTATAGAAGCGGCCTTAGACACTAAAAGAACTGAAGTAGTATTTTTTGTTTGTCTTATCGCAAGGAATCTTTTCACCAATAATATCATCATATTTTTAAAAACGAGAAGGACAACAATCTATAAAATGATTATACAGCAGGGGTGTTTTCATCTCTTCTTTGGAATTTCGCCATTAAAGCACTGCCAGTGGAACTTGATTTGATGATAGTCAGAACAGAGGCATATTGGAATAAAGTTGCAGGGACACTATATGTAAAATAGCTGGACACTATTTCGTAACATCTGCTTATGTCGCCAGTAAAATTAGTAGTTGTGAAGTACAAAAGAGTTTTATCGCCTAAATTTTTAGAAGCCGGATATTGATTTTTTAACTAGAAGAGACATGATGTTTAGCTTCTTAGTTGCCACTTTGTTGTCATGAATAAAAATTTGACATTAACCTTAAGTATGGGGTAATTGGTTTATTAGCACGAAAATAAAGCTCATACTTATGTACGGAGCATAAGTTAAGTTGAGTTACATTTAGAAGAATAATTGACAAAATATTGTACTTTAACTTCGATGTGTAACTTAAACTACGCCATTAAAGTTTTTTTTTTTTTGTTTTTTTTTTTTTTAAAGAGAAGTAGCACTTCAGGCAATAATGCCTATTTAGTCAAGTACCGTGCTACATTCTTTAGGAAAGGGATAGAGAAGAAATGAAACAGGTGGTGAAAGTAGAAGGATAGTCGGAAATTAACTGCCGTATAAAGACAGCACAGCGACCAGTGACTATGCCTTCATCGCTGAGCAGCCCCACCGACAGTCAATTTTTATTTTTGTAGTGATAAAAAACCAATGTCTTCGTTGGGAATCGAACCCACAACCCCCATACTGACAAGCTAGTACACTACCTACTAGCCTACAGGGGCACCTAAGTTATAGTACCTTACAATATTTAAATAGCTCTTGGGCGATTTAATAGCGAAACAATCACCACTAAAGAGGAGTATTACCTATCTGTGCCATCAGAATAACATGTTCACCATTAATACAGCCTGGTCAGGGTTAGATACACAATTTAAGAGGGAAGCGTGTTTATGCCTAAAATTTAAACCAGGATAAACTTGACATTTTAGTCATAACAAGCGCAGGCAGACTGAAGTACCATAGGATATACGGTGAAGCTTTTCAGACAGCACAATTTTAAATAATTTCCAAATTGATTTGTGAATGCTGGGCATTTATATATGTAGCTCAGCTGCTGTTTTGCTTATTGAATTTTTAAAGAATTTTTAGCAAATATAGCTGAGGACCGCGGAAAAGCGATCGTAAAATTCTATGGACTCATCATGGCTGTAAGTGTCATGTGTAGATTTACTGGCAACCTGATGCGTACGTGATGGCAGAAATTGCCCAAATGAGAAGAAGATGTAAATAGTGGAGTATATCTTTTGCCACTGTCCGCCCCTTCACTTAATAGCGCTTGTTTTCTCAGTCTGCAAAAATATGTAGAGAAGGAAATATTGGAGCATCCTATCTGCAACTGTTCGGCCCCGTCCACTGAATGGCGATTTTTTCTGTGTGTGTTTGCAAAATTGTGCAGATCTCTCTTCGAGCGATTTTTAATTTTGTATTTAAATATACAACATTACGTTTGGCTCCCCCGGGGGCACATTTTTCGGTCTTTATAGAATACTTGACTATCTAGACCTGTGCTGCTGGGGGTATAAGGGAGCCCAGTCCCCTGAAGGCAGCAGGGTTCGACTGAAAGCTCCACGTTATTTCCATGGGAATCAGTAAGCCCCAGAGTTTCCGCTAACTGTCTCTTTAGATTTGTAGCTGTTTCTTTGACTGATTATTGAGGTTGGCCCTTCGTGGTGGTTGTGGTTTTGCGGCCCTAAGCATGAATTGATTTTGTGGGCCAGGATCATTTCGCCTTTGATAACACCAACGGGTGTATGTTCCGGATCCAGTGAGCATGCTAGTCATGTGTTCTGGACCAGGAGGTGGATAGTCTCCAGCTCTTCAGCAAGGAGTAGTGGTTTACAACCTTGCTTTGGAACCGCTGAAATTGCAACTAGGAAAGACCTGTTGCTAGAATTAGTCCTCGGCTTCCTAGGGCGTAAATGACGTTGCTTTTCATTCCCAGTGGTTTGACCACGCCAGGTGCAGATGTAAATCTTATCACGAAATTACGTTTGGCTAGGGCGTGGATGACGCTACATATCACCCAAGTGGTTTGATCCACCATCAGGCTATGGCTTACACAGCTAGGTATTGATGTAAAATCTTATCCCACATTACGTTTGGCTTTAACTAAGAAGAAAACTCATTTTAGTGTTTCCAGGATTACCAGAAAAAAAACGTCTATGCAATTGATTTTTTTATGTAGACGGACTGCTGGAGACAATTGCTAACGCATCTATTTTCAAACCAAAACAAACTTTATTAGAAGATATATCGCAAGCAATACTTACATCTTGTAGGCGCTTCTCATGCAATGATTTATAATCAGCTTCCAAAAGTTTGTATTTATTTTGGGCTTCTTTTAAAGCCTGCGATTCTGTGTTAGCTGGCATATGTTCAACATTATTTTTTAATGAGTTGCTTGAAGCGGCAGTGCTGTGACTTCTTTCATATTTGAATGCTTGAGAAAAGGAAAGAGAACAAAAATTTTAAATATGAAATTTATGGTCAAATTTGGAAAGAGGTGTAAAAAACAAACATTTTAAAAAGGTAACTGATAAAAAATTAATTAATCATTTTATATATAGAGTGTTTTAATAGAGGTATAGTTTTAGTTGGCAATACTTTTTCAACTGCCAGCTATTTTGTTAGCTATCAAGTGATTTATGCTTGGTTGGGCATTACAACATGAAACATGATAATTTTTTGCAAATTGGGCCTAAAACAAGTTTGCCGTTCATCCCGACTTTCATGTAAATTTGATTAAGCAATGCAACGTTTGTTTGAATGGATATGTCAATGTCCATATTTTTTTAAAAACGATCAGAACTTTACAGTCAATTATGATGATCGCTATAGAGCCATGTTTACTGACCTTTTCGTTTATCAATTGAACAACGATGATGTGTAGGAGCTGTGGTGACGGTGAAACATATCACACAGTTCGTGCCATAATTTATTTATTTAAGGGAACATTTTGCGATCATATAGTTTCACCTTACCGAGCTGTGAATTTACCTTCAAGATCGTGTGATTTAACGCCGCTTGACTATTTTCTGTAGAGATATATGAAGTCGCTAGTATACGCCGATAAGTCCGAAGCGTTTGACCACTTGAAGCACAATATTCGCCGCGTTATCGCTGATATTAGGCCATAAATGTGGGACAAGGTTATTAAAAATTGGACTATCAGATTAAACTACGTCCAAGCAAGCCGGTGGCTGGCGGTCATATGCTAGAGGACATTTTAAAATTATAATATCAAAAGACTATTTTTCGAATAAAATAAATTTATTGCCAATTAAGAAAATTCATCTTTATTAAATCCACTTTCAAAGTTTTTTACCTCTCTAAAAAAAACACCTTTTAGAAGTTAAATATTAAACATGTGATGACTTTTAGGACCCCCTTTCGAGATTTTTAATAGATTTTCTGTATTCTTTTAATAAAAATAAGCGTTAAAATTGAACAGAAAAATTTTAATAATTAATTTTTACAATTTAATTTATTAGTTTTTTTGGTCTTTTTAAATATATTAAAAAAAAAAAAACAAATTAATATTTCAATTTTTTTGTTTAAACAAACAAAATCAATCTTTCAATAATTATTTATTTTAAGTAATTAACAATTTGTTTGCATTAAAATTTATGTAAAACTTTCGCTTTTAAAAGAAAGAAGAAATGGCCACAAAGAAAACTATTTCGGCCACAATTTTGTAACATGTTTTCAAAGATAAATAATAATGACATAACTCTTTTATGAAAATTTTTGTATGTTAATGATGCAGTTTAATTGCTACAGCTGCTGGCAGGTTTTTAATTTGTTTATATACTTAAATATGAAATAAAAACATCATAATAAGATCTTTGTTTATATATTACGAACTTAGTATAGTGCCCGAAGTACTTGTAAGAGAATTATAAAGGGGAAGTATTCTCTTTGTATTCTTTTATTTCAATTGACTTATGCCCGCAGAAGTTTGTCATTTCTGTAGAGATTTTGAAATCTTTTATTTTTAATTGAAAGCTTATGCTTACAGATTGGTGTCATTTTTAAGTTCCGTTTAAAATTTTTAAACTTTTTGAAATTAAAGGGTGTCCCATTAGAAAAAGGCACATGAGTTTTACCTGTCTATGGAACCGTAACGGTCATCCCTATAAATTTGTATCATCGGTATCAATGTAATAAAAAATGTAATAAAAAATAAACTTAAATATTAAAGGGTGACTAATAGTTTGACTTGCATGGTCCTAACTATTTCATCACACTTTAAAAATACATAGACTGGGTACCTCTACTTCGGTTATAAGATAGTATAAATATTTAAAGATAAAAACTAAAGGATGATCCTATTATATATATATGCCACTACCTCTCAAATCGTTATAAGCAGACAGTTGAAATACACAAAACACAAAACGTATATTGTTAAGTCACGCATAGCAAGAAGCATTAAACTTCGAATTGAAACTTAAAGGGTGTCCCCATAGACGATTTTATTTGTATTTTATAGCCTTATTTTTTATTAAGTCACCCATAGCAAACAGTATTAAATTTGAAATTAAAACTTAAAGGGTGTCCCCATAGGCGATTATGTTTTTGATTTTTATAGTCTTATTTTTTAAAGCGTATTAAGCTGACATTTGAAACTTCCATAAAGTATATTTTCTTATATCCTCAATTAGGAGTATAAAAATTTAAAGAGGGTTTAACTTTTGAATGTTAAAGGAAGTATAAACAATAAAACAAAATTTAAAATTAAAGGCCAACTTTATAGTTTGATTACATGCCTGCACATCACCTTCATTACTTTCGTCAATGTTACCTTAATTGCTTAAATAACAAAAATTTTAAACTTTTTCAGCAAAGTTAAATATCACTGTTAAGATATAAGATAAGAATAAAGAATACAGTTAACCAATTTCCTACTTCTGGCTTAATTTGCATAACAAATGAAAAGTTAGACTTTGCGCTACTAGAAAAACATATCCTAAATGGTGATCCTTTTCTTATTTCTTAACAAGAATGATAATCAAATTTTTACGATTTTTTGTTTTTCTAAATTTGTATTGTGACCTGAACCTATTACTTTAAAGAAAAGGTAGTGCAATAGTTGCCCTGGTAGAAATTAAAGAAGGCAAAACCAAGCTCTATAGGAGCATGAGCCTATCAAATTATTGAAAAGAAGCAGAAAAAGTATATTATCATTGTTATGTAATCACTCTACTTATCGGGAAAAAGCAAAAAGCTATAAAAATCTCTCTTCAAAAATAAAAATTTAAACAAAAATCTATAATTTTAAATTTCGAGTGGATTTGTACGGTAACCAACGCCTGTAAAAGGAAAACACCTTTTATTCTTTCTACTTTTATTATATAATTTAATAAATTTAAGGCCGAATTTAAACTAAAAAAAAAAAAAAAAATAGTTCTGCCATCTTCTATCGCTTCCTTTGCAATACCAGGCAATTGAATTTTTTGAAAATGCTGTTGATTTCAAGTTTGTCTGCTGAATCTTACAAGTAGGTATAATTTAATATGCATAATATGATGCGTTTTAATTTTTAACATTTCGTTATTGTAAAAAAAACGCTTTGAGTTGTAATTTTTCATCTAGAGAGACAATACCATAGAGTATACGTCAGCGAGTGACTGAGACGCGTAACTCAACCAGTTTTTTTTTCTTAACTGATGTTTTAACTTTCTCTGGCTGAAATGAAGACACGTACATATTTAACATAAAACAAATAAACAAGAAAATAAATAAATAAATTTTAAATAATGCAAAAAATAAAATAACAATAATGTAAATACGGAAATTGATAGTTTTGTTATCAAAGTTTGTTGTTTTATTTTTATCGATAGCATTACTATTCCATTAAAATTATTAGAAAAAATTAACAAGTATAAAATATAAAAAAATAGATGTAAATAATATTTCTGGTAATGACGATTAGTTTTATTATAATAAAAAAAAAAATTAAAAAACAATATATAAAATAAAATCAATAATTGGGAAAATCTTTTCAATGATATTTTCATAAATTCATTAGACATTTAAAAAAAAAATCTTAAATTTCTAGTTTTAATAGCTTAACCCCCCAGAAATGAAATGTTTGAATATAATTTCGCTCTGAGCTAGTTAAAAATATGAAGGGAAACCCCAGACTTTAATGGACAACTGAAAGTTAGCTTGTGGCCGGCAAAGATGTATGTACATAGCTCTTTTTGAAACTCTGGCATACTTTTCAAAGTAATTTCGTCTCGATGGCAACAATTTTAAGTCAGTATTGTTGAATATTATTAAAATTAGTATCTTAAGACCAGAAGTATACTTACTGTATATATTCGACATTACAAATTAGTTCAGGGTCTACACGTTATTATTCGTGGCCACTCTTCTTGTCAAAGTTTATGCCAAGGCCCCTTGATAGCATAAAAATTCTTTTATGAAAATCAATTTTATTTGGATAGGTGGATGAAGAATAAAAAAATAATGTAACAAACCAAATAGTACCTTAATAACCGGGAGTCGAATATTATAAATATATATTTCGGAATACGTGTTAATGAGCAGTTGACTTGGCAAGATGAATTTATAAGCAGTACAAACAACAAAACTAGTTGACCAGGAAACAATCTAGAGTTAGTTTTGATTGCAAGCGTCCACAGTGCGATGCTTAAACATATATGATATTAAGAGGTCATAAAAGAAAAAATAAATAATTAACTCTGCATAAAATGCCAGATGAAGATATTCTACCTACATACTTAGGTAGATACGACCTTAATGACGGAATCACCTACCCGAACACTAACTCACCAGTACAGTTTAGAATAATGTCATCATCCTCTTGAGAATGATGTCATCACATAAAAAGCTCCTGCCGTTCATACAGCGCATACAGCCAGCAAAGACGGAAAGGAATGACAACAGGATAAAATAAAAATCTAGCTGTGATTACAGGCAGCCCTTTGATATGTTAAAAATAAAAAATGCTCAAATATATTAAAGTAAAATTGCAAAAAATGCGATAATGCATCTAAAGAAACTTAAAGCACATCCGGAAACGCTTAAAATGATCGCAATTATAGTCGATTTAGAAAAGGGATATTACTTTTCTTGTACCAACTCTAAGAATTAAATAAATACAATTAAGTCATACCGATATCTGGCATATTGCCTATAATATTATGGCAAATATACACGATGCGAGTTTCGACAATTTTTTTAATTTATTTTATATATTTTCTATTTAAAATTTTTGCTTAGGTCCTAAAAAAGCAGGAAAACTGCTCGCTGAAGTGAATCGGACTACAGGTAGACTGTATTGAATAAGAAAAATTATTTATTATTTTTTGAAAGGCATAAAATTTGTTTTTCCCTTTGTATTTTTGGCCCTCACACAAACTAACTAAATAACATAGTATTCTTGTCAAACCTAAATCATGTCATTTTCCAAGTTGTCAGTTTTTAAGGCGCCGCTATAATTCAGAGCTACCATTTATGGTGCCGCTATTGCAACTTTAGCTATGCTGCTACAATAATAAATTGTTTCTTTATGTATTTTTTTAAAGTTTTAATAGGACCATCAAGCACGATTTAAAATTCATTCACACACAATCTAGTTTTATGAGAAATGCATATTAAGTTATTTGTATAATAATCATTAACATTTTCATTTTTATTTTGTTAATTAAAAAGTATAAAAGAAAAGGTAAGGTAAGTAAAAAGTTATGAACAATTTTAAAATGAAAATAATTTGAAATTATCTTTGAAAAATGATTAGGGATTATCAAAATCGGCTATTAAATCAAAATGTTTAAGTCTCCGTATTTTGAATCTGCAGATTAGATTACGTACGAGTTAACCGCAAGGATCATATGCCAGAATTTATCTTTCGAAAAAAGTTAGTTTCAAGATTTTTCTTTGTTTTATTCCATTTCAAAATTCTATACCTTCATAAAAAACACACTTTATAAGGAATTTCGAGAAAATAAGCTACATTTTTGATCAGCTATACAATTATATTTACTTATTTAAAAATGGATTATTAAAAGGCAATTGAATTTCTGTAAATATGTTTATAAAGTTAGGAGGTTAAAGTTTTACTGGGAAAAAATCTAATGAATCCCATTAGATTGGATGATGATAGCTTAAATACGGTTATTTTGTTAACATACAATTAGAAATTATTTTAAGGGTGATTATTGGATTTTTATCCAATACGAAAATAAGCAAAAGGAAATATTTGCTTTCGCTTTGTTTTTATAGTGAGTAAAACAAAAACAAAACAGAACAATTAGTTTTATATTGTTTTTACACTTAATCACAAAATGTGCGTCAAATTAATAAAAAGAGCCAGAAACGTTTTGATAAAAAAAAGCCTTTTACATAATTTTTCTCACAGAATAAACTAGTCCCTAAAAAGGAGAATTTCTTAGCGAACTACATACCCTAATTAAGCAATATTGGTTATATGAATGCCATTTTATAAACGAAAAGCCATTTATTTCGGCCGCACTATTTGTTATTAAATAGAATTTGTTTTGACTTTGCTCTTGTTAATTTATTTCATCTAATACTTTTAAATTTTGGGCAGACTGATTTTCAATTTAAAAAACTTTTTGATTTTTTTCGTACCATTATATTCAATTTTCGGTTATTTGCAGATGACGTGTTAGTTTCTAAATTTGGTGGTTCTATTCTATTCTATTTGTTTTTTTTTAATTAATTTAATTACCTTCTTTTTCTTTTTGGATTTTTCTTATTGTCTTTTTACACTCATCCAGCTCGCGTGTCAAACGCTGTAATGCTTTATTTTTAATAGCTAAATCTACACGCATTCCCCTTATAGTGGCTAAAAGATGAGCATCTTCTTTAGCTGTGATAGCTGCTTGTGCTGCCGATGAAGAAATCGTTGAATCGGACTGTGAAATTGGCAATTTTGAGGCAACTGCAGAAGTTAACGAACTAATTGTTGACATGGGTTTTCGTATACCGCTCTGTTTAGAATTCGGTCGTGAATTATTGGGCGTAGAATTAGCGGTACTACTTGTACTGGAACTTGCCGAATGTTGACTAGAAGATCCAATTGTATTGGTGCTGCTTTCTTTTGTAGCCGACAAAGTTTGCGTGCCAATCGTTTTACGATTGTGCGTAAATCTAGAGGGTTTAGGTTCGGCCGTTATAACTATGGGTAAATGTGCGGGAACTGGTGCTGGCACTGGCACTGGCACTAGGTATGGTTCTTCGGTTTGTGTGCAATTATTATAAAAACGTTCAGCCTTTTGGGAAACAAAATAGTCTAGAGTTCGTACTTGAGATTCAATTTTTTCATTAAGTTTTGCATTGATTTCTTGAAGGCTGCAAATAAATTAAACAGTAAGAAAAATTGTTTTTAAAAAAAAGATTTATTTTATTACCTTAAAACTTGTGTTTCGAGATCAGCAATATGTGTTTCATATTTGGCTTGAACCGAATTAAAGCGTGCTTGCACGTTTGCCAGGATTTTTTGTGCTTTTAAGTCTTGTTCTTTGGCATCAGATTCTAATTGTGCTATGCGCTGTTCCAATAATCTACGACTATTATGATTTTCCTGATCATTACGTAAGCCACTGCCGCTCTTGGAAGCAACTAATAATTTCAAAATATTGAAATAAATTATTAAATTTTACATTTGATTTGACTTATTATTGATTTTATAAAAGGTGACAAATTTAAAATCCAACAGACGTTATATTCTTGTAGAAGGTTACGTCTAAATTTACTCTCTTTGATACTATTCACCTATTACGATACCTTTACATCATCTCTATTTCCAAGATGGGGAGTTTGAAAATGAATAACTAACCCTTGCTCTTTTATTATTATATCTATAGAAATAAAAAGGAGACCGTGCAATATAGAAAAATAATGTTGTCCAATGGGATTTTTTTTGTTGCACGGTGTTACAAAAAAAAAAAAAAAACAAAAAAAATTACAAAAACTCACCTATTAAAGCCGACACTGAATCGGGATGTTTGCGCATTAAAATCCTCTCCATCTCCCTACACTGCCTCTGCAAGTCTTGTATAGTTTTGGCATCTCGTTCCTTTTGCTCCAGGGCACGTTTCTTTTCCGCTCTTGCTTCTTCTAACTCATTTTGTAAAACCTTTTGCAAGTCTAGTGCTTCATTACGATCATGACGAGCCGATTGCAATTCAGCTCTCAAAACATTTGCACATTCATTTAGATGTTGGACATCTAACTTTAAGATTTCCGATTCTTCTTGAAACTGGGTATTTTTCTCACGCAATTTACGATGCAACTGTGAAACTGTATCATGTTGTATACGAAATGATTCCAAACGTTCCTCAGTATCTTTGAGACGTTCTTGCAATTGTTCAATTTCCTGTTTAAGAGCATGTTCACGTGTAATAGAAATCATTGAATTGTGCGTGTCAATGGGTGAGGAGACTGTAGAGACAACATGAATTGGTGATGAATTAACTGATTTGTCACAATAGGTATACGTTCTTGTACCTATGCCAATTGTTTTTACGGGCGGTGAGCTGGGACAGGGTATTGAAGCAGAATGAGTGGGAGTAACTGTGCTGGCAATTGTAATTTGGCTGCTAACACCACTATCTGGTGTAGTCATCGAAGATCGGCGCCTAATATAACTACCGGAAGTACAACGTTCAGGTGGTGCGTTTGATGCCAAACGTAACAACGGGCTTGCCAAAAGATTTGGTGATGAGACAGTTTGTTTTTTTACATTTTGCTGCTCACTCTGCTGCTGTAGTTGTTGCTGTGAATGCGCCATTAATGAAATGTTTGAGGTGCATGTTGTAACATCACAACTGGGCCGTCTTCCAAGTGTAAATTCATTAAATGTTGTTTGTTCATGTTGTGAATTTTGTTTCAAATTCGTACGTGTTGCTGATGAATCTTTTCCTAATGACAATGTAAACATTTTACTTGAACGTTTATATTTTATTTTATTATTGTAGTTACCGCCAGCGTCATTATCATTATCATCGTCATCGTCATCATCATCAAAACCGGCATCATCAACATTATCTTCTTCATCATTATCATGTACAATTAATTCAATTGTCTCCATAGCTTCGGTAATTTCTTCAATCTTGAAAAAAAAAATTAAGTAAAAGATACATTATCAGGTTAGAAGATACGAGACATACCATGAAAAGAGAAATAATGTTGAATATTTAATAATTTGAATGCACTTCATGTCCCACACACAATTCAAAAGAAAGTGTTTTTTGTTTGGTAGAAATTTTTATATCTTTTAAGTCTATTTATTCTATTGTTTGTTTCATTTACGGAGTCTTTAATATTATTTACTGCAACAATATGAATTGCTGAATTTGTAACATTTTTTATGCACAACTGTCGATTTTTTGTCATCTTTAAAGTGTTTGTATGATATATTAGTGTTTTGTTATAGGAACAGCTTCTTGGCTATGCTGTTTGCTATCGGTGCCAGCAGGTATTGTTACTTCTGTCTACATATGTGTAAATACTTTCGCTTGTGATCCTATTTGCTTTTTATATAGGGTAACACTTAGCTCATGTTTGATTTGACAGATAATTAGTTTTATCCTTACGCTGAACGAATATGGTTGTGTATACGCTTGAACAACGCTTCGCTAAGTGGGCCTGCGATCGACTTACAGAAGACGCCGATTTTGCAAAAAAAAAAAATCATCTTTTCAGATGAAGCTCATTGGTCTTGGCGGGTATGTAAACAAGCAAAATTGTCGCATTTGGGGCACAGAAAACCCGCACGCATACATTGAAAAGTCGACGCACCCAAAACGAGTCACTGTTTGGTGCGGATTTTGGTCCAGAGGCATAATTGGGCCATTTTTCAGGAATGGCCGTTACAGTCAATGGCGATCGTTATCGGGCCAGGTTGAATTTTTGTTCACAAAAATTGAAGAGGATGGAATTGACAACATTTGGTTTCAACAGGACGGCGCTACGTGCCACACATCCGAAGCTGTGTAGTTTTGTTTATAAAATTAAAAAAAAAATTATTTGGCGGATCCTATATATGTATTTACTTGAGAACTTGCATTTTTGTGGACTTCTCTTAAAATCAATTTAAACCTGAAAGTCCTTTTATACCTCACTTTTTCTAAGACCAATGTTGAGAAAAAGTTTTAATTTATACTGTTAAGAAAAAAAAAACATAGAAAAATAGAAACATTTGCATGGTATGAAGGTAAATAACCCCGATAAGAAAAAGAGTAAACATTTTGTATAAAGATCTTCATCTTCATGCTCACTGGATCTAGAAACATTCCACCAGGTAGGTGTTATTAAAGGTGAAATGAACCTGGCCACCATATAAAACTGACCTGTCTGTTATGGGGCCCCGAAACCACAACCACCACGATACTCCCAAAGGGAGTACGGATAGTAAATCACAATGCCGCTGTATTATTTTCTTTGGGGTCATTTAAAACATCGGGTTTACATAAACAATCTATAAACAATTGACGCCCTGAAAGATGAAATTCGACACTTTATTGGTGAGATAAGCGAAACTTTTGTAGTGTGTATACACTGTACAAACACAATTCTTACATTTGTACTTTTATTTTTAAGACTCACTGTATAAACACAATTTAGATATTTGTACTTTTATTTTAAGACACACTGTTAATAAATATTTATTTCTTTACGTCAGCATAATTTTATTTGACCATGAACTTGGTATCAAATAATGCAAATTATTTTTATTATTCATGGGAAAATTGATTGAATGTAATTATGCTGAATAGACATAATTTTAGTATATAAGCTGTAAATATTTGTTCCATAAAATTAATTACAATCATAAGGTAAACAGGGAGCCTTTTAATTTAAATCGGCATTTTTATGCTGGCAGTAAAGCGGCAGCAGTGCTTAGACAATACTGAATTCATGAAAATCGGCATTTTTATGCTGGAAGTAAAGCGGCGGCAGTGCTAAGATAATACTGAACCTTACACAACACTATACACCAACACTCAAGGATAACTGATCCTATCGCATATAGGAACACATCCTTCTTTCACGATAATTCGTTCTACATTCACCACACTTTGCTGCAAAATCTGCCTTAAAATTTTTCATTTTTCATTTTGCACTATTGATTTAATTAACTTCCTATGCTCAAATTTACACACCCTATATGTAAAAACGAACTTGACGATTATTTTTAAAAAATTATTCTAGTTAAAAATAGTTAGACAAATAAAAAATAAAATATCTTATCAAATATTATCCTATTCTATGTCATTTTTTTTACATAACATGAGTTCTTATTTAAATTCATTTCGATAGTATGCTCTATTAAAGAAATCGAAAAATAAGTTAAGAACTTTACATTATCTCGTTTCTTCTGCTTTCTGCGCCAATTTAAACAACTTTTGTACAAAACTTATCTAGGAACAGTGATTTGTTTGTTTGTTTATTTTAACACCAGCTTATGAGTTCAAATCCCAACAGAGCTTCCAGCGTTAAGTGAATTGTAAAACAAGTAAATCATGGTACAATAATACTTATGCTTCACTAAACTCTTGAGTAGAACAAACAATTGTGTCGCCCTACACTATTTTACGGAGCTTTTTTGGGTTTTAAGCTCACAAAAATGGTTACCAACATAAAAAGCACTTTAAGGAACAAATAAATCCGACATATGTAAAAATATTGCTTAAAAATGTTTGATGCATTTGAAGATTTAAAAAAAAAGTATTTATCTAATATTTGTTTTACTGTTTAGATTAAACAAAGAAATAGCTATCATTGTATATTATGGGTGTTTTTATTCACGTATAAAACTCTAAATTGGCAGCCCGTTTTTTTATCTGGCGGCCCTCTTGTCAGCTGTTAAGTGATTTATTTTTAGTTTAGTTTCCAACCTAAAAGCAGCGTAGTCAGTGTTTTATGACCAAAGCAAATTATAGCTGTTGTGAATAAATTGCGGTTCTTTTTTATTAATATTTTACAATTTGTGTTAATGTTCTATAAAAACTGTTTTTTGGAAAAATTCAAACGACAACGTAATTTTTGTAACTGTTCTAAAATAATGCTATAATAACAATTTAGTAACAACTATCACTTAATTAATATTATGTAATATATTATAGTAACATAATTAAATGTTTAAAAATGTTATTATTATCGATAACAACAATAGTTTTTATTATGAATAAATAATATGACTTAACTTCAACCATGTTATTTAATTATATTATGGTTACCTCAATGTGGTATTTTTTGTTTATATGTTAACTGTCGGAAATAACGAAAATCCAAAAATTATTTTGGACAGAAAATTTTTCAACAGCGGTTTTATTAAAAGCTATAGCTGATTTTTTGGCAGCAATATTTTGTTTTCTAAACTGTTGTAAATAATTCCAGTGCCTATTGGATCTATGAAAATAATATATAAAAGAACATAGTTGTCCACTGTCGCTCTAATAACTAATTGGTTTAACCAACGACATAGGCAGGCAATTATAAACTTTTAAAAACCAATACCTTGCAAATTACCTGCATTCGAAATTATTAATAAGAAAAATCTCATTCAAATAAAAATAGAAAGTATAACATGTTACTATTAATTGCAGTTTAAAGTATCACAAGAAAAGCTAATTTAGTTTAGCTTAGTATTTTATTTCTTTATATTAGAAAGAAATATACAGATTAAAAAATAAACAAGAAATAATCATTTAACTTTCTATCTAACTAACGGTTAACATTAATAACATAAAGAGTTTGAAGTGAAATTGTCCTTAACACATTTTTAATGTGAAATTTTTGTTTAAACTTTGGGCTTTTTTTTTATATCCAATAAATATATTTTCAGTTTTATTGGCTAAAAATATTATAAAAATGTTAAAATAAATTGCAAAACAATAAGATAATGTTTTGTTAGTTGGATCTTTTTTAATGGTATCCAATAAAATAAACCCATTTCAAATTGCTCGTAGCAACAACAATGCAACCACAAAATACACCTTTATTTATTTTAATAATTCTTTAACAAACTTGTTAACAAAGACAAAATATTACTTGTTTGGTTTGGTAATGATTCGACTAAAGTCGACTTTAAATTACCTTAAAAAATATTAGAGTTTCTAATAAGAAAAAGGATTTTATTATTAAAATTTGTATGAATAAATTAAAGAAACTGGTGCCATGATCTCCATCATAGCCGGAGCTGCCTGAATGGATGCTGAAGTTAATAAAATCGATTTTAGTTTCTAATAAATCGCCAATAGAATGTGACAGTTTCAACGATGAGTACAACTGACTGTGCTGACTTAAATACAAATGATATTTCTGATATGTGCGTATGTTTTTCGAGGGGTTTTGATTTAATTGGTTATGATTTTACGTTATCCTGCGCCAAATATCCTGCGCTTGTAATATTTCTCATTAGTGTAAGTCGCCTGTACATGAGAGATTTATGTTGGGAACTCGCTCATGCGGAATATTTCTTGTTGTCTATATCTAAAAGAGGGATGTTTTTAAGCCCAGAAGATAATTTAATTGCAAAAAATTGCACAAGAAGTTATTTTATAAAAACAAAATTTTAATTATTTCGGGTACATTCCAACCGCACTGCATTTTTGGGTCATACGTCAACAACAATGTTGGCCTATAAAGCAACATGTATTACTCTTTTATCACCAGTCACTTCCCGTAGCACAAAGAGAAATTTTTCGAACGGTGACAAATGGCTCGAGCTTAGACAGCAATATCAGCTTATCACCAAATTAAATTTAGATTCCAATAAAGCAATGGTTGCAGCATTTAGCGACATTCTGCTGTAAAGTCTCACTCGGATCAATTTCAACAATCTTTCTAAGCAAAAATATGGTGAAGATATAAAATCCGAAGATACCTGCCTCCAGTGTGTAAAACTCACCAAAAATTTTACTAATATTATTTTTTTATCTAATGGAGTCTGTAGAGGGTATTGTTGAGTGGTTTCATTCTCACCAGCTCACCGTCGAACTCAATTTTGTAATAAAACATGCACTTAGTTTCCAACTGTTATACAGCTTATTCCTTGTTGACGTGTTGCTGTTGTGTTATTTATCATTCAAAATATATCCACAGTAACACTAATGATTTGATAAATATTATGTGAACCACAAAAATTATAATTTTGCAACGTTGTTAAGGCCCGAATCGATTTACAATAATTTGACAGATTCTATCAATTATATATAAATGTCAAAATATGAGTGTAATATGAAATTTTATTCGTTCGTTAACACTTTTGTAACTTCTGTCGGACTTCAAAATATCAGCCAACAATGTGTTTTCAGACCAACAAAATTTAATATTTTCCGCTTCGCTGACATACGAATATTTACTGGTTGTTCTCTAAGCAGTTGCGTAAATTGCTGCAAATTGATATGTTTTAAAAATTAGGAACAAAAGGATTACCAAATAATATAATTTCCACAAATTTTATAAATTTTGATATACAAGTATACTCGTAAAGAATACACTTTAAAGCTAATCAGTTTTTAACTACAAGGGTTTGACTGAAGAGTTCACATTAACTGAACAAACAAATGCATGAACCAATTGAGTGTAAAACCCATTCGCCTCACATATTTTTAGACCACAAAGACATTTGCAAGTGGTATTTATTACTTGTTTATTATTGGCAAATGGTGTTTTTTATTATACTATTATACACCATAGTCAAGCCTACGGCTGTGCTCACATTTATTTTTTTGCTTCTTGTTGCTTTTGCTTTCCTTCCACAATAAGCGTGCGATTGTCTGCGCTAAATTTACTAATTATCCTCCATAGATAATGTTTTTTAATACAAGTGCGCGGTTTTGTACATTTTGCTTTGTATGGTAATATCAGCACCGTTTAGAAAAATAAATCGGCATAAGACAATAAAATCTAAAACCATAAATAATAAACTAAAAATAGTTTTTATCACCAATATATTCCTGACCATATTGGTACAATTTTTGTTTGTATGTTGGGAGGTAATGCAAATAAAATTTTGTAATCTTAAAGGCAAATTGATTTTTAATTTATTTATTTTAGCGATGTCCCGAAATTTGTCGCTACGGATTTATTTGTAACCCAAACTTTTTCATTGAGAATAAAAACACAAAGCTTAAGGTCAAATTTAAAAATAAATCCAATTTCTTGAAAGTATAGAGGTTAGGTATTTTGGAGGGTAAGCATCTATCATTATAATTCAGTATTCGACGCCAAGTATAAACACACAATCAATCAATTTCAATCGCTATAATAATGCAGAATTTTGTGTCTAAAAATATGAAGTCTGATAACGTTCTTTCATTTCAAAAAAATGGCTGCTGAAAGTTATCGATTGTTAATAAAATTATATGAACAACATGCACCAACTCAAAAAACTTGTGAACGATCGTATGCGTGATTTCGACACAGAAGACAAGGAAAGGCCTGGACAGCCGGAAAATTTGAGGATGAGGAAGTGGAAGCATTGGTTGACAAAAATTGTTGTCAAATGCAAGAAGAACTTGCATTATCATTGGGAGTCACACAACAAGCTATTTTCCTACGTTTAAAAGCATTGGGATTCATTCAAAAGGAAGGAAATTGGGTCCTATATGAACTGAAGCCAAAATACAGAAGTATTATTGCATCATATTGTTACTACTGATGAAAAATGGATACATTCCAATATCCTTAAGCGTAAGATCTCATATGTTAAGCCCAGATAACATCTCGGATAATGCTCTGTATTTGGTGGGATCAGAAGGATGTTTTATATTATGAGCTGTTTAAACCGGGTCAGACGATATCAGGGGACCTGTACCGAAGGCAATTAATTCGTTTGAAGAAAAACCACCACAATATTCGACCGGTCATACTCTTCGCTCGGGCACATGTTGCAATACAGGTCAAAAACTTTTTGGAAAACGGAACAGGGTATCAGAAATTGGCCAGAGCAATTCTTTTGGCGCGGAATTTATATGCTATTAGAACGATGGGAAAAAGTAATGCACAATATTTTAAGTAATGCATTAACTCAATTTGTTATAATAAATGGATTTTTCAAGCAAGTAATTTTTTTGCTTGTGTCCATTTTGCATATGGGGGAAAGCTACAACATATAAATAATATATTATTTTTTAAGCATAAAAATACCTTAATAAAATGAATTAAGCACTTTAACATTCTTAACTTTTTTACTTGTTTTCTGTAAACAAAATAACAGCATAAAAGCACAGAAGCCTAAAATATTGTTAATTAAAGAAAAGAAAAACCCACATATTCGAGAGTATTCGCGATTTTGTGATTCTGAAAAATCTTAAAACTATCGAAAAAAAGTATCAACATACTTTCACTGAAGAAAGATACACGCTAAGAAATAACTATGATCGTACAGAAACTAATATTTTATAAAATCGGATATAATTGATACAATATCTACCATAGATATAAAATTTTTAATAGATCTATTGAAAATATGTTGCCAGATAATTATTTTGCAGAATTGTATTTAGGTCCAGCTTACACTTGGTGGATTTATTACCTATTACCTAAGTCACCTGTCATATTAATTATTGTTCGTTTTTGCTGTTGTCGTAGGTTTTCGTAAAGAAACAAACGCCTAGGTATTACAAAATTAAGGTGAATTTTCTAGAAAACATATCACAACGGCATTATTTAATAATATTATTATTTAATAAGTTTCGTGTTTAAGTAAAAATTTAATTTTTATAAATAAAAATATATATTAAACTTTTTAAAGGTCTTTTTATTATATTTAACAATATATTTTACCACTTTCCCTTGGAAAGCTTCTTCAGGAAATTATGTTTAATAAAAACGAAAAAATAATAATTATTAATTGTTAATAATTTTTTGTTTTTATTAAAAATAATTTCCTGAAGAAGCTTTCTAATGGAAAAGCGAAATATTGAAAAAATATACTATTAAATTTTTTTTTATTTTTTTACTTTTTATTTATCGACCTTTTTTTATCTTAAATAAATATCTGTTATTCTTTTTAACGGTATTTTTTAATTAGTTTAACAATATATATTTTTTCGATATTTCGCTTTCCTATGGAAAGCTTCTTCAGGAAAAATTAATTTTAATAACAATTATTAACAAGAAATAAAAGGTCGAATAAAATTAATAATCATTTAATTTTTATCAAATTTACATATTGTGTTTACAACTCAAATTACCTTTTGAATAATATATGGAACAATGCTGGCAGAATAATGGATTTGACTTCTCACAGTAATTTCACAAAAAATTTCATAATTTAATTAAACTTATCATACTCTTTTCCGCCCCTGTTCCAATAAATTTCCAAAAATATTTTATTATATTAATCATGAGACATTTTTTTTGTTTATCATATTTTTAACAACTGTTGCACTTTGTAATACGAATTTAAAAAAATATGTGTGCGTCCTACTGACTCTAACTTATAAAAATAAAAAAAAATTAATTTAGAGTGTTCTCCATAGAAGACTAGGTTTTTCCCATAAAATACTACAAGTTTGTGTCTTTTAGCTTTTATCAAACTTGACAGTTTTTAAGCCATAAGAACTTTTATGTATGAAATCTTTATTAGTTAGAAATAAACTTTATAACTTAACGTTATACTACCTGGCTTTGAAAGAATATAATTTTGAGGTGGCTCCTGTACGTGTATGTGACTCACTGTGACTCAATTTAACATCTTTTGCAATGAATAAACCTAAATTTTATTTTAGGGCCACATGATTGATGTTTGTAAATATAAAATGTTGTCGCGTTAGTATGGCAATACTAGTAGGTTAAAGCTACAACCGAAAAAAAAATCAATACGCTTAATGTAAAATCAAATTAATTCCTAGATTATCTTTTAAAGAATTAAATTTAAGTTTCAATTCGATGTCAAAAGGTGGGTCTTAACCATCTTTTTTGAAAAGTGGACACAATGGTCACCTAAAAAATCTCATTTGGCATTTCGCTTTAAATTGACGATTGTGATTTTAAATGGCAAAATAGCTGTCTATAAATCGCAGTCACTGCAAAGTAAATCTGGCAACTTCAAACCATATATGTGTACAGAAACAAACTGATGCTGCTTGTTACAACTTAACTTAAAGACCTCAAATAAGTTTTGCCTTTTGCGTATTGTAAAAACGTTCCCATTTATAAAATTCTAAAAAGATCACTTCTAAATATTTTTCCAACAATTATGTTGATTTAATATACAAAACGTTTGAAATTTCACTGCATATCTGTATACGCATGAAATAAAAACCAATAAAAGAATTTTAACTAAATTTTGTTGGGATGTACCTTAGTATAGGGCCCGCCAAATAATTTTTTTTTAATGCTATAAACAAAACTAAACAGCTTCGGCTGTGTGGCACGTAGGGCCGTCCTGTTGAAACCAAATGTTATCAATATCCTCCTCTTCAATTTTTGTGAACAAAAATTCGTCCAACATGGCCCTATAACGATCGCCATTGACTGTAACGACCACTCCTGAAAAATGACCCAATTATGCCTGTGGACCAAAATCCGCACCAAACAGTGACTCGTTTTGGGAGCGCCGTCTTTTCAATGTCTGCGTGCGGGTTTTCTGTGCCCCAAATGCGACAATTTTGCTTGTTTACATAACCACCAATTTCAATGAGCTTCATCTAAAAATATGATTTTTTTTGCAAAATCGGTATCTTCTGTAAGTCGATCGCAGGCCCACTTAGTAAAGCGTTGTTCAAGCGTATACACAACCATATTCGTGTAGCGGAAGGATAAAGCTAATTATTTGTCAAATCAAACGTAAGCTAAGTGTTACCATTCACGAAATAAACACTAGTTGAAAAAAAAAGTTAGATGGCGGACCCTTTATGTGGGTTAATATTGAGGATACTTTTTAGCAAAGAATAAAGAAAAATCGCGAAAAAAGTGACTGTTACTTATTATGTAAAGAAAATTCCATAAAATTATTTGTCATATTTTTACAAGATAATGGTAAATGGAGACCAAGTTTCAGGTATATCCTACCTAGTACGGCTTAAATTTAATAACAATTAAATTATATTTAAGTTAGATCTTTCGAATGAAAAATTATATTTCTGTACATATATCTAAGGCTAACTTTTAACAAAAAATTCCAATTAAAAAATGTTTATTCGTTTTTTCAACTTTAATGATGCACAATGCAATTGTTGCAATAAAAAATAAGAGGCAAAAGTATCAAACATTTAACTCATAAACCAGAATAAGTAACAACAACTGCCTTCGAAATGAACGAAAATGAGAGAGAGGAAGTTACAGAGAAGGACCTTAAGCAAGGTGAATAAAGTCTTATACTTGAATTTTTACTTTAAATTAAGAAAATGTACTCGTAAACTTTTGAGTATTTTTTAAATTGCTTACGATACAGGGTTATGTAATAGTATGTGTTAGATTAAGAAAGAACTTAAGTAAAATCACTTGATGCAACACCAATATATTTTCAAGGAATATTTACTCACTCGTGCTAGTTAATGCAGCCTTTAAGTTGTATTATTTTCCAATGAAAGTAACAGTAGCTTTGGGTATTTTACATATTTTTCTGTTATTTATGCTAAACTCTAAATAAAAATATAAAAACAACATCTTTTAAATTTGTGTAGTATTATTGTAGTTTATATTTTATGACAAGTTTTTTTTAGAAAAACGGAAAGTGGTTTTGTTTGGTAACAAGTTTACTACCAAATAATTTGTTGTTGGTTGTCTATTTGTTAAGTTTTTTATTTATTTATTTATTTTTCTTTTTGCTTGTTTTGTTTCTACTATGTAGTAGAGATGAGATGCGTTATTGAGACCGACGGTTGAAAAAATGCAGTTAATGGAAGTCAAATGTTAAATGAAATGAAAAGCTATTTAAACTTTTATCATTAAGATGTAAAACTTGGTATTCACTTATCTTCTTCTTTAAGCGATAAAAAATTAAGTTATTTTAAATAAAAAAAAAATAAGCAGTTACATTTTTTAAGACATTTATTTTTCGGAAAGACTTTAATGAAAATTACCGACCATTGTCAGCTGTTACTTTGTTCCATTTTTATGGCAGCAGTCAGATTTAATGTAAATTTTAATTCCTTTGAATTATTTTATTTTTATTATTGTACTCACTGTGCGAGAGATGTGGCAAATAATTACCTAGATCATAATACGCTGTATCTCTGGCTCCGCTCAGACACAAAATTTCTAACAAAGCCCACTGGTATATTGTTAAATTTTTTCCTAAGCCAACGGATAAGGTTTGGGCCAAGATTTTCCTATTTTAAAATATACAAAACATAACCATCCGTTCTGATGATATACAGCCGCCTGCAACAACTCATCTTACTGCTACTACATAATAATTATTGAAAATTATTTAAACTAGACAGCTGCTTTTCCACAACTTCCATTAAAAAACGCTAACCTGTTGCAATTACTTAAATACAATTATTTTTCCTTTTAAATAGTTGGCTAAATTTGAGGTTAGAAAGTATATTTGGCTTAAAACACGCACTTTTTTCTACAGCTTCGGTTTTATTAATACAAGTGTAAATTAGAAATATGGGAATTAGTTGTCGAATATAATGTCAGGCAAATGTCCGAGGTGGAGAAATTATACGACCGGAATATCATCACTAAATCATCACTAAAGATTATTTTGGTGAAAAGCACAAACGTTCGACGCACACAAATTTTAGTGCGCTTTAATTTTTGAACGAGGTGAATTTTATAAGCGTGAAGATGAAGATATTTATACGAAATGCTACGCCCAATTGTTGCGAACGTCAATTAGTTGGTGTTCCACGCTCATTCTCAGCACTTTGCTATACAGCGACTGTTTGCATGACTACGGCCACTACGAGCGTATTGTTTTGGTCTATAATCAGCAATACCGCAAGCTTCGAATTTAATGATTAAGTTACACACAGCGGTCTGATAAGGAGTATGATTACGAGCTGCTCGAAATGATACAGTAAATTTTTCACAATTCGAATTCTTTGCTCATGTGTGTACGTTTCCATGCTTAAAACTCCCACCATTTTACTAAATAAGATGGATTTTATCTTATCTGTTAAATAGAATACAGAAAGTTTCCTTCAGAAATCTGACATCTAAGACGATTTATGTTAAATCTGGTGTACCACAAGGTAGCCATCTCAGACCGTTGTTGTTTTCTTTGTTAATCAATGATTTACCAATATCCTTATGTATGCTGATGATGTCAACAATTTTTTAACTTATAATTATTATCCGGATCATATCTTCTGGACACATGATTTAGATGCGATTAATTCCTGGTGCAAAATTAATTTTATGCAGCTCAATTATAAAAAGTGCAGTAGTATGTGTTTCTTTCGTAGAATACATTTTAATGTTGAATATGTTTTGAACGATGGAATATTGAACAAAGTTGAAGCAATTTCTGATCACCCAGTCGTAGTTGATCTGCAATATGGCTCTAAAGTTCGGGACCCAACCAACAATGTCCATATTAATACTGTCAAATCTGTTCAGAGACAATTTTGCTCTTTTGCCTTCATAACCTGAACTGGAATATGCGAAATTTACCATCTTTATAGCAATAGACTTGCTTTAATTAAACTTGCCTTCGTGACCTGAACTGAAATAGGCGAAATTTACCATCTTTATAGCAATAGACTTGCTTTAATTAAACTTCCTACGCTTAAAAGTCATAGAACAATGTTCAATGTTAGTTTCGTCCTTATTCTTATTAAGGGGAAATGTTTCCTGTCAATTTTTAATAAATAATATAATGTTCCATCACGTCCTACATGTAATTTTATCCCGCTATCCGTACAAGTGTACAGAGCTCAGAGCTGACTATGCTAACTAAGATCCATTATTAAGGATTTTTTCTGAATTTAATAAATATTACAGATTTATTGATTATTGTCAGAACATATATACTATTACGAAAAATATTGTTGTCTTTTTGAATAATTATTCTTGTAAAAATGTATTAAATATCGCTATAGTCTGTAAGGATATTGCATGTCAAAGGATGATAGCTCAGTTCTTGGCATTTTATCGTTTGATAGATAATTTACTTCCTAACTTAAAATTTGCCGACATTTTACTCAAGTCTCTAATGTGAGTTGAACTTATTTCCAAGATCTTTTGTTTAACAACAATACGCAAACACCTTAGCTGCTCTATAATATGCTGGCTAATATTTTTTTTTTGTTATACTACACCTTTTGTTAGTAATGGAAACATCAAATAATTAATTTCTGTGTATCACACACACACCCACACAGAATATGATACAGATACGTAAAATGTTCTTAAATTTAATTTTCTTAACTATTTGAATTATTTTATTTTCGATTTTATTTCGTATGACATTTATAGTCTAAATTTTATTGAAAAGTTTGCGGTGTCAAAATAAATCGATTTGTTGCAGAAGGTTGATTCTGCAATAATTAGTTTGTTTGTCCCATATTTGTCGTCTTAAAATTGTATTTGTTTTAAAACTATTCAAAGGATATTTTACACTTCTTAGGTTAATACTCAATTCGATCTCTTTTGGATGATCTCGGTTTGTGATCAATTTAAATGACCTAACAAATCGAATTACATTTGTGGGATGAAGCAGTGTCCCATGAATGCAGCAGATATCGTTAGCTTTTAATTTAAAATTATTGGATATTCCTTGATAGTTTAAAATTATTTATGAGAATTTCTTTGTGTACCATGTGCGTAAGAAACAAAATTTTATAAAATTTAAACTAAAAAAAAATAACCTTTTAATATTTATAAATTATGTTTTTGAAATTTTGCACAAATTTGGGGAAGATTCTTTCCCTATTATCTTTTACATTAAAATAAACCGAAATATAATTTTTTTTTCAAAGAACTGAGTTCAAAGCTATCCGGAGATAAATAATTATTTTCGAATTTAAATCTAAGCATCTGCTTGTGTTTGAGAAATTAAAACATTTCAGCCATTTTCCTTCACCAGTGTACGAATATAAATACACATCCTCTACATTTTAACTTCCTTCTTCCAGTGGCAAAACTATGTGCATCTAATAATAAAAACTATTATTATAATTATTATGAACAAGAGTTTATCAACTGAAATTAATAGTTTTATTTTTCCTCGTTAACAAGAGGAAAATAATTTCAAAACCAATACCGGCATAAAACTGAAAATGCGTCATTAAAAGAATAGTTTTATAGAAATCGTTTATTTTTGCTTTTGCAAATGAACGCAAATGAAAGTAAGAAAATAATAATCAAATGAAATGTAAAAAACTATTTGCATAAACTAGATTAAATAGATGAAAAAAAGAAAGAGTTTTTCAACAAGAAGTTTGTTTTTTAAAACCAAAATAGAGCAACAAATTTTAATTAATATGATTAACATTTTTATTGTATTACGAAGAGAAAAGGTTCAGCAGTTATGAATGAAAAATGATATCTGGCAAATGTCCACCACGACCACATTGACAGATGGCGTTTCTTTCATCAAAGCTTTTAATAACTTTTTAGAAAAATGTCGTTCCTATTTCGTTAATCACATCACGGATTTTGAGTTTTAAGGCTGAATTCGATTCGATTGGCTTCGTATAGACTCTGTGCTTAATATAGCCTCACAAAAAATTATACAATGATGTTAAATCTCATAATCTGGATGGCCACTTAACTGGTGATTATCGTGAAATTATGGGATCGGGAAATTTGATTTGCAACAAACTGATAGTTTCATTGGCTGTGTGACATGTGTTGAAACCACATGTCAGTGATATCCACGTATTCAATAATAGCACAAAATTGAGCTGTTAGCACTCGCAATAGCGTAATCCATTGACCATTACCGCATTTCTTACCTCATCTTCGAAAAAATACAGTTACACTTTGAACATCCAAAGGCTTCTCAATAAGTGTTCTAGGATTGTCAGAATACCAAATGTGGACAAGTGAAAATGGGCTTTATCTGAAGAAATGATTTATTCAGAAAACATAGCCGGTTGCTTCTTTAGCAGTTAAACCTTGTAAAGTTTCAAAGTCAATAACATACGCGAAATTCCCCATGTGGTAGTTATGGATAACCCCAATTGTTGAGAACGTCAAGGAATTGACAAATTTGGATCTGCTTCAATACTGTGGCTCACGGCTGTAATGTTTTCAGTTGAACGACCCGGCCGAACATGCGTTGTTGTTCGCACATTTTGTATAGAGCCTATCGGCTCAAATTTAAATTTAACAGGGCTCTCAGAAGGACGATTATGTTGTTTGAAAATATCACAAATTATACGAAATGTAACTTTAACAACACCATCATTTTCATAGTGGATTTTATTGCGATTTTCGTAAGAAATTTAATTCATTGTAACAATTGCCAATGCATCTACTACGAATATGTCGAAAAACTAAATGTCAATTTGTAGGTGTTGCCATAATTGAAAAACAATTTTCTTGTTGAAAAACTTGATAAAAGTACACAAACACATAGAATTACAAAAATACAAAAGTTAAAATCTAAAATACCAATTATGATACATTTGAATATGAAACTGTCTGTGGAATGTAAATGCAAAATATACACCTTGTTTTGTGCTGAGAAAAATTTATTTATGTAAATATTAAATATAGTACAAATATTGTTCAATGGAATTTAAATGGCAAATATGCACACACACACACACATGTACACATTAGTAGATGGCTTAAGTTTTGTAGACATAGAAATAAAAATAATAAAAATAAATTTAAACAAAGTTTACACGCAATTTACGAATTTAAACAACTATAGCTGTTTATGCTTTAATATCTTTATTCGTCAAATGTTAATTCATAACTGAACTCTTTTTTCTTTAACTCTAATGCATAAATTGGTTTTTAAGTATTTCTCATTTTTAAAATCAGCATTTAAAAAAAGGAATCAAGAATAACTAACAAAGGAATGCAAATCGAACGGGACTATCGTTCGATATGCATTTTACAATTCAGTTTTACTTAAAGCTAATATTAAAATTCAGAGTCGGCAGTGTGATAGAAAATATATTTATGTAAGTAAGTATTGGTTATATGTAACTCCTCTACCCTTTGTTAACAAATTCTCCTGAATTTAGTTGTTTATTCTTCTATTTCATATATATTTTTTTTTTCAGGAGAGGTTCATTTATATTATTTTTAACTTGATTTTTGTTTCGAAAATAAATTAATACAATAATTATAACAATAATTGTGATTATCATTGAGAAAAAATTTTTTTCATAATTTATATTTTTATGTAACATAAAAAATAATAAAAAATAAAGTTTTTTAAAAATTTTTTATTAAATATTGACCTAGTGTTTAAAAATTAATTACTAAAAAAATTTTTTATGTAACTTTAATTCTTTTATTTCTTTTATATTTTGATAATTGTTCTAATACCGTATATTCTGAAACAATATATTGTAATCTGCAAATACACAATTATCCATTTGGATTACACAATTATTATATGATATTAAACAATTTTCATTCAAAATAAATTCCCTATCGTTACAATTTTCAATTAATTTTTTTTTTTTTTTTTTTTTTTATTGTTTTGCCTTAACTTGCAGTTTCCTATAAGTATATGGTTTAAGTTTATGTCCATGTATTTTAATAGAGTATTTTATCTAAATTTTTATGTTGTGTTATCAACATTGACAAAGTATTCTATATTATCATCTATTTCATAAAAGTTTGAATTTGGGATTGGAAATATTGCCTTTAAATCAGTGGTGTAAGAATTTAAAGTTAATTTTAAGGCAATCACTAATAAATTGTCTTTGTAGTACATAACGTCTAGTTTTATAAGTTGAAGTTTGTAGAAGTCAATGTTATAAGTCATGATTTCGTCAGATGTAAGTATATATGGATGTAATATGCGGTTCTTAGCTGAAGTAATGCTTTAGTTGATTAACTTTATCTTCAGTGTAATTTAGTTTTAGTATGTCTGCATATAGTACTTGAACTGCTATATGATTATTTTTCGTTTTTAAGGTTTCGAAGGTAGTGTTAATCGCATCATAATCTGATTGCATTGTAGAGGGAAGCAAATACCAAATTTAAATGGGTTAAAATGCCATTTCTATTTTTATTGTCCATAGTACCAAACAAAAATTTCTGTGCTGAACCAATAATATTTAGTAATCCTCTCTGTGTCCTGTCAGTGGAGTTTCGGGAATTGATTTTATTTTAGTTTTTAGTCTTTGTGTTTGACTTTGTGGGGTATATGTAAATTGGTTATTTTGAATTCTATATTTTCTTTTATTTCATAATATTGATTTGTGTCTATTAAGTGAAGTACAGTAAGGGTATTATTAATTATTTCCACTGGTCTAATTCTAATTAGCTCAAATCCTTTATTCTGATGAAGTATGTTCACTTGAAGTATCATTAGTCGTTGGGATGATTGTAAGGGCAATTATTATACCTAGGAATTTCTGAAAATTTGAAAGGACGTTTGATATTAGTAGGATGTATATTATCTAGTGTTTGTTTTCTATATTTTGGTACTTCCTTATGTCTTAAGCTTCTATAGTTTTTTATATAGCCCTCTCTTCTGTTTTCTATATATTCTTCTCTTTTTTGATTTTCTTTTTCTAGTACTCTTCTTTTGTTTGCATCAATTCTTTCTCTTATTATATTGTGATCTATTTTGTGTTGTTCCACATCAAAGGGAGTACATTTAATTGATGAGTGGTAAGTATTATTATAGAATTTAATTGCTCTAGCCATTTGTGATATAATTGGTATATTGTCTTCTAGGTTTAATACTCTAATTTTTTCGGTTATGGTATTATTAAGTCGTTCTATGTCCGAATTTCCTGTGTGGCTATTTGGCTTTGTTGCATGATACAGTATATTGTTATCATCTAGGAATTTTCGAACATTGACTGTGTTGAACTCGTTGTCGAATACAAGTTTTTTCACATTGCCTTTAATAGCTAGAAATTCTCTTAGTTTCTGAATTATGGTCTGATTGTTTCTATCAGGAAGGTGGAAATGAATTGCGAACTTTGAGAATTTATCTATGAAAATAATGAACGATTGTTTCGTGTTTACGTATGTATCGACATGTACTATTTCATTGGTGGTGGGTGGACTTTCGGTAAGGTGCAATTTCGGTTTTATGGGGTTTCTATCATATTTTGCCGATGTGCAATAATCGCAGTTGTTTATTACTTCATGAATCTTTAATTTTAACTTGGGGTTATATATTTTGTGTCTTATTCCTTCATATGTTGGGTTAATTCCGGAGTGACCTGTTTCATTTTTATGATACAACGATATTTGCTTTTTCAGTTCATCAATGTCTTCAATATCTTTAGCAAAATATGAGCATTTAAAGAATTTTACATCGGTTCTACTTTTGTATAAATTTTGTATAAGTTTTTGAAATTGATAATATTTTGCTTCATTGACATTTGAAAACACTGCTACCTGTCCCTTAAGTGGAAATTGTTTGAGATAATTGCATATTTCTGGGGAATGAAGGTCATCGTTATCTAGGAAGATTCTGATTTTGTCAAATATACACATGGAGTCCATAGTTTTTCTTTCAGTTATTATTATTTGAAATTTAAAACGATTAACAACTGTGGTTAAAATTTTGAAATTGTCGTTTATATTTTCCTCTTGAGAATGCCTTGTTTCCACTTCTAATGATGATGTGGATCTACTTTCTATCAAATTTTCACTCACATTTATGTTTTCTGCTGAATCCTCCTCTTCGACACGACTAAGAAAATCAGCAATATGATTTTCTTTTCCCTTAATATATTCAATTTTGGCATTATAGTCCATAAGTAAGACAAGCCATCTTTGTAGCCTGGGGTTAATATTTTTGCCATTATTTTTGGCTTGCAGCCACTTAAGTGGCTGATGATCTGTGCTGAGATCAAATTCTACCCCGTATAAATAAGGTCTAAAGTACTGAGTGCCCCAGACTATAGCTAAGAGCTCTTTTTCGATGGTTGAGTAATTTTTTTCGTGGTCGTTAAGTGTTCTGGACGCATAACAGAGTGGATGGCCATCTTGAGTTAAAACAGCCCCCAGTGCATAATTGCTAGCATCTGTTATTAATTTAAATTTTTTATTGAAATTTGGGTACCTTAATATGGGAGGGTTTATGAGAATGTCTTTTAATTTTTGAAAAGCTACAATGAAATTTGGATCATTAACATTGACCCTTTCATTTTTCTTTAAAAATTTTGTCATTGGGAATGCAATTTTGGCATAATCCTTTATAAACTTTCGATAGAACCCCGTCATCCCTAAGAAAGACTTGATTTTCTTTTGAGTATTTGGAATTTTCAAATTTTGAATAATTTTAACTTTTTTTGGATTAGGTTTTACCCCTTGAGGGGTGAGAATATGACCTAAAAACTCAGTTTGGCGTTGTAGAAAATTACATTTATCAATTTGTATTTTTAATCTGGTTTCCCGAAGCCGATTGAAAATTTTTTTCAAATTCAGTAAATGCTCCTCTAAAGATGTACTGAATATTAGAATATCGTCTAAATAGACGACGCAAATTTTATTTATATAATCTTTCAACACGGAATTCATCAGCCTTTGGAAGGTCGATGGTGCATTTTTCAACCCAAACGGC
This sequence comes from Trichopoda pennipes, assembly GCA_030448955.1. Classification (NCBI taxonomy): domain Eukaryota; kingdom Metazoa; phylum Arthropoda; class Insecta; order Diptera; family Tachinidae; genus Trichopoda; species Trichopoda pennipes. The sequence continues at coordinate 10,522,894 of JASKUP010000023.1, forward strand.
ATTCTTATAAACTCATAGTGACCGAATGGAGTAGAAAATGCGGTTTTTTCCCTATCTTCCGTTTTTACCAAAATTTGGTGGAAGCCTTTTGCAAGGTCTAGGGTTGAAAAATACTGTGCTCTACCCAATTTATCGAGAAGAGCTTCCATATGTGGAATAGGGAATTTGTCTGTTTTTGTATACTCGTTGAGTTTCCTATAATCTACAACGAGTCTCCACTTTTTGACACCAGAATTATCGATTTTTTTTGGAACTATCCATAGAGGACTGTTGTAAGGAGAACTACTTTCCTGAATGATATTTTGAGATAGCATCTCCTGTATTTGTTTTTGGATTTCCCTTTCATGAATTTGGGGGTATCTGTACATTTTTGAATAAAGAGGTGTATTAATATTTGTTGGGATTACATGTTTTATCTCTTCTGTACAGGTTAAAACATCGCCATCTTTATAGAATAAGTCGTTGTATTCGTTTAATAATTTTTTTATTTTAAAGTATTCTTCGTTATTTAAATTACTTAAGTTTAATTCGTTGACATTTTGAAATTTAGTATCGTTAATAGTCTGGATACTGTTTATATGATATGGAGATTCTTCATCAAACAGGATTTTCTTTCCGAATATGTTAATATATTTGTTTTCTAAATCTATTTTGGCTTTCAAAGGAGTAAGAAAATTTTGGCCAATAATGGCATCATATTTTCTGCCTGTAAAGTTAATTAGTTTCCACGAAAGAGTTCCAGGAATATTAAACTCTTTAGGCATTGTAGTTATTATGCCTTTTAATGTTGAGTTGATTCCGTTTAATGTTCGGAACATGAAAGGTTTATTTAGTTGTATTTCAAAAAATTCATTTGGGAAAAGATTTGGTTTTATAATACTAGTTTCTGCGCCGGTATCAATTAAGCAGATAACTCTTTTATTACCTATTGTGACTGTTATTAGGGGTAACAATTGCTTTGTGGGCTTGAAAGAAAATTTACTTCATTTTCTGCAATGTGTTCTAAATTTCCTATATCCATAGGTATGGGACTATTTCTATGTTTTTGAGAGTGATGGTTACCGTCAAATTTGTTTTGAACGTTGTTGGTTTGATAACTATTTGAAGACTTATTACTATAATGTTTATTGTTAAAGTTTCTGCCAGTTTCTTTCTTTTCGTTATAGCTGTTTGTGTTATTTTGTGCATTAGTTATTTTTTTTGATTTAAAATCTATAGCTCTTTTATCATATAGTAATTTTAGTTGAGAAAATCGTTTATAAAGTGAGTCCAGTGTTGGTTTTTCGTCAATAATGCAAGATCTAAATTGTCCGTCTATTTTATCTATTAATATTTCTGTTAAGTCTCTGTCAACGTTTTTTGGGGAGTATAAGTCGGGTTTTGATTTGTCATACATATAAGTGTCATTAAGTTTATACTTAGATTCTATAAATACTTTAAATAATTCATTTAAATTACTTATCCTTATACTTCTACAATAATTAATTATCGAAGAGTAAGATGTTTTTGGTCCTAAGTCCTTTATTAGTTGAGTTTTGATTTCTTCCCAGCTGGCGTCATCTGCTAGAAGGTTAATAGAGTCTGCCACCTTTCCAAAGAATTTTTGGTTTTTTATAACTTTTATTCCAAACCTTTGAAGTTCATAGTTATTGCCACATAATGCAATCAGATTTTCGACGGCTTTTATAAAAGATGATAGGTTGTTTTTTGGACCAAATGGTTTTATTTGGTTAAATTGATTTATAATTTGATTGGTATCCAAGCCAAATGTTGTATTGTGTTCTGGTTGTGACTGATAAGGTTGTCGATGCTGTTGTAAAATAGCTTCGGCTTGTTGGATTCTCATATCATATTCCGTTTTCTGTTGTTGCATAATTTGTAGGTGAGTTTCTATTTGGTTTTGGAGGGTAGCATTTTGTTGTTGCTGCTCTTTTATTGTGGTATCCTGTTTTAGGATGAGACATTCCAATTGTTCGATTCTTTGTTGTATCAATTCAGGATTCATTTTAAGTTTTAATTGTTATTTGTAAATTTTGAAAAAAAAATTTTCACTTAACTATAATTTTTCTTTTAAATAAAAAAGTTTATTCAGTTTTTATGTTCTTTGAAACTCTTTACATTTATGGTTCGATTTAATTTTATAATTTTATATTTTAAGTTTTAATTGTTATTTGCTAATTTTGAAAAAAATTTCACTTAACTATAATTTTTCTTTTAAATAAAAAAGTTTATTCAGTTTTTATGTTCTTTGGAACTCTTTATATTTATGGTTCGATTTAATTTTATCTTTAGATAAAATCCTGAGCGACTGCGCCATTTACGAATTTAAACAACTATAGCTGTTTATGCTTTAATATCTTTATTCGTCAAATGTTAATTCATAACTGAACTCTTTTTTCTTTAACTCTAATGCATAAATTGGTTTTTAAGTATTTCTCATTTTTAAAATCAGCATTTAAAAAAAGGAATCAAGAATAACTAACAAAGGAATGCAAATCGAACGGGACTATCGTTCGATATGCATTTTACAATTCAGTTTTACTTAAAGCTAATATTAAAATTCAGAGTCGGCAGTGTGATAGAAAATATATTTATGTAAGTAAGTATTGGTTATATGTAACTCGCATCATCATCAAAACAAATAAAGATTATTAACAATTATAGTTTTGTCAAAATTACACTTACGGGTATTTTCTCTTGTTAGATAATCCTGTAATTTTTTCCTAATCTTTAAGGAATAAATGTTTATTAAGGGTAGTGGAAGAATACCATTTGCAGAGAACTATTTTTACTCTCTGAATTATTAAGGTGATACCTTATGCAGACCTATTTTTCTACCGAACATTAAAGTTGTTATTTTTTCTATTGATGCCTACAGCCGTTAATTTGGTTCCAAATTTCTTCTCAAATTCCATTTAATTTAACTATGCAAAATACTGAACCTTTTTTAGGCACATCTGTCTGCATATATGAGCTTTCTTAATGGCAACTTGACTATCTGAGAAATTACCTCTCTTCTTTGCCAACTGGGTAAAATGTATTTTAGATGCTTACTTCCACATTGCTGTAACTGTGCGGCCCAGTAGTCTTCATTACGGATTACTACATATTCGAGATCCATACGGAAGAAATGCGAAGTATTATAACGATTTTTCAAATTTTATCAGGAATATGTTCATGTCCAACGATGGCTTTAGAAATCTGTACTCCCGGTATTGGAACTTTCAAATATGGACCGGGCAGGCTCTGAATGTTTTACAAGAGATCGATCAGGGCAGCCTTTCCAACTCTACCTATCCTTCTCTCATGTTAGGTAGTTTTAGACTTCCGTGAATATTTTTATAATGTCGTATATCCAACGATGTGGTAGAACTTCATTTCACTCTTTTCTGCTACTTAAAATAAAAAATTTCCTACCAAGCCTATACTATCTATCCTAATCCTAACAAAAATTTTTATTTATGTACATATATATAAGATAATATGATTGGAATTTTTTTATATTTTTTTGAAGAGTACGGCACTCTACGAAGCGAGCTTTAAAAAATTGTCTCCGTTTCTTGGATGCAAATTTCAGAATAAAAGTTTGATTGTCGTTATTCCCCTGAAACCTATTTTACTCGATTAATACAAATGTTTTTACGATTCATAAATTTACGATTTTATAGCTTTTTATAGTTTTGTAAGAGACTTCCACAATTAAGGGATGTGAACAACCAGGTCGCAAGAGGGGCAAGCTTGCTTATAAGACTGGGGTTTGTGGGTTGGATTCCCAACATTGGTTTTTTTCACTACAAAAATAAAAATTGACTGTCGGTGGGGCTGCTCAGTGAAGACATGGTCACTGTGCTGTTTTATACGATAGTTAATTTCCGTAACTATCCTTCTACTTTCACCACCTGTCGCATCTCTTCTCTATCCCTTTCCTAAAGTATGCAGCACGATACTTGATTAAATAGGCATTGTTGACTGAAGCTTAGAAAGTAAGCATAAATAAAATGCCGCTATTTGATCTGTTATGAGTTAATATGAATTCTAAAACTACAGAAAATGTCCTTGTGTGTTATAAATCGATTTATTTGCAATCATATTTTTTTTTTGACGGAGCACTACAAATCTTTACAAGTTATTTGGTGACTCGAATAATCGAGCAATTCTAGTTGGAATGCACAAACATCATTAGTTAGAAATAATTCAACAAAAATTAGGTTAAATGTTGGCAAACCACAAAATATATTAGTTCATTTGTAAAATAATATTTCATGTTATAATTTTAAGAGATGTATTATTTTTAACAAGAATAGTATGAAGAGATAACCGTATAAGAGAAAATTTAAGGCTTACACTCTTTAAAAAGTAAACAGGCGAAAAAGTTATTAAATTGAAATTAAATTAGCATAAAAATGTAACCACGTTTTTAGTTAACGAGCAAAAAAAGCAAAAAATATTCAACATACAAGAGAGAGAGAGGGAGCTTCCCATGCAGGCACACTTTACATGCTCTTAGTATCAACGGGGAAGAAAGATTAATCATAACTAGCTTAACGACGATGGGCACATGCGCACATTTTTTTCGTCTGTTTTTGCTGTATTTCTTTTTCTTTCTTCTGCTAACATCAAGTAATAACAAGCTTTAACGCTTATATGTTTAAGTGGCGTTTAAGTGTTCATCTGTATGCGACGAGTATAATTATGTTGTTGCTGCTTTTGCTGTTTCTTGAGTTTGTTTGTGTAGTGTGTTTTTTTTAACAACAATAAAAAAAACAACAACAACAACAAATCATATACAAATGGGAATTAATTTTTCCCCAACTGAAGTATAAAAGCGCACAACTAGCAATGGGACATGTCTCATTAGTGTTTAGTAACAGATCTCGCAAAGATGTTTGCTAGAAGGAGATCTTCTTTGTCGCTCGATAGATTAACGTGTTTAAATATCGCGTTTCTAACGTGTTGTCTATTTGTTATTGGGCATGTATCGTCGATGTCTTTGGATCGCTTGGGACGACAATACCAACAACAAAATGATAAACAATTAAAATTCAACGAATTTACCTTGCCCGAGGCAGAAAGTGAAATGTTACAAAGTGATATGGAATTAGTGCCAGCTTTGGATGGCAATAGTGATATGTATTTATTGGTACCTGCTTCCACAGCTGGCCAAGAACAAAATTTACAAACCTTAACTGAATCTAATAAGATTCAGAATTTTGACAATGTCGAAAGTAATTCTGATATGTTGATGATGGAAAGCGAAGATACACCTGCAATGCAAATTTTAGAATTACCAGGACACACGATAGAAACAAAAATTGGTGAAGAAATAGCAATAAATAATAAATTAAATCAACTTTTAGCCAACAAAGCCAAGGAACAAATATTTAACGATGATAAGGAAATTTCAGACAGTATGATTAATACTATAGCTGAGGCTGCTCAAGAAATTAAAAATGAAATCGAAAATGAATGGGAGGGCAGTAAAGAATCTTTACAAAACGCAGAATTTGCGGCATCAGAAAATGCTAAGCAAGAAGAAGAAATAAGTTCTAGCAATGAATTTAAAGATAATGAAACAGAGGATACTGATAGTAGCGCTCAAGATCAAGGAAATCTCGAACAAGAAATGATCGGTGTTGTAATGGAAGGATCTAATGAAGCACCAGCTGCTTCATTAAAAATTGAAGAAGAAACTAAAAAAGGCGATGAAGATATGCAAGCTGAAGAGCTGGAAAGTGCCAATAAAGAAACTCAATCTGCTGAATACTCCTACGATCAAACTGTTGAAAGAGAAAAAACTGAAACAGAACTTCTTAAATACAAAACCGATCAAGGTGAAGAATTGGAAAATCCAATAGGAAATAACGAACACAAAAATGTAACAGCTACAGGAGTACAAGATGTTGATGAAATGGATTCGTTTGCTACTAGTGAAATTCAATCGGAAGCTCAGGAAGTTCAGAAGCATTTGGTTGAGGAGGAAATTCAGCCTATTCAAGATACATATAACGATAATAAAATACCAAGTCTTGAGGAACCTCAAGCTGATGAACACATAAAAGTTTCGGGGGAGGAGACTTTAAAAACTAGTGATGAAACTCAAGTAAATTTAGAATTACTCCAGACTGATGATAAAATTGAAGCGGAACATAGCCAAGCTAATGTTGAAACCCAATCGATTGCAGGCCTTAATGGAATAGCACAAGATAACGATAAGATACAAACTTTTTTCATGACATCTGAACTTAATGACAAGATGCCCTTGAATGTTCAGTCTTTAGAAGAAACACAAGATATTGTGGGTCCTTCAAGGGATGATGATGATGGGAAACTCGAAAATCTGGAAGAATTGGAAAATGCTGTAAATGCTGACAAAAAACATACTGCGGAGACAGATCCCAATTTCACAAACTTTATGCAATTTGAAGAATCCGATAAATTAGAACCAATGCAGCTATCTGCTGAATCACAAATCGTTGAGGAATTTAATAATGCTGCTGAAGAATCTCAAGTATCTGACCCGTTTAAAGATGATGCAGCAAAACAGGAACAGTTACATAAAATACTATCAAATAATGAAAAAGAATCCGCTGCAGAAGAACAGGAAATAGAACCTGATGAGGAAGGCCAACAAGCCATGGAAGTCCAGTATGTTGATAAAATTCAAGGCTTTGAAAACGATATTTCCAATTTGGAAAACACAGACATTCAAGCAGAAGAGGCCGAACCTACACATAAAACTGAACAAGTTCCTGTAAATACTGTAAGTCGTGAAGAATATAAGCCAATTAAGGAAACGCAGTACGTTGCCGAATCTTTAAATTTTAATAACGACCCAACTATTGAAGAAGCTCAAATGGCTGAAGAAATACAAAATGTTGAGGATGTCCAAAACTTAAAAACTGCCGAAGAATCTGCATACGAAGTTGAAGCTGTTTCAGAAGCTCAATCTGCTGAAGATTCACATGCCCAAGAAGTCGAAAAAGTCCAGCCTGATGAGCATCTTCAAAGTATTGAAGAATATAACATTCTTGATAAAACGCCATCAGCTGACATTACACAAAATATTGAGGAAAATCAAAATATTGAAAATATGCAATTTATTGATGATTTTCAAGCAGCAGGTGTACAACAGCCAGCTGCAAAAGAAACTGAAATAGCTGTCGGCGATGTAACACCTATGGTATCCGCTGTAAATATGGAATCCGCTTTTGAAGTTAATCAACCATTGTTGCCTTCACCAGACTTTTCTACTGGGCAACAAGAATTAAATCCCGTGGATGTTAGACCTGAAGAAATTCCAATCGATGAAATCCTAACTGTGGAATCTTATAAACCAATCAACGAAGAATCTATTGAGTTTGAAGACAATAAAACCGAAAACCAACAAAAAGAAACAACTGAAATACAAAAGCAGCCTTTCGAAGACTTGTCAAATAATTTTACTAATGAGAGTGAATCTATTCAAGAAAGCACATCCATTTTAACAACTATAGTGCAAGCGCCCACTAATCAAGAGCTGACACAACAACAAATACAACATGAACAATTACAAGAACAAAAACAAAAACAACAATCTGCAATTGTGGAAACTTTTAGTTCAACCACTTTAAAACCATTTAATGTCTTGGATAGTGTACTTAACTATGTCAATGCCTCTTTTATGAATCAAATGAACAATGATAACAATAGCAACAACAAAAACAAAAATAACAACATAGATGAAGTTAAGGAAGATAAAAAGGTATTTAATTCCAAACTAAGACGTTATGATGGTGCTCAAGTGTGGCGAATTGTGGTACAAAATGAAAAAGAAAGAAAATTAGCTGATGAACTACAAAGTAAATTTGGTAAGTAGAAAATAAATTGTTTTTTTGTAAAATAGATTTTTAAAAATTATTATTATAATGCGTCAGGTTATTTATATAGAAAATGCTTTGCTAAATTAAACACATAGAAGGGGTTTTGGTCAAAAATAGTTTTCTTTCAACGATGAAATATTTAATTTCATCATGATTGTTAAGAAATCTTTTTTCTTTTGTTGTCTCAAAAACATTCGAAAGCTTATTTTTTGGCATCTAACTCTGTCGTAGTTTTTCTTTTTATAATTGGAGATTATGCTTTCTATGATTGTTTTCTTTTACAAATTTTAAACAGGTTGTGTTGTTTTGCATATTTCTTCTCACAGCAGGATTATTTTTTGCAATAAAAAATTTAACAACATTTTATGGCCAGAGCTGTGTAAAGTGATTGTATTAAGTATTAAGTATACTTTTTCGACAATAACAATTCATTTAGTAATTCTAAAAACAATTTGGAATTTAATAATACACACTGAAATATATGACTTTGGGACTCAATTTTTAAAATTGCGCGTGAACTTCTGCATCGTTCGTTGTGTCAAATTGGCTGCATTAATTTAAAACAATTGACAAAAACATATAAAATAATTTTCTTCATACACACATACATACAAAATTAAAATTACAAATATTTAAATATACAAAAACAAGGAAACGGAAACTAAATAACAAATTCTTTCTTATGAAATAATTATAACAAATTATGTGTCTTTTGTATTAAGTACCAATAATTCTGCCCTAAATTGTCTGTGTCTGTTTTGAAATTTATTCTCCTTACATTTGGTACATTAACAATTTCTAACATTTCAAACATGTAACGTCTCTTATAGTTTTTTTCTATATCTAATATTGATGCTTCCTCAAACTTTGGATAATGATTATATTTCTTACAATGTGAAGATCAGGATGTCTGCTGTGTTTAAATATTCCAGCTAATCTTGTTTCAGGTTTATTCTTTGCTGTCCCAATATAAACTTTTTCACAGTTCACCTGGTCATTTCCTCCACATGGTATCCTGTATACTACATCAGATATTTCCATTTTCTCTATTTTATCCTTCATACTGCTAAACAATTTATTTAATGTGTTATACATATGTTTTGTGTGCAATTATATATCTAACGGTGTCATATATTTTAGACTTTCTTAATTTTTCTGATATTCCAGGAACATAAGTTAATGATTTATAAATTTTTGATTCAGCCGTAGTATTTCCTAAATTATGCCTATGATTACCATATTGTCTAATTAACCGGTTATTTAATTCTACTAAAAAATCATTGCCTATCTTTTATTGTATCCTTATTTTTCAATTTAAATTCTCTATCACTTATAGCCAATATTCTGTCTATCATATTTTTTGCCGTGTTTATAATCATTTTTCTTGGATGTTTGAAATAAAAATTAATAATTATTCCAGAAGATGTTGGATTCTTATAACAATCAAACACTAACTTATTTCCCTTCCTTATTATCAATATATCTAAATATGGAAGTTTAGATTCCAACTCTCTTTCAATTGTAAATTTAATATCCGGTTGAAAACTATTCAATTTTGACAAAATATCGTCAACTGCATCTTCCGAAGTTATACAAAATTATTTTTTTTCTATATTTTAACATGATCATATCGGTCATGTCTGTCTGAAACATTTATTTTACATGAAAATTCCGATTCATACTACAGCTATTCTTAGGATATGACATTTGTATTTGCTATCCATGCATGGAAACAAAATTTAGAACATTTTCAAGGATTGTTAATATCCATCTCGTCGAAATTGACATTTGTGGTTCTGATGACCTTGTTTTCTTCGTAGGTTGTTCATATTCATGTTCTAAGTCAATAGTATGTTTTCCTCAGTATATCCACCAATTTCAATGTCATCTACGTCTTCGGTGCTTTTATCTTCGTCTTCGGTGCTTTCATCTTCGTATGGTCATTAAATTATTAATTCAGCCAACTTGACATAGTGAATGATGTAGAAGTTCTCATTTTTGAGGTTACTTTCAAGTGCAATTCTCAGAATTGACACATAAATCAATCAACTAAAAATTTTTGTACTGTAACATTCAAACACAAATTAGAAATTTAATTAAATTTTTCAAATTAAAAATACAATTTATTGCTATTGCAAATTTGCCAATTCAAAAGAAAAAAAAATCAACTTGGACCTATTAACGATATAATTAGATTTCAAATTGAAATTTTTGGTGACTTAAGGCAATAGCCGTTGTTGTTGTTATACTGTATTCAACAAGTAAGTGCATTATTAATATGTCTTACTATGCCCATTCAAATGAATTATCTTAAAAAGTTAGACTAATGGGTTTAGGATTTTTGGAGAGTTGAAATTTGGGAAATCAATAGGTGATGATAGTGATTACTAGGCTTAGCGACATTGTAATACTAATAACTGTGCTTACAGTCGATAAATTTGAAATTAGATCCAGTTTTCTCGATTAATTTCTTGCAACTCGAGTGGTGGTCGGCTGCTTGCTGCCCAAATGATACAACAATTACTTTTACGAAAGAAAATTATTGTTAGCATTCCCTTTGCTGAAAATCGTCGCGTTAGTGGCTGTTTGTGTGGTACGATAGACGAGCACTTTCGATGCGATGACATCATTATCAAGCCGCATTTTAGGTAGTATTGGAGAATTGCGTGATAAGATTTACATCTGCACCTGGCCGTAAGCCGTAATCAGATGGTGGATCATTACCCCTGTAGATGATATGTAGCGTCATCGTCGCCCTAGAAGGCTTTCGGATATGTATATCCTTCGGTAACTCCAAGTTGGAACTTCAAAAGCCCGAAGCAGGCCGTAGCCTTCACTCTTTGCTGAAGAGTTGGAGACTATCCAACTCGTGGTCCAGAACGCATTAAGCTTAATATGATTAAGAAAACGACGGCATTCATACCCACAGACACAAACGAGGGCCTTGAAACACACAGCCACCACAATACTCCCGAAGGGCCTACCTCAATAATCAGTCAGAGAACAGCTAAATGCCTAAAGAGACAAATAGCGGAACTCTGTGGTTTTACTGATTCCCGTGGATATATAGTGGATTGTCCAGCTGGCTCCGCAAGACACAAGTCTAGATAGTTGTGTGATCCATAAAGACTTATAATGTGCCCCCAGGGGGAGTATTGGAGAGTTAGTATTAGGTCTGTTAGTATGAAAGGTGTTGGGTTTAGGTCGTTCTTTCATTAGGAACCTATCTATTCATGCAGATAAATTGTCCCTCCACCTGGCATTTTATGCGGGGCTAATTTAATATTTCCGTCTTTTATTATTCGCCGTCGGTGTGTCCGTCTAAGGGTGTTTTCCATTTATTAGAGTGTATGATTAGTTTCAGTGGCTGTTTCGCTGAAGAAAATAAGTAATACTTCGTTATCTCTGCTCAGGCTCTCACTAGCAGTTAAACAAACTGTTACATAATTTTTTCAAACTACTGTATAACCTGGATAATCATCTTTCAATCTAAACTCAAAATGTGGATCAGTGAGCTTGGCTTTTGCAAAACATAAATCAACTCTGTCTATTGAAAGTGACTGGACTTGCTATGAAAAGTGAAACTGGATGCATAACGTCACCAAATCAACAAATTAAAGAGTTTTTATACAACGTATTCCAATAATTGCAACGTGTACTCAAATTTTAGTTCTTGCTTAAGAGGCATATAAAACTTGAAAAAATCATGATTTTTAGCATTTTCATTTAAGGATACAATAGTCACATATTCTATACAGATTTTCAAATAATAATATCCAAAAATTTTAAAAAGCCTAAGCATTCTAACCTACAATTTTTTTAAATTTATCAAATAAGTTCAATTAAACAAAAAGCTTCTTTTGTAAACCAGATTCAACTTCTCATTGTTTTTACAACAAATAGAAAATGTTAATAAAAAATAGAGTCCCAACTGTTCTTCTGCTGTATTAAATAGTTATTTTATATTTCAACTTATAATTGTATGCTTCAGCATGATGTGCGGCTAATCAGTGGGAGGTTTGTATGATTTTCAATTGAGACATTTTTTTTTTCTCATTTATACGAGGCTTCAACCGGATATAGGAGTAATCAGTCGAAGGTTCTTAGGGTGTTGCATAAAGTCCATTACTTAGTGATGCGGTCTAGGTTTAGAACTTAGAATTAAAGATATTTAGAAACTAAAATATATGTGAACTTACTTAGTTAAATTTATTCATTTGATTATAATGCTAAAGCAATTTAATTAATAATTTAAAAAAATTAGAAATAAAAAATAAAAAATAGATTTTTTTCTAACATTTAAAAACTTATTGAATCTCAGTAATAACGAATTTTCTTAACTAATTGACTGTACTATGACCAATGAGAATATTAAGACCCTTCCATTTAAACCTAATTAAAATATTAAGCTTAAGGCCATCGTTGCCATAGCTCTCCTCCATTATACTAAAAATTTATAATATGTAAATAAATAAAAAATTGATTTTTTTAAGTTTTAAAGCAAGGAGTTACCAGTTTGTCAAAATTTGCCAATCATTTGCGTTTTATTTTGGTTGTTACATTCAAGCAATTTTTAATAACTTAAAACAAAAAAGTGTTACCAATGAAGTTTACAAAATTTTAAAAATAGCGTCACAATACTTAAACGTCATGCAGATTGGTTTTCCGAAAAATAGCTGTTTTGCTAACATTAAACTTAAGGACAGAGTGTGATTTGTTTTACATCCGCGCCTGACTATGTAGGCTTAATCAAATGGTGGGCAAACCACTTGTATAATTTGGAACGTTATACATACGTCCTAGATAGCCGAAGACATAATTCTGAGCAACAGAACCACCTAGTTGCAACTTGAATAATTCCAGGGCAGGTCTGCAAACTATCACACCTTGCTAAAGAGTTGGAGACTTTCTAACTCCTTATCCAGAACACATGTCAAGCATGCTCACTGGACTGGATCATTCACTTAGCGTATTATTATCAGCGAGATGATCCTGGCCACCATAATTTCATATAATCCCTTATGGGGCCGCAAAACCACAACCACCACGATGCTCCCATATAGGGGCCAACACCAACGATCAGCCAGAGAACTATTATAAATCTAAAGAGACAAATAATGAACTCTGCGAGCTCGCTGATCCCCGTGGAAATAAAGTGGAGTTTTCAGTTGACCACCTGCCTGTCTTCAGGGGACTGGGCTCCCCTTATACCCCAGTTGCACTGAGTCTAGATAGTGGAATATTCTATAAAGACCATATTTATATGCCCCTGGGGGGATTTAAACTTAAGGACAATAGTATCTCTTACTATTGTGCCTAAAGGATAAGCAAAAAAAAAATGAAAATATGACCTAATTTAGGACAGGATGTAAACACACAAGCCGTTTTACTGCCAAAAAATGTAATTCAGATCAATGCCGTTATTAATGGAAACGTAAACGCTCTCTTAAATTCAGATCGCTCTATTGAACTAGATTTTGTTTCATTTATTTCAAAAGTTCATTAGAAAACTTTCTTAGAAAAAAAATATATCTGAATTTTAAATGGTTTGTAAAGCATCAAGCAAACATCTGATTAAGGAGAGAAATGAGAAACTGTTCTATTGTTTTTACCTTATATGCAACAATAAAAACATGTATGCTTATCTTATATACCAAAAAGGGATAGCATAAAAAAGTAAGATAAAAAAGAACGAATGTAAAAATGTTTATAAAAAGAGAAACAAAAACAATGTTCATATAAATGTTTTGTGAGTGAACTACAAAGATGCATGAACTTGAAAGACACACGAACTAAATTAAACGAACTAAATTGAATTAAAGCATTGAACGGAACTAATAAACTGAATCGTAATAAATAACTTAATTAAACTAAGCAGCTCAATTGAACTAATGAACTGAAATGAACTAATGAACAGACTGAAAGTGAAGGGCTGAATTAAATTAACGCGAGCAGAAGCAAACCCACGATCTGATCTATTGATCAGACCGGAGATCAGCTCATATAGGAAATTTGACTGGTTAGTTCATTTCAGCTAGATTGTTCATATACTATACAATTCCAATTCAGCTATTCGCCTTCAAGCTAATGACGATTTAAGAAAATTTAATCAAATTGAACAGGGAAAAATTACTTGCTTAGAAGACTGTCAGCAAAAGCTAATTTCTGCCTTTGTTTGTTTTGTTTTAATCTGTGTTGGCAGACGGCTGAAACAACTTTAAGAATTGCTAGATGGCTTTAGCAATGGTAAAGATATATTCTTTTCGAAAAGTATGTTTCTTTTTATAATTTTCTACTACAATTATATCTTATCCCTCGTAAATTACAAAAACCACATTTGAAAAGCATTTCATCTAAGTGACTATTAAATGTGGCGCAAGCTACAATTTTCCTAATGAAAAATATAAAAAGGACAAAATAACAACTACGAAATAATGCTGAGCTTCATTGTTTTTTTTTTTTGTGTTTTTTTTTTCTGTGTATAATAACTTGTTGGCTTTTGAGGTCAAGGGTAAGAAGTTAATTTTAACGTCAAATAAAGCAGAAATAAAATGATTTTAGTTGGCAACAGAAAAAAAAAATAACACAAAAATGAACAATAACAAACAAGACAATGTTGTTTGTCCTTTTTTGTTTCGAACTAAAACATTTTCCAAAAAAAAAATTACTAAAAATTAAATACCAATTTTTTTAAGAGTTTCTTTAGAACTCAAGTTTAGTCTAATACTGAAGGAAACCCCGTGTGCAAATAAGAAGAGAGTGATTACAAAAACTTGAACCCCTATTTAAGAATTTTACCTTGCAGCAAGAACAGTTGTAAAGAAATTACAATTGAAAACATTTTAACACAAATTACTTTTTACTGTTTTGCTGTTTTATAAGAAAAAAATAAAAATTGTCTGGTTTTTTAATTTAACAGATTAATATCATATTTTAGTAAAAAGGAAAGAAACTGAATCGAAAGTATGAAAAAGATTATGTTTTTGAATAATTTTTAGTTTGGATTGGAGTTTGCAAAACGACTATAATATAGTGAACGGGGGTAATATTAATAAAATCGCTTAATCTTTAAGATGTTTAATCATTGTATCGTCATATTTACTTTTGCCATATTTTTAAAGTGTCTTTTATTTTTGTTATCAAAATTTTGAATTTATAATACCTACTTGACGGTGTGAGCAAATCAGTGGACTGAAATATTTCGACTACAAGGTCAATACCACATGATGATGGTTAACCATTTTAATGTAAAATTTCTTTTATAGCATTGCGTTTAGTTGAGTTAAATTAGAGATAATTGTCTTTAATTATTGATTTATTTTAACAGAGAAATTGGAAAACAACAAAATACACTTAACAAAACACATTTTGTATCAAAAACCAAAAAGTTTCACAAACGTTTCATACATAGAGATACAATTTTTAAATCGTTTTGTGCTTTAGCAAAATCAAAAGAAGTAATTTTCAAATGACAAATGGGGGCAAACAAAACAAAATTTTTACTTATATCGGTTTTTTCAACAAGAAATTTGTTTTTCAATTATGGCAACACCAACACATGATCGTTTTGACATTTAGTTTTTTGGCGTATTCGTAGTAGATGCATTAGCATTTATTACAATGAATTCAATTTCGCCTGAAAATCGCATTAAAATAATTAAAATCCATTATGAAAATGGTGGTTCTGTTATAATATCATTTCGTAAAATTCGTGATATTTTCGGACATCATAATAGTTCTTCTGAGACGGCTATTAAGAATTTGGTCGTTAAATTTGAGTCGACAGGCTGGACACGAAATGAGCGAACACCAACAAGTGTTCGACCGAGTCGTTCAAGTGAAAATATTGCAGCTCTGAACCTCAGTATTGAAGCAGAACCAAATTTGCCAATTCATCGACGACCACAACAATTGGGGTTACCTAAAGCCACCACATGGCGAATTTTGCGTAAGGATTTAACTTTGAAGCTTTACAAAGTTCAACTGGTGCAGGAATTGAACGATTATTGAGAAGCGTTTGTATGCTCAGCATATCACTGTATGGTGCGCCATGTGTTCTGGAGGGCTGATTGTGCTGGTTTCTTTTTTTTTCGAAGATAAGGCTGGAAAGGCGGTAACGGTTAATGGATCACGCTTTCGTGAGATGCTAGCAACTCAATTTTGGCCTATTATTGACGGCATGGATATTACTGATATGTAGTTTCAACAGGACGATACCACATGTCACACAGCGAGTGAAGCGATCAATTTATTGCAAACCAAATTTCCCGATCGCATAATTTTACAACAACAAGCAGTTAAGTGGCCAGCCAGATCGGGTGATTTAACACTACTGAATTATTTGTTGTGGGGCTATGTTAAAGACAGAATCTATACGGAGCCAATCAAATCGATTGCAGCCTTAAAACTCTAAATCCGTGAGATGATTAACAAAATACGACCGTCACTTTGCCAAAAAGTGATTAAAAACTTTGATTAAAGAATCGACATACCAATCTAATCCAACAATTACGTTCATTAAAAACATAACTTGTAATGTATTCTATACTGTATTGATTAAATGAGTCAACTTTTGGAAGCGTTATCTCAAAATGTTTTAATTTTGATCTCATTGTTTTCTTTTCTGTTTCACTTTGTTTTATTTAACAAAAGCAAACGTTACGTTTTATTTATCTTCGAACACTGATTCATTAAAATGATTATAATTTATAGTCTGCTGTATTTACAAAACAAAGCGTATGTGCGAAGAAAAATAAAGTTTTCCTAAGGAATTTGCAAATGAGGCATGATTGTTTTAATAATAATTTAAGCAAACCTTTTAAGGTATAACATATTTTTTTATTCTAAATGAGTCATATATAGGCATAAAGTTCTTTCTATTGAATTATTTAACACAAAGTGTTGAAGAGACGTACGCACAATTTTACTAAAATTATCCAGGTCATTTACGTGCTCACAAACTACAAAAGATGCAGCAAAACCGTTTAGGCCGTTTAATTTACTGCACATGAATATAACAACCGCAACCTACTTTTTGTACTATTTATAAATAATAAATTTTAATGAATCCCAGACATGGGAAAAAAAACAACGAATAACTACAGTTAAAGCCCACGCCAACAATCTTCACACCAGTCAAAAACATAAATATTTTTAACACCTTTCAATACCAAATAGAAAAAGTATTTAAAGATTTTTTTTTAGATAAACCCAAAAAAATATATAAACGCAACTTTTACTTTCTTTTTGGTTTCTTTAGTTTTTTTTTAATAATGATAAAACAAACATAAACGCCTACTCACATCTTCTATTAGCCAGCAATGCCACATAAAAATACTATTCGACTCACATGTATAACAAGGCAACATAGAAAAAACTAACAACAACAACAATAAAAAACATTTATTTATTTTTGCTATTTTTTCACTTTTCTAGATGGACAACTTTGGAAAGAGGTGAAACAAGAACTTGACTACTTATTGAAGCCACAAGTGTTGGCCGATGCTGAACATCATGTGAGAACAGCAAACTTAACGCGCATTATACTCATTGATAATTTGCAAAAAGTCATTGAAGTAGAAAACCCACCAGCTGAAGAAATTGCACAATTGCAAAATAGAAATGGTAAGTCGTTTTCCCCCACTTTAAACAAAAACAAAAACATTTATTTCGACTTTTTTTTTTTTAAACTAACATGCTATTGGTACGACCGACATCTAGAAAAATAAAATAATGTCAACGTAAAAGAAAAGTTTTAAAACGATATTTATATTTATGATTATCGCTTTTTCAACACCACAAATTGGAAAATTATTTTCCACAATTTTGAATTACTTTGACAGTTTCTTTTTTACATTTCGTGTTGCAGGTATTATCGATATAATGTTTTATTTAAGTTTTTGTGCTTTACAAAGTAGTGCAGTTACAACAAACCACAAATTTAACTTTATAAACAACAGGTTAAAAGACGATAATCGGTTATAACAGCGTTTAGATACCTTTCACTTAAGTCAAGTTACTATTGGAATTTTCTTGCAAAACTATTAAAGTATTTGCAACAGTTGTGCTACAAAATTTATGTGGCATTTTCAATAGCGTTTGAACTGAAAGAAACCAGTCTAGGTTAAGGTCACAAGACAGAGATTAGAGTCAATGCAAAATTATGGGTAAAAGATTTGTGAAAACGCTTTAAGCGCCATATTAAAGTAGATATTGCTGATTATCGATTGCATTTCATCGATTATATTATTGAAAAACTTAACATCTTGAGAATAATACAGTATTAAAGGGGTTAGAAAACTTAGATAATACCGGTTGCTTTTATATATGAAGAATCTATGAAATGAATTGGATTGTAATAGATTGTTCTTAGATCGCCTGTTCTCGGTAAAGCTGGGCTTGCCATAATAGATGTGGTTCCAGTTGGCCTGTTAGCAAAAATCTGAAATCTGTAAAATTAAAATTATTATCATGGACCTTTATGATGATTCCACAAATAAGACCTTCAATAGATAAGAGCCATTAAAAATTGGCAGTAATATCTTTTGCAACGGTATTGTAGAGCTTACTCTCTATTTTATAGAAAATGCCGAAAATTATTTGATGCATGATTAAGTATTGCAGGGTGCCCCTGTAGGCTAGTAGGTAGTGTACTAGCTTGTCGGTATGTGGGTTGTGGGTTCGATTCCCAACGAAGACCTTGGTTTTTTTCACTACAAAAATAAAAATTGACTGTCGGTGGGGCTGCTCAGCGATTAAGGCATAGTCACTGGTCGCTGTGCTGTCTTATACATATACGGTAGTTAATTTCCGACTATCCTTCTACTGTCACCACCTGTTTCATATATTCTCCACCCCTTTCCCAAACAATGTAGCACGGTACTTGCCTAAATAGGCATTGTTGCCTGAAGTGCTACTTCTTTCTCTTTAAAAAAAAAAACAAAATTATTGCAGTGAGGACAGCCAAAAATGTCCTATTTATGTTAGTGCGAGCAATTTACATAAACAGGACATTTTTGTGCAATTTATGCCCAATTAATACAATTTGTGATTTGTTATTTTACAATTTTATTGGGGCTTTGATAGACTACATTTGGATTCATCTATTGTTTCTAGTGAACTCCTAATCTCGTGCAAATAAATATGGATTCAAGTGTAGGTATAGAGATAAAGTCGTCAGCTGTATGAAATCCATTTATGGCATCGGCAACCAAATAGCAGCATCAAATAGCAAAAACTTCACTATTTTTCATTTTCTTCTAAAAAAAAAGAGATATGCAAATAGAAACGAAATGACGTAGCTTGTTCAAAGTTAAACAAAAGTCAACTGACGGTTGTCTTTGAGAGGAGCAGTGTCACCATTTAAGATCCAGAATATATACTTTATGAGACTGCAAATATATGAAAATTACAAACCAGATAACGTACTAAGATTACCCCATAATGTAATGTAGAAAAGTTTCTGGGCGGTCTCTTAAAAGGTTGTTAATGTTAAATTTATTCAATGAAAACCATGTAAAAGTTATTTTGTTTTAATTTATTTTTATTTTTTTTTTTTTTTGGCTTTCAAAGGGTTGTGGTAAATACCTTGTATTGTTAGTTCAAAATTAATTGACCTTAAAACCAAATAACCAAGTTTGAAAGGGATTAAATAATACTCGTGTTACGTGTTAGTTAAATAAATAAAAATATCACAGTTAAATTTTAAGTTCGAAACTACAAGGGTGACTTATATTGTAAGCGAAACCAGAAATATGTAAAAACAATATTAAAAAAACCAGACAATAGAATTCATATGTCTTTTTTAACAAATTATTTCTTATAAAATTATTGGTGTTGTTCTTCTGAGCAGAACAAGAGCATTATTCTGGAGAGGATCACCGAACTTTCACAAAAAGGTAGATATGACATTTATTAAAAATGTTTATATGGATTAAGACGCTGGTTTTCTTTCTGTAATACTTTGGTTAAGAAAATTAGGAATCCATTTATCTTTTATTGTGATTCCGACGTAGATATAGCATTATAACTATTTATCACTGAACGCTATTAGTACTACTACTCCCTTAGTTCTTTTTTTCGCAAGCTAGTTGTGACACTATGCGTTGTACTCAGGGAAAGAATCCGACATTATCTGGGTGCTAGTTCTACAACTATTTAAAAAAATATGAAAAAAATTATTTTTTTTTGACTGTCAGAAACTGCGTTGATATGAATATCGGTGTCGAAGTTTTTATGGTTAGTGGGACTATCAACGCACGTTAGCTGGGCATTTATTTAATTTATTTTTTTTTTGCCGATTTTGCACATATTTAAAATTGTCGAATGATTTCGTTTCCATCATTTGGAATTTCCTCATTTTTCTTTTCTTAAAATTCACAAACGATATAAAAAGGAAGCTTGTACGCTATCAGACAAGATGTGTCAATATATTGATATCCGTTGCAGACTTGCAGGCAGCTGTTATCGTAAAACGGCATTATATCCTTCCTAAAGGTATATTTTAGTTAATATAGGGGTTGCTAGTGCCCTGTGTCAGCTAAAGCTAATACTTATACCGCTGTTGAGGGAACGGTCAAAGCACTCCGTCCGAATGCTTGTTCGAATTTTTCATTTATTTAAATTTCTTTGACGCGAAGTGCATTAATTGATTTGTGTCTTCTTATATTACTTTTATCAAAATTGTATGGCAAAGCTATACAGCTTTAAATATTTTATATTTCCTAAATTAAATAACACAAAAATACCCACAACACCAGCTGACGTATTTAAAAGAAATTTTGAAAAAAATAACCTAAAAATCCCCCTTATATTCACACTGTTACCATAAAGAAGTGTCAAAAAAAGAGCTCCTTTTTATGTCAATAATAATTCAAGCATGACATGCCATTTTGTACGAAACACTCAAATGAAAACGTTTATAAAAAACAGCTTAAGTTAATGAAAAGAATAAACTTATGTGCAAGCTTTGCTTTCAAAGTAAAATTTCGTACTAAATTTTATTAATTTATTTTGTTTTCATTATCTAAGAGTTTGCAACTTTACCTCTTTAAAAGAACTTTTGCTTATTTGTTTTTTTAAATATTCGAGTTTTATTTCTAAAGAAACTGGGAAATATAAAACTTACTTGCTATTAAACTGTCAAATATATAATTATTTATACTATAGTTATACTGTTAAATGAATAAGATTTACTTGACAAATATTTGTTCTGTGAAGCCAAAAAAAAAAAATATTATCAATGCGGTAACGGCTGCTTAAAGAGCACAAATAATAAATTTGTGTAATTGTTAATGTAGCCTCACATTTGAGAACTTTGATAACATAATTATCTGTTTTAGTATGCTTTAGTTTTCTATTTCGCATTTGTAAACTGATTTTAAGAACAATAAAGATTGTCAATCAACACGCTTTATAAAATGTAAACTAAAATAATAAATAAATCAAAAAGAATATCAAATATAAAGAAAATAATTTATAGAAGAAAATAATTTATAGAAAGGGTTTGCTATCAAACGAAATGTCATATTGCAAACATTTTTTTACACTTGTGATCAATTTATCTAGTTTTTGCAAAATTATATTCAACAGTGGGAATAATTTATGACTTAATGGGTTGTTAACAAAAAAAATTGCCAAATTTGATTTGCAATAAATTGATCGTTTCATTGGCGGTGTGACATGTGGCACCGTCCTGTTGAAACCACATGTCAGTGATATTCATGTTGTCAATAATAAAGCAAATTTGAATTGTTAGCATCTCGCGATAGCGTGATTCATTGACTGTTCGTACTTCCAGTTTTATCTTCAAAAAAAAAACAAAAAAAAAAAAACGGCGCAATCACGCCTCCATAACACATAGCGCACCATACAGTGACACGTTGAACATACAAAGTCTTCTTAATAATAACTCGATGATTTTCAAAAGCCCAAATTCGGCAATTTTGCTTGTTAACATACCCTGACAAGTGGGCTTCGTTTGAAAAAATTTTTCCGAAAAACCAGTCGGTTGTTCCGAATGAATTTACCAAATCTACAGCGTTGTAAATGGTCGGTTGTAAGGCTTCAAAGTTAAATCCTTACGCAAAATTCGCCATGTGATGGTTTTGGAAAAATTGTTGAGAACGACGAGGAATTGACATATTTGGATCTGGTTCAACACTGTGGCTTACGGCACAGTTTTAGTTTATGTTAGTTGTACGATCCGCTCGAACACGCGGTGATGTTCGCACATTTTGTATCGAGCCTGTTGACTTAAATTTAACGACAAATATTTCCTTAAACTTACCTTCTTTTGCCCTAAGAAACCTTTTATTTTGTAAGCCGCTAAAGTAAAGTTGTTTCTCAATTTTTAATTATTAAAAAGTTAAGGTGGAGGTGCGATGAAAAGTGCCAGCTTGTTAATGGTGGAGTCGAATTAAAATTTTCTTTAAATTAAATAAAATAAAATCAGATTTAATGAATAACAAAGCAAATTATTTCGATCGACTATAATGATGTTTCTGTATTAAAAACAAGCAAGTTCTGAAAACTTTGTATCGATTCAATTAAAAAATGTGAGTGCCTTTCAGGCTTTTGTAATATAGAAAAAGACACCTCAATGTTATATATTTTTTAACATTAACGAGGACTTTTTCATTATTTTGCAACAGCAAACGCAACAAATTGTCATATCACATTGACGCTTAGTTAACTTTTGTTCATTATACATTCGTCCACGCGCTTCACCTTAGTAGCTGTTATTAAAATTACAATAATAATTGCGTAAATAATTGAAACAATAGAATTTATAGTAGTGCGTTCAGTTAATAATAATTGAACCTGACATGCTTTCAATATCAGGCTTTATTATTTATATTGAAAATATTATTAAAAAACAAATTATACGGTGTGAAATGAATACAACTTAATTTACATGTCGATTATTATTTGATCAACACAATTTCTTTCCATTTTTAGTTATGTGATTGAATATAATGTAAACATTTTGAAAAGAAAGCAGGCAAATAACAGGAATGCAATCAAAGATATATCAGCAACTTTGATAAATTCTTTCTGGTTTGAATTTTTTTATAATAAAAACAAAATTACATTTATACAAATAATTTTAGACTGAAAACCATTTTGTACGAGAATATCAACGAAAAAAAAATAGCAAATTTTTAATTGCTTATGAGAACGCAAAAGTTTACTAATTTGGAAATCCATAGACTATCTATCGATACAAATAAATATCTGCCAAAATATTCCTTTTTTGAAAAAATTCAATTTTATCAATGTAAAGCGTTCTCTTTCACTGTGGCCCTACACATGCGATACATTGAAGCTTGGGAATTCGGTTGGAAGAGAAAATTAGAAGAAACAGTAGTTATAAAGTTCGATATTAAAACTAACAAAAAATACAGCAGAATCACGCCTTATCTTTTTAGTGAATTTTTCTGATAATTTGCAAATCGATCAAAAAACGATTTGCTCTAAATGGAAAAAATTAGCGGGTAGCATTTCTTTGCAAAATCGATAACGCACATTGTCGACTATAAAAAATATCTATTCCATTCTATTGAAACTTGAAAATTTATTTCATCAAAATTCACGTTGAATTTTTCGTACCCCGGACTTCGTTTTATATTTAAAATAAGAAAGTTCACACATTATTAATAAAATTTATAGTTTACGCAACTTATCCTGGGTAAAACAAGATGTCTCCCTTCAGGTGAGAAACTTCTTACCTAAATTACAGAAATGCGGCGCAGAGCATCAACAGTCTGTAGTTTTAGATGAATTCATTTTCAACCGTATATCTGTGTGCAAGTCTACATCATGAGGTCCTACGATAATTAATATCAGCACTTTTCACATAAACTCATTAAGACATTGTCTTATAGTTTCAAACTGCAAAATGCCTGGCCTTTAAGTGAACGAATAGACGAATAATATAGACAAATAGAAGTCGACAAGAGCGTCACCTTTTGAATCTAAAAACCAGCCTTGCATAAATAAATTTCATAAATTATTTTAAAAAAAACATTACTTTTCGACAAAAGCGCCATCTATTAGATAAAATATAGCGTATATTAACATTGCGTTACTCCTTAAGAATTTTTATGAAGAATATAAAGAAATTACATCTCGACAATAGCGCCGCCTAGCGCTGCAAATGAATTGCAAGCCTCAAGCGGAAATAAATTTAATTTAATTAATTGAAAGAAACTGGAAGGTTTCAAAAACTATAGTCAAGTAGCAGAGGAATAGTAGCGTTATTTTTAAATACTGAAAAATATTAAGAATTGAATTTAAAAGAAACAATTTTTAAATTATCTTTACTTTAGGATGTCGTTTGACCTGGCAAGCTTATCATCGTTTAGATGATATTCATGCTTACTTTGAATACTTGAATAAAACGTATCCCGATATTTGTTCTGTGGAAACTATTGGTTACTCGCTCGAAAGGAGGCCTTTAAAAATATTAAAGTAAGTTTGTCATGTATCACATGTTTTATACCACACAGTTTATAAAGTCTAAAAAGAAAACTAATAAATAAAAATTATTTTAAAAACCTTAAAGGATATCTAATGGTAATGTCCACAATCCCGGTATTTGGATCGATGGTGGTATGCATGCTAGAGAATGGGTTAGTCCTGCTGTTGTCACTTATATAGCAAATCAAATTGTTGAAGGTTGGGATGATATGCCCGAATATATGCGCAATATAAATTGGTATATACATGCCGTCGCTAATCCTGATGGTTATGAATACTCGCATACAACTGATCGTTTGTGGCGTAAAAATAAAAGATCACATGGTCGCGCTTGTCCTGGTGTTGATTTAAATCGTAACTTTGGTTATAAATGGGGTGGTAGAGGAACATCAGCTAATCCTTGTTCTCAAACTTATAGAGGCGTTAAAGCATTTTCCGAACCTGAAACTTTCTATATTTCAAAATTTATCAGCCATTTTCGGAGGGACACATTTAAGGCTTATCTGTCATTCCACAGTTATGGTCAATATATTTTATATCCTTGGGGTTATGATTCGTTAAAAACCAACGATACGAATGATTTGGATTTGGTGGCCAGAGAAGCAGGAACTGTAAGTTTTGTGTTTTGAAATGTGCAAAAATAAAAGGAGATAATTTTTTTTTTTAACAATTTTCTTTCACAGATCATAACTAAGAGCACAGGTGCTAAATTTACTGTGGGCTCCTCCGCTACTACTTTGTACGCAGCTGCTGGTGGTTCCGATGATTGGGCAAAGGGTATTGCTGGCATTAAGTATTCTTACACCATTGAAATGGGTGATACTGGCCGTTATGGTTTCATTTTACCGGCCAGTCACATTGTATCCAATGGCAAAAATGGTTTGACTTTTGTACAAACTGTGGCCAAGGCCATAACTGTAGGCAAAAATGGTCGTAGACTTAAATTAAAGGCTTTTAAAACCCACTGAAAATTTGTTAAAGAGCAGCTAAAGTAACTTAAGTGCCAAGACTTATACAAAGTATAAATCTTATTATACGAATGAATAGCTAAACTGAATATTTTTTTAAAGCAAATTTAAATTACAATATTAATTAAAAATTTAGTTAAATTAATTCTATTATTTATAAACAAGAAAAACAAAACAGACATAAATTACTTATTTATTTATTTATTATTTATTGAAATTATTTATTTTTCATGTAGTTTTTAGTGCTAAAAAAATTCAAAATAAATTAAATTTATTAAAATTTATTTGAACATTTAAAAAGAAGAAAAATGGAAAATATTTTAAAATTAATTTTTTATTTATGTCTTTCATGTTTTCTTTTTCAATCTCTTCTTTGTTTTTTAAGATTTTATTTTTATGTCTATTGTTGTCTTAAATTTGTTTGAATGTTTGTTTTAAATGCTAAAATATGCATTGTTTTCTGCCAAAGGACATTTTGCTTGGCTTCATTTTGTATGTGGTTGGTTACACTATTGTAGTAGTTTTTTTATATGTTTTTTTTTTCTTTAGGTTGATATTAAATCTTGTTGTTGTTGTTGCAAATATACTTACAACCTCTTCTAGGGCAACGTCACGTCAATACGGCTGAGGAAGCTTAAATACAGTGGAATAAGGTCAACACAGAAAGTCAAATGTTGATGCTATGTGTGTCTTAATTAAATAATCGATCTTAATCTAAAATTTCATCAGTTTTGTTTTAATAAAGAGTGTGCCAAAATTGTTGCAAGATTATTTATTGTTATACAGTATTAAAAATTGTATAATGAGTTTTTGAACGAAACTTCCCTTGGTGTTGGTTGATGGTATTTTTAATAGTCATGCTAGATACACAATCGAAAACATAGAAAATAACCTGAGCGCGCTGTTGTTCATCTTTTCTAAAATTTTTGATATTTTGTGTTTTCTAACACAATGTTTCGTCGTCTTTATCGATGTTTACCGTTTTTCCTGATTAGAGGCTTGTTTTATGATCTGACAGATTTCGTCGAGTATACAAATTTAATGGAACTAAGGAATATAAAGTGTCTGACTTTATAATCGTACCCTTATATGCTATTTTGTGTTTCATCACATTTAACAAGTTTCCAAACTTATTCTTTCATCGAGGCTCAATTAAGTTTGGTTCTTTATAATATTATTTTGTTTTGTATCTCTTGTTCTTCGTCATATAATATTTCGTCAATAAGAATAATTGTAAGTATGTTTCTTTGTGTATTGCTATTTTATATATTTTTTCTTCCGCGTATGTGGAAGATGTTTATTGTATGGTTGCCTCGTCTATACTAAAAAAAAAATACTATTATGTATCTAGAGACTAAAGACTGGAACTTTTGTACAAATTACTCCCTTATATGCTGGTTATGGATCCCATACAAAGTAAAAAAAAATACTATCGCAATTGCAATAGATTTAAAATTAATGATGACAAAAATTGAATTGTCATCCTTTGACATTTATTTAGTAAACAATTGAGAGATTTTAAACATTACAATCTTGAGCAAAGAATTGTAATTGTGAAATGAAATCAAAATGGTAAAAATTTCATATAATTCGAGCAGCTTTTCCTCCTAATCCGACTCCCTCGGAAGCTACTGAATTGGAGGCTCTTGCTTGCAACAGACCAAACTATGCCGTCGTAATGGCCGTAGTGATGCAAACATAGTTGCAATATAGCAAAGTGTTGAGAATGAATCTGCAGCATCAACTCGTCAACGTTAATAACAATTGAGCATCACTACAAGGACTTTACGCATTTTGCATAAAGATCTTTATCTTCACGCTCATAAAGTTCAACTCGTTTAAGAATTAAAGAAAGATGAAATTCGGCCCTTCATTGAAGAAATAAGCGAACCCTACATGCTAGAGGTGGAAATTTACCCAACATTATGTACCATTATTAATTCCCAAAATTCTACTTTACAATGGCATCAGTAAAACTGAAGTTTCCAAAAAAGAGTGTGTTTTTTAAACCAATTTACTTCGAAACCTCAAATTAGTCCACCCTTTACATTTTAGTTTACAATCAATCATATTTATATGATATTTTCAAAGCAACTTCTGCTTCATACATTATAAGTTTAAGACAGCCAATCGACATTCTACTTTACAAAGAAAACATTTTTGGGTTTTGAAGTTTGTTTTAACTCTGATAGTGTGTGTGTGTGTGTGTGTGTGTTTAGTTGTGTATAATGAAAGTATTTTTACCTTGAACTTTACTTCATGTTTTTACTACATTTTGGGAATTCAAAATTGATAGAAAATAGCGAATACTTAAGTATGCAATATAGTAGATAGCGGTAGTTTAATGAATAACTCAGCGTAATTTACATTATTTTTATTTAATATTTAATTAAAACTGTACTGATTGTTACTAAACTCACCCATTTGCTATAAATTTCTTTAAGCAATATCTGAAACGTTTACATACCTGTAAAGAAGTCAAGAAGAAAAAACATATATTTATTAAAATGTTATAAAATGTTATAATGTTTACATTTTTACATTATTTATGAAAATAGCGGAAATAAGTTGGTAAACAACATTATGTGTTCTAAGAGCTTTAGACTATTTTCTTTAGGGTAAATTGAAGTCAGTGTACAATGTCAAAAAGAAAGCTATCAACTTTTAAATAACTGGAAGATAATATTATGCTTGCCAATGCTGAGTTACAGGTAAAATATTAAACAGAAGCTAAAAATGAATATTCTATTTTAAATCAGCTACAACAACAAATGGCCTGAAGTTAGCCATCTTATAAACTCTTATTGATTCTTTTTAATCATGTCATCTCAGTATAATATTAAAATGAAAGTTTTGCTGAGAAAATAAAACAAAAATATAACCATTTAAATTTACTATCAAACTAAAATAAAGAAAATAGCCTACATAAATAAAAACAGTGGTAGGCATGTGGCAATTTTGAATTTTCGCTGATAGAAGATATTGCTATATCTTCTTGTTTTTATCCTATCTTAAGTAATAAATATTTAAACTATTTCTTGTATAAATGCTACTATCGGGTTTTTCAACAAGAGCTTTGTTTTTCAATTGTGGAAACACCAACAACATGATAGTTTTAACATTTAGTTTTTTGACGTATTCATACGAGATGCCTTGGCAATTATTAAAATGAATTCAACTTCACACGAAAATCGCTTTAAAATAATTTAAATCCACTAGTAAAATGGTGATTCAGTTAAAGTTACATTTCGTAAAATTCATGATACTTTTGGACAACATAAACGTCCTTTTAGGACCGCTATTGAGAATTTGGTCGTTAAATTAGTGTGAACAAACTCGATACAAAATGTTGCAATACCAAAGCTTGTTCGATCGAGTCATATAACTGTAAACATCGCAGCACAGTGTTAAAATTTGTCAATTCCTTAACGTTCTCAATAATTGGAATTATCTAAAACCACCGCATGACAAATTTTGCGTAAGGTTTTAACTTTGAAGCCTTACAAGTTTCAAGTGGTGCAGGAATTGAAACTGAGCAACCATTAACATTGCCGTATATTCACTCAATTTATTCAGGAACAACCGGCTGATTTTCTTGGAAAAATCATTTTTCAGACGAAGACCATTTTCAACAAGCAAAATTGCCGCTTCTGAAAATCCTAGAGCGATTATTGAGAAGACTTTGCATGCTCAACGTATCACTGTATGCGTTATGTAGTCTAGAGGCGTGATTGGGCCGTTTTTTTTCCGAAGAATATAGGCTGGAAATGCGGTAACGGTCATGGGTCATGTTATCGTGAAATGTTAACAAGCAAAATTTGGCCAAATATTGACGATGTGGATATCACTGACGTACGACTACGACCTATGGGGATCGACTGATCTTTTGGAAATTTAGGAAAAACACTTAAAACTGACCCTTTGGAGTGGATTAGGAGCACAGTTAATTACAGAAGTAAAAGAACAATTCGTTGACGTTTATCTGAAGCCTTGAAATACATTGCAAGGACAATTCCTTTTATTACCCCATAAAATAAAATCAAGCGCTTGGAATTCACCAAAAATTATATAGAAAAACCCCTTTTATTCTGGCGTAATAAATTCTGGAGTGACGAGAGTAATTTCAAATCGCATTCATCACCCAAAACTGGTCTTTCCTGAAAATGTAATTTTGTCTCTATAAATACTTTCTACGTAAAACTGATACTTAAATTTAACTATAAAGCAGAAATCACGTTTAATTTTAGCCATGAATAGAGTTTCTCCGAATACTAAAGATGCACTAATTTTAACATCTTTTAGTCGAGTATTTCACTTCAATATACGAGTAAATTTTTAAAAGTAAGTACTGTCAAGAAATTCTAAACTATATTTTTAATTCCTTCAAAATGCTATCCTCCATTAAAATAATGATAATAATGTTTTGGTGGAAAAATTCAAAATTTAAGTTTCGCTGGCACGATTGATAACTAGCGAGTTTTATATTATGAGTGATAAAAAGACAATGGAAAGTGATATTTTTTTTAATTAAAAAAACACAAACTAAATAATAATAAAATAAAAAATAGCGAATAAAAATAAAAAAGAGAAAACTTTTCTTTGACCATAATTTCAAGAAAGTGATCAATAATTTTGAATTCACAACTAATTTTATACAAAATGTAAATGAAAGACAAATCATACAAATCCATAAATAATTTAAAGACAATATGCCCACCAAATTCCAAAAAGCTGTATTCAATAAGTCTTATTTTCAGTTCTCTCGAATAGTTTAAATCTTTTTTAACTTTATCGAATTCTGTTCATTTTATTTATTTATTATTGTTATTTTTTTAAACATAATAGAAAGAAACTAAATATCAATTTTATTGGCCGTATATAGCAATGGCTTTAATGATGGCTGAAAGAAAGACCAATAAGAATTTGTCTTTCGATTAAGATTTTGCACAATCAGTTAGCATTCAACGCTGATCTTTTTTTGATAACACATCGTTTCTTACGGTCGTACACGCTTTATAAAAATGCAATTAAAATTTTCGAATTTTATTTTTATTTTAACATTTGTTTTATTTCAAAAATCTTATTGTGCGACAAATTCCCAGGAAGTTATTTATGAGTCAAGAACTAATCTTTTGGCTCGTTGGCCATTTTTTGGAGGTTTTCGTAACATTTTACGTGTAATTCGCCCTCATGTACATGTTGGCAGAAAATCAGATTATCGTAGTGACTTTGATGAAAATTATATAAATTATCATGGTGCTCAAGTATGGAAAATTATATTTAATCAAGAAAAAAATAAATTTAATATAACCAGAACGGAAGAAATGAAAAAATTTATTCAAAAATATGGTGAGTTAATTATTGAGTTAAAATGTGTCTGATAAAAAGTGACTGATATTTTTACAAATATATAAATACAAAATATCCTTATCGATGTGATGTGACAATTAATTGATCTCATAAAAGTTTATTCGCTGAATTAAAGTTTTGTATTACAGTTGTTTGCAACTTAATCTCTTGGAGTTTCACTTTTATTAAAAGAATATGGAGCGACACGCATGCATGTTGGACAATTTAACAAAGAATTAATCAATTTATTGTTTAACTTACTTACTTAAGTAAGTTTGAAGACAGTTACGAGTTTCTTCTACGTTCTGCCATTTAGAGAGCAACGCTGTCCGAAACTCATTTGTAAAATAAAAAGCAGCTAAAACAAATATATTTAGAAAGATGAAAATATGACAATTGCATGAAATGAAAATTGTGAAAATAAAAGTTATAAATTTATACAAATTGAAATAAGAAAAGAAATTTTGAAACCAACCTGTGAATAATTAAATAAAAATTTGACTGAAAATCAATCTTAATCTCAATTGTAGAACCATCCGCAATGTATAACGGCCGCAGCGTTGTATTTTGCTATCTGTTTTATTTTAGTTTGAAACTGCTTCATTCTCTTTGTACTTTGCACATTAATACTTGTAGCTTACTTACGTAATAGCGCTAACAATTTGTCGTCTTTTTCAGTAATTGTAATGGGAAAAAGCCAACAAATATCGTTAGAAATCAGCCACCGATAAAGCGGAATTAATTAATAATCAATCCTGTCTAATTTGGTAATTAGCACGCGACGATAACAGAAAACGTTATTATACAAAGAATAATGTGATGAGCAACCATATTTCTTTATTTGAAGCAGTGGCCATAACAAGCTGAAACCTTTTTTCATATTTAATGAAGTCGATAAATTCTACTTTAACAGAACTGGTTATTGTTTGAGGCTCTCAAATATTCAAGCAGATCTTACAAAACTTCCCTTACTTCATTGCAGAAAATTGCTGCTATAGATTGCGCAATGCTCGCGTGAACGATTCGTTTGATGATAAAGGCGCATTAAATTTTATTTTACTCTTTTGCAACACTTTACTTATTCTCATTTCATATATTTCTAACTCTGCTGCTCGATTTATAAGAATGCGTTGTTACAAATTTATGCAGCCATTTGCATCACAACATTCTAAAACACCGCCAAGAGTAGAAGTAATTGATTAGTAAATAATCGATAAATAATCAACACTAACCGGCCACGCAAAATTCTTAAAACTCCAACTTAATCTACACACGATTGCTACACATTGCTTCTACCCATGGCTGCATTACAATTAACTCCATTTTTCGACAGACTCGCCCTTTCTTGAAGGTTTAAATTGCTGCTTTATTTTTAATCGTCGTTTAAATAACTCAACTACCGTTACTTCGAAATAACAGTAAAATTTGTTTGATAATTAAAAGGCCCTGTTGGGATTTAAAAAACACGCAGCCTCATCCACTAATTCAGTCACCATTTCTTGGCATTTCTTTGCTTATTTATATTTTCATTCTGCCCACAGATGTCACCACTTGTTAGTGGTGGATACAATAACTTGTTCACGCACAACAGCCAAAAACAAATTACATAATTTAAACAGACAAGACAATCAATCGTGATTGATTTTTTCAAATCCCGGAATTCAGGATTTTTATGGCATTGAGGTAGCCTTTTTAAAGTGCAAAATTTACGCTAAAAGTCTTTCGGATTTAGTTAATTGAATGAATTTATGTAATTAAAAAAACACAAATATCGTACTGCATGTTCTTTATGTAACACGAATATTAATTTTTTTTATTTGAAGTGATAATACTCGGCACAAGCTTTCACAAAAATAACACTTTGTTGTGTACTGAATACTTTTAAAGGATCACGTTATTTCAAAGTTTTTGTGTCTTCTTTAAAAGTAATAAAAAGTAAATCCATCTGTTAGCAAATACCGATATGTTTCTAACACAAAAGCTAACTCTCACATTTTGAACTGATTATCGTTACACCTACAAACAAATCATAATTTGTATTAAAATAGTCACACATTTATTTAGTAAAACAACACACAAACTTTCTGATTTTATTTTTACAGTTTTTTTCGTTTAAGAAAGTTTAATGACCTGTTTGAAAACTTGTTTATAAGACACTTCATTAACACAAAATAAAAAAGTCAAATAACATGGCTTAAACTTCTAAGGATTGAATTGGGGAAATTTCTTAAACAACACAACCTTTAAACATTGTCATGCAAAAACAACAAAAAACTATAAATTAGAAAGAATTGCTAAGCGAATAACTGATTGGCTAAATTAATAAAAAGAACATCATGATATTTAGTCTGTCTGCAAACATCGCGATCATTAGATTAAACTAAACTAAAAACCTTAAGACAACGAAATATATATAAAGAAAATAAAAAAATGTTCAAAACTTTAAGCCATAATTTAAACAAACTATTAATTCTTTTATCATTTTTATCAGCAATTTGCTTCTGCCAGTCAATAGAGTTATTGCCTTTCGATCTCCTTAACAATAATAATGCTGTATTGCTTGTGCGCAACAGTAACAATAATCAATCATCGGCATTCTATTCGAATGAAGATTTATACGATGATGTATTGGAAACATTGCAATGGCTTATACCCAAAGATATTCGTCGTTATAACATTTTCTCGCCGCATTCAACATATCAGATCAATAAGCGTTATCGTAATGATTCCTCAGTTGTACGGTATTTCGGTTCTCAATTGTGGAAGATTCACGAGAATGATGTGAGCAATAAACAATTAAATTTGTTTTTTAAATCATTTGGTTAGTGTGACTTCAGTTCAAGCGGTTTTTGTCAAAAAAATTTTTTTTAATATTTTTTATTAAAATTTAAGCAATTTTATTTTTTATATCAAATTGTATTTTATTAGCTATATATATTTTGATATGAAAAAATTTACTAATAACTATAAACCTGAGAAAAACAGTTTAATTTATAATCACCAACTGCAATATTATACATTATTACAAAAAAAAAAATAATAATAAACCTCCGTAATACCTTCAATAAAATACTTCAATAAAATACTATTTAAATTTTTATATTAAAAAAAGTTTGCGATCAACTAAAATTATTTTTTTAAATATATTTTATACACAAAAAATTTGTGATGCTTTTAGAAATATATTTTTATAAACAAATTGTGATCTTAAAAAATATTTTTTATATGAAAAATTAATAAAAAAAACTTTAAGTCTCCCCTACTCCATAAAAATTGTGTTCTATAAAGTAAGCTTGATTTGTGAACAACTCTAAATATTTATAAAAATATATTTTAAAAAAATTTTATAATTTCTAATCAACTAAAAATATTTTTTTAACACATTGTTACGGATGTGTCTTGCTTAAGTTTTAAAAGAAAATAATTAAGCATTTAAGTAAACTACTAGGTATGCTGTTTACTAACTGCGTGGCTTGCTAAGAAACCTTATGCACGTAAGGCAACAACAAATTTCTAGTTGCAAACTGCGTACAAATTTTATATGCGCAAAAACAACAATTAAGTATGCTGTTTACTTACTGCGTAGTTTACTAAGAAAACTTATGCACGCAAGACAGCAACAAATCTATATGCTGTTTACCATCTCTGTAGTTTTCTAAGAAAACGTATCTACACAAGACAACAACAAATATCTTAAAATAAATTCCAAGAAGAAACTTTATCAGTATAAAAATAAAAAGCAAAATACACACAGACATGCAGGCGCCTATACATTGAATGGAAAACATACAACAACAAAATGTGATACAAAGAAAGTAGAAGATTCTTAAATTTTTAAGACTTCTAGTAGACAAATATAAAAAGGCATCATCTGAGTGGATAGTAAAGTAAATTAGTGTAAAATTATTTACACTAAACGTGCATTTTAAGTAAATTGTTTTGCAGTGTCAACTTTGTTTGTATTTAAAGTAAATAAACTCCTAATTAGTTTAAGAACTCTAAAATCTGGCGTTATTTATTTTGCAATAAAGAACTCACAACAAAACGTTTATAAAAGGTATAAACGTAACAATATATTTTCATTTACAAAAATATTTGATGATATTTTTTAAAATATATTTTTGTATAAAAAATTAGCAACAATCTTTAAATCTCCGTAAGTTTGAGAATACTATTAATTTTTCCTACTAAAATTATTTGTGACAGGGATAAATATTTTGAAAAATATATTTTTCTATAAAAAAGAAAAGTTGATAATTTATAAATAATTTTAAAAATAAATTTTTATTCTTTTAAAAAACTTTATTACCTATAAATAATTTTATAATTAAAAAAAAATTATATTAAAAATAATTTGTGATCAACTTTAAATAAAATATGAAAAATTAATTAAAATCCTAAAGTATCTGAAAGATTGCGAATATTGTTTTTTATAGTAAATTTATTTGTGATGCCTAGAAAGATATACTTTTATATAAAAAATTTTTGATGAGCTCTAAATATTATTTTTATACGAAAAACTAATTCAAATTTTTCAAATAAGCTGGATTTGTAATTTATCGAATAATGAAAACTTAAACATATATTTTTTGATTTTCTTTTTTAAATTGGTGATTTATTTATTTATATTTAAGATGTAGTATTAAGTAGGACTAAAATTAAATCGAAAATCTTTGCCTGCAATTATGTCTATCAGTTAATGTTTGTCTTTTATTATACTTTTGCAGGCAATGAAATTTGGAATATTAATCAAGATGGCATTGATGTATTAATCGATTTTAAAAACACAGCCAAAGCAAAGGATTTTATGTCGAAAAGTAGTTTTACTTACAATATAATGATTGATGATTTAGAAATGGCTATTGATGAAACCTACGATGATGTTAATAACACTGACTCAAAAATGCCCTGGTTAAATAGAGAAGGTAATATATAAAATAATACTTTAGAACTTAATCAATTATTTTACATCTAAAAGGAACCATAATGGATTGGAATCGTTATCATGACATTGGCGATATAAAACAATTTATGCAATATATTTTGGAGAATTATTCCGAACTATCTGAAATTATTCAAATCGGTGTAACCAACCACAAAAGACCCCTGGAGGTTTTAAGAATATCAAATGGTAATGCGAATAACTGGGCTGTAGTTATTGATGCTGGCCTACAAGGTCGAGATTGGTTAAGTCCCGCTGCTGTTACGTTGGCCATATCTAAATTAACTTATTTATGGGATACTCCAACATCGGATATAATGCATCATATCGATTGGTATTTTTTGCCCGTTGCTAATCCGGATGGATATCAGTACTCTCGCATAACCGACCGTTTGTGGACCAAGAATCGCCATTTCGATCAGGAAACAGGTTGTTTTGGTGTTAACTTGGATAGAAATTTCGAATATAAATGGGGTGGTGCAGGCTCCTCAGAAAATCCTTGCAAAAATCTTTATAAAGGAGCCAAAAAGTTCTCAGAACCCGAAACTAGAGCCATAAGAAATTTTATGTTAAATATGAAAAATGATTTAGGAGCCTACATTTCTTTTAGCGGCTATGGTCAGGAAGTAGCTTATCCCTGGGGTGATGCTGATTTCGTGCCAGAAAATCAAAGAGATTTACATAAAGTTGCGCGTAAGGCTATTACGGTAATTATTTAGTTTAACTCTTTATAATTATTGATTTTTAATTTTTTTTCAAACGCTTTCAGAGTTTTCGTAAAATGAATCAAGCAGAATATCGTGTGGGTTCTAGCTATCGGCTTAAACTGGCCCGAGCCGGCAACTCAGCCGATTGGGTTCAATATTACATTAATCCACATTACGTTTATAATGTTTTCCTTAAAGATCAGGGTCGTTATGGTTATCTTATGCCACCCCACTATATTGTGGAAGCTGGGGAGGAAGTGTATGAATTTATGAAAACTATTGCATTAGCTTTAGATTACAATTAAGGAAGAGTGTTTAAATGACCAAACCTGTTTAAGTTTAGATAGCAAAGAAGAAGAAAATACATTGTTAAATGGAGCAAGCTAGTTTACAGACAGCACTAGAATTAGGTACCCTTTCTAATGCTGTTCGTCAATGGATTACCATCAGTAATTTTTTTATCCGTACTTTTAAAACTGTAGGTACTTTAATCCAAATCTAATCATAATCGATGGAATTAGTTTGATTATAAACAACGAAGTAAAAGAAAATAACTAAATAAAAATTTTTTAACACAGCTAACATTGAAAGATAATTTAATCTACGTTAATTTGTGCTAGATTATTTAAAATGTATTAATGTGGGAGTACAGTACACTCGCGATAATATGAATACCCTATTATATGAACACCCCAAAATATGAACACATTTTTTCTTCCATTGATTACTCTAAAATGTGAACTTAGTGTGAAAGCTTTAAAATATGAACAACTTATTTTTGAAGTTCTTAACGGACTTTTATCTAAACAGTGATAAAATCTTTGCAAACAGGGTTGTAAATAAATTCTGGTTCAATTGCATAGTAAGCAGTATTAATTTTTGTATATATATACATACATTTAAAAAAGCATAAGTTTTAAACTTTAAAAGAAAAATCCGAAGTTTTGGAGCATTTACAAAAGGAGCAAGTGTTACTAGCTTAGCGAATAAAATTGGGGTGAAAAAATCTACAATTTGTGGAATAAAAAAAACAGAAATTCGATTATTAAATGTGTCAACAATACCTAACCTCGACCTGGAAAAAGGAAGACTGTGTGAGTACCCAAAAATGGAATATGCTGTATACCGGTGGTTTCTGGATATGATAGACAAAAAGTTTACTATAAATGCACTTATGTTAAAAGAAAAGGCCAAATATCTTCATAATAATATTAAAGAAAATGCCTTGAAGTTCAATGTCAGCGATGGATGGCTTCAAAACTTCAAAAAGAGATACGGCGTTCGCTTGCTTCAAATATCCGGAGAAAAACTTTCTTCACAGCCCCACTTAGTGGATCCTTTCATAATGAAGCTAAAAAGTAAAATTGAAGAGTTGGGATGGGTCAATGACCAGCTTTATAACTCTGATGAATCCGGATTGTTTTGAAAATTGCTGCCACAAAAGCGCTACGTGTCATCATCGGAAAAAACAGCTTCTGGTGCAAGAACTGAAAAGCAGCGGGTAACTTTCTTGTGCTGCGCAAGCGCCGCAGAAACTCACCAACTTAAACAGCCTCGCTGTTTTTAGAATTTTAATTGTCGTGTTCATTATAGACATTCTAAATCAGCTTGGATGACAGGAGCCATTTTTAAAGATTGGTTTCATCTTTTATTTGTTCCGGAAGTAAAATTTATAAACTCGAGCTAATTACCATCTCACAACTTATTTTGTATAATTTAGGTTAAAAAAATTTTACCAA
The DNA here is from genome assembly GCA_030448955.1 of Trichopoda pennipes. NCBI lineage: Eukaryota > Metazoa > Arthropoda > Insecta > Diptera > Tachinidae > Trichopoda > Trichopoda pennipes. The sequence goes on from JASKUP010000023.1 coordinate 10,560,937, forward strand.
AAAAACAAAGTTGCCGCTGAAAGCTATTCTCCTAATACGCAACGCTCTATCTCATCCATCGGAGGATGAACTTAAAACTGGGGATGGCTGTATTTTTGCAATGTTTATACCATCAAATCTGACCTCGCTCATACAGCCTATTGATCAAAACGGCATCAAGATTACAAAACCCTATTATAGAAACAGTCTGCTAGCTTCAGATACTGCAAAAGCGGGATGTTTTCTGGATTCTATGAAGTAGACCATACTTAAGGAAGACATAACAATTTTAGAATCCGCATGTATTCTTCATGGATGGCAATGTATTAAAAAATGTTGGATAAACGTTTTAAATATGATCCGAAATCGAGACGATCCTGAAGATGAAATACCTTTAAGTGTTGTTAGAAACACCCTGATGATGAACTTGGTTGATTTAGAAGAAAGTGCAGCTAATGTTTTAAATTCTTTGATACCTGAAGTTTGTATTTCGGAAAATGTGTTTTTAAAACAAAGTAAAGTTTTGACTTTAGTATAGGTTGAATTTACGGCTTTGAACATTCAAGAATGGAAGGAGGTCACTGCAGAGCGTAACGAGAGTGAAGAGTAATTTTTAATAAGGCATTGGAATGGGCCGAAAGTGAAATGGTTGATCAGTGAGATATGAACGTTTTGAGACAGTTAAGAGAGCAAGCCGTTTTAAAGGTGGTTGCACAAAAGAAACAGCAAAGAAAAATAACAGATTTTTTCACATCAAATTGTTTGTTTTTTTTTTCGAAAGTACATAATATGTTTATATGACAAGTAACACATAAAAATTTTTACATACATAATAAAAAGTGTTATTTCTTGGGGAAAAGGGAAAATTAAATGTCATTCGTTAATATGAACAATCTTGCAAAAGTGAACTGGTTTGGTTTTAATTAGTTCATATTATCGCGAGTGCACTGTATATCCATATGATAATTTCACTACTGCTCATATAGATCATCAGTGGATTTTACCCCAAATTTTGTTTAGAAAATTCAAGAATCTTACATCTTAAGCCAAATTGATTAAATGAGAATTCTCATTGAAACAACCCGGCAAACAGACAAAACTCAAAAAGCATTTCTATACAAAAACACAGCAAACATTTCGAAAGCAAAAACGCTTTTCATTTTTAGTCTTTCTACATAAGGGTTTCCTTTGGAAGCCCTTTATATGTAATTTGAAAAATAAAGAAAACAAAAAATATTTATAAAAAATTTTACAAAACCAAAATTTTATTTTGTTTAATTTAAAAAACAAAAAAAAAAGAAATAAACTGCTCGATAGGAAAAAATACAAGTGCTTGGTGGTAGAGGCATCCACCTTTTTTGGCCATATCTGATAATGATCCAACAGGGCTTAAAAACTGTGAAACTCTTTTGAACTGTGACCTATTGATTTGCTGTTCATAGCATATATATCTATTCTTTGAGGAATTTCACCTCATTACATGTGTCACCAAGGGTAAAAAGCAGTCCAGTCCCCTAAAGGCTAGCAGGGAGACAACTGGACAATTCCACGTTATTTTTACGGGAATCAGTAAGCCCCAGAGTTCAGCTTTTTGGCTTTTTAGCTGTTCTCTGACTGATTATTGAGATTGGCCCTTCAGGGGCATCGAGTCGGCTTTGGCGACCCTGCTCTGGAACTTCCGAAATTGCAACTAGGAATGACCTATAGCTAGAATTATGCCTTCGGCTTCCTAGGGCGTGGGTGCACGTATCATATTACCCAAGTGTATCGATATACCGTCCAGTTATGGCATACACACGCTAGGTACCGACGTCAATCTTATCACCGATCTCTTCTTTACTTATGAACAGAAGAACACCGATAAACCGAATGCCCCATAAATATTATAGAAATAACAAATGGAAAAAACCTGTATCTATATGCTTTCCCTGTATTGAAACGCATAAATTTATTCATGACGTGTTTATTTGCTTTAAAATGCTGTTAGGAAGATATTTAGTTTAAGTTATAAAAAGATAATTATCACTAAAAAAAAAAGAAAATAAATTACTTATTGTGCTTGTTTAAAATTTAAAAAGTTTGTAAGAAATCTTGTAGGCACAAAGCAAGAACAACATGCTACATTAAAACTCACGAGCTAAGTTTAACAATCAGAATATAAAAACAACTAAGACAGAAGAAGCAAACTCACAGCAACAACGTCATCTATATTTGATAGGATGAATTAGAGTTTTCTAGCCAGTGAATCGCTAAAAACGAAATAAAAGACTTGCGTCTACTGGTTAATAGGGCAGTTTACGTGTGAACGTTGTACATACAGCTGCTAGAGAGCCAGTTTAATTGTGAACGCGACCACGTGAAGACATAAAAGTTGATACAGCAGCTTATAGACTTTAAAGCGTTAAAATTTCCACTGTATATTTTTGTGTTAATAAAAGTAAATAGCTCGTCTAAATAAATCGCGTAATTTGTTTTAAAACTCTAAATTATTGTATCTAATTATTTTGTAATAATAAACTTATTAAACTAAGCATTTATTAAAGAAGTAAATATAACAATAAGCTTGTTATCCCCAAATCTTATGTGTTATTAGAATTACATCAAACATTCTAAAAGATATCCTTTGAGGAAAGCAATTTTATAAAAAAAAAGCTTTAATCATCGGTGTTTAGAGTTATGGAGTGACCACGATTATGCTACGATTTTAAAACCTGATTAAACTTGTATACAAAAACGTGATAACCAAGAGGTGAGAAGATTACAATGATTTTCCTTAACGAAGGGAAAAAATTTGAAATTGTACTAGTTAATGCCAAAGAGAATTATTTGAAAAAAAAATAAATTTATGTCAAAAAGGCGTAAGCGCAAATGAAAATATTGTGTATAATTTTTTTGGTTTTTCTTCCTTATTATTGTATTCAAAGTGTTGAATGGGTTAACTGAATAAACAACAAAAGAAAACTTAACATACTTTCAGGCTCACTTGTTATAGCATATGGCTAATTCAATTACAAACTGTTTTAGGCAGGGTTCAGAATTTTTCATTTATGAACATTCAAAAATCAACATTCATGATATTTTTCATAAATGAGAAATCTAAAATTTTATATTTATTTTTCACGCGCATAAACGAACACGAAAAAATGTTCTGCTTATGTTCATACATGAATGCGCACAACAAGAATTATTAGTCTTATTCATATGTGATAAATGATAAATCAGCTACTTCTCATTAATGTTATTTTTCATAAATGTACATGTTCATTTATGAACGTTGAAATTTTATAAAATTTATCATAAATGAATGTGAAAAAATTTTCTACCTACGATCGCAGTTTACCGTAAAATGTAGTAAAAACACATGGGTACATATTAACACAAAATACAATATTGCAATATATTCTAAAAGAAATAAAAAAACAACATTTTTTTTCCTACATACGCCGACAATTGCGCATTATCAAATATGTGCGTTTATGTACGCGAATGCTTAACGCACATATTTTTACGACCTTTTCATTTATGAAAAATTATCAAAATTGTACATATTCAAAAATGAACACTTGTGTGTTTCTCATTTTTTCACTTATGAATAGAAAGAAAAAAATAAATCGTCGCATTCATAAATCAGAAAACGCAAAATATTTTTCAGTCTCTCACACATGTATGAAAAGAAGCGGCTAAAAAATGAAATGTACATATTCATATATGTATGAACAGTGAGTGAACACTTCGCTACTCTGGTTTTAGGTATTGTAAGCTTTTTTAGAAGATCATAACTAAAGTCCCACCAGCAGAATATTCTTAAACAGAAATTCCCACTCACCATAAAATCGCTGGTTTTTGCTAAACTAATTACTTTTCATTTTACTTAAACTACTTTCTTAAGGAAGTTATAAGACTTTTCATGCTATTTACTCAAATGTGGTGCTTTAGGCTACAGACAAATTGCATTAAACTATTTCATTCGACATGAACTTGCTATATCAATATTTTAAGCTAAGTTATTGGATTTAAATATTGATTAAGCGATTTTTAAATTGTCTTAAAATGAAAATAATATTGCAAGCAACTATAAAACACTTGAGGATTTAAAAATAACGGAGACAGCCGATACAACACGACGGCACTCCTTTACTTACACAGGACCAGAAATATACAGACTAACTAACCTTTTTCACAAAGAAGGAATATTCACAGCATTATAAAGTGGAAACACCCTCAGACACTATCTCAGAACAACGACAGAAACAACTGACAAATTTAATTCCAGCGGGGTATACAGACTTACCTGTACCTGCAAACGAACCTATATAGGGCAAACTGGACGAACACTAAAAACAAGGTTTACAGAACACATACGCTCATATAAACGGAAAAGGGAAGATTCAAACTTTGCATTACACCTTGACACTCACACCAAGGGAAATAGATGAATGTATGACATTATTACATCCTAGCAAAAAAGGACGAAGACTAGACATTCTTGAAAATATGGAAATCTACAAAACAAAAACATTCAACAACGACATTATAAACGAACGTAAACACGACCTCAGACACAATTTTCACACCATTGAAACTACTCATGCAAACGGGCAAACGGAAAACACCCTCAGACGGACACACGTACCTACATAATAGTAAAAGACGGAGGTATCGATAAATTCACTTTGCATACAAATGCCAGATGGCTGGCATTCTGCTTACCTGAATAGATACAAACCTAACAACAGAACTGCCTGAACGCCAACACTGACTCACCAGTACAAACTAAACCGCGGCTTGAGAATGATGCATTCGCATTGAAAGCGCTCGCCATCGAAAACAAACCAGCCAGTTAGGACGGATAATGGCAATATTATTTCATTTGCTGGCGGAGGACAACCAAATAACATAATACCATAAAAAAAATATAACAATAACCCATACACACTTTTGAAAATTTCTTAGAAAACTACAAAATTTCCAATGCCTTTTGGAAAATATTTTCAATAAAATAAGTTCCAACGAACGTCTGCTGATAACCGTAGTTTCGCTAATGTTCAAGGGTAAAGTTGAAAGGTGTACAACGGTAAAGAAAATTACGACATTTACACTCCGTTAAACAGAGTAGCTTAGCAGGATTGTCTTTGCATTAAGCGACATTTTAGAGGGGCTGAGCGTAGACGACTACAAATAAAACTTCTTATAATTTTTACTTGATTTCTGAGCAGTAACGTTGAAATTGCTGCAGCGGTTGCTTTTCTCTTTCCTAACTCCGGATTTAACTTTTTACAATATCGAAGGTGCCCCTGTAGGCTAGTAGGTAATGTACTAGCGTGTCAGTCTGGGGGTTGTGGGTTCGATTCCCAACAAAGACCTTGGCTGTTTTTCGCTACAAATTAAAAATTGACTGTCGGTGAGGCTGCTCAGTGATGAAGGCGTGCTCACTGGTCGCTGTGCTGTCTTTATACGGCAGTTAATTTCCGTGACTATCCTTCTACTTTCACTACCTGTCTCATCTCTTCTCTATCCCTTTCCTAAAGAATGTAGCATGGTACTTGACTAAATAGGCATTGATGCCTTCTCTTTATAAAAAAAATATCGAAGAAATGGATTTCGGCAGTATAAAAACGGTTAAATTTAGAGTAATGTAGCCTTGCTGAGATAATAGAAGGAACATCAATTTTCATTTTTCATTTAAAATCCTTCTTCAAAAGCTTTTAACAAACCTCTCTTGACAATAGCATTTTAAAAAGTAGTCACTTCGCAATGAGTCCATCAGAATGCCGATAACTGCATGTTCTCAGATTTAGCGGTGTATTGCTTATTCTCTATCTGTCTAAAGCATAAATGTTAAGACATTTGAAAACATTTGCACAAAATTAAGACACATGGAAATACTTCAGCGTCACCTATTTTTTACACTTGCGTCTTGTTTTTTTTTTCACTAGTAAATGAAAATGATAACGGTGGCAGCAGTTGAGATTATAATAATGTAAAAGAAAATTAAAAGCAGTAAGAATTATTAGACATTATGGTCTTTAGTAACTAATGAATTCATACACCCAGAACTGATAACATGGCAAAGTTAGTTTCGATTCTGTCCGCAAACTCGAAACTATTGGCCCTAAATTAGGAAAATGAAAAGAATTTTCTTAATATTAATAAATTCTGAAATTTTACAACTATTTCAAATAAATTATTTTCAAGCTTCAATTTCTTAATACTTAATAATTTTGAAAGTGTTTCAGCATTGTTACGGTTACGCAGCAGAGATACAACCAGAGAGTGAGTTAAAATTAATATCTCATAGTCAAAATATAAAAACAAAAATAAACAGAATATCTTGAAAATACAAATAAACAAAAATGACACGCTAATTTAAAATTTATGTTAAATATTAAATTTGAATTGATAATAAGTTTTCGCATCAAAAAATGTTTTTCGGTCTTTTGAATTAGTAAATATTGAAAGAGAAAGTTTAAGATGTTTTTGCTTTGCTTTTGAATTCCTTTTATTTTTGTTTGTGTTTAGATTTCTTTCTTTAGAAAATTAATAAATTTTTGTGTGTTTTATTAGTGTAATTAATTCTAATTAATGTTCGTTTAAAATGATTTTAATTTTTATTTTTGTTGCATAATAAAGGGTGCGCTTCATTTAATTAAAATAAATGCTTTTTAATGGGTTTTTGACCATGTTAATGTTGTATTGCGTAAAAATTCCAAATATTAGAAATCAGTTAGGAAATAGCTAAGCGTTCTATCGCTAGATCGGGGGCGGCGATATATCAGTTTAAAACAAAACAGTATACTGCAATACAATTTAACAAGAATTCTGCTATTTTTATTATTTCTTTTGCGGCGGAATAAGTGTAGTTTTAAACTTTTATACATTTGTTACCAACAATTAAAATATCTTATTGAATTATTTGAGGTTAAGGTCATAGTTTTCTTTTTCAAATTCCATATTTTATATCTCAAGTTCGAATAACCAATTAAAAGGTCCAAAAAGAAATTATTTATGCAGCAGATGGGCAAATTAGAGGTAAGGAAGTAAATTGCTTACAACACAAACTTTTTTAACACTTTCAGGTTCTGATTAATACCTGAGCAAAGTAGAAATATGGATATTAATAATGGAATATAATGTCGGGCAAATAATCTACCTTAGCACGTTGGCAAACGTCTGCTCTTTTCACAAAATTTTAAATAACACTTTCCTAAATCCAACAGCGTTAAATCATACGAATAAAGCGGCCAATTGGCATTGCCAAATCGAGAAACTACGTGAACGGGAAATTTCTCATGCAATAACTGGGGTCTGTGTAGCTTGTAGCATCGCGTTACTGAAACAAAAGGTCGCTGATATCAACAATAGCCAATTGCAGCCACAACAAATTTATTATCTTGGGTTGCTAGCGCAGACTACTTACGGCGACGGTATCATTTTCGAAAATAAAACGAGCCGATAATACCGGCTGACGATAAACCGCAACATGCGGTCACTTTCTTTAGATGTAATGGTTTTTCGAGGATTTTGTAAGCCGATTATGCGGAATTTTCTTTGTTTACAATAACCGCTTAATTACAAATGAGCCTTATCACTTTAGGTGATTATTTTTAAATGCCTTGTTTTCGTTCAGTTTTTCAAACAGTAAATTCACACACGTTAGACAAGCAATGGTCGGTAGGCTTTAATTTTTTAACGAGTTGAACGTTGTGGGTGTAAATATGAAGACCTTTATGCAAATTGGTCCACAAAGTTCCTCTACTGATGCCTAATTGTTGTAAGTTGATGTTCCAAACTCATTCTCAATACTTTGCTGTACAACGGCTATGTTTACACTATGAGCGTATTTTTTTTTTGGTCTACTGTCAGCAACAATAAAGTGAGCCTCGAATTTACCGATCAAATTACGCACAACGGTATTAGAAACCTGAGGATAGTAAATTTCCTCAATTAAAATTCTTTGCTAAAAAATGTAACGTTTTATGCTTAAAATTTCACACCTTTTTACGAAATATATGTCAAAGGATTATAAGCTCAATTCCTGACAATTCCTAACCTCCCATTGTATATAAAACACAAAATATGTTTTTATGATTGATTGTCGGAAAGGTATAGCTGCCTATGCGGTTGACCGATATTCCTGAAATTTCAATAGATCTTGTGAGTTCTGGCACTTTTCATACAGCTTAAATATTTTACATCGCACAACTTCTAAACTACAGTACTTAGAGCAATGGAATTTTGTTCAAGGAATTTCTTAATGGGCATGGTTTGTTGGATCGAAGTGTCCTCAAATATTTTGTAGCAAGCCTTTATTAGTATCAAAAAATTTATTGGATTGGAAGAGTAAAGTAAAATATTATTGTCGTGAAAATTATACAAGTAACACCCTTATAGATGTGTATAGTCAAGCAAAATACTGGCCGAATGAAGAAAGTGGGCGTGGTCCTCCCGTTCAAAGTAAAAACTTGCTATAGTTCGTATAGGGAATTATAAAAGCAAAAATTTTTCTAAATGGGTGGCAAATCTCACCAGGTATAGCTACAGTTATAATAAAATGTAAAATATATTTATAATTTTATAAAATGTATTTTTAAGCACAATAATTACCAACTTCTCTAATTAACTGAAATTTAAAAAATTATAACCTATAAGAATTTTTTGCCCAGTTGTTTAGAATAAAAATTATAAAAAATCCTTGTTTGGAATATTTTAACTTAAAATAATAAATAACACGTTTTAACTAAGAACACTTACTAATGTTTATTATTTAATTGACCTCATATATAAAATTTATTTATTTCTTTTATATCATATGTAACATTTTCTATAGACAAAATTATGTAAATGCAATAAATGTGTTTTTATTTATTTACAATTGAAATGTAGAGTAGACAGCAATTTTAGATGAATGACAGTTGTCACAATAAACATTTGAAGCGTCTTCCATTCAGTACATTTCAAATCTACACCACCTTTCATAACTATAAGCGCACGAAAAGTTTACACATTGTATGAAAATTATTGCTTTGATTAGGAAAAAAATATGTGTTTTAACTTAAATCAAAAAAAAATAACTATAGCAAATAAGAAGATAAGACTTAAAAGTCGGGTTTGCCTCGTGTATTTTATCTGAGCAATTTTTTAAAGTGAAAAAATTCAAGATGCACAGCTATCAGATTAAGTTTTTTGAAAATTCATTAAAACACATTGTCAAACATTTTATAACGTGAGGTGTTAAAAAGTGGCCAGCACAGAAAAAAGTATTTTATTAAAGGTACCAGCATAAAATATCAATTTTGTCACAATTAAGCCAAACAAATTTTCAAAGCATGTTAAACAACTATTCCTAAATCTACATACAGCAAGTTTAACCTTTATAAAAACCACTTTGGAGTACCACGTTCACTTACTACATTCAGCTTTCGCTTGACTATACACATCTATAAGGACGTTATCTGTATAATTTTCTGGGTACACGACAAAAATACTTTACTTTACTCTTCCAATCAAATCAATTTTTTGATACTAATAGGAGCTTGCTACAAAGCAGTTAAAGACACTGCTTCGCAATTCTCAATTCGATTACGGCAATAAAAATTGACAAACTAATCTGAAGATTGTAAAGTAATATTCACTTTTGAATTTTAGCCTTTTTAAAAATACCAGCAGAATAGTTCAGACTATTTTTACAGGTATTGACGTGACCTATGCAAAAATCTGTAGAATAATTTTTTTCTTTCGTCATCATTATGACTTTGTTGCTTCTCTATATTAAACTCCATGAAATTACGGAGCGTGGTTTCTAAAAAATAAGTTTTTGTTAGAATAACCAACATGCGTAGTAAATTAAAACAATTTAAGGAAATATCGCCATATTATATTTCATAGTTATTAGGACCATCTAGCTGTGTCCAGAAACTAAATTTGAAAATATCTCATAATGCTTTACTTAAGATCAGATGGTGTTGTTAGAAACAAGGCACTAGACGCACAATGTATTTTTGGATACCAAAAATTTAACACAGGTTAAACATTCTTAGCTAATTGGGTGATCCAATTATTATAAATAAAATTATCCACCTTCTTCTCTATGCCAGGCACATGTCCCATAAAAACATTTTCTTTAGTTTATATACATTATGCTAAAACAAAAAATATGAAAGCAGTTTTGCATCAAAGCAAATATGATGCGAAAATATTGCAATGTTAACAAACAAAATTGTCGAATATAGATTAATTATAACCCACAGATACTCCATCAGATGCAATTACATCCACTTCGCATCACAGTGTGGTGAGCAGTTTCTTCAAGGTTCATTGTCGAGCCTTAGTTTTTCCAAGAAAATGGTCTTACTGTTACGGTCAATAGAGATCGTTACTTAAAGATGTTAAAAGAATTGTTCTTTCCAGAATTACGCCGCAAGAGAATCCCTTGTTACAAAATCACGCCGCCTGTTATGACAGAATTGCGCCAAAAATTCTCCATTAAACTGATTTCAAGAAACTCCACAATCTGTTGGCCTCTCAGGTCTCAGGTGTTTGTGGGGTTATTGCAAATAAGAAGTTTACAAAAGTAACCCAACAAATTTAAATGATTTAAAGCAATCCATTCCGCTGCAACACTCCAGGCAGTAATGCATAATTTTTTGATAAGATGTCGCACATGTGTCATCGAGGGTTCCCTATTGTATTAAATTATTTTCAAAACTTCATGAAATATTTTAATAAAAAATGTATTATTTTTCAAATGAATTACTTAAAAATAAATTACATAAATTTTACAAAAAGTTATTTGGATTTTCTTAATGTAGCAAAATTGATCAAACACCCGATAAATGAAGCGGTATATTTTATATAAAAAATACTCTTTATAACAAAAACAGGATATACTTTTTGTGTTTGATTGCTTTTTATTACGTTTTAAATATTTTATAAAAATACAGCAAAATATCGAGGTGTATTTATCGTTATGCAGCGCAGTGTACTACGACTATTATTGCAATATTAAGTTTAAGTGTTTAACACGCATGTGTTTAAAAATTAGAACTAGTAACAGCACTCGCACTCACTTATATTAAACCTCATTTACACCCCTTGCTTAAAACATGTGTGCAGTCTCATATTTCCAAGAGACGATAAACTTGTTGCACATACTTATACACATCATGCTTGTATGTATATGTTCAGTCAGTTAAATTGTAACTAAAATGCGTAAAATTTAAAAGTGATGACTTTAAATAAACTAAAAAACACTATTACAATTTGTGTAATTTGTGAGAGAGATAAAATAAGTAAAGATTATAATTTACATATCAAACACACTTTCGTATAAGCATAAATATATTTATTAACACAAACAATACAGTGGTGCCACATTTGTCGTTTGTAACAAACAATGCAAATCGAAAATGATAAAGAAGAATTTATTCAATATTGAAATCCTCTAAAAATTATTTAAGAAAAAAATTTACCGGTATATAGTGTGGCGGCTTCAGAGGCCCCTTTACTTGTGTGCTCATAAGGTTGTATTCAACTGAATAATTTTTAAAATAATAGATGGACAAATTTACAGACCCCTTCTGAGATCGCTGTGAGTTATATAAACGCTAAATTCGAGGCTTACGTAGTGGCTATAGTGGTGCAAACATAACCGCTGTAATTTTGCAACATTTCGCCATGACTACTTTGTGCAACATTTTACATAAAGATCTTCATCTTCACGCTTAAATAGTTCACGAATTAAAAACAACCAACCATTGATTGCATCGAATATTGGTGAATTGGTTGTTTCCAAAACTAAAAGAAAACAAAGCATTTTTCAGCAAAATCATCTTTAGTGGTAAGAGTCATTTTCGATTAGCCGGTTATGTAAACAAACAAAATGAAGCTAACAAAATCCACAAGCGGTTCTTCAAAATTCATTACATTCAAAGAAAGTGACGACGTCACAAGTCACCCAGACAATTCAGTTATTATATGAGAAATTTCCCGGTTGCATAAACTCCCGATTTGGCGATGCCAATTGGCCGTCTCGTTCTTATAATTTAGCTGGATTGTTTTCTTTGACGCCATTTGAAAAACTGGGTTTACGTGAACAACCCACAAACAACTGACTCTCTCGAGGATGAAATTCGGCGCTGCTTTGTTGCAAAAGTGTTCCAAATTTTTTAAAAAGCGCGGATGTCTGCCGATCTGCTACAAGTCGACATTTGCTCGACATCATGTTCCATTATTAATTCGCATATTTCTACTTTCCTGAACTGAAGTTATCTAACTTTACTTAAATTTGCCCTCCTTTATATAGGTGCTCAATCGATTAGCCGGTAATCGATTAGTTACGATTTGAAAATATTAATTTTTTCTGATTATTATGGTTGCGTATTATGTCATTTCCATTTGCTTCATATAGGGTCCGCCATCTAACTTTTTTTTTTTCAACTAGTGCTTATTTCGTGAATGGATAACACTTAACTTATGTTTGATTTGGCAGATAATTATTTTTGTCCTTCCGCTGAACGAATATGGTTGTGTATACGCTTGAACAACGCTTCGCTAAGTCGGCCTGCGATCAACTTGCAGAAGATGCCAATTTTGCAAAAAAAAATCATCTTTTCAGATGAAGCTCATTGATCCTGGCGGGTATGTAAACAAGCAAAATTGTCGCATTTGGGGCACAGAAAACCTGCACGCATACATTGAAAAGACGACACACCCTAAACGAGTCATTGTTTGGTGCGGATTTTGGTCCAGAGGCATAATTGGGCCATTTTTCAGGAGTGACCGTTACAGTCAATGGCGATCGTTATCGGACCATGAATTTTTGTTCGCAAAAATTGAAGAAAATTGGCAACATTTGGTTCAACAGGACGGCGCTACGTGCCACACAGCCAAAGCTATGTAGTTTTGTTTATAGCATTTAAAAAAAAAAACAAAGTTATTTGGCGGACCATATATATATATTTTATCTATTAGTTTTATTTTAATAAAGTGTCGTTTTTTTTTTAAAGGTATACAGCGGCTTTTTGACACCTGGTAATTGTTTTGTGTTAAGTTTAGGTCCTATTAAGTCCTGATTTATTGTTTCAACTTTAGCTGATTCGATATTATTTGTTGGCGTTAAGCCCAACTAAAGCAGAATTCCTTACATTTCGTTCCCATAATGTAAAATAACAAATAAATTTGCACCTGTGAAGTATATGCTGTTTCCCCAAATACTCAAATCTCTTACTCTATTTAGAACAACATTCTGACAGTGAAAAATTAAAAAAATCTAGTTTATAGAATAACACTTGCACACCTACATCCTGAAAAAGCTGACCGAAAATTCAATTTCCTCCGAGCCATCAGCAATGACCATATGCCGGAAAATGTAAGAAAAATCTTAAGAATTTATTAAAAAAATAAAGCTAAATTCATACCATTTAATATAATTCAGCTGCTTTTTTTAGTACTAAAATTTAATCGTAATAAAAAGAAACACTCTTAAGTATATTTATGCAATTTAATACTCGCATGTACATAAAATAATTATTATATTTCATTTATATACATTTATTCAAATTCAACTAGTTATTACTTGTTTTTTTTTTTAATTTTAATTCACATCTATATAAAACATTTAGAACAATTTAATTAATAACAAATAAAATATTTTATTTGTTTGTTAAAGTCAAGTGCAGCGTTGCCATATTTTATGGTACAAAAAAATCATATATGTATGTAAAACTTTAAATGGAAAAAGTTAATACAACAGATACCAAAACTCGAAAATGTGGTACACGGACTTTAAATATCCCATATTCGCACAGGGTACAATTAGGTGGCCATCAAGAGCTTAGAATTAAGCGTTCTCGTCATGGGTTAATGAAAACAAACCGGTCAAAATTATGCAAAGTATTGTTCGAAAACTTTAAGTTTAAAAATGATCGATAATACTACTGCGCAGATAAATCTCCTTTTAAACAAAAAATTATTTAAAAATAAGATGACCCGCTTAATAAAAATATAATTTAAACTTTCTTTTATTGCCTACAGATTTTATTAATGGGCGTGGCAAAGAAGAAAACGTTTACATTAATACATTTCAAGATATCTAGAAAACAGTTTATCCCATTTGGATACAGAAAACATAAATAAAATTTTTTAATTGTAACAGTTAGTAACGAACTTAAGCCTTACTATTATTTTTTTTTTTAATAAAAAAAAAATATTATTGAGATAAATTGTAAAAGATATTTGATTTGATTTCGTTTTGTTCTTTTCTTCTCAATAACAGTAAAAATAAAACACGTATCTTTTCAATCATATAATAAAAAACATCATCAAATGAACCCTGCATCAAACAGCAAAACATTTTTTGTGTGTTAATGAGCTTTTAACATGCACCTTGTTGATTACAAATTGGTCGCAACAAGAAACCATATATAAACAATCTTAGTAAAAGATCGAACTTTTCCTCTTAGGGTATCGTTTTCGAACGACCAAGGACTAACAAAATGTCAGACAGATCAAATTAGCTTAAAATACACAATTTTTTTGACAACTGATACCAGTGTAAAGTAGAAATATATGTAAGTTAATAATGATGTCGGTCAAATGTCCACCACTATCACGCCGGTAGACGTCCGCTCTTTATAAATACAATGTTTTTAAGAGAACAGTTTGCAACAAAGTTTCACTTATCCCGGTAATGTAGCGAGAAACTACGCCACCGGTAAATTTCTCATGCCAAAATTGAGTGACTATTTTGCTTGTAGCGCCGTTTTGCTGAAAGGGTCACTGATGTCAACATTAACCAAATTTGGCCACAAAAAATTAGTTATTATGGTTTCATTGTGCAGAGAACTCACGGTGACGGTGTTTATTTTCTCATTTTCCCTAAAATACGGATCGATGATGCCGACTGACTGCAAACCGTATTATATGGTAATTTTCTTTGGATATAATGGTTTTTCAAAGACTGTTTGTGGATTTTGTTAGTGCTATATGCGACAATTTTGTATGGTCGACTAAAAACGATTTAGTCAGCTTTAATTCTTGAATGAGTTGAGCTTTATTGGCGTGAAGATACAAAATGTTGCACTAAGTACCTTTTATAATGCCCAATTGTTGCGAATGTCGAAGATTTGATGTTCCAGACTCATTCTCAACACTTTGCGGTAGAGCGGCTATGTATGCATCACTACGAACACAACGGGCGTAATAGTTTGGTCAGCAACAATACGGTGAGCCTCCCATTTATCGAAAAAATTACGAGAAAAAACTGCTCGAATTTTACGAAGAGATACAGTAAAAATTTCACCGTTTTGTTAGTAAATATTCACAATTAAAATTTTTTGATTAAGGTTCTAATGATCCATGCTGAAAATCTTCCCAATTATTACTAATTTAATGAAAAATGATGATAGCTCAATTTTTGACATTTAATCATTTAACAGATAATTTACTTCCTAACCTTCAATATGCCCATCTGTATATAGTATAATAGTATGTGTGGTAAGTAAAAATAATACGCTACGTTAGCATTATTTACCAAAATTAATTTAAAGAAAATACCATTCAATAAACGACAACTTATCAGTTACATGTCTCAAAAAAAAAAGCGCATCATATTAAATATTGTATGTTAAAATACATTATTACTCATTTAAACACATACAAGTCACACTCTTAAACACAATGAAATGCCGGGTACTTGAATAAAAATTTGTTTTGTTAATTTTTGTTGTTTTTAGTTTTTCAAAAGGCATCTATCGGAATATGACGTTTTGTGAGCGTGTGTTGTAAAAAAAACAAAATCTTTGAATATTTCGGCTTCTCCATTGTATTTTGTTTTCAATATAAAATTGACAACATTTCATTTCCGACACTTAGTCGGTCTTGTAACTGAAGTGTCCGCGGTACTCTGTGTTGAGTGAAAGAGCATTGAAAGTTAACAAAAAAAAACCAAAATTTAAAAAAACTATTAAGTAATAAAACCGATAACTAAAAGCACTAAAATAAAAAGTGAAAAACAGCACAACTAAAGAAAGAAAGTCATTATTATCATCATCGTCTTTGGTTATTGTACGAGCATTGTAAAAGTTGACGGTGGAGTGTACTAAAGCGCATGTGTACATGAGTTGTTAAAAATAAGCAGTTTGTACGTGTGTAAGTTGAAATAATATAATTAATGTTAAACAAAATAAAAGTAATTTTTTTTTGTGGTATTGTAAATAAAAGAAAATAATAATAAAAAAATATATTATGGTGGCGTCTAAAAAATACAAAATAAAAATGTTATAATTTTAGAAATTTTTTAATTACCCTGTACAAATAATTAGCCAAAATAAATAAAGCTACTTTAAAACCGGTTATTTTAAATAAAAAGAAATTTTTAACTTAACGATTTATTTAAATAAACAAACAAACGAAAAAAAAAACAAGTTTTGGTATTTTTAAAATTTTTCAACGTAATAAGAAAAAACATGCCTACAACAACGTTGTGGTTTGTTTTATTTTGTTTTATTTTAAATGTAATAGTAAGACAACAACGGCAGCAGCAACGACAAAATATTAAAAAAAAATAATAATAATAATTATAAACTTGACTTTAAAGACCAGAATTACATTGACCAACAGTGTATTTGTAAAGAGTGCAAATTGGCCGCAAAATAAAAATTAAAAAATATTTTTACTACTAAATTTAAACTATAAAAATAACGTGTCAAATCAAACTAAAGACAATTTTCTAAAAGGTTCAATAACTTAGCAAAAAAAAAAACAAAAAACGGAGACTTTCCTGTGGAAAAACCAAAATAAAAAGTGTATCAGATGACAATAAACATTGATCTGCAAACTAAATCGAGTGATGAACAGAATATTATATGTATGAGAGGAATATTTCTGCTAAGACATATAGATAAATATATTCATTTAGATGAGTTTGTATTAGTCTCCAATACCGCGTATGATTATGGCCGCTCTGCGCAGAAATATATATAGTTTTGTTGCAGAGTTATCTGTATGTGATTTCAATATATTTTCAATGAACAATTCTTTTGATGTAGGAATATTTAAAGAAACTCCCGATCGACAAAACTTATAGAAAATGAGACAGATATGGCACGAATTTAAAAGAGAAATGCAGCTATCAAATCCTACGACCTTGAACCAATTGGCAGTTCCATTTCTCAAAATTGTTGCGGTCGTCTTATTACACGTAACGCCATCCTATTGAAGCCACATTTCATCCGGATTATTATCATTCAGATTTTCAATCAAAAAATCATCGATTATGCTATGGCAAGAATATGCAACGAACGTAATACGAACTCCGCCTTCAGTTTTCAAGAAGTTTGTTAGTGATATCTAATTAAAGCCAAGATTTAGCCAGATTAGTGCACAATTGATTGAACCCTGACATTTTAAAAGTACTGTGAATCTGGATAATTTATATAGCGCTGTGCAATCGTTCATCTATCTATATAATGATTTGCCAGAGTATAGCAATCATGAATGTTAAAAAAGTGAACGCTGTAAAATCTATAAGGCTTGAAAAACACCCATTAAATAGAACAAACACTCATTAGATACAACTCTGTTATCTAGTGAAACTTGAAATTGTCTGAATGAAATGTTTACTCAGCTAATGGAAAATATGGAATTTTATTTATGAAAATTTTTATCCAAAACTTTTGTAATATTTTTTTTTTTTGCTAACCAGTGTTGTCAATACGTTCATTCATTCACTCATTCATTTATTTTAGGTCGTTAAGCAAACAGCAGCATAGAAAAAAACAAATAAACTTTTTTTTGCAAACAACAGTCACTGTTAAACTTGGACAAACGTCTAAGGTTAAAGTCAAATTAAAAAGAAAAAGCAAAAACAAAAACTATTAAAAATGTTAATGAAATGTACAACACGGTTAAGATATTTTTTTTTTTAATTAAGTATTTTACAATTTGAATTTAAAAATCATGAGGAGTATTAAAAATAAAAATTTCTTAATATGTGTTTTAATGATTTTGTTTCATAAAGAAGATAACAAAAGCAGAAATCTTAAATTCTAAGAAATTGTTTTTTATATTTAATAAAAATTAATAAAATAGCAATGAGTCATATTGTTTTATCAAGGGATTTTCCATTTTTTAAATTCTCTATAAACTTAAAAATATTATTTTTTTTTTATTATAAATAATAAAATTATGACATCGATCTTGTCCAGCGTTTTATGAAAATGAAGCAGTAAAATATTTGTAATATAAATAAAATTAATTTTATTGGAAAGATAATTTTATGCCATTGAAAATAAAAATATGAAAATTGAAACGAATTCGAACGTATGAACATCGCAGCTGGCACGTAAATCACACAGTCTGGATTTTCATTGAATGAATTAAATGGTCATTTCATTAAATCATTAACTATTTCCTTAAGTAAGTTAATTATTAAATAAAATGCAGCTATTGCAAACACTATATGTCCCACATTATGTCTTCAGCTTAAAATTTGGTGCAAGTTTTGCAGCTCACTAAGAATCCTTTAACTTATTCTAAAGTGATGTGGAATTTGAAAAAGGGAAGAATAGTATCAGATTAAGTAGATATAAGTGATTGGAAAATGGTGGAAAGATAAAAATTAAGAGAGATAGTAGGAAAGCCGAAATGGTGTCATCTGAGTGATAAAGGAAGACCTTTGCAGTTTTTCAGTTCTGCAAAAGTCAAGCGGGTTTTGTTGTAACTCCACATTTAAAAATAGTAATTAACTTATCAATCAATGTAAAAAGGAACATTATTACTTCAATGATTGAATAATCAGCATTGATTCTCTTATGTATAGTCGTTAGGCTACAGGTTTTAAATGTCACCAGAACTTTATAAGCCGGGAGAAAAATATCTATAGTGACTAAAGTTTCTTAAAATTTACAGTTCTTCTATAGCATGTTTAAGATAGTTAAAATAAACCCCCAGATACATGTTAAACAAAATTTGCAAACCGTAACAATCAAACTATGTGTAGGCGTTGTATGGCGTTTCACAACCGTTGCGGCTTCATAAATTAAGATTAAAAAAATTAAATTTGAGAGACATTTAGTTTCATAACTTCGAGATGTACATAGTTTTTGGTTTTTGTCAGACGAGTAGGAATTCCTTTAAAATAAAACGCACAAAAAACTTTCTATTTGAAAAAAAAATTACAAGCAAATTTTATGTTATACTACAGCATTACAAAATAGAAAAACCGAGCGTAGTTTTTAAAAATTACTTCTATTGATTTGCCTAATTCAGGATTAACTCATTTAAAATATTTGAGTTTTATTTACTGACTTAATGTAATTCTCATTGAGTCAATTAAGTTTTAGGTATTAGAGTTTGAATATTCAGTTTACTGATGGACTACGTAAACACTAATGGGTGGTCATTTCTAAGCCAATTAATTTTTTGATTATAAATATTTTTTAAGAATATGCAAAAAACAGCATTGTGTAGTAGTTTTTTTTCTTTTGCTGCAAGAGTGTCATAACTCCAAATTTTCATTTTCAAAATTGGGCATGCGGAAATATTAGTCATAAAAGAAATTATGAAACTTGTTATGATATTGTCGTGAAACGTAAAGCGAAAAAGTAATTGATTTTTAACTACGCAGGTGTGTGTTTAAAAGCCACGTTACTTAAGTCACACTTGTGATTTGTTATTGTTCTGTATTTTGGTTTAATAATTCTTTTTTATAATAATAATTCTGCTATAGCAGAAGTGTAATTGAGTGAAGGTTTTAAATGTGGACACTGTACTGCTTAAGGAGAATGTATAAAAAATTTAAACCGTTTGCAAATTCTTATTTTTCAATGGATTTTAGATAATTAAATTTCGGGTGATAGCTTTTGTTAGGTACTGCAGGGTGTCGTTTTATGTGATGGATAACTGCTATAGAAAGGAGAATAAAAAAAATTCTTTTGGGTTGGTTACCTTTATTATCAAAAAAGACTATTTTTGCAATAGATATTTGCTTTAAAGGTTATAGATTTTTACTTTATTCTCATTCTGTGTACCTTTTTCTTTTCTGACAATATAATCAGTAATTAAACTTTGCCATGATGATATCACTAATTTTTTTTATCTAATATTTAATATTAAGATATGCAAGCCTCCAGGTCACACTGTAATTTAAAGATTCGTTCAGCATTGCGGTCAGTAAAAAAATGATTTTACAATTTACTGTAAAGCTCTCAAATTGAGCCATTTTCATTTTTAGACCTTCCTAAAGTTTGTTCTAATGTTGTCACTTAAGTCATCGTACTCAAGCAATTCATTCATATCATTATGGTTAACGATATTAACACCATCTTCGCCAATTTACAAAATCTCACTTCAATAACAAATCACTGGCTTCTGAATGAAATTAAAAGCCGCACAATTTCAAAAGCCCATAAAAATAGTCCGCATAAAAACTACTTTACATTATATTTATTACTTTTATAGTTTAGAAGATATAGCGCTTATAAAAATAGAAATTTTATTTTTTGCCCTTCTTTTGTATAGATTTTTTCTTCTAAAGAATTCAAAACCATTCCCATTATTCTTTTGTTCTGATTACCAAATCCCCCACTGTACGGCGTTGAGCAAGTCGGGCATACAATTAAACAAAAAATTAATGCGTAGCGTGTCAACCAGCAGGTGTATATCGTAGAAAACAGCAGAATCGCAAAGTTCATTAATCTTCCATCATTTCCTTTCCAAGAAGCCGAAAATTAAATACAAGTTGGATAGAGAAGTAACGTGATTGAACTTGATCTTAACGCGGCAATAACTTATTTTATGAAATTAATCAACTCTAATTAAAATTCTTTACACAACATCATTATCTCGACGGCACTTTATACAAATATCTTAACGAAATGTGTATTGATTTAAGCGAAAGTTATTTCATTTACAAAATCATTAAATTTAATTATTTTAATGAGAAAATCTTACAACCAAAATCAAAAGACCATACAAAATATGCAAATTGAAAACTAATGTCTAACGAAGTGAAAAATAAAATCTTTGTATTATTACAGCAGTTTTTCGTAGACGTGTCTATATTACGTAAAACATCATCTTTATCATTAAAATTCTTCCAACTCATACCTTTCTGCATTAACTTGAACAATTTCTTTAAAATTATTGACGCTCAAAATTGGAAAGAACAAAAAAAACAGAAAATCAACTAAAACAACTTCACTACAAACAAGCCGACTCGCATACATAACATGACAAGAGGTAAAAAATGGAATACACTAGCGGCAGTGCTGTTACACATACACGCATTGGCTGCATCGATATATATTGCAACAGCCTTCGATATAACCAGAATTACACCAGTGGCAGAGAGTATTATACGAACCGGATATAAAATGCCATACGAAAAGGAAATCAATGAAAGTGCAATAGAACTTAAAGTAGCAGCTGATGCAGCAGTTATTGCTTTAAAACGTGCAAATATGCACCTAAATACGAGTACAAGTATGAATGTAGAGGAACAAGCTGATTTTTTAGATGCAAATCAAATACCAGTTCGATATGATGAAGCACAATTATGGCGTATATATAATATTTCTAATAATATGCGTCGTCAAATGATGCCATTAGTTGACATATTAGAAAATAAATATGGTAAGTAATTGAAAAAAACCTACAATTATACGAGATGTGTTGCAAAATTGACAAGAAATATTATAAATTTTACTTATATCACATGGTGTAATAGAGCTAGTAAATACTCTAAATCAATCTGTCACTTCTCATATTCCTCGTCCGATCTTCCGATAATAACAATATTATCTAATATTAGCGCAGAACTTGCAGCAGTTTTAGAAAAATCGCAATAGGTTTTTGAAACGCAACATGTTTTACTTGTCAAGCTTTAAAATACTTAAAAGTAAACCCTGGTAAAATCCTTGCTTATCATGGCAGCATAAATTTATGATTCCTTTCCCAGTATGTGAGTGATAGGGTATCTGGTTGCTATTTAATTTTCATTAATTTTGGAAAAATTTAATTTTGAGGACTTAAAATTATTTTCCTAAAAAAAATTTTCCAAAAAAAGTTTTCCAAACGAATAGGTGAATCCGCTTTAAATCCATTATACACTCTATGATATTCATTTTCTAGATTTGTGAAAAATCGCATGTGTGTAAAAAAATGTGTGACAAATTTTTTGACAAGTCTGTTCGATTTAAATGAATTTCATAAAATAATCGTTTCTATACGTCAGAGTTGCATTTTGAGCTGCATCCTTGTTATGTTAAACTTTTTTTGGCGATTTTCTTGTCAATTAGCAGTACCAACAGCATAAGTTCAAGTTGACGGCACTCTCGCCACCGGTCATCTTTTAAACGTAATCAATATTCACCCCTTATTCTGTTTGACGACAGCAATACAAGACGACGTCTTTTTTTATCGTTTATTGTAAATCCGTATTTTCGTTGGCAATATTGCCATTTATCAATGACTGGCAATACATGTTTGGTATTCTGTAAGGCAATTTGACGTTGATGTTACCTTTAATTGCCGTTGATATTGTCGTCTGTGATGTTGAGAAAACTCACAATACAAAGTAAAATATAAAAAAGTACAAATCAAATAGAAAATGGAAAAAATTAAAATTTTAACCAATTTGAAAAATTAGTAGAAGAATTGGGAAAAAATCCATCGCTTGCCAGGGGCTTTTTAAGAGGCAGTGTTCGTACTAATTTAAAAAAACAATGGGAAAGTATTGCGACTGCTCTAAACGCCCTAGGCCCATCATAGAATAGAACGAGTGATGAATAACAAAAGCTATAATATGTAGTTCTTTACAAATACATCTTTGCCAAAATTCTTTTTATAAATTAGACGCGACTTAAAATTTAAAAAAAAAATGGTAAAAAAACAATGCGCTGGACATTTTGATTTTAATTTATTTTTGGTTCAATTTAATACAGATTTTATTTTTTTTCACACAGTTTATTATTTTTTTTTCACAACAATTTTATCAAAAATAGTACAAAAATGAATCAGCTGACTCAAATATTAGATATGTGTGTTACATTTTATTAAAATGATCGATGAACTGGCAACGTCGTCATAAGACTGTTAAGGAATACCAAATTAGTATTGATGTTGTGTTAAAGTGATGTTGCCTCATTATCGACAACGATGTGCCGATGCCGTCGCCAAACAATATAAGGGTGATTAATAAAATAAATTACTTTAATTTTTCTTCCTAAAAGGGGAGTTTTTAGCCCGCCCTTAAGCCTACTATAGGTGAAATTTTATAAAGTTCTAATTTCTGTATTCATTTTACTACATTTATTTAGACCGCCTGAGAGGTTTATTGAGTTTAAGAAAAAAAAGAACAGTGAAGGTGGCACATAGCCGAAACCGGTCTGTTTACAAACAAAATTTGACGCAGGATATCGTAAAATCATATCCAATTATAAAAATTTCAGCTCACATGCTCCGGTTGAAGCGTTCGATAATAAGCCAATTTATTTTTAAAATATTTCGATATTTTGAATAAAATTAAAGATCAAATATTTATTGTCAATGGTCTTCGGTATTAGTTTATTAAACATGCTTTTGTTCCCGAGACTTAAGAATGGCATAATGAAAATATTTGCGAAACTTTATTTTAAGCATCGCTTCTAAAGTTACACACAGATTGATAAATACTGGCGAGATAACTTTGCGGGTATTCGATCTGATAATGGCGAAATATTAAAATTTTATTAAAAAACATAACCTCGTATATTTTAAAGTTTGCATATACGAACATACTTGAAATGTAAATGAAATGTGAAGATGATTTTCAAGGTTTTTCATTTTTGAAATTAAATATTAAGTAAATACTCAAACTTAACATCTTATTGGTTTTTAGGCGGTTTTTCTTTTATTATCAATATTTGAAATATTAGTTTTTCTCTTTCCTCAATAAATCTTTTTAATTTTAGGTGGGACGGTTTGGAAAGAAAATTCTAAATTCTTAGATGTCTCTTTTGATAGGAAAAACTTAAAGGCAGCTAGAAATTTTTTGCAAAAACAAAATCTTATGCCAGAGATTTTGAATACAAATATACAAGAATTGATTGATATGGAGCAATTGATGGGAGTGAATTTAACACAAAGTAAACTGGGTCAACGAACAAGTAAGTTTATGTATTAATCTATTCTAATTTATTTTTCATTTAACGTATAGTCCTTACAATCCGCATCTTTAAGAAATCCAAAATGTAACAAAAATGTTTTTGTTTGTGCATAACTTACTCAATTATTAAATATTCGTGTATACGCTGTTTAAAGTAACACTTCTATTTACGCAAAAAAAATATACTTGATTGACGGAGCTATTTACCTGAGGTTGGGGTATAAGATTTTATATTTTGTGATGGAACGAGTGAAGTTTATATAATGCCTGAAGAAGCCGGGTTAGTAGAACATTTCAAGCACTTATGTCCAGTGCTGGCCGGAAGAAGCATATTAGATTTAAATACCATTAAAATTCGCAACCTCTAGCAAATTCTTACAGAGATTATATCGATCAAAACTCGTTAAAAAAGGAACCAAAAGGGTAGCGGACTGTTTCATTGTTCTCCCTTTAATGTTTCTGTTAACGCTTAACCTATTCTAAGGGCGCTGTTAAAATAGTACAGGACGCTCCATTTTTCTTTTGCCATGTACCAATATATGAAAACAACAAAAAAAAACAAAACGTTTCACAAACGTTTTATCGAAAGACAAGCATATGCACGTTTTAAAATACATCTATAACTTTGTACATGATCAACACAGAAACAAATATTTTTTAAATGCAAATGGGTACAATCAAATGTAAAATTATGTTAAATAGTTTGCTAAAAAAATAAGTATATATTTTTAAGCGCTAATATATTCTATACTATATAGCATACTATCGGGTTTTACAGCAAGAAGTTAATTTTTCAATTGTGGCAACACCAACAACATGATAGCTTTGACATTTAGTTTTTTATCGTATTCCTAGTAGATGCATTAGCAATTGTCGCAATGACTTCAATTTTGCATGAAAATCGCATTAAAATAATTAAAATCCACTGTGAAAATCGTGGTTTTGTGAAAGTTACATTTCGTAAAATTCGTGATATTTTTGGACAACATAGTCGTCTTTCTGAAACGGCTATTATGAATTTGGCCACTAAATTTGAGTCGACCGGCCCGATACAAAATGTGTGAACACCACTGCGTATGCGACAGGCTCACTTAACTAAAATCATCGCAGCCTTGAGCTACAGTGGTGAAGCAGATTCAAATTTGTCAATTCCTCAACGTTCTCAAAAATTGGGGTTATATAAAACCACCATATAGCGAATTTTGCATAAGGATTTGACTTTAAAGCCTTACACGCAACGGATGCAGAAATTAAAGCCGACCGACCATTCACATCGCTATAGAATCGATCAATTCATTCAGAAACAATCGGCTGGTTTTTCTGATAAAATTATTTTTTCAAGCGAAGCTCATTTTCACTTGCCAGGGTACGCCAACAAATAAAATTGCCGCACTTGGGCTTCTGAAAATCCTAAAGCGTTTATTGATAAATCTTGGCATGCTCAACGTGTCACTGTAAGGTGCGTTATGTGGTCTGAAGGCGTGATTGGACCGATTTTTTTTTCGAAGATGAGGCTGGAAATGCGGTAACGGCCAATCTCGCTATCGTGAGATGCCAACAACTCAATTTTGGCTTATTATTTTGACGACGTTGATATCACTGATATATGTTTTCAACAGGACGATACCACATGTCACACAGCCAATGAAACGATCAAATTATTACAAACCAAATTTTCCGATCGCCTAATTTAACAACAATCAGCAGTTAAAGGGCCAGCCAAATCGTTTGATTTAACACCACTAGACTATTTTTTGTGAGGCCATACAGAGTCTATACGGAGCCAATTGAATCGATTTCATCCTTAAAACCCGAAATCCGTGTTATGATTAACGAAATAGGGCCGCAATTTTGCCAAAAAGTGCTTAAAAACACCACAAAAAACAAAACGATAGTGAACGTCACGTTTGATTTATGTTCGTACCCTCGTTTGTGCTGAAGCTTAAATAAGTAAAAGAAAAAATCTCGGTTAGCGATTTAGATTAACTTCAATTCATGTAAATTTTAAATATTATTTATTGTGAAATCTTTTTGTTAAATTTTTTTTAATTTATAGAAAAAGCTGTTCATAGTGGTATTAATTGGAATGATTATCACGATTTAGAAGTCATTTACAGTTTTATGCGTGAAATTCGTGGTAAATATCCCGACATTTGCCGTTTGTATTCGATTGGCAAAACCGCTGAAGGCAGAGACTTAAAAGTTTTAAGGTGAGTTTGAAAGCCACTAACAAACAAAAACAATGAATTCTCTAATAATATTTAATTAAATACACAAAAGACATTAAAAATATTTTTGGTTTTTAATTAAAATAAGCAAAACAAAAAGGAAATAAATTATACAACGCTTATTTATTTATTAGATAAGTTGCGAAACTTAATTAATAATCGTACTATCAATATGATGAATTTGTAAATATTGTTTTTAGCATCAACAAGATCAAAACATTTGTTTTAATTTACTGCATGCAAAGCAATGTGCATGAAACAATATTTTTATATTGTTTTTGCATGTTGATACAAAATGATGAATGATAATGATTCAAAGTTTAAAATATAAAAAAATAGCGGGTGCCCAAAACTAACGCATGATTTAAGCTAAACAAAAAGCACATTTTTCTTTCTTATGTTCAAGTGTTCCTGGCTGGTGCAGTAATAATTTGCACGCGACTACGATTATGAGCTTAATGACATATACGCTTGAATTTAAATAAAACCAATCAACCTTTAATGGTTACACGACATCCAGAGGTGTAATTTCTATTATCAAAAAAGGTATTTCACCACCGGAAAATATCTTCAGTAGTTACGCGGATTTTATGGCTTTTAAGCTCAAAAATTATGGCTGCTTGATGCGCCCTCATGATGGTCTCTTGTTCAATATTCGTGCTAATCTCATAAAAGTTCTATGAATACGACGGGAGACATTTTTTATTATCAATAGTGAATTTTAGAACACCCTTTGCTATACTATTGTGTTGTAATTTAAATGAATAAGTTTTTGAACGAGTGTATTTGAACGTGTGCTATTAATTGCAATTAATAAATAACTATTTCATTTATTTTTTTTAACTTACACCCATTGTTGCCATATTATTTTCCAGTCCACTCCCAAAGTTAAATCTCCAGAATACAGCAAAATTTTTTGCGCAAATTTCTTTCTGAGAATTAAAAAATTCTTATTTCAGTTTTTCAAATTTTTATTGAGAATATGTGAAATGAACTTCTTTCGTTGTTTATAGATTTTTTTAATATTTTTAAGCGTCTTAGAAAATTTTCAAATGACTGATTTTGTTCTCATTGTTCTCTCGGACACTGGAATTTGAACAATTTGTTTATTTATGATCAAGCTCACTCTACATTGTAGTTCAATTGTTTACAATGTTTTGTTTACCTTTTTTTTGGCAACTGAAGGTGTTTTAACAAGATAAATATTTTGCAGTTTAAGTTACATATATGAAATGTAAGCATTTGATTTTGCTGTTTTTTGTGGCCCAAATACCAACACTGTTGCCAAAAAAAAAAAAAGTTGGAGGTTTCAAAACAAAGTAATGATTGTTTTTAATCCCATGTACTCAAAGTCAATGATTGATAATTATTTGAAGGGCAATTTTTTACTATTCTTTGCGTCATCTGTGTGAGAGTAAAGAGTAAAAAATTTTTATATGCAAAATAACTACGTTTTTCCTTAATAAATCTTCAAATTCTATATAAAATACTATTATTTAAAATAAAATATTCCAATATTGATTTGAAAAAAAGAGGAGATAAAAAATTCAGAAAAACTAAAAAATCTTCGATTTAATGTAAAAGTCTGTAAACCTCGGCCAGACATCGTTGAGGATAAATTAAAGTGTCAAGGTAGGCAGCTTTCTACAGGGAATCTTCTTTTATATTTTTATTTCAATTATTTCAAAATTTAAATAATAAAGCTTTAGGCAGAAGGAATTTTGATTTGAATTTCTAAATATTCACGAAGATGTGGAGTCGTTCTGTAGTAATTGCCGCACTTATGATGTACAAATTCAATAAGCTAAGTAACAAATACACAAAAGTGTTAAATTTCAAAGCGAATTTTGTACAAATAATAGTTAAGATAGCCAAAAGACTGACTTTTATTGCTCCATAACTAACTAGTTCTTTTCGATTTATTTGGTTGATTTTGTTGTGGAAAGGAAAGGGTGATGGAAAAAAATATTTTATTTATTATTTCTTGCTCCATAGGTCTTAAGTTTCCATGATCAGACCTCTAGACATTTTTGTTTTCTTGTCCTTTGACCTGATAATACTGTCTTTCTGTCACAAGCCTCTACCTCGGGAACCGTAATATCTTAGCACTTGAAATTTTCACAGAAAGTATGCTATTATGGTTACTATAACAGCATATAACAACGTAAAATGAAGAACTGATAAGTATTTTGTTAAATGTGTTACTCTAGTCACAATAACAGCAAATAACAATATAAAATAAGAAACTAAAAAGTATTTGCATATCGACATGATTTTCACACTTTTAAAGGCAGACATAGTACATGTCCCCTTATAAGACCACAGCTATTTTCTTAAAGCATTGCAGTAAGGAAGTAAATTCCAAGAACTGAACGTTCATTTAGCAGAAGTTTGGGAAATTTTACCACTCTTGGCCAAAGAATTGACTATCAAAATAATGGAAATATTTACTGTATCGCTTCGAAAAATTCGATTAGGTTTTCCCCCTCCGTCTGCTTTTGCGACCGCTGTGGGTAATTTAACCGGTAAACTCGGGGCTAACGATTTTGCTGCTGACAATAGACCAAAACAAAACGTTCGTAGTGACCGTACTAATGGAAACATAGCCGCTCTACAGCAAAGGGTTGAGAATGAGCCTATAACAACAACTCGTCGACGTTCGCTACAATTGGGCATCACTAGAGGCATACGGGGCACACAAAATCCACAAAGAGTCAAACAAGAGTCGAATTTTGTAAACGAGCGGATGTCTGCCGATGTGCAAAAGGTGAACATTTTTCCAACATCATATTCCATTACGGATCCCCATGTTTTTACTGAAGTATAAAACTGTATAAAACAGAAGTTATCATAAATGAAATGAAGAACTAAAGTACATCTCTATTGAGAAATTGTTTTTACGTATAATGTGTTATCGTAATTGTTACTTCGTATATATGAGATAAATTAGCTCTTGACTTGTTTTTTTTTTTTTATTTTTAATACTTAAAATAAAAGTCTTTAGTCTACCGCGCATTGATTATACTTTCTCGCTGCATTCTCTAAAATGGTTAAAGATAATTTACGATTTATACGCTCAATTTGCTTTGTAGTTGTCAGAATCTGGAGCAGTTAGCTTGCTAAGGTGGTGTATAAATAAAATAAATAAATTCCAACTTATCTATTAACGGCATCCTTTGCAAATGCTGTTCTACCTCGTCATGAGCAATACCACCTTAATCTTCATTGTTTTTGAGTAGTTATTCTGAGACTCCTATCTATTGTAGTTTCAAATTTGTTAGTCCGTAATTAAATCTCAAACAAAGTTAAGACTGCATGGTATTAAAAACGGCAAGGTACTGAAAACGGTTTCGGGTTTCTCTCTTCCTCACCCTCTTTCTCTCACACACACTCTTCTCAAAATTAATGAAATCAAATGAAACCCTCAAATGAACACTGAGTTTTACATTTTAAACTTTCTCTGGGAAATAGTGTCTCAAATCTTGTTTCCAAAAGTTTTCAAACAGACACAAACTGTTAATATTTTGGTAATATTTTTTTAAACAAGTATTTGTGCGATTAAAGGAGAAAGTTTATATAATTGTATCAACACCTAATTTCATGGCATCAATTATTTACATGGCCATTAAATAATGGGAATTTTTTACACTTATGTATATACTTATCAGACACATCGTTGTGTTAACAATTTTTATTTGAAATCTAACTATAGAAAATTTTTCAATTATGTGTTATTAACAATTAAAGTGTATTACATACACCTTAATATCCAAGTTGAAAAAACTTAAATAGATACAAATTTCAACTAAAATTGAAATCATTCACTGTAATAAATAATAATTACATGATATGGGTTAAGGTCAATAATCTTATTGAAAAAAACTCATCAGATATTATTACGTTTGAATGAATGAGCTTCAAGCAAAATAAAAATCATAAACGCTAAAGACTGGTTAATAACAAGAAAAAGTGGAAAAGCGTGATACTATTAATATTATATAAAAAAATTTTTTAATTAGCTGTTTTTTTATTTTGATGCCAGTCCATATTACATATATGCTATATGAAGATATTTCAGGAATTTATATTAAATGATTTGAAAAAAATTGGCATAAACTCTTTTTAAGGAAATTGAGTTTTTTATTTTAACGATAGCATAATTTTGTACTGTTATCAAATACAACACTTTATTATCTTTATTTTATTTTTATTGGAGGTTAGGAAGTAAAATGGCTTAACACACACTTTCTTTTGACAAGTGCAGGTTTTATAATACCACTGTAAAGTATAAATATGGGAATTAATAATGGAATATGATCTTAGGCAAATGTCAACATCTAACACATCGACAGGCGTCCACTTTTTTGACAAAATTTTGAATTTCTTTCACAGCGTCAGTTAATTCACAACCGCTAAAACCAAAAATTACACGACCGAGATATATGGCGGCTGTGTGGATTGTGGTGCCATCTTGGTGAAACTAAAGGGAACTGATGCGTGGTAAGATTTACGTCGGTACCTAGCATGTGTATCCATAACTTTATGGTGGTCAAACAATGTGGTGTTGTCCAGTTGGATTCTGCTAGCCTTTCAGTCGACTGGGGCTCCCTTTTACCTCCGGTGACACATGTAATGACACTGAGATTCCGTCAAAACATATCAATATGCCCCCGGGGAGGGGGGAAGGGACTGAAGCTATTAGCCAATTGTGGCCACAAAAAATTAATTATAATAATTCATGGTGACGGCATATCTTTGCTCGTTTTCGAAAACAAAAAAATACCGGCCGTTGATCTTGCTTAACCACTTTCTTTGGATGTAATGACTGTTTGTGGATTTTGTGAACCTTATATGCGACATTTTTATTTACTTAACCGCCTAATTGAAAATCGAGCTATCTTAGTTATTTACAACAAGGTATCCAAGTTTTTTGACGATTGCGAAAGGTTAAGTTTTTATTCCTAAATATTTTTCTTCGTAGAATCAAAATTTTCTTAAAGCAGTTATTAAAGAAATTGTGGTATTCTCTTGTAATCTATACTTTACTTTTATTTTTAACAGAATCTCCGAAAATCCTCGTGATTATAAAAAAATATGGATTGATGGTGGAATACATGCCCGCGAATGGATAAGTCCAGCTACTGTTACTTTTATAATTCATAAATTAATGTCCAACTGGGCCGATCAACCGGATTATATTAAGAAGAAAACTTGGTATGTTATGCCTGTTGCGAATCCGGATGGTTATGTTTATAGTCGTAAAACAAACCGTTTATGGCGTAAGAATCGTTCTCCATCCAAACGTTCTACCTGTGTGGGTGTCGATTTAAATCGAAACTTTGATATTGGCTGGAATGGATATGGTTCCTCGAATAATCCTTGCAGCGATATATATCGTGGCAGTTCAGCAGGTTCAGAATTGGAAACAGATGCTATTGTCAAGTTTTTAACTAAAAGAAAATATAATTTGGAATCATATCTAACATTTCACAGTTACGGTCAAATGATGGTTTATCCATGGGCCTTTAAACCAATTAAAGTGAGAGATTCTGCTGAATTGCAACGTGTTGCCAATTCTGCTGTTCAACGTATTGAGAAGAGGACTGGCTCTATTTATAGTGCTGCAGTAACTCATGAGTTATTAGGTGTTGCTGCTGGTGGTTCAGATGATTGGAGTCGTGCTGCATTGGGTGCCAAATACGTTTATACAATTGAATTAAGAGATCGTGGTAATTTTGGTTTCATTTTGCCACCAAATCAAATCGCTGATACTGCTCATGAGGGTTATACTGTTGTCGAGACTGTCGCTGAGGCTATTAAATAAAATAGTATTTAAATAGATTTTACATACGTATACGAAATTTGTAAAATATTTAATGCCAGTGTACTTTAACCTTAAGTTAAATTCTCATTTTTTGCGTTTAAGTAAAACCTGAATTAGTTTCTATACAAATTTATATGTACACTTTGAAATAAATATTATTTGAACTATTTATGTAATAGGAAGAGAAATATATTACTTAATAATCTTCGAAATATAAGAAATATGCGTTCAATATTATCACACTAAGGCTAAATTTTGTATACTTTGATAGTTATAACTATATTTCATATTAAACAAAGTGTGAACAACTTTTAAAGTCATTAAGTTGAAGGTTGTTAAGTCGAAAAACAAGTCGTTATATTGCCATGACGCTGATTTTTGCAATAGACTTGTCGACGGCTTACTTTTAAATTATTTGTTTTTAAAATCTTTAAATGAAAATAAGAATTTAAAAATGTAAAACTTTTTGTTTTTCTTTTTTCTTAATTAAACGTAAATTTGTTTTTAGAAACAAAGAGATTGAAAAATATATTACACTGAATTTAAAATAAAGTCAGCCAGTCCACATCAGCACCAAATAAATGGTAACAACATTCGTCTAACGGCTGAAATTAGAGAGTTAATTGCAAATACGAGACAACTAAGGAGAATATATCAAAGCAGTAGAGGCATATTAGTTAAAACAAAATTCAACCGAGTTTCTTCACAACTAAAAAAAAATATATAAAAAATCACTTAAAATCATTATTTAACCCATTTCTAGCAAGCAATCCTATTATAAGGTCTTAATTAAGATCCTTTTAATGGATAGTACTATTCATTGTTTTTCAATAAAATTTTAAAAAGCTTTTTTCTTAAATATTAATCAGTTTAACTTTAGGGATAAACCTGATACACTAGAGCAGCCAGCCCCCCCCCCCCCCGGGGGACATGCAGTCTTGATGGAACTCTTCCCCATCTTGACAAGTGCTCTCGGTGTTAAAAGGCGGCAGCAGTCTTTTTAAATGGTCTCTTTTTAAATTAAATGTTAACGAGTTATTTTTTCGATATTTCGCTTCTTCAGGAAATTATTTTTTATATAAAAAAAATAAAAAAAAATATAAAAAATAATTTCCTGAAGAAGCTTTCCACAGGAAAGTGAAATATCGAAAAAATAACTCGTTAACATTTAATTTAAAAAGAGACCATTTAAAAAGATTAGTACATATTTAATAAAAATAAAAAAGGTCGAATAAAACTGAAAATAATAATCAATAGTAATTTATTATACATAAAATAATCTATTTTGAATTTGTTTGTTAACAATTTTTTTCATTTTTTTGATTAATTTGATAACGTTTTGTTTTTCCTGAAGATGCCAACCCAATGGTTTGGCGAAATATCGAGAAATTATATAAATAATAAAGATTAAGTGAATTAAAAAAAAACCTACTGCTTGATTGATAAATTACTAATAAAATATTAAAAACGTCAAATAACTATAATTATTCTATATAATAAATTATTTTGAATTTATTTTTTAAAGAAAACATGTTTTAAGGAAACTCATTTAAAAGTCATAAAATTTGCTCAATATTTTAATTGCAAAATAAATTGCAAATAAACAAAACAATAAAAAATTGGTTAGACAAGATTAGCGGGTGTTTTTGAGAGTACCCCTCGAAGCGTGGTTTTCACATCAAAAGCGCTTAGCAAACATAAATCAACAATTAGCCATAGAAAAATATTCAGTATTAAATTCAAAGTCTATATAAAAATTTGGATAGTTTTTAATCCAAAATGATGCCATAAAAGATCTGATAGCAGTGGCGAATTTATTCATTTTCTCCCTTGATCCAAATGGCACACTTCATATAAAAAAATTTGCAATGGTTTCTTCCTAATACCAAATCTAAACCACAATAAAGTAAAGAATTTCGAATATTGATCCTCATATTTCCTGCCCAGTAATAAGTATCTTTCCGCGAGATATCAATACCCACACTAAAAGTTTGAATAAAACGGAGCACTTTTAGGAGAATAGCCTTATTCCTCTTCTTGCAGAAAATAACCGTTTTTCTTTAGGTAAAATGTATAAATCGTGAAGCATCGTGAAGCTGGTTTTAAAATGGACAGCATTTGCAAATTTAAGGTTAGCAAGTAAATTATCTGTTAAATGTCAAGACTTGTTATCCTTTGACATTAACTAATTAAAAAGTTGAAAAATTTTATGCGTGGAACAATACAATTTTAGCTACAAATTTTAAATAAACAAATTTTTCAAAATGGTGATATTATTTCATAAAATTCGAGCAGCTTTTTCTCGTCATCAGGCTCCTTCTAAGACCGCAGCGCGTAATTCAATTACTCAATTCAGAACCCACGGTATTGTTGCTGACAATAGATCAAAACAATTAGCTCGTAGTGGCCGTAATGATGCAAGACGTTATGTTGAGAATGAGCCTAGAATACCAACTTGTCGAGGTTCGCTACAATTGGTAATCACTAGAGGCATTTTGCTCAACATTTTGCATAGATATCTTAATCTTTACACTCATAACGTTTAACTCATTCAAGAATTAAAGCCAACCGAACATTGTCTGCGTCGAAAGTTTGTGAATTGGCCGTATGAATATGATACTCACAAACTCCACAAACAGTCTTTGAAAAGCATTACACCCAAAGAAGGTGCGGTTTGTCGTCAGGCGGCATTATCGGGCCTTTTTTTGTGTTTTGTGTAAAAATGAGCAAAAAGACGGTTTCACCGTGAATTCTTTGCGCTACCAAGCCATGATAACCAACTTTTGTGACCACAATTGAGTAATGTTGTAATGCCACTAGTCGCACAGCCACCCAAAAACAATTCAGTTATTGGATGAATAATTGCCCGGTCGCGTAATTTCTTGATTTAGCGATTTCAATTGGCTGCTTGAGTTTTTAGTGTTCCCGTACTTTTGGCCAGTTTCCTTGCAATTGAAAATAAATTTTTTTACTGCCATTTTCCGAATTTTACCCCAAACAGTATGTGATTTCACGTTATATCAAATACACACCTACATACATTTATATGATTAATAAAAAATAAAAAAATATCGTTCTAAATCATAACGCAAAAAGTAAATACAAAAGGGATTCAACAAAATAAACTTGTCGATTGTTGTCACTCAGTTTGCTTTCATTCCAATGCAAACACAACACATTTTCCCAACTGTAAATTTTATAAGCATCCCAAAAGTATGCTTTAAAATCAATGCCAACAAATTTTTTAAATAAGCAAATAAACAACAACAACAATAAATTCAAACATACCGTGTCAGTACCATCATCCGTATCATCACCATCCATTTGTTTAGTTGTTATATCTTTGCCTGTGGTGTTATTGCTGGAAGAGGAAGATTTAATCGAAGCTGTTGTATTTGCTCGCAAACCAAAAGGTACACTTTCCTCCGAAATAACCGATTCTGATGGTAAGTTATCCACAAAAACATGAAAATTATTGCTGTTGCCGTTTGAATAGTGATTTGTTGGAGTGGGAGTTTCAGGGGTGCAATCGTTACAATTTACGGGAGCTATGTAACTATTTATTAATTTGGGAAAGGTATTGCGAGGTTTTATATTTTCTATACTTTTAGTATACTTAGAATTCATTTGTATAGTTGACTGAGTTTGTGATTTTGCTGCAACTATTGGCTTAGAAATTTTCTTTTTTTGATTGTGTGCAAAATTTTCCTTGAAATGGTGATGCTGCAGCAGCAGTTCCGCTTCACGTAGCAATTCATCTACGCTGCGTGTATCAGAGTTGTCCGCCAAACGAGACACCTCTTGGAATATACTTTCGGCATCAACTTCATTTTCGTGGCCATTCCTTAAACTGTCGGAGGCACCACATTTTTGTTCTTGCTTAAGAAATTCCATAATGCTACTACTCGACGTAAAATCATCAAAGTCAATTGTGAGCGTTGGTGAGTCCGGCGTGGAGTCTTTTTCGCTGTTAGTTTGTTTGGGTGTGGTGAACTTTTGCAGATTTTGTTTTTCTTTTGAAAATTTTATTTGCGTAGATGAAGCCATCATTATTTTCCTCTTTAAAGTTACAAGAATCTTATTCTTACTATTGAAGTTATTGTTTGCGACAGTTGTGTCGTTTGTGGCATTAAAACTATGGACATTATTTACACTATTTTCTTATTAGTTTAGAGGCGTTCAAATTTTTAATGACAAGCAAAAGCCCTTTAAGCTAAACAAATTTTAAATCAAAATGGTACTTATTGTTTATGCACAGGAAATAAAATTATTTCACTCAGTATATACAAGTGTAAATTTTTATATTAAACATTCAAAAATGCAAAATGAGCGAAAATTTGTTGAAATTTATATTCTACAAAAACTGCCAACGAACTTTTCATTTTTCTTTCTTTCTTATCTCACATGTTAAATATTTATTTGTTAACAAAATTTACTTTTGCTCTTATATGGACGGCTGCTAACAAATGTTTAAATTTTCAATAAGAGCATTTAACATCCTTAATTCTGACCGACACGAATGATAGCAGAATGACGAATACTGTATCGTCAGGATACTACGAATATTCAATGTTTTAGTTACACAAACAGACAAGAGAAAAGAAAACAGATACAATTTCTAATTTGAGCCATATTTATATTTAAGTTATCATGTTTTTTGTTTTGCTCTAACTTTCTTTGGTTACAACGCATGGTTGATTATTTATTATAACAATTGAATAGTAGACGAGATGCCATATCGTTTAAAATATTATAATTTGTATAGTGGAAGGGAATATTAAAAATTAAATAATTATTTTATTTCTTCAGAAAAATTCACAACATCGTTGCAAGCAAGCATTGGATATTATCTACCAATAATTAATTAGTAAGCAATTCCATTACGATATACACTAGTCTCTCGATTTACGTCGCGATTGGAAAACGATTTTGAAAAACGACAACGAAAAAAGAAGTGAGGAAAATCGAATTTAAAAATATAGAAATAAAAACTATCTAAACTACTACTATCTACTAAAAAATTTTTACAAAAACGCATCGTGCACATGGAATGGAAATAAAAAAACTTTATAATTTCGAATCATTTAAAAGATAATCTATGCTAGATTCCTTTAAACATAAATATTTTATAATATTCTTACAAAAATATTAATTATTCAAAACATATTTTGTTTCATGAATAAAAGTATTTTTGAGTTTTGTTGTCTTTATGCTGTGTTCTTTAAATAAAATTCCTATCTAATCAATTTGGCTTGAGATATAAGACGGTTGAGTTTCCTATACAAAATTTCAGGTAAAATTCATTGATGAGCTATTTGAGCAGTAGTAAAGTCGTCACATGTATATGCTTTCCCCCGCAGTAATACATTTCAAAAATTTCTGAATAATAAATATTTCATAGGAATATCGTAAAATATATTTATAGGAAGCACAAATTAAAGTAAATTAACTTAAAAATTATTTCAAATGATAAGAGTGGTTTTGCTAAAATCATATTTTTAGTCCAATTTTTACCTTTATCAAACTGAACAAATACATGAATTATTTTTAATACTTCGAAGGATCACTTCTGAGTTTTGAACTTGGGTGCTGAGTATCTAAATATACAAAGGTTGATATATTATTAAATATAAATCTATATCTACAAAAGATTTTACATTCACACAAAATAATTAAATGTATCTCATTTTTACGTGTAGACAGAAATGAATACATTTATAATCTGGCAGCACTTATAAGGTTGCTATAATATTTGTTTCAGAATGAAGAGAGATGTCAAATTGTGCTCTGTGGTCAAATAAAGAAGTCATGTAACTAATTTACTAACTCCGCGAATTTGGTAAAAATAAAAATCAGAAAGCGTCATAATTGTAACAAAACAAACATTAAATGAATTAATTGCAATTAAGTACAGCTAAATATATTATAAGAAACGCACAAAATGTTGTACTTGGAGGATTATTTGGAAAGTAAGTAAGAAATTAATAACTCAAAAAGGATGGTGCTCCGTCAAAAAACTACCAGGGGTGTCTCAAAAAAAAAAAAACAAGCCCACAAACTGTGGTTAAACTGAATTGTTTGTATTCAGATATATTATTCAAAAACAAGGACTATCAATTTGCATTAACTTGAAACATCAAGCGTTCTATATCTAATATAAATTATTTATTAATTACGAGATCATTTAAATATTGTTTTTAATTCCAGTGATTGAGCATTTGCCTCAAGAATTGAGAGATCGTTTTACTGAAATGCGTGAATTGGATTTATCTGTTCAAAGTTAGTAGCATCCGTATCTAAATAGAAATATTTATTACAAATGATTTTATTTCAGACAGTATGGATTCTTTGGAGAAAAAGACTAGAACGTTTTTCATACAGTGTAAACGTGGAGATTTGCAAGATGAAGCTGCCGATGCAGAATTTCAGAACTTGCGTAAAGAATATTACAAAGTCCTAGAAGATGCCGACGAAAAAGTAGCAATTGCAACACAAATTCATGAATTGGTAGAGAGATATTTGCGTCGTTTGGATAGCGAACTCTTTAAATTTAAATGTGAGTTAGAGGCTGATAATAACGGCATCACCGAAATATTAGAGAAACGTTCATTGGAAATGGATGGCGGTAGCAGTGCCGCAACCGCTTTGTTAAGTGTGACAGCCTTAAATCAAAAAGAAAATCGTTATTATGGTGGATTAAGTGCTGCCGTGGCCCCTTCAGGAAGTAACAGTCACAGTGCAAATATTGGTGGAGGGGCTGTAGGCATGGGAATAGGCGGAATAACTATTCCAGCCACACCCACTGGAGCAACAAAGGATAATAGATATCGCATCCCCAAACCAGAGAAAAGGAGAGATAGCACTTCCACACTTCAAAGTGCAGTGCCTGAAAAAAGACCGAATTTTGCCAACAGTCTATCAGCAAGCACCCCTCCTGTCGCTGTAGTCAGGCCTATTACGCCTAGTATTGGAGCAACGATAAACCCGACGACAGCTTCTGTAGGTGCACCTTCGGCGGTGGCTTATAATCTACAGCAAATTGGTGGCTCTGCTTCCACGGCTATAGCTGCTGCTGCTTCACAGGCTATAGTAGCTACACAACAGATGCAGCAAGGTAGACGCACGGCTAGTCTCAAAGCAAGCTATGAAGCCATACATGGCGCTGGTGGGGGACCCACAGAATTTTGGATAAGCCGAGATTTGGCTACTGCAGCTGCTGCCTCCGCAGTAGGTCTTGCTGGTAACAGTTCAGCGGAAAAAAACAAGAAGAAGTATGCTCAGAAGTATTTAATCTATTTTTAAATATTTATAGCGTATAATAACATATTTTCAATTTTAGAAAACTTAACACGAGTCTATCGCATGTTGTAGCGTCTGCAAATGTGGCCCCTAGCACTTCATCAACCTTAAGTATCGCTCCTTCGTCATCGTTAAGTGTAGATACGGTCGAAATGTTAGCTGCTAATACAGCTAGCATAAATGTTCCTTCATTAGTTGCAACTGGACAACATGTAACAGCTTCCTCATCCACAGGCACGACTAGCTTGGGTTCATCAACTAAAGCTGCTTTAAATTCAGTAACTTCAATTAGCTCTGTATCCAGTGCCTCAACATCCACAGCTCTAACACCTGGCTCAAATATCACTCTTAATGAAAATGGAATGGTTGTGGAGCAAACACCCGAAGGTGAATGGTCGTATGATCCTAACGAGCCACGTTATTGTACATGTAATCAAGTAAGCTATGGAGATATGGTGGCCTGTGATAATGATGCCTGCCCATATGAATGGTTTCATTATCCTTGCGTTGGTATAACACAGCCACCCAAGGGTAAATGGTATTGTCCCAAATGTACAGCTTCAATGCGTAGACGTGGTAATCGCAAAAATTAGAGTTTTTAAATATAAAATGTGAATTACATAAACTTAATATTTTTGAAATTAAAAATGCTTAAATTAATGCTTTTGTTGGCGTTTTCCATTCTCAAAAAGTATGCACTATGTGCATGGGTATTGCACATTATTATTAAAAAAAATGTGTTTTGTTTTCATTAAAAATTCGTTTATTTTTCTAGTAGTTTACAAAATTGGTTACAAGAGTTACTACTTATCTATATAAAAATATACAAGCGTAGGTATGTATCTATGTTTAAGGTTTAAAGGTGTTAAAAAAAAAACTAAAAACTTGACTTCAATTGTACACAAATTTCAAATGAAACAATCTTTAGATAGCCTTTACTCAAAGAAATTATTGAACATAAATTTAGTTATCACAAATAATTTTTACTTTGATTTCAGTGGGTATGTTTGACCTGCGAAGTGTAGACATCGTAACCTAAGCTTATAACATTATCATAAAAAATACGATATCTTAGGGGCAGCCAGTAGAAATTGACAAATTGGGCAACTGGCCAAATCATCCACTCGGCGGCATACAATCTCCAAGCTTTCTCCTTCATTTCTTCCAAAACTTCACCCTTGGATTTACGTTCTAAAATTCCCAAGGTTATGAAAAACGCAGTAATATAAACGGGAGAACAAATAATTTGATCTAAAAGAATTTTCTTGGCTACCATACGCAAAGAACGTCCTGGCAAGCGGCTATCTAAAAATTGATACCAGTAATGGCATATAATACCAACTGCCATTCCAGATACAGCCATATGTGCGGTACGCTTGCGATCCCAGTTTTCGATTTCTCCAGTATATTTTTCGTATTGTTGTTCTAAAACATCACCAGCTGAACTGAGGCATAAAGATATTGTAACATTTGTTGCTAACAAATATTTATCGCTGAAAGCTTTGTGGTGGAATTTTTTTATAACACGCACTGTATTTGTTTTCGTTACTGTTTTCATAGCTGCTCGTAATAATATAAACATTTTATTAAAATTTTTAGAATATAATTTTATGACAAATTGTGTAATACGATGATTTTTGTTTAAAATATCCTTCGTGTTGCTTTTCCCTACACCTCTCGGTGCGCAAGCTTGCTGTTCTTAATGAATTTATATTTGCTAAATTGTAATTTGTTAAAACTAAATTTAAGGAAGAAGGATTAAAAATGAATAAAAATTGTTTTTGTATTTGATTGTCATAACAACACGTTTCTGTTAGACCTATTCATCAAGTTGCCAGATGGTATTTTTACATATCTTATGGAGGGAATCAAAATTCCAGCAATTAAACAATACTTTTTTCATGCGAATAATTTATGAAAAATTAGGAGAGATTATTAAGAAGCTAGTTTTGTATTGTTACGAAAGTTATATTAGTTTCTCAAACAATATTGCCAACAACCGACAATTTAATACACCTTGCAACAAACATTTTGTTTTTGAGCAAAAAAAAAAAAAAACAAAAATATGCAGTAAGAAAGAGCATCAGAATAGCATCGCGTACTATATCTCCTTCTTTTTGTATTTTAATTTCCATTGAGAAAAAAAAATAAAGAAATTTGGCTTTTAATTAAAATTAAAGTTTATTTTCTCTTAAAAATAAAAATGTTATAATATTGTTGTTTTATTATTTTTATTTGAACTTTTTTTTCTTCTTTCATAAATAAGTATTTATCTTTATTTAGGTCTTTTTAATATAATTTACTTAATTGACAAAAACAATTGTTTTCAAACATTTTTTTGAAATTGTTAACAATTTTAGCGAATGAATTTTTTGAAAAGCGAAATATTGAATTTATATGTGTTAAATTTGATTAAAAAGACCTATATACAGACAAATACTTATTTATTAATGTTTATAATAATAATTTGAAATATTTATGTATACATTTTTTTTAAAGAGCTCTTTTTTATTAATGCACTACCGACTACGATCTGACAAAAATATAATAAAACAATTATTTTGGCGATTTATATGTACTTCAAAAATAAATTAAAATTACTTAAGGCTGAATTGGTAAATTCCTTGTGTAAAATGACATATCTGAAAAGAAAATGTTGTTTTTGTTAAAACAACAATTGCCAAGTTTTTCCTTAAGTCTTAAGAATTATTTGAAGCATGAACTTTTTTATTAGTTTATAAAAAGTACTAGTGATTGCATAAAAAGTGTCTACAACTTTCCATAAATACGGTAGCCTGATGTTTCGATTTGGTTTAAAGGCTGGGGCACATAGAATCCGTCATCCGTTGTATTTTTCAACTGACAAGTAAGTTGAAATACATGTTTTCTTATCAGCGTTGTCACAATCAATACGTCTCCGTCAACGCAAAGTTCGAAAGTTGGCCAACTTTTAACTTTTGACGTACGTTGAGTACTTTGACATTTTTCATTTGCTTCTTCTTCTTCTTGTTTTTTTTTTTGTTTTCGCTCTATTGTAGTAAAATATTTTTAAAACAAATTATAAATAATAATAATAATAAATAATGGAATAAATGGTACCATTAATAGAAAGTCTAAAAAGTCTAAGACTTTAATAAAACTTTGCTGCAAAAAAATATAAAATAAGAAACACAAAAAAACAGCTGATTCCTTACCCGTCAACAAAGTACTTATTGTGCTAACCTCATCCGTCGTTACTTTGACTTCAGTTGAATACGTCAAAGTAAAACGCATGACGGATTCTATGTGCTCCAGCCTTAATTCATAAACTTGTCGAACGTAAACAAGATATTGACAGCCATGGAATTCCCGATTCAAATTCATGTGCCAACAAAAAATTTGTTGTTAATGACAGGCATTTTATTTCGAGTGTAAACGATTTTTCTTTCTGCCTAGTGGCAACCATAGATAATTAATTAATTTATCGATGGTGGCAACTCTAAGAAATCATAACAGATGTAAACAAATATTTTTAATTTCATCACAATAGAATAAATAACATGGAAATTGCGGATACTATTAAATTTCGCGATATATGCTCTATGTTAAAAAGAATCAAAGACTATGACAATAAAGACAAAAAAGGAAAAATTGTAAAACAATATTATGATGCATTTTGCAAACACCGTGAAAAATTTCGTGAGGAACATAATTTGAAACTAGATGTGGCGGAGGTCAGTAAGAGGCTACTATATGTTGTGTTAAGCTTATATAAAAAATAATACCTGCATTTCGATGTAGGATGGTCGCAATAGTTTCTATTGTATTTTAAGATGTCTATTACCCAGTGCTGATACAGCACGCTCTCCCTATGGATTGCAAATACCCACATTAGGAAAAGTCTACATAAAGATTCTGCAGTTGGGATTGGAATGTAAGTTAACTATAAAAGTTAGTAAATAATTAAATATTCACATTGTACAATCTTTTGTACAGCAAAAGATGCCGAAATTTTAGAAGCTCGCAATTTTAATGGATTTAGAGGTGATTATGCCGAAAGAGTTTATCGTATCTTAAAGCCTAGATGTAGCAATGAAGCAAGTAATTTAACATTAAAGCAAGTTCATAACATGTTGGATACAATAGCGAATGAAAATCGCTCAAGTAAGTGTAACGAACT
This sequence comes from Trichopoda pennipes, assembly GCA_030448955.1. Taxonomy (NCBI): domain Eukaryota; kingdom Metazoa; phylum Arthropoda; class Insecta; order Diptera; family Tachinidae; genus Trichopoda; species Trichopoda pennipes. Next base: position 10,604,568 of record JASKUP010000023.1, read on the forward strand.
TAAAAGTATTAAGTTGTTTGTATTGTATTGTATTCTCATTCTAGATACTGAGAAAATTTTAGTAGAACTTTCTGAAGTGGCCTCTGCTGAGGAACAAATGTGGTTTGTTCGTCTCTTATTGAAGTCTATGCATTTGGGTATAGGTGATCAGCGTATTTTTGGAATATTACATCCGCAAGCTAAAGCATTCTTTCAATTTTGTCCAAATCTTTTAAAATTATGTTGTAGCTTAGCTGACAGTAAGTTTAATATAGCTACGACCGCTCCCTCCACTTCAACCAGTAATGGAGCGTTAGATTTGCCTGTTAAAATACAACCGTTTGAGTTTATTAAACCACAATTATGTGAAATATTTCCTGGTAATATAGAAGACATTATGGCCAAAGATGTTTTATATATGGAAACAAAAATGGATGGCGAAAGATTTCAGCTGCACTACAATAATAATATTTTCAAATACTTTTCCCGTAATGGTATTGATTACACGGAAAGTTTTGGTTCACATTATGATGAAGATAATAAATTGACTTCAAAGTTAAAACATCTTTTACCGATCGGCATGACTTCGATGATTTTAGATGGTGAAATGATGGTGTGGAATACGTACCACAACAGATACCACGAAAAGAGTGAAAATACCGATGTCAAGCACTTGAATAACACACGTAATTGCCAGCCGTGCTTTGTTATTTATGATATTTTATATTGGAATGGTGAACCATTATTGGAAATGCACTATATACAAAGAATATACAAGCTAAAGCATTTAATAAAGGAGCAAGAGGGCGTATTACAACTAATTAAAAGTGAAAAATTAACTTCAGCTGAAGAGTTTAAGCATAAGTTTCAACAGGCTTTGGATCAACATAAAGAGGGTGTGGTATTAAAACAACAAAAGGCTGTATATCATCCCGGCCGGAGAAATGGAAGTGGATGGTATAAGGTCAAGGCAGATGTAAGTAAGGTTTTTGTTGTTGTCTACTTGTTTAAATTTTTCAAATATAATTTCAGTACATAGATGGTCTAACAACCGAATTCGATCTGTTAGTAATAGGTGCTTTTTTCAATCGTACTCGGACTTTTGTTGAATCGTTTCTTGTTGGTGTTCTTAAATATATTTCTTTACAACAATACGAAGTCTATTCGCTTGGCAAGGTTAGCAATAATACACAACAACGTGTGGCTTTAAATAACATTTTGAAGCCACATTGGCATGTTGCGAGTGAAGAACCGCCACCCATTTGGTACCACTATAAAGAAACAACTGCTGAAGGACGTCCAGATGCTTGGATAGAACCAAGAAATTCCGTTATTCTTCAAATAAAAGCTACCGATTTATGTCCTTCGGGGGCTTTTGCTTTAACCATGGCCTTGCATTTTCCACGCATTCAGACTTGGCGTAATGATAAATTGTGGCATGAATGTTTGTCCCTAGAGGAATATAATCAAATAAAGCAAATGTCTGGTAGTGGTGCTGTAAAAAAGATTGTTAAACGAACAGTAAGCTTGGAAGATTTTACAGGGGCTCGTGTTAAACGCAAGAGAATGACGGCTGCTGAAAAACGTAAAATGGAAATGCAGGCTTATGAAAATAAATTTAATCCTTCATCAGTAGGTTTTACTTTTAAAACTTTTTCTCTAATTTAATTAATTTATTTTGCTTTAGGTCGAACAAACCTCAACACTCTTAAATGATTTTAGTGTTTGTATTCTAAGTGCTTCTTTAAGCAATGGCTATACTCCGGAATATTTGAAAACATTAGTAATACAAAATGGTGGCATTGTGGTAGATAATCCATTACCCAATAATCCTAATTGCATAGTGGTAGCTGGCGATGAAACGTATCGCGTTAAATTGCTTTGTAAATCACAACAATATGATATTGTCTCAATGGATTGGTTTTTGCGTATTTGTGAAAAACAAAAGCTAAAATTAAAGCCCTGCGATATGCTGGCCATGAAACCCAGCTTGCAAAGACACTTTTCTTTGTTCTACGATGAATGGGGTGATCATTATATCGAATCTGTGTCATCTAAGGAACTAAAACGTATATGTGACCGTATGCAAGACGAAAGTGTACCTGATCTCGACGATGAACATTTATTGGAGTTGGAAAATTTAATACATAAAAATCTAAATCGAAATTGGTTTCGTACAAAATATGCTTACTTCTATACTTTTGATGCGGAATCAGTATATGCCAAATTAAATTATCAATGGCATGGTGGCAATATATTAACCGATCAAAATTTAGATGCTGATAAAGATTGTTATACTAAACTATCTTTCATATTCATAAATTTATTACAAATTGATAGTACTAAATTTTTAGCATGGTTTAAGGAGAGATTTAACGAACATCTAGCTCATTTGCAAATAATAAATATACAATGGATTTTGGAATCACACAAGCATAGAATATTACAGGATATTAAAGAATATACTTGGCATGATTTTTAATATAGACACACTTTATATAATATAATGTTGTCCGAATGTTATTTATTGTTATTGCTGCATTATTGTTTAAAATAATTAACTACATGTAGGTTTTTTATATTACCTTAACTCTTCAGATTTTACTTAAGTTTGTTTTTCAAGTATTTGAATAAATTTATCGTAAAATGTATATTCACTAAGTGCTAAGAGTATTTATATACCATACGTACATACATACATACATACTAACATATGTAATTGAGGTAAGGGTGTTCCAAAATTAGTAAACACCAAACTGCTTGTCACCAAAATTAGTAAAAACCAATTGCAAACAACAGCAACAACTTGCATGTGCTTTCAGCTAACAAAGTTCTTAGCGATTAAGAACATTTTCATCTTCTTCGTCCTCAAAATTCTGAGAGAACCGGCATATTGCAGATAGAACGAATCATCAGGTGCACCTGTAGGCTAGTAGGTAGTGTACCAGCTTACAAGACTAGAGGTTGTGGGTTCGAATCCCAACAAAGACCTTGGTTTTTTCACTACAAATAAAAATTGACTGTCGGTGGGGCTGTTCAGTGATGAAGGCATGGTCACTGGTCACTGTGCTGTCTTATACGACAGTTAATTTCCGTTAATATCCTTCTACTTTCACCACCTATCTCAACTCTTCTTTATCCCTTTCCTAAAAGAATGTAGCACGGTACTTGACTAAATAGGCATCGTGAAGTGCTACTTCTCTTAAAAAAAAAAATCAATGCCACTTTATTATTTGCTGCAGATGTCGGGCTAAAGGCATCATTAGACATAATTAATACAAAACAAAGGTGATGTTTCAATGTGCGGTGTCATATATTTTACAGGGGTCAGAACAATTTAATAATTGCTTGTTCGTGTTCAGTGATCAGAATAAAGTCCAGTCCATAACCCTTTTTAACAAAACCAATGGCTTTAATTCCTCATCTTAACGTTCTTTCCGGCTGTTTGTTTATGAATTGCAAGCGCTTTCGATGTGAATTCGTCATTATCAAGCCACGTACTGGCGAGTCAGTATTTCTGGTCCAGGTATTTATCTTATCATCATCGTATCTACCTAGATGGCTGACATTCCAACTACGAGAGCCAAATTGTTCCATTTTGGCCCACTGTTAGTGTTACTGTACTTTATTTGCACTTTTTCGCTTTCTTTGCGGCTGTTTCAAATTTCTTGTTGCCATGTGTAACAGCTCGTGCCGCTATTGATTTATTGAAGGAGACCTTTGGTAATCGCATAATTTGACTCTTTGGACTCGTGAATTGTCATCCAAGATCATGCGATTTAACAGCGCTAGACTATTTTCTGTGGGGATTTGTGAATTCGCTTGTCTACGACGATAAACCCGAAACGATTGACCACTTGGAAGACAACATTCGTTGTTGTTGTTATTGAAAAAATTCATCGCAAATTGGATCTAAAGATTACAGTACGCCCGAACTAGCCGTGACGGTCATATCCTGGAAGTCAATGCTAGAAAATTATTTTTTTAAATAACTGAAAAAATACATCTTTGTTTTATTCTATTTCAAAGTTCTATAGCTTTATAACAACACCCTATACTAACTGAACCGGCAAATGGCTGTGATGGTTTTTCCATTTCAGATAATGATACTTTTTGTAATGTGCAACATATATCGGCCAATTCACGTTTAGCTTTGAGCGTATGACATCAGTACTTTCACATAAGCGAAATATTAAATATCTTGTTCGTACTCGATTGCGAGGGGTAAGAACTGCGTACTTTTGCAAAAATAACCGATGACGATTTGGGGTTGTTAGTATTTTTGGTCTCAAATTAAAATATTGTTACGTTTATAAACGTTTTGTTGTGAGTTCTTTATTGCAAAATAAATAACACCAGATTTTAGAGTTTTTAAATTAATTACACATTTATTTACTTTAACTACACACAAAGTTGACACTACTGTACACTTTACTTAAAATGCGCGTTTTTACTTCACGATGTTTATTTTTCATTTAACCAACTAACTAACTATCCACTCACACGCTGCCTTTTATATTTGTCCATTAAAAGTGTAGAAAAATTAAAAACCTTTTACACCCTTTGTATCACATTTTGTTGTTGTATGATGTTAATTCAATGTATAGGCGCGCCTATAAGTCTGTGTGTATTTTGGTTTTTGTTTTTATGCTGATAAAGTTGCTTCCTAAAATTTATTTTAAGATAGTTGTTGTTGTCTTGTGTACATAAGTTTTTTTTAGAAAACTACGTCTACCGATTTGTTGTTGTCTTGCGTGTATAAAATTTTTACGCAGTTAGTAAACAGAAATTTGTTGTTGTCTTGCGTGCATAAGTTTTCTTAGCAAGCCATGCAGTTAGCAAACAGCATACCCAGTAGTTTACTTTAATGCTTAATTATTTTCATTTAAAACTTAAGCAAGACACATCCGTAACAATATTGAAAAAAAAAACAATTGTTAAAAAATGGAAAAGTTTGCGTGATAGGGACACCCTTGGCGGTGTAAAATGTACTTTACGTTCTGTATATACATAAAATATTTCATAAAATTCGGTGTAGCCGTTTTGCAAGATTGCAGCCGAGAGCACCTTGTAAAGAGATTTGTTTTTCTATTATTCGGGGTTCTATAACACAGTACATTATTTTTCAGCTCATTGATTTGATACTCAAGTCTGAGAATTGCACGTTAAAGTGGTACCAAAAGTAAGAACTTCTGCATCATTCTCTCTGTCAAGTTGACTGCATTAATAATTTAATGGCTGTCGAGTAAAAACAACCTTTTTGTTAAGAGTGACTTGCATTTTAAAACCAAAAGAACATTGAATACTTTAATATGAAAAATGGTGACATCATTCTAAGACTAGGCAAACAGGATCGAGAAAACTGTTTTGCTGAGGAATTTAAGTGGTGCAAATTTTACGCGGAACACAGTGTGGAAAAGTTGTTATAATGTCTATATGCAGTGTATACATGGAATGACAATTTGGGTGCAAGACCTAATTGGACGCAATATAATCAGGTGGTACGCATATATAAATTCCGGTTATGGATGGAAGAGAAACAAATTGGAAACAAGTGCCGTTTTACCCCTTTTACCCTTTATACCCCTTCTCTTTCTTGCTAATGGAAAAAACAAAATTTGAGTAACAAAATTTGAAGCGTGTAAAACGGCACCAAAAGTATACGTTCCCGCTTTTTTTGCGCTACTTACAGACTAATGTGCTGTTGTTGCCGATGTATATAAACTAACGAGTCTGGATACTGTGTCCCAACCCACCGTTTGCACTAATCCGACAAATGTGAATGTTGTAGATGGAAGACCCTCTTTTGAAAACAATGCACCACAACCGGTAATACAAATAAAAATGGATTACAAAACTCACAGAGGTAAATGTCAGCGCAATGTCGTACCGAAAACGCCAAGCTGATTTTCAAACATTTTGAGTAAAAATTACATTTCATGCATTTCCACGCTGATATGTTTTTTGGGAAAATCCTTTCAGGAATTCAGGACGAACAAGGAGAGAGGTTCCACCAGTTGACTATGCCAATAGAGAAGCGATTTCAAGGCAATAAAATTAAATGCATTGCTTGCGGAGGTTAGCTGGTGGAGTTCTAAAATTATGCAGTTTGAAGATGAAAGCACCGAAATTGAAGATGACACTGAAATTAGTGGACACCATGAAGAAACTATTATTATTATTATTATGTGTATTATGTGTAACTCGGATGATGTAGACTCAGAACGTGAATATGAACAACCGACGAAGAAAACAAAATTATCGTTGTCAACTTTAACGAGCAGATGGATATTGAAAATAATTGAAAATGTTATCAATTTTGTTTCCATGCATAGATAACAAATAACAATCTTATAATTTTTGTGTAACAGAGTGTGATTTGTTTTACATCCGCGCCTGACTACGTAGTCTTAATCAGATGGTGGACGTTTGTCCACTTTATATAATTTGGAACGTTATACATACGTCCTAGATAGCCGAAGACATAATTCTAAGCAACAGAACCACCTAGTTGCAACTTGAATAATTCCAGGGCAGGTCTGCAAACCATCACACCTTGCTAAAGAGTTGGAGACTTTCTAACTCCTGTCCAGAACACATGTCAAGCATGCTCACTGGACTGGATCATTCACTTAGCGTGTCACTATCAGCGAGATGATCCTGACCACCATAATTTCATATAATCCCTTATGGGGCCGCAAAACCACAACCACCTCGATGCTCCCATATAGGGGCCAACCTCAATGATCAGCCAGAGAACTATTATAATTCTAAAGAGACAAATAATGAACTCTGCGGCTCACTGATCCCCGTGGAAATAAAGTGGAGTTTCCAGTTGACCACCTGCCTGTCTTCAGGGGACTGGGCTCCCTTTATACCCCAGTTGCACTGTGTCTAGATAGTGGAATATTCTATAAAGACCATATTTATATGCCCCTGGGGGGGAAATTTTTGTGTAACAATAGATCGGAAAATATATCGGAAAATTAAGCCCAAAATAGATGTCCGTTGGTTGCCAGTGTTTGACGAGATGCGCCGTCACAGTATCTTCGTAATGGTCGTTCGCTGGTTTGTATCTTTATTTTATGCGTTTACGCACAATAGTGCGTCCACAGTGCGTGTTTGAACAAGACAAATTTTTCAAAAAATCAAAAATTTTTTTCCTTTGAATACTTCGACTCAATGTTTTGTATCAAATGAAATGTGTGTTTTCGTTTGTACGTTGCTGTGTGTGTGTGTGTGCTTGCACATGTTCATAGCAAGTGGATGTGCAAACAAATAGAGAATTTTGTTTTCCATATTCTGTTGCATTTTGTGTGTGGGTGTGTGTTTAATTTGCGTGTTAAATTGCAAAATGATCCATCGGCCGAACGTTTTTAAAAGCAATTGTTAGATATTAGGAATAATGCAATTGACACCACCGCAAAAATGATTACGCTTCCAGATAATTTTTGCCACTTTGCACAATCAAAAAAAAATTGGTCACAAACGTATTTCCCGGTATTGCACACAATTTTAGAAACCATGATTGCGAAAAATACAGATGTTTCGGATATCAATGTGACAATTTTGAATGACATTCCCGGGGAAATTTTTACTTTTACTTTTTTTTTTTTGTTAAAGAGAAGTAGCACTTCAGGCAACAATGCCTATTTAGTCAAGTACCGTGTTACCTTCTTCAGGAAAGGGATAGAGAAGAGATGAAACAGGTGGTGAAAGCAGAAAGATAGTCGGAAATTAACTGCCATATAAAGACAGCAACAGCGACCAGGGACTATGCCTTCATCGCTGAGCAGCTCCACCGACAGTCAATTTTTATCTTTTGTAGTGAAAAAAACCAACCCCCACCCACAACCCCCATATTTACAAGCTAGTACACTACCTCCTAGCCTACAGGGGCACCTGTAGTCTCTGTTACCAATCAAGACGATGTTGTAAATTATTCAGTCGAATTTTTAAATACGCTTGACTTACCTGGACTGCCGTCCCACCGCCTACAAGTGAAAGTGGGTGTTCCAATTATTTTCCTTAGAAATATGTGCCAGCCACGACTTTGCAATGGGATGCGTTTAGTACTGAAAAAAGTCATCAAAAATGTGATTGAAGCAAAAATTTTAAAAGGAAAATATGATGGCGAGAATGTGCTAATATCACGCATTTCTATAATTCCTCCAGATTTGCCGTTTGATTTTAAACGGCTTCAGTTCCCCATACGTGTTGCTCTTGCAATGATCCCTGTTTTTCGCACTGCTTTGTTTGGCTATACCGCGAACCAAAATCAATCGAAGAATGTCGTATATGTAAAACCATTGCAATAGAATAAGACGTATTATATCAGCACACAAATATATTGAATTGTGAAAAAGATAAAATTATTAAAAAAATCTAAAAACAAAAAAAAGAAATTGTGTTCTTTCCGATTAATTTTCTTGAATGATTGAATTTTTTGGCGCACACAAAAAAGAACGCTGCAGAATAAAAACAAACCACAAATGACTTGCAAAGCAGTCACGGGCACGCTAGTAAAATTTATGAAAAAATAACGGCGTCTTTTTAAATTTGTGATCCACAGCAAAAAAGGTGAAAAAAGATGGGGAAAAGCGGGCATTTTTGGGGTCGTTAAGGCACTGGATATACTTTTTTCGGGAAGGTTTAATCTGCTTTTTTGCTCCTTTTCAATATCAGATGGTGGTCAAACCACTTGGTTGATTGGACACCAACCACGCCCTAGAAGGCCATCGAATACGTATATCCTCCGGTCACTTCTAGTAGCAATTTCGAAAGCCCGAAGTAGGCCGCAGCCTTCACTCCTTGCTAAAGAGTTGGAGACTTTCCAACTCCTGGTCCAGAACGCATGAAGCTCTTATTTATCAAGAACACGCCAGCATTCATACACACTGGACCTGAACCATTCATTGTGTTAATTTGAATGATCCGACCCACAAACTCTCACGAGGGTCCGAAACCACAACCACCACGATACTCCCATATAGGGGCCAACCTCAATAACCAGTCAGAGCACATCATTGTCTAAAGAGAACAAATAGTATACTCTGGGGCAACTGATTTCCCGTGGAAATATGTGGATTGTCCAGGTGACTCCTACTAGCCTTTGAGGGGCCTGGGCTCCCTTATACCCCGCAAGACACCGGTCTAAATGGAATAGTAGGTTCCAAAAAGACTATAATGTGCCCCCGGGGGGAATTCGGTGCGTAAAATATAACCGTATTAAATTATAGAAAAAGTGATAAAAATCCACTTTGATTAAGAAAATTCGTTTGGCCATTAAATTATTTAATGCAGTCAATTTGACAAAACGAGTGATACAGAAGCTTTTATCTTTGCGGTTACTTTCACGTGCATTTCTCAGAATTGCGCTCCAAAATCATGTATTCTACTGTGTTATTAACTGGCTGGCCATAATAAGTCATCAGATTATTGGCGCAGAGTAAATTAAGCTTTGTGAAAATAACATTTTCTAACGGAATTTTTAATACTCTTACGTTCATTCCTTTTAATAAACGTTTTATTATTTTGAGTTCTTTTATTGCAAAATAATAACACTGTAGTTTAGAGATTTAAATTAAGTTAGACGATTTATTTACTTTCAATACACACAAAATAAACACGATGGTAGCTTTGTTGGCTTTACTCACTTATGACTCAACTTGAATTCATTCATTTGCCCAGCGAGTGATGCTTATATAGTTGTTTTAAGCGGTTCGCCAAATAACTTTTTTTTTTTGTTTTAAATGCTATAAACAAAACTACTGAATATTTTCTCAAATTTCTTTTTTTATTTGAAAGTACAATCCTTCCGATTTATAATGGAAGATAATTTCATTTAAATGGCTGCCTGGGCGGCCATGCAGTAGCCTACACGATCGGTCCAATTTGTAAACACATTATTGATTGTGTGCAGCTGTATTTCACCAATGGCTTTACGAATATTGTCCTTTAAAGCGTCAATTGTCTCTGGCTTGTCGGCATAACACTTATCTTTGACGGCACCCCACAAATAATAGTCCAACGGTGTCAAATCAAAGCTGCGAGGTGGCCAAACGACATCAGCTCTGTGGCTGATAAGGCGATCTTCAAAAAGAGGGCGCAAAACATCGAGTGTATCTCCGGCTGTGTGGCACGTAGCGCCGTCCTGTTGGAACCAAATGTTGCCGATATCCTCCTCTTCAATTTTTGTGAACAAAAATTCGTTCAACATGGCCCGATAACGATCGCCATTGACTGTAACGGCCACTCTTTGCTCATTTTCGAAGAAAAATGGCCCAATTATGCTTCTGGACCACAATCCGCACCAAACACTGACTCGTTTTGGGTGCGTCGGGTTTTCAATGTATGCGTGCGGGTTTTCTGTACCCCAAATGCGACAATTTGCTTGTTAACATACCCGCCAAGATCAAAATGAAGTTCATCTGAAAAGTTGATTTTCTTTGCAAAATTGGCATCTTCTGTAAGTCGATCGCAGGCCCACTTAGCGAAGCGAAAAGGCATTGGATGGTCACTTGGCTTCAACTCCTAAACCAATTGAACGTTGTATGGCGTCATACTAAGATCTTTATGCAAAATTCATCTCAATGATGTCTCTGAAATGTGCAATTGTTGAAAACGACGGTGAATTGATGTTGATGACGCTTCATGCACACTTTCTGCCGCAGCAGCAATAGAGGATGCCAGTTTCTTTCACTTTCTTCGCAAGATAACGAACATACGGAGCTGACGGTGCTTCTCTTCTTCCAAAATCCGTACGCAATTTTGCACACACATTCTGCAACATTACCATGATTTTCAAAGTAATATCGCAATATTTCCCAGCGTTGTTCAAGCGTATACACAACCATATTCGTTCAGCGAAAGGATAAAACTAATTATCTGTCAAATCAAACATGAGCTAAGTGTTACTATTCATGAAATATGCACTAGCTGAAGAAAAAACGTTAGATGGCGGAATATACTTCTTTGACATAACGCCACATTGTTGTTGTTATTATTATTATTATTCAGTTTAGGCACCTGTTTGGCTGTGTCTTTTGTTCTTATTTAGGGGTATTTCTTGTAACCGTGATGTTGTTGTCTTGGGTGTATAAGATTTCTTAGAAAACAACACTGTTTGTTAAATGCACAGTGGGTCGTTTCATTTACTTATTTTTTTACTGATAATTATTTTCTTTTAACACTTTATAAATCATCCTGGTAAAAATACATTACATAATATTGCTCTTCGCTAAAGGGAAGACCAATTCTTCATTTTGGGCTTTCGAACTGCTTTTTTTTAAAGAGAAGTAGCAACAATGCCTATTTAGTCAACTACCGGAAAGGGATAGAGATGAGACAGGTGGTGAAAGTAGAAGGATACTTACGGAAATTAACTGTCGTATAAGACAGCACAGTGACCAGTGATCATGCCTTTATCACTGAGCAGGCCCACCGACAGTCTATTTTTATTTGTAGTGAATAAAACCAAGGTCTTTGTTGGGAATCGAACCCACAACCCCCAGTCGTGTAAGCTAGTACACTACTTACTAGCCTACAGAGTAAAGTTTAGCGATTTACGAGTTTATATGATAGGCCCGGCTTGAAAATTATATTTTGTGGGAATTTTAAAAGGATAAAAGGGATTAACATATATTTTATTATTCAAAGTATTTATTATTCATTGAATAAGGTTTCGAACTATTGTAATATCCATTAGATATACTTTGCTTTCATATGTATGAGAGGCAATGAATATAATTTACATATCAAAAGATGCGCTCTTGTGTAGATACCTTTCTATGGATGTATCTGCATCTATAGAACATAAATAAAATGCATATGAATTTTTTAAAGATTGAAGACACATATTGTTAATATGTGCTTGGATTTGTTCTTATTGTTATCGCTTGGTATTGTTGTGATACAACTGGTTGTTATTTGTAATTTTATTTAACATACGTACGCACACATACACACAAAGAACAAAAAAGCCTCGACACTCAAGCAACACTCTTTTAAATTTGAATTTTAACTTTTAGTGCACTTATTCCTGTGTGTGCGTGTGTGCCTAAAATAGATTTTTTTTGTAAATCTTCAAAGAATGTAAAATAATTGTTGTTGCTGGTTTGTAATATATGTCTGCTTTCATTTAATGTTGTATGTTAATATCGTTGTCGTTGTTGTTGTTGTTGTTGGTATTATAATTAGGTATGTACTTGTTGTAGCTGGTACATATATTATTGTTTATAATGTTAAAACATCTTCTTTTATCTTCTGTTCTTATTCCTTTTTATTAAAGTTGTAGTTCTTATTTTAGAGGAATTAAATGCAAACAAGCATAACAAAAGCTTTTCAATTTTAATTATCTTTTCTTTTCAAAACTCATAATACAAAATAAAGAACAACACCAGCAATAATACAATATGTACTTGAAATTGTACTTAAGAACATAAAATTAACATTTATAGCACAATAGTCCCAAATAGATTGTGCGAAGCCATTACTATAAATTGAACCTGACTTTGAAAAATTGCATCATAATGTTGAGAAAATAGGATTTGAAAATGTTTTTTGCATAACTGTAACAAGGAAATCTTACATTCTTTTTGCCTGAATGTGTGCTAAGTAGAGTTTAAAATTTGTTACTACCACCGGTATTAAAGTGTGCTGTGTTTGAATGGTATAAAAAGTAAAGTACGGTAACACTTGTTTTGCAGCCATAATTACTGCTTTAGTAGATAGTGTGATTCGTTTTACATCCGCACCTGGCTATGTAGCCTTAATCAGATGGTAGACAAACCACAAGTGTATAATTTGGAACGTCATACATGCGTCCTAGGAAGCCGAAGACATAATTCTAAGCAACAGAACCACCTAGTTGCAACTTTAATGATTCCAGGGCAGGGCTGCAAAGCATCACACCTTGCTAAAGAGTTGGAGTCTTTCCTACTCCTGTCCAGAACACATGTCTAGCATGCTCACTTGACTGGATCATTCACTTTGCGTGTCATTATCAGTGAGATGATCCTGGCCACCATAAAAACCGTTATACTGTTATGGGGCCGCGAAACCACAACCACCACGTTACTCCCATATAGGGGCCAACCTCAATGATCAGCCAGAGAACTATTAAATGTCTAAAGAAACAAATAATGAACTCTGCGGCTCACTGATCCTCGTGGAAATAAAGTGGAGTTTCCAGTTGACCACCTGCCTGTCTTCAGGGGACTGGGCTCCCTTTATACCCCAGTTGCACTGTGTCTAGATAGTAGAATTCTATAAAGACCATATTTATATGCCCCTGGGGGGACACTGCTTTAGTAGAAACGAGCTCTGCTTGTTAGAACATAGAGTTCATGAGTTCAAATCCTAAAAGAGCCTTAAAAAAAAACAACAGTTCTTCACAAGCCGCGATAGTTTAGTTCTTCAAGAGCTGTTTATATAGGGTAGGCAAAATTTGACCTTAGTAAGTATATTGCGTGTCAAATAATTAAATGTCAAAAATTGCTTTGTCCATTTTGAATGTAGAACGTTACACTCTTAAGCAAAGAATTTTACTTGTAAAAATTTACTTTAAAAATGATAAAAATTTCACTGCATCATTTGGTTCTAAGACCGCTGTGCGTACTTAACCACTAAATTTGAAGCTCCCGCTATTGTTGCTGACAATAGACCAAAATAATATGCACGTAGTGGCTGTAGTGATGCAAGTATACCAACATCAGGTGTTCGCCAAAAATTTAGCATAACTACAGGCACCTTGCGCAACATTTTGCATAAACGTTTGCATCTTTACTCTTATAAAGTTTAACTCGTTAAAGAGTTAAAACAGACTGATCATTGTTTGCATCGCATGTTGGCTGTTAGGAAAACAGAACGGCAATAACGTATTTTTAAACAAAATCATCTTAAGTGATAAGGCTCGTTTTCAATTAGGCCGTTATATTAACAAACAAAATTGTTGAAAGTCCTCGAAAAAGTATTATATCCAAAGAAAGTAACCGTTTGGTGCGGTTTGTGGTCAGGCGGCATCATCGGATCGTATTTTTTCGAAAATGTACAAGAAAACGCTGTCACCGTAAGATCCCGGCTCTACCAAACCATGACAACCAATATTTTATGGCCACAATTGGCTAATGTTGACAACAGTGACCATTGGTTTCAGCAAGACGGGGCCACAAGCCAACCAAACAATTTGGCTATTGCACGAGCGCGTAATTTTTTTGGATTTGGCGATGTCAATTGGCTGTCGTCTTTTTGTGATTTAATGTCGCTGACGCATTTGCGAGATCATTTGAAAGATCCACAAACAGCTGACACCCTGGAAGATGAAATCGGCATTGTATTAACTAGATAAGCAAAGCTTTGTTGCAAAATGTGCTTTTAAATTGTGCGAAAAGAGCGGACGTCTACCCATGTGCCAGCGGTGGACATTATATTCCAATCCGAATTCCCATATTTCAAATTTATTGTTATTGGTATCAGTTAAACTAAAGTTGTTAAAAAAAAGTGTGTGTTTTAAACTAATTTGCTTCCTAACCTCAAATTTTCTCACTCATTATAAACAACAGAATTATAAGCCTCCCGATAAGAAAAACTGTATTTTATAGCTTCAATAGATGCGTTTACGAAACGCCTATACATAAGAGCAGCAGAGGTGATAGTTAAGTTGAGTTTCTATTAGAATTAAAGCGCAAAATAACATAATTTTTAAAGCGATCATTTATTTGCTTCAGCTTAAGCCTAATCTTATTAAGTATTTTATTTCTTAACGAATATAGTATTAACTCAGAATAACCGAATCTGTTATTAAATAAATTTGCTCATCGATCTGGAATATCTGAACTAAACGATTGCGTCAAATTCTTTTATTATAAGTAAAATGATTTCTTCATGATATCTGTGTTATTGGTTCAGCCTCTTATACTGTTTTATGGCAAAAATGGTCTCATTTTTCTAGAAAACGGTTTCTAATCAAAGTGTTGTTTATTCTAAAATTTTTAGAAGGATTTTTGGATCGTTATGATCGGTTATTTTAATGGAAAAAGAAAAATAAATATGAAACGTGAGATCATTCAGATGATGATGGTTTTTCATCATGGTAATTATTCCTCATGGCTCTATTATTAAATGCAACCAAAGTTTAGAGGAGTTACCAGTTGCCAAAGTTATATTACGGATGGCAACTTTTAAATTACAATATTCAAATTCAGTTGCAAAATAGTGAATTTACTGGCAATAGTTATTTGCAAGTTACTGTGCAGAGTAGCGAAGTATTCACTCACTGTTCATACATGTATGAAAATGTACATGTCATTTTTTAGCCGCTTCTTCTCATACATGTGTGAGAGACTACAAATTATTTTGTGTTTTCTCATTTGTGAATGCGACGATTTATTTTTTTTTCTTTCTATCCATAAGTGAAAAAATGAGAAACACACCAGGGTTCATTTTTAAATATTTACAATTTTGATAATTTTTCATAAATGAAAAGGTCGTAAAAATATGTGCGTTAAGCATTCGCGTACATAAACGCACATATTTGATAATGCCCAATTGTCGGCGTATGCAGAAAAAATAATGTTTTTTTTTTATTTCTTTTAGAATATATTGCGATATTGTATTTTGTGTTAATATGTACCCATGTGTTTTTACTACATTTTACGGTAAACTGCGATCGTAGGTAGATAATTTTTTCACGTTCATTTATGAGAAATTTCATAAAATTTCAACGTTCATAAATGAACATGTACATTTATGAAAAATAACATTAATGAGAAGTAGCTAATTTATCATTTATCACATATGAATAAGACTATTAATTCTTGTAGTTCGCATTCATGTATGAAAATAACCAGAACATTTTTTTTTGTTCGTTTATGAGTGTGAAAAATAAATATAAAATTTTAGATTTCTCATTTATGAATAATATCATGAATGTTTATTTTTGAATGTTCATAAATGAAAAATTCTGAACCCTGTTACTATGTGAACTTTTGAAAGAAAAAGAAAAATAATTTATAAGATAAAAATTGTATATTTTTTATTAATTATTCATTTATTATATATTATTTATATTATTTGTCATGTTTGTAGGTTTTATGATTAGCTAAAATCACCACAAAGCAACAATTTGAAATATAATAATTCAGCAACAGAAAGCTAACGCAAATGTAGCTCGTGGCGTGCGACTTTATGTTGACACCAAAGCCCCACTACAGATAAAATGTGAAAGGGCATTTCAAATAACTTAAATAGCTATGGCCCATCAACACACATTCCGGATAAATAGCAGAGAGTGTTGATGCTTTCGACAGTAAAATTGGATAAGAAAATGCCACAAAATAAAAGAAGCCTTAACATCACAGGTGATGGGCCATCCCAAGAAGTGTCTTTATCGCAATTGGAGCAGGCGGCAGCAAACCTATTGTATGGTTAAAAATCCAGTTAATAACGTTCTTGGCGTTATACAGATGTACAGCAACTAAGTGAAATCGATCTAAATATTGAGAAAGACAACCAAAAAGATTCCAAACAAATTAAAATGAGGAAAGTACACCTTAGTCCAAGAAAAAAGAGTAATACTGTCGGATTATTGTCATTAAAATTAAATTCTCGTCCAGCTAAAATTTACTTTTTTAAATTAAATCGTTTGATTCTTTATAAATATTTTCGGTGCTAAAATGTCAAAATAAAGATTATTATTCGATTATTATTTTTATTCGTCCTTTTCATTAATTAAATAAATATGTATTAATCTTTTTATCGATCTTTTTAATTAAATTTAACAATATATTGTTAAATAAATAAATAAATTTATAGCAACTGGCCAAAGTTGCCATACGTAATGCTAATTTTAACTTCCCATTCTCAAAGCAACTGAAATTTGGTTGTTTTCCATAACAGAGCCATTAATTGTTTTTCAATATACTTAAACTCTATTATCAAAGAGTCTTCTGTAGTGCACGTTTTACTCTTGAATATAAATAAAAACTAAAAAAATACAACATATCTATATAAAGGGTGGTACAAAATTTAAATCAAATTTTCATTTTAGGAAAATACAGATTATTTTTTAATATTAAATTTTTTTTTTGTTTCACAAAGTTCTTTTAATCGTAAAATATAAAGAAATAGCATACTTTGCAAAGTACCTCCATAGATTGGCTGCCATAGTTCTGTTTTTAAATTTTTAAGAAACATTTGGGCTTACAGAACAACATGCTGGCATATATTGTCTATTTTAAAATTTTTAAGTTGTATTCAATTATTAGGTCTTTTTTATGTGTAAAATTAATCAAGCCAATAATTATTTTCTTTAAAATTTTTTTATTTTTTTATTCGATCTTTTTATATTTTAAATAAATATCTGTTAATCTTTTCAACGGTCTTTTTTTATTAATTTAACAATATATATTTTTTTCGATATTTCGCTTTCCTATGGAAAGCTTTTCAGGAAAAAATAAATTTTTAATTTTTTTAATTTTTGTTGTTAAAAATTTATAAGCGAAATATCGAAAAAAATATATATTGTTAAATTAATTAAAAAAGAACGTTAAAAAGAATAACAGATATTTATTTTCTTTAAAGTTACTTTAATTGTTCGTCTCTTTATAATTTTGTTAAACAAAACTCTTTATTACTAAACTTTAAATACTGCCATACAATTTCGTAACGTGATTTTTATTTATAGGCGAGTATAAACGTATAAAAATTATTATTATGTTACGATCTGGCAGCGTCTTTTAGTTTTTTATTTTCAGCGATTTTTTATGGTTTGCATTGTTTTGTTTTTATGTTTTACAGCGTGTGAGTATCTTAGAGGGTTTAAGAAAAAATTATTATCTTTTTATCTTGACCGCATAAAGAAAGTATTGAGTGGGTAAATTTAAAGTTAGGAAGTAAATTGGCTTGAAACACATACTTATTTTGGGAACTCCAGTTTTATTCATGCCAATTTAAAGCAGAAGCATGAAAATTAGCAATGGAGTATGATATCGGGCAAATGTACACCTCAAGCACATCGGGAGACGGTCGTTCTTTTCAAAAAATTTTGAAGCATATGTCGCAATAAAGTTGCGCTAATCTTTCATAGCGTCAATTGTTTGTGGGTCTTTTAAGTCATTTGACAGAGAATTTACTTCCAACTTCAAACTAAACTTAATCTTTCTGCAATGTCATATGAGTAATTTGGGTGCTAAATGCTATAATTTTGAGATTAAAAAATGTTATCAGGGTGATAAATTGCTTAACTGTTCAGAAAGATTTTGTTCGATGTTATTTTCAGGAATGCCAACAATTTATGTAAATTCAAATTTAGCCTAAATTTTAAGACACTCTTTACAATGTGCAATTTTCATCAAAATATGATGAAGATAAACAGTTTTTTCATATTCAATTCAAACTAAAGCAAACATAAATAAACACACACATGTTTTCATATCTTGCCTACATTCGTTTGCCAATTTTTGCTCTGGGTATATTTATTGTCTATAATGGGTTCTCTATTATTCAAATATAAATTAATTTTCATAAAGATAATTATTTTTCTGTAAATACTTTCGTAAATTATTATTATTTCAAGAATATTATGCCAAGTAGGTTTATAAATGAAAAATGATTTAATAAACATTAAATTAGGAAAACAACTTATGGGAAAATTTAAGGTTAGGAAGTAAATTGTCTGCCAAATGATTAAATGCTAAGTATTAAGCTGTCATCCTTGACATTTATTTATTAAAAAAAAGTTTTGCAATTTAAAGCGTGCAACAAGCAAAAAATTTTAATTGTGAAAATTTACATTAAAAAAGGTTCATCATTTGATCAGCTTCTCCTCGTAATCAGGCTGCTTCGTCCGAGGCCCACACTACTGTTGCTGACAATAGTCTAAAACAATATGCTCGTAGTAGCCGTAGTGATGCAAACATAGACGCTGTACAGCAAAGTGCTGAAATTGAGCATGGAATATCAAATCATCGACGTTTGCAATTTTTCGCATAAAGATTCTTATCTTCACGCTTATCAAGTTCAAGGTGTTTAAGAATTAAAGCCAACGTCGCTCACCTTCAAACATGGGTTAATTATAGATCAACCAAAACAAGGATCAGGCAATACAAACGATGGCAATACAGTAAGAAGATTCTTTTTGGATCCCGAAACTACATCTGATATAACAGGTGTTGATATAGATGTTATTTCAAGATTTAAAACAATTACTGAAGTACTTGCGTGCATTGAACAAATTAATGCTGGAAAATTAGGTGATTATTCCAAAGGAAACCGTTGCTATATATACATCCAAATACAATTATAGAAATATGCCAGCAACAGTGCACAAAGTTTTTTATCACGGAGAAGATGTCTTTCAGCAGCATTTATTACCACTAGGAGATTGATCCGAGGAAGCCCAGGATAAAAGAAATAAGGATTACAGATTGTACAGAGAACATAGTATCAGAAAAATTGCACGAAGTTCTACAAATGAAGATATATTTTACA
Organism: Trichopoda pennipes; assembly: GCA_030448955.1. Lineage (NCBI taxonomy): Eukaryota > Metazoa > Arthropoda > Insecta > Diptera > Tachinidae > Trichopoda > Trichopoda pennipes. The sequence continues at coordinate 10,624,035 of JASKUP010000023.1, forward strand.
TATATATCATTCATCTCTAGCATGCCGAAGCTAAGGCATTGCTATACAACAGAAGTAAAGGCCCGGTTAGCCGAACGTTTGTACGTGAAAAACGTACCATACTGTAACGTACGGACGTTAGTGTAGTTATAGAAACGTTAAAAACGTGTCAAACGTCAATAAAAAAAATATAAATAGAATATTGTACGACGATATCGTGATTCGCGTTTTGTTGGTGAAATTTTATTTATTTATAGTTAAAATAAGATAGATAAATTACATTTTCAGGCATTCATTCGCCTGCACCAGCAAAATCAGTTTTTCGTCATCCATTTCCCAAAAAAGTTTTTCCAATTCAAAACACAACACTTCACTTGTAATAATTTTTTAATTTTGTAAACACAACCCAATCACCTGTTCATAAAAGAGATGGTATTTACAAATTTTCGCGTAATATATGCTTATACACAAAATGTACCAAACTCATACTAAGTACTTTTTGAAACAAAAAATTTTATATTTTCAAAAATTCGTATAAAAACTAAAGTTTGAAATAAACATACGTACGTATGTCCATATATATATTATACGAATATAAATTTGTACGTATTTCCCAATGTATACGTAACAAAGCTTGTGACGTGCAAATTTGCAATATTTTAAAAAATATGTACTATGTTAGTGCCAAAATAACAAATTTGTATGTTTAAACTGTCATGCTAAATTTTTTATTCAAAATAACTAACTGTTACATCTAATTGGATATATAATTCAATCTGAGATTTTATTTGCATTCAATGGTATATGATTGTTTTTTAAAAAGTCATTACAATCAAAACGTTACGTTTTTAGACTTTGAAAATTCGAAAATTCTTTAATAATATACATTATCAATAAAAGTACCGGAAAGAGAATTTCGGACAGAATACAATTCAACAAAATAGTAGTCCCATCACTGCTATACAAATGTCACGTAAAAACGTTAGCAAATTATATTTTATACAGGTTCAGCCGTTCCGTCAACGTGACATTTCATTTGCATAAGCATTTGCATTGTTTTCATATGCTATAAACAAACGTTTCTTACATTACATTACATTAGGTAACGTGAACGTTCGGCTAACCGGGCCTTAATACCGAGCGGAATACAAAATATTTACGGGAAATATTTCAGGCAAATGAATAATAATTATAATTTCCATTTAATATTTGAATGAAATAAAGTAAACAAATATTAATATTAAATGTTATTTAAGTTATCTACAATCTATTTATGACTACAAATATATATATATATATATATATATATATATATATATATAATTAAAGAAAAATTAGGTTACACTGTGTTATTTTAAAATTGACCAAAAAGTAGGAAATAATTAAGCATTGGTAAGCGTAAAGTTAAATGCATCGCGATGTAGCGATCTTAATAAAACCTATACGCGATAAAAGCTTAAGATGTTATTTATTGACTAAAAAAAGAATATCTAAAAAATATTTGTTAGTTAAAAAGTTACAGAGTTTTGGCCAATGAAACACGATTCTGAGCCACTGTGCGTCGAACGTTTGTGATTTAGTTGTTTGAAAAACTATACGAAAACAACATATTTTCCAATAAAATCATTATCGATGATGAGGCTGAGTAAACAAACCGAACTGCCATATATAGGGCTCACAAAATCTACAAAAAATACTTAATAAACCATTTTAATCAAAGAAAATGGCTGTAAAATGCGGTTTGTGGTCAGGTTACATCCGGAATCATGGGTCCATACTTCTTTCAAAACGATGCTAGTTACGATATAAGTTATAGTCAATGGTTAATGTCATAAAACCGTGATTAATGATTTTTTTCGTTTAACAATTGAATAACCATGATGTGAAGGAGCTGTGGTTTTAACAAAACAGGCGTAACATGTCACACAACTTGTGTCACAATTGATTTATTGAAGCGAACGTTTGGTAACCGCATAGTTTCTTGTTTCGGACCCATAAAAAGCCCTTAAAAATGGCGAGATTTAACGTTGCTAAACTATTTTCTGTCGCTAGTCTAGACCGAAAAGTCGAAAACAATTAATCTGTAATATATTTATTAAATTATAATTAAAATAAATTGAATTTAAAATTTTTTCTTGTATACTATTTGGTTGAGTGGTTTTTCAATTTACACTTAACCTCTATCACTTAACCTAATTAAACCATATCTTAACTTAGTAAAATACCAATTTACAAAATTCATTGGCTGTTGTTTACTTCAACTGCATGTGGGAAATGTAACATGAACTTATTGTTATTAAGTGTGTCGGCAATTAAGACTGTTTTATTACACTACTTATGTGATGGTCACATTGACCGATCAGTCACACTTGAGACCATTTGGAGCACAACATTCGATGCGTTAAGGCTGATATAAGGCCAGAAATGTTAAAAATTAATCAAGAATACAGATTACACATACAGATTATACTCTATCCGAGTTAGTGTACTCGTATGATCATATTTAAATAATCATACGAGGATAAGCTTAATTGTATGTCAGTTTAAAAAATGCATCTTTTTTTCTTTCATTTCAAAATACTATACCTCTATAAAAGCAATTTTACATCCAATAAGCAAAAAGTATTTATCTGTTAGAAAAAATCCTATTTTAAGCTTTTATAAATTATACAAATAACCTCCAAAAATGTATCTCAATTTATAAGTTTTGGTGAAAGTAATGGATTTTTCAACAAGTTTTTTTATTTTCTAAAACAAAATGAATGATTGAGATGATTCAAATTTTTTATTGTATTACGACGAGTAAAGTTCGGCAATTATGAATGAAAAATGATATCTGGAAAATATTCACCACGACCATGCTGACAGATGTCGATCCTTTTATCAAAGTTTTTAATCACTTTTTAGTAAAATCGCGATCCTATTTCGTAAATCAGATCATGATTTTGAGTTTTAAAGCTAAAATCGATTTGATTGGCCCCGTATAGGCTCTGTCTTTAACATAGCCCCACAAAAAATAAGCCAGTGTTGTTAAATCACGCAATCTGGCTGAACAATTAACTGCTGATTGTCGTCAAATTATGCGATCCGAAAATTTTGTTTCAATTAATTGATCGTTGCATTGGCTGTGTGACATGTGGCAACGTTCTCTTGAAACCACATGTCAGTGATAACAACGTCGCCAATAATAGGCTAAAATTGTGTTGTTAGCATCTTGCGGTAGCCTGATCCATTGACCGTTACCGCATTTCCAACCTCATCTTCGTATAGCGCACAAGGACTTCTCAATAATCGCTCTACGATTTTCAGAAGCCCCAAATACGCCAATTTTGCTTGTTGACATACCCTGACGAGTAAAAATGGGCTTTGTCGGAAAAAATTATTTTTTCAGAAAAACCAGTCTGTTGTTCCTGAATGAATTGAGCAAATCTACGGCGATGTGAATGGTCGGTCGGCTTCAATTCCTGCAGCAGTTAAAACTTGTAAGGCTTTTAAAACAAATACTTTCGCAAAATTCGCCATGTGTAGCTTTTGGGTAACCTTAATTGATGAGAACGTCGAGGAATTGACAAATTTGGATCTGCTTCAACATTGTGGCTCACGGCTGCGATGTTTTCAGTTGAACGACCCGAATAAACACTTGTTGGTGTTCACAGATTTTAAATCGAGCCCGGCCAAATTCTTAAAAGCGGTCAATGCGTCAAAAAACTAAATGTCAAAAGTATCATGATGTTGGTGTTGCCACAATTGTTTCAAGCTCTGTTTCGTAGAGAATAAATATGATAAGGATTATAAGTTTTACTCTTTTTAATAACTAAAAGTATTTAGTTATGGTTTTTGTAAAACCCTTGATTTACAAAAATCATAAACTAATTTTTAAAGTGCTTTACAAAAAATAACATTTCTTCTTTGATACAATATTTTATATCCTAAATTTTAATTAGTTTCTTTTCATATTTTCAGGCATATTTCAGATAAGGAGAATATTTAAAATTTTAATAAAATAATCATATTTATTTAAATAAATGTGTGGTAGAAAATACATTTTTTTTTGTGTTCTATAAAAGAAAGATTTAAAAACAATTAAAAAGAAACACTTTAAAATATAGTTTTAAATAATTGAAAGATTTTTAGATTTCAATAGATATGCATGTATGTATATAACATATGACATATATGAATGACATGTGACATTAATACACAATATGCAAATGAATAGATAATTGATTTGTTTTTAAATCTTTTTCTCTTGTTTTACAGATTTCGGTTTTTATTTTATAAAAAAAACAAACTTTTGGTTTTTGTCACCAATACCTTGAAAAGTTTATATGTGTGGACTTTGCCAGGTGTGTGTGTGCGTGTGAGTGCTTATTGTCTTTGCATTTGTTGTTGTTTATTAGTATTTTGTATGCATATTTTGAAATTTTAATTACATATTTCGGATTAAATAAAGCAAATTGTAATTATGATGACCAATTTGAATTTTAAATATGTGTATGAGTGGAATGAATACACATACACACACACACACACACACACACACATACATACATACACAATTTCATGTTTTTGGTAACCGAGATGGTGAACATGTATGCAAGTACAAAAAGTGCCGGAAAATGAAAATGAAAAAATTATTCGAAATAATTAAATTTTAAAATGTTTACAATTTTGTTTGTAATAAAAATTAAAGAATTTATCGCTTAATTCCCTAAATAACACTTCTATTAATTGCAAATAATACCACTTCAACTTTTCAAATTTTATTTTTTTTCTATTTTTTGCCTTGTGTTCCTTACTCTGCAACAATGGCTAGATTGGTAGACATGGTCTCTCATTTACTATTTTTTTTAACTCCATAATGTATAACCTCGACTCATGGTCATTTATTTTTTTTTTTTTTTTTTTTTTTAAGAGAAGTAGCACTTCAGGCAACAATGCCTATTTAGTCAAGTACCGTGCTACATTCTTTAGGAAAGGGATAGAGAATAGATGAAACAGGTGGTGAAAGTAGAAGGATAGTCGGAAATTAACTGCCGTATATAAGACAGCACAGCGACCTGTGACTATGCCTTCATCGCTGAGCAGCCCCACCGACAGTCAATTTTTATTTTTGTAGTGAAAAAAACCAAGGTCTTCGTTGGGAATCGAACCCACAACCCCCATATTTACAAGCTTTTACACTACCTACTAGCCTACAGGGGCACCTATTTTGGCAGTTGTCTGGGTACCTGAGTACTCAAGTTTATCCAGGTGAATTTATTTAGTTTTAATCTGCCTATAGCCGCTCTCGACTGCGTTCATGTTTAAGTTCCTTATGATTGTGTTTCGTTTGTTGCTATTGCTGTTGTTGTTAGGCGATGAGTCGTATTAAGGCATTAAGAAAATCATTTTGAAATTGTAACTGTTGGCATATAATGTCAAGCCATTCATGATGTGAATCACTGATGGCTGCATAAGATATCATATTTATGTCTGGCCGATTAAGATCCGCAGAGTTGTGTAGAAAACGATTATTAGGTCACTCATACAGTTGCATTTTGATGACCTGAATGTACGCACGATAAATATAAGTTTGCCAAGAGAATTGAATTTTGGAGTTGTGTCTTTCCCAATGCAAAAATGCCCTGTTCAAAAATAAATACGTGCAATTCACTCATTTTTCCCTCAGCTATTTTATTCTCTATACAAATTAGTAGACCATGTGATAGCATTTTACCCTGTGCTGTAATTTTGCCATGGAAATTCTTTAAATGTTGCAAAACGATTATATACTTAATATCCAACTATTTATTTATTTTTTTTTTTTGTTGTTATTTTTATTCAATTTTTCACTTTTTTAAAAAACTTATTTTATACTTTTACTTAAAATTTTCGCTGGGATTTGAATTCATGTAAAAAACAATGCAGTCAACATGGCTATTCGACATATGCCAACTAACTTTTAGTTTTTTATGCCATTCCCACTTACCACACTTTAATAGTGGTGGAATTATTAACTTATTCAGATCAAAACATCAACATAAGCTTTTATTGCTACAGATGCATAGGTAAAGGTTTGTTATAAACGGTTTGCCAAATAACTTTTTTTTTGTTTTAAATGCTATAAACAAAACTACTGAATATTTTCTGAAATTAGTTTTTTATTTAAAAGTACAATCCTTTCGGTTAATAATGGAAAATAATTTCATTCAAATGGCTGCCTCGGCTGGTCATACAGTAGCCTATACGATCGGTCCAATTTTCAAGCACATTATCGATTGTGTGCAGCTGTATTTCACCAATGGCTTCACGAATATTGTCCTTCAAAGTGTCAATTGTCTCTGGCTTGTCGGCGTAACACTTATCTTTGATGGCACCCCACAAATAATAGTCAAACGGTATCAAATCGCAGCTCATGAATTAAGCGCTAATAAGCAAAAGTATAAAAAAAGTTTCATAACCAATAAAAACTATATCCTTGTGCCAAACATTGACCATCTGTGAGACCACTATAAAAAAGACATATTAATATCAAACATACTACTTAGTATGAGTGTGCTTTTGTATCGTTTTAGAGTATTATGCTGTAATGTTTGGTGATGCTTATGTTTTACCATGAATTATTTTCAGTTAACAGTGATTGATGTCAAAATTTTGACAATATTTACATACATAAATTTAGCTACACTCCTCGTTATTAGGAAGGAAGCACAAACATTGGACTTAAAAAAATAACTTTTAGCGGAAAAAGTTAAAAGTGGTAAGTAGAAAATAGCTTCGATAGCCTCTTTCGGAACAAGAATACGTACGTCGTAAATACTATTTAAACTATAAAATTAAATGTTATTGAGAAGTTTATAAAAAAATATTATTCTATAATAATATAATAATAACATATGATATTTTATAATAAAATGTAAAATTTGGCTAAAAATTTATTGAGAAGCTGGATTAAGCAATTAGCGAAATACGTATAGATACCAGCTGTTACAAATATCAGATGTTTTTTTAAGTTGAAAATTTTCAGTTGGCAATACTTTTTTAACTTTGTCAGCTGTCAAGTGTTTTATGTCTTGTTTGGTATTTCAACATGAATAAACTGACGACTGAACATTGATTTCAAATTATGCAAATTGGACCTTTCTCCCATGATGTGCACTCTTGGTGGACACCTTTCTATTTTGATATGTGCTTTTGGGGGTAAAACGTGGTACCAGTCGCCTAGGCCAGCAGGAGCCTGCAATTGAAAGAATTGAAAGTAGAATACGGGGCTATGGCCCTTTACTGAATTTTTATTAGACCTTACGGGGAATAACGTGGTGTTTATGGTTTAAATCCCAAAGCGGGAGAAGATGTGACTTATTCCTACTCAATGAGGTGTGTTGTGCAGTGGTAGACCGATGTTAGGTTAGGTCCGCATGGCTAGGTACGGACCTTAATCTGTATCATAATTTGTCCGATTACTGACTTTTTCGTTCATCAAACAGCTCGTGCCACAATTAATTTATTGAAAGATGTGTTTGGTAACCGCATAGTTTCATGCTTCTGACGCATTAATTATCCTCCAAGATCGTGCCATTTAACGCCGTTAGACTATTTTCTGTGGCGATTTTGGAAGTCGCTAGTCTATGTCGATAACTCTGAAATGAAACGCCGCGTTAATGCGGCCAGAAATGTTGTCGTTCGAGCCAGCCATGGCGTTCATAGGACAAAAGTTATGTTTAAATTATAATCCCAGATTATCTTTCGAATATAGTAAATTTCATTGCAGTTTAAAAAATGCATTTTTCTTTTATTGGATTTTAATACCTCTATAAAAAACATCTTATAAATTACATTTTTATGTTCAAATATATTATGATTATTAACATAAAATTGTTAATAAAATTAAGTAATTTCAATATTGCTTAAGGTGAAAAAAGAATGAAACAAGTCCTATTGAGGAAAATGCAAACAACAACAAAAAACTTAATATTAAGTCTTTATTTTACTTCTAATAGGCCATGACAATTGTGGAGACAGAGGAAACATCTACATATATTTATGAGCTTACATATTTTAGAGATATCCTCATTTATATTTATGGATAGAAGGCTTAACTGAAATTTAATTTATTTACACACACACACACACACACAGATACACCATCAAGCACACACACACATAAGTTAAGTAAAGAGATAACAATATGAAAGACTGACGAATATTAAAACAAGGAGGTTTGAATGCACAGAACTTTAAATATATTTAAGAAATAAATCATTTAAATTTTAAGTATAAATTGATCCCAAATTTTTTGGGAGATATTACAACAACAAAAAAAATAAGCAAAACTGAGTTTAGATAAGGTGCCGGAAATAGTTATAATTTATGGACTTAATTTATCGCAAGATTTATTCGCATATGCAAAGCGTAAAAATTAATTTGAAAATTATATTTTATTTTCAAAATTACGAAAATTATTCAAATATCAACCAAAAAAACGTTTGTACCTCTCATACGTTGTGAGTTCTTTATAGCAAAATAAATAACACCAGTTTTTAGAGTTTTTAAATTAATAACAAGTTTATTTACTTTAACTACACAAAGTTGACACTTCAGAACAATTAACTAAAATGCATGTCTTTACTTGATGAGGTTTAATTTTACACTGACTGACTATCCACTCAGACGCTGCCCTATTTATATTTGTCCATTTAAAGTCTAGAAAATTTAAGAATCTTATACTCCCTTTGTATCACATTTTGTTGTTGTATGTTGTTTATTCGATGTATAGGCGAGTTTATGTCTGTGTGTATTTTTGTTTTTGTTTTTATGCTGATAAGGTTTCTGCTTGGAATTTATTTCAAAATATTTGTTGTTGTCTCGTATAGATAAGTTTTCTTAGAAAACTACGCAGATGGTATATAGCATACATGTTTGTTGTTGTCTTGCACGTTTAGTTAGTAAACAGAAATTTAATTTTTTTGTCTTGCATCCCAGGCAGCTAGTAAACAGCATATTAAATTGTTGTTGTTTGTGTATAAAATTTCTACGCAGTTTGTAACTAGAAATTTTGTTGTTGTACCATAAGTTTTCTTAGCAAGCCATGTAGTTTGTTAACAACAAACCTAGCAGTTCGCTTTATTGCTGAATTATTTTATTTTAAAACTTAAACAGGACACATCCGTAACAATATGTATCTAATAGGTATACAAGTTAATAATGTCGATTTTATTGCCTGAAAATGGCATTTATTATAATAACAAAATGAGCTGATATATTATTCAAAATAATGTAGCATATGGATAACGCGTCAATAAGAACTGCTACAATTTTGAGATAAAGAATGAATCAAACATATTTCTGATACCCTGTCCTGAAGTCAAGCAAGGGCATTGTATCGAAACAAATGGTAATCAGAAGGTGTAAGGTCTGGACTTTAAGACGTAGCCACTCGTCCCAAACGTCCCAAAATTTTTAAATAGTTTTTGACCGCTAAAGGTAGTTAGAAGGAAGATCTGAATTATAAGGTGGGTGAGGCAAAACTTCCCCTCCACTGCTTTCCAAATAAACCAGCACCTGGCCGAGTATCTGGTCGTATATGCTGGCCTTTTTTATTGATTGCTGTGTTCAAACGAATTAATTGTCGTCGTCGGTCATATGGAACTCTATTTCTTTGCTTTTGATTAAATCCCAATGATTTTAAATGTAGGGAAATGGCTTGTTGTATCACTGCCAATGATTAATGCAAGTTCTACTTGCGTTTGACAACAATTTTCTTCGAGTTATGCTTCTAATTTCAAACCATTTCGGCTGACCAGGCACCTCCTGGCTTCTGTGTCGAAATCACCACTTTTAAATCGCGCAGGCCATCATTTACAAGTTTTTTGAATTAGTGCATGTTGACCGTAAGCTTCTACTAATAAACGCTAACTTTCAGCAGCCGTTTTCTTCAAATGTAAGAGAGTTATCAGACTTAACCACAAAACATCTCTTTTAGGTATAAAATTCGACATTAATTTAGTGATTAAAAAATATGGTGTGTTTCCACTTTAGCGTCTATTGAATACGCAATTATAATGGCATATGTTTAGCCTCCACAGCTGCAGATGGTACAAAGGTTAAAAATATTTTAAAAATTCAATTTCTAATTTTAATGGATTTGGGCAGATTTTAAGATGCACACCAAAAACAAACTTACAAGAAATAAGGTTGATTCTTTAGAAGAGCAAAGGAGGATTCCGGAAATTGATTACTAGGCACACTTTCCTTCCTTTCCTTGAATATTGATAACAGTGTGAATTATCAATAAAATTTAGCATCAAGTATTTATATTTATTAAGATAGGAGATGATGTAACTTACAACGTCTTGTAGTTCATATTAATTGTACTCTAATGTCTAGGAGGGCGCTGTGGTTTACAATTGCATAAAAAAAATTAACAACGACTGGGATATGAACTCAGGTTGCTGAAACAGGTAAGTGCTTTGCGTTCAACCTGATAACCACCAAAACAACAGAATTAGGTCAAGAAATCATAAATATTATTACTCATTTCTTCTTTGATAGAATAAAATAAGCATTATATGCTTAGAATATCATGTTTAATTTTTTCTGTTAGGCACATATCCTACTTCTATTCTGAAGAAGAACTTTCTTTAAATTTTATTTACGAGAAAAGAGATTTTTATATAATTAAAACTATTAATTTTCTGTAGTATTAAGAAACTTTTGCTATTGCACTCTCAGCTACCTGTGTATGTATATGACTATAATTGTGACGTAAATACATATACAGGGGGAAAACACACATACACTTACACACTCGAGCATATATTGGATTTTCTTTACAGATTTTAACTTAATTGGATTATGTAAATTACTGCGGTAAAATCGTTATGGTCAGGGGTTTTAAACTTTAACACATTGAAAGGTAAAGAAATACTTCAAACTAAAAATTACAGGTGCTTCTTTTGATAGGAAGATTTGTATACAGAGAACTTGTTTTATCACTTTATAAAGCACAATAATTCTGCTTTAGAAAATAACTTTTTTATTTGGATTTTTTCATTTGTAACTTAAATAAAATCTGCTTATAAATATCAGTAGTATACTTGCAAATGAAACCTTATTGAATATTTTATATACTTTCAAATATGTTTTGGAATTTTCAGAACGGTGAGTAGCAATCCACATATAAAAGACTCTGTAATACTGAATATTTACAACATTTATTTATAATATTATTCACTTTAAATATGTAACATTAAATTGTTTGATCAAAAGTGTTGTGAAATGTACACAGTTTGCGTCTATGTACTCGTATACTTACTTACTTTTTTGGGGCAAGAATAAAGGAAAAGATGTAAGTTTTTTATAGTGTGTAGATAATATGAGCACTCTGTACGTTGATATTTTTCGCAAAAAGTAAAAATTTAAAAAAAATATCGTGTTGTTTCTCCTTAAAGAAAACATGGTGATATGTGAGTGAGAAGCAAAACGTAAGTTCTAATAAAAATTTAAAAATTAGTTATGTAATTCATCTATAACTATGATGAAAATCATATGATCTATTATGGATATTACCTTATTTCAATCACGTCGATTAATAACAGGCATCTTATCTCTATAGAAACCTATGTAAGCCTTATCAATATGCTCATATTGATATACTTTCCCCACATCATAAATTCTATTTGAACTGCATTAAACATTGCAGTAAATAGTTGGCACTGCAGCTGGCAGTTTGCTGTTACTGCAATTAAATTTTCATTATCACGAAATTTGTACTGATTACCATGTTTTGGAGTAGTTGGTAGAAATCATTTATTGGCAATGAAAATTAAATTACATTATCAGTAAAAAAATTAGTTTAATGCAACTTCACTGATACTGCATAATTTCCATTAAGATTCTGCAGTAACCCATAGCGCCATTTGTTTTTTGATGAATATCACGAAATTATATATTTTAAAAATAAAGTAAAATTTCAAAAATTAAATTTTATATTTTTTATTAATTAATTTTAAGCACTAGGTCTTATTTACTACAACCTAGTGCTTAAAATTAATTACTGAAAAATATTAAAAAAAAGGTCAAAAAATTATAACTATTATAATTAAATTTTATTTTATATATTGTTATTATGATGTTAGACAAATTCCAGCTCTAGCACGACGAAAGCAAGGCGAGCTTTTCACAAAATTTTGAAGCACATATTGCAATAAAATTTATATCGTCAATTAAGTGCCGAATTTTATTTTTCAGAGCGTCAGTTGTTTGTGGGTTGTTCACGTAAACCCGATCTTTCAAATGGCACCAGAGCATATAAATCGTCGGCGTTAAATCACAAAAACGAGGCGACCAATGGACATCGTTAAATCGAAAAATTACGCCATCAGGAAATTTCTCATGCAATTGTTTGAGCGGCTGTGTGGCTTGTGGCCCCAAAGGCAACTGATGCTAAATATGGCCACACAAACATTGGTTACTATGCTTTAGCAGCCGCCTCATAAAAAGTGAGTCTTATCACTAAGTATGATTTTGCTAAAAGAATGCGTTATTTTCAAATAGCCAATTCACAAATGGTCGTCACAAACACTTTAATTCTTGTACGAGTTGAACTTTATTAGCGTGAAAATCTTTATGCAAAATATTGCGTAAATTGCTTCTAGTGATACCCAATTGTTGCAAACGTTGATGAGTAGATGTTCCAGGCTCATTCTTAATACTTTGCTTAACAGCGGTTACGAATGTAATTTTTTTTTGGTCTATTATTAGCAACAATACCGTGAGCCATCCTAAAGGAATTTCATTACAAGGAATTCTGCTCATATTTTACGAAGTGATACAGTCAAATGTTCACCATTTCGATAGTAAATTTTCAAGAGTTTAATGTTTCATGCTGGAAATATTTCAACTTTTTAGTAAATAAATACTAAAGTATGGCAGCTCAATTCCTAATGTTTAATTAGTTGACAGCAAATTTACTTCCTAACCTCAAATTTGTCCAGCCATTATATGAAAACAATGGACATTAGACTTGAACGCTTCTTTAATGAAAGTACAATATCGAAGCAGGTGATTTTGTTATATTTGCCCAAAGTAGTATCCTGCGACCTCTTTTATACTTGTTGTAAGCTGATATTTTTGCTCACGAGTATTATTCCCGATGCAGCAATACTTGCGGGACTCTTTTTCATTTGGAAATGTGAGTGCAGAAAAATAAGTATTATGCAAAAAAGCATATTTTTAGACTAAAGTATATACAAAAAAGAATCACATTTCTCGAAAATAAAATATCTCTCTATGTTAAAATTAGTAAATTATTCTGTTTATAGAAATATTTATTTGATTTGCATGTCTTGTACTTTCTCTTCTGCCGAATTTAACTTTAAAATATTTTATCTTTTTAATTTAGTGCTGCTATTAAATGTTTTAATGTTTAATTTATTTTCGGAAACAAAAATAAAAAAACAACTAGCTCATTTCTTAGCTATAAAAAATTTATATCTAAAATACTTTATGACTGATGACTTTTGCCTGTTTTGTTTTTTGTACATTTTATTTTTCAAAAATAAATAAAAAAAGAATTTCTAAAAATTAGGATGATCATGACAAAAATTTTTTTAGTTTGAAAATTAAAAAAAAAAAAATACAAATATTTTTAAAATATTTATTGCAAAGATTTAAATAAAAAAAAATTAAATGATTTTTTAAAAAATAAAATTTAAAATTAATTATATACTAAAATTTAACCATAATAGTCAAGTGACCCCCTAATATAAATATAGAAATGAATCTTCTAAATGAAGAGACTAATTACTTGGCGGTCACTTTCATAACCCCAATATTATAGTGTAGACAGTTAATTTTCTACTTCTCATTTTTTGGCTCGTAAAGTCATTACTGCTGCCTTGGCTGGCTGAAGTCGTTATATCTGCTAAAATGAATGTTAAATTATATTTTATTTTATTTTGTTTTGTTTATTCTCTTTTTATTTTCATTTTATATTTTTTCTTGCCAACTCTTAACATTTGAAGTACTTTTCTGCCACATGTACCCAACTCTTGAACAATTAGTGTTTCGTCTGATAACGCAAATTAGGACTCTGTATATATAGTATATGAATAAGAAAACTAATGATATTATTTTGCTTTTATTAATATTTTGCTTGGTAAATACTTAGTTTAATCTGTTGGTGTTTAATGAGAAAAAGATGCTGATTAAAATGAGAAAATCCACAGTAAAAACAATTTAAATATAAAATACACAAAAAATAAAAGAATTAACAAACGAAAGACTTCAAACTAGATTTTAAAATTCGGTAAGTTTTAATGTATTATTTACATACGCTTACGGAATTTAAATTTTAACCAAATAATTTTAAATGCGATCCAATTTTATGTAAATCGCTGTCGCTTTTTAATTTCCATCGGGGCCTTGCATTGTATATATATACAATAAAGTTATGTATCAGTGCGAGTAACCACTGGGCACATGTGACCCTGAATTTAGCTGCCTCTTGGTTAAATTCAGGATCAGGTCGTATCTCTTGCAAACGCGGGAAGGGATAAAATCTTAGCTGGCTTCGATTCTCTTTCCGAAGATTCTCGACAGTTGCCTGAATTGAGAAATTGTTGTTGCGGGTTATTTCAATATCCACAACTGTTCTTGGCTTCACCATTCAAACCATACAGCTACAGAAGGCCAGTATGTTGAGTTATTTGCAGTGCACAACCACCTTGTGCAATTAGTGAGTGAGCCAACACACATTCCTTGTGTTGAAGAATACCACAGCAACAACCTCGATCTTTTTCTAACTTTGCATCCCCAAAAGTATGATGTTAGTGTTTGTACACCTCTCAGAAACTCCGATCACTGTATCATCACCGCCTTCCGTTCATATTCGGAGCTTCACAACGTTTCGAAATCAGCTACCAAACGTTAAGAATATATTAATGAAAAGGCTCGTTGGGCTAAGCTCAACGAATATTTAGACAATTCAATTGGAAACGTTGTTTCTTGGACAATAATGTCGATACCATGGCGGAAATGATTGTAAATATCATGTTGTTTGGAATAAAAACTTTTGTTCCACCCAAAAAAAAAAATTGATTAAAATCAGATCGAAATCAGATCACGAGAGAAAGCATTCAGTATCTGGCGAAGAAAGAAAGACGCAGATACTAACTCGCTACGCAAAAGGGTGCGATGTTCGTGTACCAATATACTAAGGAGCGAAAAAAATCTATACGAGGAGCTCCTTCGCGCTAAGGTTCTTGCTACTCCTAGACGTAGCAAGCATTACATTGCATGAGTAGCGGTCATCCCCTGAGTACTGGTCCGAACGAGAAAAAGAAGTTTTTATTAGAATTTAAATTTATTAACAAAGAAAACTGATTTATAATTATTTGTATTAAATAAAAAACAAGAACAATTATATCCTGCTAGTTTTTGCAGTGCAGCATTTTCTAAAGCGCCACAACCGCCTCAAGCATTTTTTGTTATACCTATTTGCTTTAGCTTGGGTCCATTGTCGACATCATCTATTTAATCAATCAATTAAAGAAACTAAAATATAAAAGAAACTAAATAAAAAAATAATTCATAATCATTAAATCACTTTTATACCGGTTACCCGAAGCCCACACATATTTTCATTATTTTCTACGTTATGCTGTTTACTTTCTGCTATTGTAATGAAGACGTATTATTTCTGTTAATCATACTTAAGTCTTTTTTCAAATATTACAATGACTGTTGTCTAAATGCGCGGTGTCTTCTGTATAATTTTAATATTTAAAATTTTTTAAATAAATTAATAATAAATTAATAAATAATAAAATGTATAGTTAATTGATATTAAATTAAAATTGAAATGTGTTAAATTCCCAATTAAATAATTAAAATTTACGATAACGATTTTTTTTTAATATAAAGAGTGGGGAAATTTGAGGTTAAATTTTAAAATAACTATCAAATTATTAAATGTCAAATATTAAGCTATTATACTTTGATATTTAATTAGTAGAAAGTTAAACAATTTTAGCTATGCAACCTTTCACTCTTTACCAAAAGTTTCAATTGTGAGAAAAAAATGCTGAAAATTGCACTGCAACACTTTGTAAAATTCGAGCTGCTTTTCCCGATAATTTGAGACGGCTGTGTGTAATTTTGTCGCTAAATTCGAGACTCAAGTTATTATTACTGTCAATAAACGACAACAACATGCTAGCAGAGGCACTTTGTGCAACATTGTGCTTAAAGATCTCCATCTCCATTGATGCTAATAAAATTCAACCTGATCAAGAATTAAAGCCGACCGATCATTGTTCAAACAAACAACAAAATTTCCCAGTGCCGTAATTTTGCAATTTGGCGATGGCAATTGGCCGCCTTGTACTTGTACTGGGGATTTCGCGGAAAAAAGTCAAATTGTCAACATACTCTTGATGCATTATGCAATGATATTTTGAAATTTTAGACTAAATGGTACAATCAAATCAAAAAAAATTACTCCGATCTGACGGCCGTCTCAAGCTCAGTACTTGTATGTTTTACTGAATCAACGTAATTTTAACCTAAGAATTTCAAAACGAATGTTATTTTATTATGTGAGCTAACGTTTTTCTTTTTATTTTTTATTTAAAGTAGCATATTTCAGTATACTAAAATTGAAAAAATAAACTCTGCAGAGACTTAAGTTTTTTTTCTTTGTTTATTTTTATGAACATATAAAAAAATCCTTTTTTGCTCCCAACATTTGGACCAGCAATTTTAGCCATACTTTCCCACAGTTGGAAATCACAACTAATACATTGTCTCATATCTGTTTTTACATTTTTAATCAATTTCAAGTGCCACCAGGTGCCACCTCTCAATTTGTTGCATTACACAGTACAAGATTTTTCAGCTAATTGATTCGCGACTCAATTCTGATACGGCCCTTTTGCTTAACATAACTCAAGAACCATTACTCGGATTTTACTTAAACAAATTTAGAAAAATCGAGAATTACAAGTACTTTCATCTGTTTATATAACGTTTCGCTACATAAGCAACAGTTTCGAAGTTATAAATAAATGTATGAAGAAAAAAAATATATTTTGCCTAAAAAGTTAAGTTTTTTTTTTTTAATTCATAAAAAATCCAAAACGGTAAAAAAAGTGTCAAGTCCTATTACTTTCACGTAAAGTCGCATAACCTATGAACAAAATAAGACACAACTCATAAAAATTGATGGACGCGTTTCGCTTTTATGCACAATAAATTTAAAAAATTTGCTCGAGATATCCACAAATTTCTGACTCTTATTTATATATGACATCAGTTGTACCACTTAAATTATCATTAGATGATGACATAAAGAACAGCAATAAACCTTTTTCCATACAGTACTGTAGAACAGTATAGTTTTTGCATACGTTAAAGAGACACCTCAAGTTATACGAGAAGAAAAAAGGAGTTCATGAGGAGATATGTCAACTAAAAGAATTTGAGTTAACAGTGAATAATGGCAACTTTAAAGTAAAACATGAATTATATTTTACAATCAGTACTAAAATCACCAGCAGCATCTTCTTGTTTTTTTTTGTGGAGCCACAACATTCAAGATGAATAAAATTGAAGAAGTTCAAGCTTTGCCCTTAAATGAACAAGCACTGCAATTTGGCATGTCACTACTTCATGCGCGTATTAAGCGGATGGGGTTTCTTTTGCATGTAGCTTATAATATTGAATTTAAACGTGGGAGAGTCGACTCAAATACTCGTCCGATAAAAGAAGCCCGAAAATGTTTGATAAAGCGTGAACTTAAAGAGAAAATCTGTATTCCGATTGATACTGTTAAGCAAGGCTCTGGTACGACAAATTCAGGAAATACGTCACGAAGATTCTTTGCTAATCCTGTTTTGATTTCCGAAATAACGGGTCTAAATGAAAACATAATCAAGAGGTTTTTAATAATTCTCGAAGCTATAACAAACACCGAGGTAGTAGATCCAACAAAATTTGGTGATTTTTGGTTGGAGACGGCAAAAGAGTTTGTTGCACTGTACGAGTGGTACAATATACCACCTACACTTCACAAAATTCTGATTCATGGAAAAGATATAATTGAAAAGTGTATTTTTTCTGTAGGCCTACTATCGGAAGAGGCTCAGGAAAGTCGTAAGAAAGACTATAAAAAATATCACCTTAGAAACTCCAGAAAATGCAGTCGAATTGCCACGAACTAAGATATTATGCACCGAAAGATGGTAACATCAGATCCCATGATTTCACATTTGACGCCATCATTTAGGCAGAAAAACCATAGACGAAGTTAAGGCTCTTTTAGAATAATAAATTAAAAATAGATTTAAAATAAATAATAAATTAAAAATTTAAAAAAAAAATCATTTAAATTGTTTTTGTTAGTTATGGCTTTTTACATTGCAGGTAACGATCGAAATTTCTCTAACTTTCTTTATTTTGATAACTTTAGTGTATTACTATATAAATAAAACTAAATTTGTGATGAAATCACTACATTTTTTGACAAATATATTTTTTTCCTCACCTCCATACAAAAATCCCCAGTGTGCGCCGCTGCATTATTTTCTCTATGGCCATATGAAAGACCGGGCTTACGTGAACAACCTAGAAAAAACTGACGTTCTGTAAGTTGAAATTCGGCGCTGGCTTGTCGAAATAATCGAAGACTTATTGCAAAATGTGCTTTTGTAAAAAAAACGGATTTCCATTAACATGCTAGAGGCAGATATTTACCTGACATCATATTTTCTTTTTAATTATCATTTACATTGGTAACAACAAAACGAAAGTTGTCAAAAGAAGACTTTTTACTTTCTAACCTCAAATTTATCAATCCTTAAGAATACTAGCTTTTTTGCCCATTGTTACTTGTGTCTAATTTTAGATTTTTTCTACACAATATTCTCTCAAAAATTGGTTGTCTGATGGTACTCTGATATATTCTTGTATTCATCTAAAGAGTTTCTTATTTTATGAATTATTTTAAATTTAGTTTATTGTTTTCCTTAAGCTTTTATTTTAGGAAGTTTGCTCCATTTACCCGGTATATGTTCTGATCCGTTTTACCTTTCAACAAACCAATTACAACCAATTTAAGTCCTGTAATTTAAGGGCCACTTCAAAATGCTCCGCGTGCTAAAGAAAAATTTCAAAGATGAAACTGTCTTTGTAATTATATAATTATTATTATTATTGCTATCGCTCCCAACAGATAACACATTTTAAGTCAGGTGACTATGAAAGCTTTTACATATTACAAAATATGTTTTTATATGTATCGTAAGTCACATTTTCTTCCATACATTTTTGTTTCTGTAGTTTTCTTTTATTGATGTCATTACAAAAACAATTAAAACTTTCATACAAAATAGTGCACTAATGTATCCTACTGTGCGTAACCCAATGATAATGGAAATGTTTGAAAAGAAGAAAACGTGTGCAAAAATCGACAAAGAAGATGATTTGCTGTTTGCTACACTATTTTTTTTTTTTATATAAAAAGGAAATTGTAAAAGAAGAGTGAAAGGATGCATTAAGATTCTATATTCTATTTAAAAAAGCTACCATGACAATTTGTTAAATACGGGTATTCACATATGCATGCAAATAAATGCTGATAGTTAGATAACAAGAACTTGAGGTTTTTAAGAAAACGTGTTATGGCACTTGTTTCCATTTGTTATTTCAAGTTAATTGTGTGTGGTATTTCATATTTGTTTTATATACAAATTTTGATAAATTATTTGTGAGTTTTATTAACATTTAGTTAATGGCTATATCCAATATTATGCACCAGTGGCTCTGAGTTTTTTTTTTCTACACTAAAAAAAATACAATTTTTTATGACTTTTACGGATTTGGTTAAAAATGGAAATGATTATGTAGTTTCTAAACGGTTAGCCCGGTTATATCCAGATTTAACACAGCTAAAAAAGAAGTGTTTTTATAGAATAATAGAACTTTGAATTAAAATCAAACGCAGATGAATTTTTTTAATTCGCATAAAATTTACTTTATTCGAAAGATAATATTCTGGCATTTTAATTTTAATATGACTTTTGGAATATAACCGCCACGACTGGATCTGGAAGTCAAATTTATGGTGTTTTTTTCGTATACCGTCAATAATGCAACGAATATTGTCCTCCAAATAGCGACTTCACATATTCCCACAGAAAATAATTCTAGCGACGTTAAATTGAACGATCTTAGAGGCCAATTCATTGGTACGAAACGTTACTAAACGTCTCTTTCAATAAATCAATTGTGACATGTTGCGCAGTCGTGTTGAAGCTACAGCTTCAGCACATTGTGGTTGTGGTTGTTCAATTAATAAACGAAAAAGTACGTAATCATGGCTTTAAAGTGGCCACCATTGATTGTAAAATTCTCACCAGCAACGTTTTGAAAGAAGTAGGGACCAATGATTTCACCAGTCCATAAAGCAAAATAAATAGGCTATTTTTTTTTTTTGGATTTAACGGTACCTTAACATACATTAAGAAATTATCAACACTTAAAATATGATTGTTTTGTTTATTGAAGTATCCATTCAAAGAAAAAGTGAGCTTCAGCACTAAAGAAAATTTGCTTATGAAAATCGGGATCAATGGCAATGTTGTTTTTGGCTCAATTTAAAAGTGTTGTTTATGTGAGATATTGCTTGGTCTTGTTAAAGCCACAGCTTCAGTCACAGCCAGTATTCATGGCTCTATTGACTGTAACATTCTAAACTGCATCGTTTTTAAAGCAGTACGGACAAATGATTCTACTCGCCCAACACAACAAACAACTACTTTTTCTGGATGTAACGATGTCTCAACATACATTTGTGAATTATTGTCACACAAACAGTGAGCTTCATCATATTCAAACAAAATTTGTTTATGAAAATTAAGGTCAACGGAAATCTTGTTTGTGGCCCAAATTGCACAATTTGGAAGCATAGTTCAGGTTTCAGTCTATTTATGTTGAAGTGCCAAATCAAACTAAACATATACCGCTGGCTGCCATTTAAAAAAGTGTGTCCAACTCTCTATAAAATATATTAAATAAATTATATTAAATCTAGATACTCTTTTCGTTTATTTGACACAGTACTAGAGTGGGCGACTTCGTACCCAGTTGCCGACGAAAGAGATAATAACTGTGTTATGCTTTCAAATTTAAATTAGCAATTTATTTTTTGAAATTTTTTGAAAAAGCCAAATCGCTTTTACTGCTAATAATTTTATAGAATTTTTTTATAGAAGTTGCAGAAAGCTATTTTGTTATCACACTAATATTATGTAAAATTAAAGCCATCTAACAAGGTAACTGCTAAAGAACATCTCATCATAAAGTGAATAACCAACAGTATCATAAAAAATAAATAATGGAGTTTACAGTTGGAGCCGATAAAATGATAACGTTGTTATAAAGTTGCAACTACTTTGCTTATAATCGAAGTCGCAACGATGTTATTGATAATAGATCGTAGTAAATTTTTGACTACAGATTGTGGAGGACTTTATGAAAAATTATTTAAAATCGAGTTTGCTACTCTAAAACAATTACCGAAATATCGATAAATCTTAATTATCGGCGATAGTATGCTTTTTAAATTACCAATATTTCAACGAAGTGTTCCAGGTCAATGAATTAACCTATTTTCATTATTTAATTTTACTGTGAGTCAGATCGTTGCATAAATTCAGCTATCCAAGTGAATCTTTTTCTATCTAGTCTAATATAATTTGCTATTTATTTCCTAGATTGTTTTAATTTTTGACCGTAGAGCTCCACCGTGGTGGTTTTGCTTTGTGCATTTAACTAAAGAAAAGTAGTTTTGTATACAAATAACAACAAATAAAAGCAAGATATTTTTCACTCTACTTACGAAATAAAATACATACGAGTATAATAGACAGTAAAGAAAAGTTATAAAACAAAAATTTCATTCTAATAACTTTTCTTAAATTTATGCAAGCATATTTTTTACTACATAATAATAAAAATACTACTTTATACGATCAGGCGAAGTTAAACATAAAAGGTATTTAAAATTTAATAGTTAAGTTGTAAAGTTATATGACTTTTTATCTTTAAGTAACAAGCTTACAAAGCAGTAATTTATTTATATCGGCTGCAAAAATTTGAGGTTAGATACTAAATTGTCTAACAAATGATTGAACGTCAAGAGTTAAGAAAGGAGTTGGAAAATTTTAGGCATGGCACGTTACAATCTTGTGAAAATTTATTGTTAAAATTGTGAAAGTTTCACTGTAATCAGGCTTCTTCTAAGATCGCGTTGCGTAATTTAACCGCTAGATTAGAGGCCCGCGTTATTTGTACTGATAACGGATCAAAGCAGTATGCTCGTAGTGGCTATAGTAATACAAACATCGCTGCTGCACAGCAAAGTGTTGAGAATGGGGTCTGGCACATCAACACGTTGACGTTCGCAACAGTTGGGATTTTTGCGCAACATTTTCCATGAAGATCTTTATTATCACGACTATAAGTTTAATTCGTTCAAGAACTAAAGTCGACCGATCATTGTGTGAGTAAGAAAACTGAATGAAGCTCGTTTTCAAATAGGCGATTATTTAAACAAACCAAATTAATTGTGTTAACATAAAATGCTCGAAAAACCATTACATTTAAATAACCGTACGTTGCGGTCTCCCACCGGGATCACATTTATCGGTCTTTATAGAATACTTGACGTCCATATCATCTCTGGGGGTATAAGGGAGCCCAGTCCCCTGAAGGCAGTAGGGGTCAGGTGGAAAGCTCCACGTTATTTCCTTGGGAATCAGTAAGCCCCAGAGTTGGCCCTTCGGGAGTATCGTGGTGGTTGTGCTTTTGCGGCCCCAGCATGAATTGATTTATGGTGGCCAGAATCATCTCGCCTTTAATCACACCAACAACGGGTGAATGATCCGGATCCAGTGAGCATGCTAGTCATATGTTCTGGACCAGGAGTTGGATAGTCTCCAGCTTTTCAGCAAGGAGTAATTGTTTTGCAACCCTGCTTTGGAACCGCTGAAATTGCAACTAGGAAAGACCTGTTGCTAGAATTAGTCTTCGGCTTCCTAGGGCGTGAATGGCTTGGCTTTTCATTCACAGTGGTTTGACCACCATCTGATTAAGGCCCATGGCCAGGTGCAGATGTAAATCTCATCATCACGAAATGTACGTTGCGGTTTGTAGTCAGGCGGCGTCAACGACCCACATTTCTCGAAAAGGAACAAGGAAACTCTGTCAAACAATATCTCTGCGCTACCAAACCATGATAGTTAACATTTTGTGAGCACATCTCGACATCAGTGACCTTTGGTTTCAGGAAGACGCTGTGCCCCAAGCACTTAAACAATTCGGTTATTGTAGGAGAAACATGCCGGTCGGTAATTTCTTTAGTTGACATTTTAAAGTGGTAGTTTCGTTTTTGTCTTTTTATTTTGTCTGGGGGTCATTTTAAAGATCGAATTTACGATCTGAAAGATAAAATTTGGCACTACATTGACGAGATAACTGAAATTTCAAATTTACTTAAAGATGTTGTGAAAAGAGCTGCTAGAGAGCCGACATGGTAGTGGTGGACATTCATATTATATTATTAATTTTTATAATTCTACTTTGTACTGACATCAATAAAATTTTAATTTGCCAGAAACATTGTATGCTTTAAGCCAAAATTCTTTCTTACCACAAATTTGCCTGCCCGATATATTGTGCTTTAATTTTCTTATAAGAGTGAACATTTTATTTCTATATAAAAATTATATTATTTCTATATAAAATAATGAGACATTACTTCAGTTTTAATAAGAGAATTTTTTAATTTGCTTTTCAAAGGACTTTTCAAACAGACAGCGTATAAGCAGGTGTTAAGAAGAGAATATGCTTTACAAAGCCATTAAAAACGCGTAGTTGTAGTTAATTTTTTCTTTCACTTATTTTTACTTGCATTCTCTCTTTATAGTGTTAGTTTGTTGTCATTTGTTTTTATCTTTATTACTCGCCTACAACTACAAACAAGAATTAAAACTGGTACTTGACACTTTTGCAAAATGTTGCAGCTTCTTCTTAGTAAAAAAAGGAGAAAAAAAAAGAAAACTGTTAGAACTATATTTTCCACATTTTCATACAAAACTCTGAGTGAAGAAGAATATGAGTGTTTGAATAGAGCTTCAGATTACACCACAATAAGCTTCAGTGAAAGAAAAAATTAAATTATTATAAAAAAAAAAAAAACAAAATTTCCTATTTACGAGTACTCACATGCTTGCAACCACTTTGAATACACTTATGACTATGTGGCGTTTGCAAAAGTGTAAAAGTGTTCCTTAGACAATGTGCAGTGTTTAGTAATTTTATTTTATGCATATCTGGATATGTGTGTATGTGTGTGATGTTTTTTAATTCAAGTATATAATATGTCACTTTTAAGCATATTTACTTTTCACTACCGCCGACAAGGATATAGATCCTTTTATGCAAAAAATTATTGTTATTTTCAATGTGTCATTTTAGTAATTTGGTTTGAAGTGTTTGTGCTTAATAAAAATTTGTTTCAGTATTTTAATTATTAAAACTATTCATCGATTATTAAGTATTAAGAATTATTAAACAGTTTTTATATTTTATAATTATTTGCTAATAATCATTTAATTAATCGAGGAATGCCAGATTCTTTTGTAAAAAAAATTATTTACAATATGCTGAAATAGTAAAATTTGTTTGCAAATTTATTTTTTTTTATTTTGTCTATTTTTTAAAATTTTATTTGATATTTCAAAAAATTAAACATTAATTTAATATATGCAGAGGTACTTTTCGACTCCAAGAAATGAAATAAAACAATAAAACATTTGTGTCACGTACAGTTACCACGATTAATTGCAAAATGACAATCAGTGCAATAGGAAATTATAAAGATTTGTGTAAATATGTAAAAGTTTTCAAACCCAGCATGTGTATTTCATCAATAAATAAAACTCCCGGAACTAATACAGCAATACCTTGATCAAGAAACTTATTGACAACTTTACTAATTTCTTTTGTTTGGGTACGGTTTTCCGTCGACCCTCGTCAAATTAATTTCCTTGCGTAACTTGTCAGTAATTTCAGTTTTTTTTTTGGCTTCATAAGTTGACCCAGCATTGATAGAACATCTTGTCCACTCTGACGATGAACATTGGACACATCAAGGTCGTATGGAGTAACATCTTGTATACATTCTTTCTTTTTATGAACATCACCCTTAGGCAGGATTACATATTAATCTGTCTCTAAATCAAATTCCGTTCCGAATGTGTCACTTCGAACTTGTGTTTTAGCAGCACCACTACTGGCTGCACTGTTTCTTTCTGCAATGCCTCATATATGCTAGAATCAAATTTTAACTGCTTTGTTCCCTTGGTTGTTTTTAAACCAACTACAACAATGTTTATGGTTTTTCCATAGCCACCTAAAGGATTTGCAGTTTTTACAGGCGATAATTTAGTTACTTTACTTTCATAAACTTCTTTAGTTTCTCTTATTCGACGACCGAATAAGAGAACGTGTGAAATTTTTCATTAGCACTTTCGGTTTTTTTAATTTCACCTTGTAACGGTGAAAGCCGTGCCCTCGTTTTCACCTACACAAGATCGCCACTTTATTAATACTTTTCTTAATTTCAACATGAATTAATATTATTATTACTTATTGCTATTATTTTTATTATTATTATACACTGTTTAATTAATTCCTTAATTTAAGATTTATGGATAATATTATATTAAAAGTATTATATTACATTATATTTATAAGATTTAAACTAACGGTCGGAAACGTAAGAACGCCACCTGTGAGTCAGAAACAACAAGATCATCAATGCAGTCAGTTGATATGCAGATCGAAACTCACCGCTGATAGTTGTCATGCAACTATGATGGATAATATGTGTGTGTGTGTGAATGTGTGTACCCACGCACCAGCATATAAGGCGGAACATTTTATGAAAAGAATCGATTGGCACGCAGCTCTCCTGCAGGTAAGAGGTCTTTTGGCAGGAATTTAATATTCCGCATGTAACTTCTTATCAGTAGACTGCAAGCAGATCGCCTGTAAATAAGAAGTCTTTTGGCAGGAATTTAATATTCCGCAATAGCTTCTTATTAGCAGAAGGCAAGCCTATCGCCTGCAGAGAAGAAACCTGTTGGAGGAATTTAATATTCCGCAGCAACTTCTTACCCGTAGCTGGCAAGCAGCACGTCTGCCGACAAGGGATCTGTTGGAGGAATTTAATATTTCGCAGTAGTCTCTTGTCGACAGCGTCACCGTAAGTGGTGGCTTGACCGTGCGACTGATACTGTGGAGGAATTTAATATTCCTGCAGTATCCTTTTACCCGGCCAAGAATTCCCAGCGATTTCTACTAGGGGTACCGCTTTTTGCGACGCCTGTACTGCTGCCGCCTATAGCGCAGCCATCCTTAGCGCCGACGCCTGTACCACTACCAGGTACTAAAGTCGCTGCCGCCCAGCCGCTGCTGTCATTAACGCAGCCATTCTCCTCGCTGTCACCTACAACGCAGACAAGTTCTGTGTCGCAGCCATCTGTACCGCTGCCCACCGCCTTCACGCATTGACTCCCCGTTCCACGACTACAATTCCCGACCACATCTTTGGCAACCAGCCCCCTTGTCCAAAATTAGCTAATAAATAAAATTGAGTGTTAAATAAAATTGAGCTAATAAATAAAATTGAGTGTCATTCCCTCCACGGACAAAGAAGGTAGGTAATAGAAATAAAAATTGCAACGACCCAGGCCTTCGCTGTCGCTATCCCAGCAACCAGCGTTAACGTGTCGTTACAACCTCCGAACCAACCATGGGACAAAAGGGCACCTTATTACCTAATTCCTGAGCAATAGCCAAGACAACGGGTGCTTTTCCTGTACCAGGAGGACCTGCCATTTTCTTTGAAATTTGATCTTATTAAATCGACTACTATTTAAGCAGCTTCACGGTAAGCCTTTTGACCAATAAGACCTAGTGCTAATGGCAATGACTTAACATCCGCACTAAGACCTAAGCCTTTCACATGACTATGAGCAGCAATACGCTGTGTGCGAACAGTACTTTTGACTTCTTGAACAAAAATTAGTT
The DNA here is from genome assembly GCA_030448955.1 of Trichopoda pennipes. Lineage (NCBI taxonomy): Eukaryota > Metazoa > Arthropoda > Insecta > Diptera > Tachinidae > Trichopoda > Trichopoda pennipes. The sequence continues at coordinate 10,651,152 of JASKUP010000023.1, forward strand.
TGAATATTAAGTTTTATATGACAACTGTAAGTTATACAAAATGTCATTTAGATATTGTACATAATCAAGGCCTTGTATATAAAAATTTCAGAAAAATTATGTATTTATAAATGTAATATTTGTTTGAGGTTAGAAAGTAAATTTTTAGCCAAATGATAAAATGTTAAAAATTAAGCTGTCATTATGTGACATTTCTGTAGTAATCAGTTGGGAAATTTTAAGCATACAACATTATACATTTGAGCAAAGAATTTTAATTGTGAAAGTGGTGAAAATTTCGAGTGGACACCTTCTGAGATCGCAGTAGGTAATTTAATCGCTAAACTCAAGGCTTACGGTATTGTGGCTGACAACAAATCAATAGAGGTCATAGGGATGCAAACATAGTTTTTGTACAGATAAGTGTTAGAAATGAGCCTCGTAGACATTCGCAACAATTGGGCATAACTAGAGACACTTTACACAAAATTCTATGTAAAGGTTTTCATATTCATGCTTAAAACAATGTGATGTTATATATACTGATTTTGCTAAGGCTTTTGACACAGTGAACCACGATCTTTTACTACGTAAACTTTGTGCATTCGGCCTCTCAGATAATTTATTGAAATTTTTCATGAGCTATTTGTCTGGCAGAAAGCTCAAAGTTAATATAAATAATACTTCCTCTTCAGTATTAATTGATGCATATTCTGGTATTCCCCAGGGAACGCATGTTGGACCTTTGCTTTTTATAATTTTTATTAACGATTTACCTTTGACTTTTAAATATTCAAAGTGTCTGTTGTTTGCCGATGATTTGAAATTATATTCTTCTATTTGCAATATCAATGACTGCATATACTTACAAGCTGATCTGAAATATTTGTCTAACTGGTGTTTGGAAAATGGTATTCATATTAATGTTTCAAAATGTTGTATAGTTTCATATCATTACATAATGAACCCGATAATCTACGATTATTCTGTTGGTGACCTCCCGCTTAAGCGTGAAGTTAAAGTTAAGGATTTGGGCGTCATTTTCGACGTTAAATTAACTTTCTCTGACACTATTGATTATATAGTTTCTAAGTCTTATTGTATGCTCGGTTTCATTAGAAGGAATTCTAAAGATTTCAAGGATGCTTACACACTTAAATCTTTATATGTCTCTTTGGTTCGGAGTTTATTGGAATATTGTTCTATTATTTGGAACCCATATCATTTAGGTCAAATCAAACGTATTGAACGGGTTCAGAAAATTTTTACTAAAGCTGCTTTAAAGTTGTCTTGGCCATATGAAGTACCACCTTATGAGGTGAGAAGAAAGCTGTTAGGTATTCAATCCTTAGAAGATCGCAGGTCTTGCTCTTCTCTGTTATTTGCCTATAACCTTTTATCTGAAAATATAGATTGCCCTGAAATTAGAAATTATTTTACCCTATATTGCCCTCCAAGAGACTTAAGAATAAATCGTATGTTCGAAGAAAACACTTTTAGAACAAACTATGCGAAAAATGAGCCTATTGCAAGGTGCTTACATCTATGTAACAGTTTTACCCCACATTTGAATTTTAATGTTAGTTACAATATATTTAAACTTTTTCTATTTAAGTATTATAATTAAATTGTTAAGTAATCTGTAGGAATTTAATTCCGTAGATGAAATAACTAAATAAATAAATAAATAAATAAATAAAATAAATAAAAAACGTTCAACTCGTTTAAGAATTAAAGCTGACCGACTACTATTTGGGTCGACTATTTTGTAAATTGGTCGATTCATTCTTGCGATTTGATGCCGCTAGATTGTTTCCCTGGTACAATCTGAATGATCAGGTTTTCATGAAAAACCCACAAGCAACAGACTTTTTGAAAGAAGAAATTCGGCATTGCATTTATGAGATAAGTGAAGCTTTATTGCAAAATGCACCTTAAAATTGAAAAAAGTCGACATGCTAGAGTTGGTCATTTGCCTGACAATATATTTCCATTATTAAAAGGAGTGTGTATTCATAATCGCTCACTTTAAAAATGAGAAGACAGATAATTGACATTGATGTATGTGGTGTTTCTCTTTCTGGGTAGAGATTTTCTAAGAAGTTATTTTCAGAATGCTTCCAGCGCAGAAAAACAACAAAAAAAGACGTGTAATCTAATTATTTATAGTTACAATAAGGATGAAAATCCTCCCTGGGGACACGTAGTACTAGCGACCAACTTTCTCTGCTTAACATAGTACTCCTTTAATGGCTTAACGACGGCTACCACGAGAATGCGCAGTCCGCAAAGGCTATGATCCAATTGCGGTTGCTGCTGTAGTTTAACCCACAAAGACATTAAAAGAACCTCCTTAAAGAGATTCGTGTGTGGATCCATTAGATCGATGGCTGCCTATCAATATTGGAGCATCATTTTCCCGCAGATTTAATCATTAATACAATAAAAAGGCTAACAATTGCTTAAGAAATAATAAGCATTGATATTTTCTAACGGCAAAACTTTCCTGGAAGAATTGGATACCCGGGGACCCACCAGTAACTTATCAACTTACTAGTTGATAAGTTACCAGTAGCCCGCAGGACTGTTGGCCCTGTACTGCTTATTGGTGAGACCCTTTGGAGAGTTTTAAGTTCAAATCGCGGGAAGGTCTGACTTATTCCTATCCGATGTGGTGTTGCATTTCTTCGGCTATAAAGCAAGGAGTGGGGGAATGATCCTGCTTACTTATATCACTCCCTTTAGTGAAGATTACATAAAATTCGGCACCTCTACTTGCAGCTGCTTGCACCCCCCGGAGGCACATATATATGGTCTTTATAGAACTTCGACTATCTAGACACAGTGCAACTGAAGGAAAAAGGGAGCCCAGTCCCCTGAAGTCAGCAGGGGTACAACTGGAAACTCCACTTTATTTCCACGGGAATCAGTAAGCTCGCAGAGTTCATTATTTGTCTCTTTAGACATTTAATAGTTCTCTGGCTGATTATTGAGGTTGGCCCCTATATGGGAGTATCGTGGTGCTTGTGGTTTCGCGGCCCCATAACAGTATAATGGTTATTATGGTAGCAAGGATCATTTCGCCGTTAATAACACGCTAGGTGAATGATTCAGTCCAGTGAGCATGCTGGACATGTGTTCTGGACAGGAGTTGGAAAGTCTCCAACTCTTAAGCAAGGAGTGATGATTTACAGCCCTGCTCTGGAATCATCGAAGTTGCAACTAGAAAGTTCTGTTGCATAGAATTATAGCTTCGGCTTCCTAGGACGAGCATGACGTTCCAAATTATGCAGTGGTTTGGTCCATCATCTGATTAGGGCTTCATGGCCAGGCGCGGATGTAAATTGAATCACACAGTTGCACCTGCTTGCGCTAATCATATCACGGAGTCCAATAGCAAACATAAATGGCAGATACTATTTCGATGTAATAGTTAATATTAATTTTATGCTTCATAATTTAAGTTTACAGAATTTTGTTCGTATTAAATATTTACATGCATAAAATATCCTTTTAGTTTAAAAAGTTAACAAATCATTGAATTTGTATACACTTGTTTAATATATTTTAATTCGCTATTATTACAGTTATTGTTTTGTTATTTTTTTTTTGGGTTTATAAAAATATTTACCAACTACCATTGACCACAATAATAAACAACAACAAGTTTTGCGATAACAATGAAATTTAGCTCGATATAAGTATACATACAACAGCTTCATAAACAGCATTATGTTAATTTATTTTAATATTTTCCAAAAATTGTATATTTTCATATTTTGTATTTATATGCTATTTTAATTTGCGAATAAACAATAAACTTTGGCTGAAATTATTATTTTTTTTTCTAAATCCACAAAGCGAAAAATTATCAATTTATTAAGCGGTTTAATAAAATGAGCATTTCAAAATTATTATTTTTTAATTTTAGTTTTACATGCACACACACACACATATATATTTTTGTTTATACAATATAATTAATTTATATACTTATATGAAATGTTTTTAAAAACTGGTTCTAAAGTGAAATATCTTTTATCAGTTTTTTTGGATTCTTTTAGTTTAAATTGACAGTTCTGAAGAAACTGAAAGTTTTTCGTATTTTGAACCAGTCATCTTGGTACAGGCTTGTAAGAAATAAAATGATATTTAAACTTTCACTCTGCAGTTGGCAGGAATTAGGCGGACTGATGTTATTCCGTACTTCTTGCATCGAACTTAACTTAGCGAACTTCCCCAGCTAAGAATCGGTTTTAATATTAAAACTTTTGACTGTGACATGTAAGCAGAGACATTAAAAGAGCTGCCATATGACCAATTCATAACGCAGATATTTGATATAGATGTATGACGTCTTCCTCTTTCTGGATGCAGATATAAGAAGTGATTTTCAGAATTCTCGAAGCTTAAGATAATACCAAAAGAGGTAAGATAGGTAATCTAATATTTATAGTATAATAACAATGAAAATCTCGCCCAGGGGTATGCAGCTGACGTTGTAGTCTCTCGAGGTAAACTGCAGCACCAGCGCCCTGGACTAGCCGGTGCCTTAGGAGAGATAAGGAGTTTCGCCGTTTGAATAGTGACTTATCAACTGTTACTACGAGAACCGTTAGCCCACAGTGGCTATGGAACCCCAGTGAGTGGTTTAAGTACCCAAGACATTGAAAGATCCCTCAGATTCGTGTCCTGTTTTAGGTAAAAAAATATTAAAATAGACAATTTATTTGTTAACCATTTGGCAAAAGGTTAACTCTATTAGAAATGTTCTAGTGGCTGCTTGTATTAGTATTAGAGCACCATACCTCGATAGATTTAACAGTCAATATATTGACAAACAATTGCTATAAGTATGTCACACATGGACATTTGCTAACGTAGAAACTTTCCTTAGTGTTTGAAGAAATAAAATCTTAAAAATAATACATAAATATATAACGGGTTTTTCATCAAGAAGTTTGTTTTTCAATTGAAAAGCCGATCGATCATTCACATCATCATAAATTCGCTGAATTTATTCAGGAACAACCGGCTGGTTTTTCTAAAAAAATCCTTTTTTAAGACGAAGCCCATTTTCAACAAGCAAAATTGCCGCATTTGGGCTTTTGAAAATCCTAAAGCGATTATTGAGAAGCCTTTGCATACTCAACGTGTCACTATATGGTGCGCTACGTGATTGGACAGTTTTTTCGCAGGTGAGTCTGGAAATGCGGTAAAGGTATCGCGAGAAGCTAACAAGTCAATTTAAACCTATTTTTGACGATGTAGATATCACTGATATGTGTTTCTAACAGGCTGGCACCACATCAGACAGCCAATGAAACGATCAATTTATTACAAACCAAATTTCCCAATCCCATAATTATATGACAACCAGCAGCTAGATCGGGTGATTTAACATTACTGGATTATTATTTGTAGGGTAAGTTAGGTTGAGCCAATCGAATCGAAACTCAAAATCCGCGATGTGATTAACGAAATAAAACCGCCATTTTGCCAAAGTGTAACTAAAAACTTTGATGCAAGAATCGACAGCTGTCAGCGTGTTTGTGATGGACATTTGCGGGATATCATCTTTCATTCATAATTGCTAAACTTTTCTCTTTTCGTAATACAATAAAAATTTGAATCATCTTAGTCTAAATTTTTTGTTTTATTGTGTGTTAGAAAAGAAGCTTCTTGTTGAAAAACCCTTTACAATATCACATGGGTTTTTTGACAAGTGATTTTAATGAATTTGATGATATGATTTGTTTTAAAATAATAAAATTTATAAAAATGTGGGGGATGATGATGGCTTCCGGACGGCTATCCTCACCCAAGCAAACAAAGGAACCACAAGCACTAAACCATTGGTCGCAATAAAAAAGAACACAAGTTAAATTCCGTTTTCTATTTGACAAAAGGTGAAGTTACAAATTAACTTTCCTTGATTTATTCCAACTATTCAATTTTTTTTAATTTAATTTGCACTTTGAAGTTTTAAGTGGCGCGAATAGATACGACCTTGCTTCCGTCAACAAAGGAACTTGAATGAAAAAAAAAAAAAGAAATTCTTAACTAACTAAAATGGTAATGATTGCAACACCCCTTAGACGTCAGCAGCTTTCATCCAAATATATGAGCCAGGGTTGAAGATTTTATTCTTCAGACTTATTTTTATTTTTTATAAATAATTTTTTTTTAATTATATATAAAATATTAAGAAGGTCAAGTAACTATAATTATTAATTTTTAATTTTTTTTTGGTTAAAATAAAAAATTTAAAACGAAAATTTAATAATGAAATTAAATTTATTTTTTTTTTATTTAACTATATTTAAATTTACTCTAAATATTTAAATATTCAATTTTCTGCTTTACACTACAAAACTGATGCGGCTTTTAAAATAAATAAATACTCTTTTTCGTTAAGAATTTATCACATTTTATTTAACACAACATGTTTCTGTTAAATTTTTTTTTTAATGTTGTTGGCAATAATTGTTGTTAATTTATATTGAATTTATGTTTACAATTTTATTTAAATGGTTGCCAACGTAATAAACAAAATAATTAATATAAGTGAGGTGAGGTGAGCAATTTTGCTTATGCAATTTTATTGTATCTTTTTGTTACAGACATATATTTTACGTTTTAATTATTCGCCTAAAAGCAAAATAGTAAAATAAAAATGTAGTTGAGCAAAGTCGACATGGAATGCTGTCCATCCATTTAATAAGCACTTTAATCTTTAGAAAAAAATTATTTCAGTTCAGATCTGTAAAACTTTAACAGTATACCATGTGAAACAGTCTGTAAAAAATAAATAATATTTTTATAATTAACTCTTTAAGGCATAAGGCCTTTACAATGGTTGGTCAAATTTAAGGTTAGGAAGTAAATTGTATGCCAAATGATAAAATGTCAAGAATTATGTTATGAGCCTAAAGGCATTTATTTGGAAAAAAGTTGGAAAGTTTTAAGCATGGAACGCTAAACTCATGAGCATGGAATTAAAATGTGAAAATTTACTAATTAAAGTGGTGAAAATTTCACTGTATAACTTAATGAAAATCAAACAACTTTTCCTCGTAATCAGGCTTCTTCTGAGACTACTGTGCATAATTTTATCGCTAAATAAGATCCACCTAGACACAACAGAACGTTTGAAGTGGTCATAGTGGTATAAGCACAGCCGCTCTACATCAAAGTTTTAAGAATGAGCATAACACATTAAAGCATCGACTTTCGCGATAATTAGGTATTACTAGAGTTACTTTGCGCAATATTTTGCATAAATATCTTCAAGCTTATAAAGTTTAACTTTTGTTTAAGAATTAAAATAGAAAGGTCATTGCTTGCTTGGGAATGCACTGTTTAAAAAAATCTAACGAAAACAAGGCATTTTGCAACAAAATCATTTTTAGTGATGAGTTTAATTTCAATTAGGAGGTTATGTAAATAAGCAAAACTGTTGCATATGACACACACGAAATCTACAGGTAGTCCTGGTGTGATGTGGATCAGGCGGAATTATTGGCCCGAATTTTTTTTCGAAAATGAGCAAAGAAACGGCATCTCCATCTGCGCTACTAAGCCATGATAACCTAATTTTTATGTCCGCTATTGGCTGATGTGAACATTAATAACCTTTACTTTGCTTAAGATGTTGCCACAAGTAATACAACCACTCAAACAATTCAGTTATTACAAGAGAAATTTCCTGGTCGAGTAATTTTTCGGTTTGGCGATGTAAATTGGCCGTCTTGCCTTTGTGTCTTTAACATGATTGAGCTATTTTCTCTACAGCCATTTGAGAGACCGGCTTTACTTGAATTTCTAAAGCTCTGAAAGATGAAATTTGGTATTATATTGAGGAGATAAGCGAAAATTTGTTGCAAAATATGCCTCAAAATTTGATTAAGAGAGCGGATGTCTGCCGGCATTGCACACTGGGGATTTTTGTATGAAGGTGAGGAAAAAAATATATATGTCAAAAAATGTAGTGATGTCATCAGAAATTTAGTTTTATTTATATAGTAATACACAAAAGTTATCAAAATAAAGAAAGTTAGAGAAATGTCTATCGTTGCCTGCAATGTAAAAAGCCATAACTAACAAAAAAATTTAAATGATTTTTTTTTTAAATTTTTAATTTATTATTTATTTTAAATCTATGCTTTTTCTATGCTTTTTCTGCCTAAATGATGGCGTCAAATGTGAAATCATGGGATCTGATGTAACCATCATTCGGTGCATAATATCTTCATTCATGGCAATTCGACTGCATTTTCTGGAATGTCTAAGGCGATATTTTTTATACTCTTTGTTACGATTTTCCTAAGCCTCTTCGGAAAGTAGGCCTACAGGCAAAATACACTTTTCAATTATATCTTTTCCATGAATCAGAATTTTGTGAAGTGTAGGTGGCATATTGTACCACTCGTACAGTGCAACAAACTCTTTTGCCGTCTCCAACCAAAAATCACCAAATTTTGTTGGATCTACTACCTCGGTGTTTGTTATAACTTCGAGAATTATTAAAAACTTCTTGATTATGTTTTCAACTAGACCAGTTATTTCGGAAAAAACAGGATTAGCAAAGAATCTTCGTGACGTATTTCCTGAATTTGTCGTACCAGAGCCTTGCTTAACAGTATCAATCTGTTTTCCCATTTTCTCTTTAAGTTCACGCTTTATCAAACATTTTCGGGCTTTTTTTATCGGACGAGTATTTGAGTCGACTCTCCCACGTTTAAATTCAATATTAATGCAAAATAAACTCCATCCGCTTAATACGCGCATGAAGTAGTGACATGCCAAATTGCAGTGCTTGTTCATTTAAGGGCATAGCTTGAACTTCTTCAGTTTTATTCATCTTTAACGTTGTGGCTCCACAAATAAAACAAGAAGATGCTGCTGGTGTTTCTAGTATTAATTGTGCTGTCTTTCCGTCAATCATTGTAAAATATAATTCATGTTTTACTTTAAAGTTGCGATTATTCACTGTTAACTCAAATTCTTTTAGTTGACATATCTCCTCATGAACTCCTCTTTTCTTCTCGTATAACTTGAGGTGTCTCTTTAACGTATGCAAAAACTGTACTGTTCTACAATACTGTATGGAAGAAGGTTTATTGCTGTTCTTTATGTCATCATCTAATGATAATTTAAGTGGTACAACTGATGTCATATATAAATAAGAGTCAGAAATTTGTGGATATCTCGAGCAAATTTTTTAAATTTATTGTGCATAAAAGCGAAACGCGTCCATCGATTTTTATGAGTTGTGTCTTATTTTGTTCATAGGTTATGCGACTTTACGTGAAAGTAATAGGACTTGACACTTTTTTTACCGTTTTGGATTTTTGATGAATTAAAAACAAAAACTTAACTTTTTAGGCAAAAATATTTTTTTTCTTCATACATTTATTTATAACTTCGAAACTGTTGCTTACGTAGCGAAACGTTATATAAACAAATGAAAGTACTTGTAATTCTTGATTTTTCTAAATTTATTTAAGTAAAATCCGACCAGTGGTTCTTGAGTTATATTAAACAAAAGGGCCTTATCAGAATTGAGTCGCGAATCCATCAGCTGAAAAATGTTGTACTGTGTAATGCAACAAATTGAGAGGTAGCACTTGATGGAAATTGATTAAAAATGTAAAAACAAATATGAGACAATGTATTAGTAGTGATTACCAACTGTGGGAAAGTATGGCTAAAATTGCAGGTCCAAATGTTTAGAGAAAAAAGGGATTTTTTTTTATATGTTCATAAAAATAAGCAAACAAAAAAACTTAAGTCTCTGCAGAGTTTATTTTTTCAACAAATAATAAGTGGAACAAAATAGTATAGAGGAAAAAGAACACTGAAGATGGCACACAGCCGAAACCGGTCTGTTTACAAACCAAATTTAACGCGGGATAACGTAAAATTATACTCAATTAAATCAAATTCCGTCGGAAAATATACGCTCGTAGAAACAAAATTTCTTAACTAAACTATTTTAACGATGAATAACTGGTGAAGATTTAATTTGTGGCACAAGTCTCAAGATTTTTTCCTTTTAATTCTTTAGAGTTGTTACAAATATCATCTGTAACCTCTACTGCCTGAGTGCGCGATAGTTTAAGGTTATTTAAAAATTTAAAAAATTTTATAAAAATTCAACAACTAAAACTGACCCATTTAATGGGTCAGTTTTAGTTGTTAGTTGCGTTAGAAATGATAAATATTGCGTTAGAAATGATAAATATTTACACATGCAGGTGTAGATATTTGACAGTGTTCATGTGCATTTATTTCATTCATCTATTTGTTTGTTTGTTTATTTGCTTAGAATTATTTTAAATATTATTATTGTATTTATTTATTAATTTATGTTAGTCAAATAGTGTTTTTGGTTGACGTTGTTGCATTTTTACATGCATGTTTTTGCGGTTTACCTTTAATGAGTTTGTATTACACAAGTGCTTGCAACATTTACAAATAAAATGAATTTTTCAAACACCAAATACAAAACTATTATAATCGTTTAAGCAAATATATACAAAGATTTAAATACGTACAAGCATATGTGAGTACGTGTATTTTCTAAATCGGGGCTTCTTCTAAAACTATTTGTAGTGACGCAGTGAAGGGATAAAAAAAGGTAAACCAAAATTTAGAACAATGGAGTAATGTGTGGGACAAATCAATGTATTAAACTTTTTCCATTTAAGTTTTGTTATCTGGCAGTACAATAAATAGACAACTATTAGTTATTTGAGTTATTTGTAAGAGAAATTCATAAGTTTGCCAAGTTAGCAGTAAAATTTTTTAACTGTCTTTATTTGATCCAAAACATCAAACTTTTGACAGCAAATGGAAAGTCACAATAAACAATCATTCAGAATACGAAATATCTGGGACATTGGAAGTGAAACACTGAACTATTTTTTTCGGAAAAAGAAAAATTAGTAATGAAAGTGTAAAAAGAATTCGCCAATAAGTTTGCTTACCTCTGTAACAAATATCATTAACAAGTCAGTTAGTGACTAAAGTTCTGCAAATGTGATAAGAACAAATCAAAATAAATCGTTTGCGAGTACTACTACTCGCACTATAAAAAAAATGCAAAGTCAAAGAAAACACGAAGCATGACAGTGGAATGTAATTGGTATCGGTCTGTTTTAATTCATGGCGCCTTGCTCTAGGAGTAAATATTAAGGAAAAGTTTATTTGTTTAACAAAATGAGGATCACGGGTATACGGCTAATACTAATACAAAGATTGGTAGTTAATTAAAAAAAATTTAATGACCTCAGAACTTATATATAATTGAGCTTTTCTAAAGAATTGTTTTTTACAATACAATAACGTAATGCAAAATTTAGAAAACTTTGGTCCCATAGCCAAATGGAGTGGTCATATTTTCCGAAGTATATGAATCAAGTATTGCAAAATAATTACACACAACTTTTGGAGTTTTTATTAAATTACACACGATTCAATTATGCGATTTTATGCATTTTTATACAAAAATATACCGCTGTTGTATCAAATGTTGTGTCTGCACTTGATCACGTTCATCGTGAGACTATTTTAGTTTTAAGTATTAAAAATTTCTAAAAAAAGCTCTAATTCACCACATTGCATTTACTTCAGATGCCATTGTTATCATAATTCAGTATAGGTGTTTTTTTTTGGTGTCTTAATCTTAATTCATGGAATTTGAGTGTAGCCTGGTATTGTTGTTATATGTTCATAAGGCTTTTTCAAAACATTATTCAGTGTATGTGTTTTTTTGATTGCCTTACTGATTGTTAATCTTAGTTCATGGAATTTGAGTGTAGCCTGGCATTGTTGTTATATGTTCATAAGGCTTTCTCAAAACATTATTCAGTGTATGTGTTTTTTTGATTGTCTTACTGATTGTTAATCTTAGTTCATGGAATTTGAGTGGAGACTAAAATTTTTTTTTTTTTAAAGAGAAGTAGCACTTCAGGCAACAATGCCTATTTAGTAAAGTACCGTGCTACATTCTTTAAGAAAGGGATAGAGAAGAGATAAAATAGGTGGTGAAAGTAGAAGGATTGTCCGAAATTAACTGCCGCATAAAGACAGCAACAGCGACCAGTGACTATGCCTTCATCGCTGAGCATCTCCACCGACAGTTAATTTTTATTTTTGTAGTGAAAGGCCAAGGCCTTCGTTGGGAATCGAACCCACAACCCCCATACTGACAAGCTAGTACAATACCTACTAGCCTACAGGGGCACCTAAATTTATTTTATTTTATTTTATTTATGTGTTCATAACGATTTTTTGGAAACTTTACTTTCACTTTACTTTTTACTACCCGGGTACAGGTTGAGAGATTCAATTGTAATATGAAAGAGTATTTGTATAAAGTGTTCATCTCATATCAACGGAACGAGGATGAACCTAAATCGAAGTTTCACGACTCCAACTTGCGAAAACTAAGCTAAAGTTGCAGACTAGGAAAACAATAATTTTTTACTAACGCAAACCTAACTACACCTAATAAAATTAAAGCCTGATTTAATCGAGCTGCGAATTCAAAAATTTAGCAGGGAACAGCTGATTCTACTGTTAAGCCCTCAAAGAAAATAGCCTAACTTCAAACTATAACTTGTAGTCACTTTGAAAATTTATTAGTAAATTGATTATTGATTATCGAAAAACATTTGGGTTATTTAAATACCTCAAATCCTTGTTTTGTTTAGAGCTGTCCTTTCAATGGGGCTCTTCACGAATTATTAAAAATAAGATATAGCATTAGTGTTCTTTGTTTTCTTAAATTACTATTTAAATCAGTAGTCTAGATACAAATTTAAATTTAATTTAATTAAAGATGTATTCACAAGTGTTCGCCATTGTAAATATGTGTGTATGCATGTAAGCAACGTATCTAGTTGCATATAAATAAAAGATTAATTTGACAAATAAACGCACAATCAAACATTTCCTATTTAAATACTAACATAAAAGTGCATACTTTTTTTTTGTTAAAATTATATTGAAATAAATTAAAATTAAATGCTGAAGTACTTAATTTCAAAGACCCCCATATTAAGAGAGGAGGATGCTACTGTCGGTTGAGCCGACCTGATAATAAGCTTATGTTTTTAAGAGTTTTCTTCTTAATCATGCAGTCTACTGTACCGAAACTGTACCGGAGATGTTAGGGAAGGAAAGCAAGATAATAGACATTTTTTAATGGCACTTCATTTCATCGAGTATTGCAAGTAAGAGGGAAGGGTGTAGTGTTCAGATAACAATTGTTTAAATACAAAATATTTTTTTTTGTAAAGGACAAAGGATTTTACGTCAACCCGCGTCAAATTTGGTTTGTAAACACACCGGTTTCGACTAGATGGCAGTGTTCTCTCTATATAGAGAGAACAAAATAAATAAAACCCCGTAAGACAATATAAGCGCATTTCGACAAAAGGTTATTTAAATGAATGGGCTTATAATTAGAAAAATATCCTAGACCTTTTTAAAGTATAATAGAACGTACGAAAGGGTTAACTATCAAACAAGCTCTCTCATTTTTATATATACGAATAGTCAATTCTAGAGATCCTACAATCTTTGTTGCATTAGCAGGCAGGCTGCTAATTATACGTTGTTGGTGATCTCATTATATCTCATTATTTCTTAAGGAATTAAGCAATTATAGAAAGATCGCCATCATTTTTTGTTCAAAAATGTAGACGAGAATAATCCATCCATATGGCTTCATAAACCATCGAATTATTGAAAGAAAAATTTTCTGATAAATTGATTTTGCGAAATGTACCAGAGTTTTCCATAAATCTAAATTAAAATCGATAGATTTGTCGGAATAAACGTCTGCCATTAAAAAAAATTTTAAATTTAATTTTGTTGTGTTTTTTTAAATTATGTGAAGCTTAGAAAAATGCACTTTATATATAAAACAACAACAACAAAAATTTATTATTATAGTTTTTTGATATTTTTACTATTTTATAATTAATTTTTAAGTAATTTATTCATCGGCGTCATTTTTAATCTAAGCAATTTTATTATTCGTGCTTGATTCCTTTAAATAAATATTTCATGATATTGTCACGAAATATTTATTACAAAAATTTTTATTAAAAAATAAACATGTTATGATATTCTCATAAAACATTTATTCCAACAAAAATAAAAAATATTTGAAATGTATTACTGCGGGGGAGAGCATATCCATATTGCAATTTCACTTTTGCTCACACAGCTCATCAGTGAATTTTACCTCAATATTGTATAGAAAAACCTAAAAGTCTTATATCCAAAGCCAAACTGATTCCATGAGAATTTTTTCATAAAATCAACATAGCATAGACAGCAAGACTCAAAAACACTTCTATACAAACACAGCAAAACATTTCAAAACAACAAAAAACATTGTTTATTTTCAATCATTTCTACATAAGGGTTGCCATTCGAAACCATTCATATGTAATTTGAAAATTCAGAAAATAAAAAATATTTGTAAATAATTTTACAAAATTTCTAATTAATTTTTTTTAAACATATGCTCTTTATTTAAATAACAAAATTCATAAATTTTTTTTATCTTTAATATTTTACCACACCATTGAGTGGGATCTTCAGCAACAGGAAGTTAAAATGTATAAGCAATTTTTTTAAAAAACAAATTAAAAAAATATTTTAATAAATGACAAAAAAATTTCTTTTTATACATTTCCTTTTATTGTTCCTGATGATGCCACTCATTGGTGTGGCAAAATATCGGAAATAAAAAAAAATTTGTTTTTCAAATAATTATATTAATAAATATCTTAGTTATACAATTCGTAAAGCAAACTGTCCTTAAAAATATTTACTTTGTACAGTTGGCTTCTATTTTGATTGGAAAGAAGGCAGATAGTTAAATAACTGTGTTACTTACAATATAACAAATTAAATATGAATTCTTTTTTTTGTTTTTGGATAACCCGCAATTATTTTCAAAATAATACAACTACAATGTTATACAATATTTAATAGCTGTTTACAATATATTTTAATTATTATTAACATCTAAACTAAATTAGTTTAGTTGTGTTGTTGAACATTGTAAATTTGAATATTAAATCGTTGAATAATTTTTATAAATAACGGTCAAATAAGAAATTATTTTATATATTTATAAACACAACAAATAAACATTTCAATTAATATTAAGACTTTAAATGATAATGAGTTATTTTATTATTTGTAATTATATATTCTATAATCCTTTTATTAATAACTAAATTTTTAAATACAAGCATTTTACTATAATTTTTATTCAGGGTGGTGGTGGAAGTCCGATGAAAATGTTTTGTATTTTGGTTTTATTTTATAGACGAAACACTAAAATATTAATGTGGCTTTTCATTTTTGTGTACTCGTATTTGTACTCAGTTGGATGGGGCTGGAAGATATGAAGAGGGTATTTTCTTAATAAATTTTCATAACTCGTCAAACAGACGGACTGTTAATTTTAAAATTTGCATGATTTGTTTTTGCTTTAGAACGAGATAAGCTTACTTTCATAGAAGCTTACCTTTGAAAGTTTTGATTGTTGACTGTTTTTCCTGTGACTCCTACTAACACTTTAGATCAAAAGAAATAATGTCAATTTGGACATAACTCTCACATATAGTTTGTGCCAATAATAACAAATATTGTATCTGGAAGGGTAAACATCTGTCATTATTTATTAAGTATTCGATAGACGCTAAAGTGTTAACATAGAATTTTATCAAGCGCTATAAAAATATTCAGTTTTGTGCCTAAACAAATTTTTTTCGAGGGGGAAGTTTGATAACATTCTTTTATTTGAAGACGTGCACTAACTAAAACAATTTGCAAAGAATGGTTTGTTGGTGATTTCGATATAGAAGACAAGGCGAAACTGGAAACATTATTCAACGAAGATTGCTATCAAACATAAGAAGAAATTGCTTTATTATTGGGAGTCACATAACAAGCCATTTTCCTATATTTGAAGGCAATGAAATTCATTCAAAAGGAAATTAGCTCCCATATAAATTGCAGCTGAGAGACATTGAAAGGCATGTCGTAACTGATGTTTGACCAAAAAGCAACCTTTTTTTACACCTATTGCTTCTGGTGATGAGAGCTGAATACATTGTGATAACTCAGCCAAATTAACGCCCAAACCGAATATCGATAACACTAAGGTATTTGGTGGGATAAGAAGGATATTTAGGCGTTGAGCTGTTTAAATCGGGTCAGACAATCACAGGAGATCTTTACCGAAGACAATTGATTCGTTTAAAAAGAAAGGATGGATATTCGACCAGATAAGAGGCCACCATCTTCAATCATGAAGAACGCCCTCACTGGATTCGCTGCACTTCAGAATAGAGTATTAGAAATTGGCTTAATTCATTCTTTACTTCAAAGCCGAAGCAGTTTTTATGGCGTGAAATCCATATGTATACCAGAAAGATGAGAAAAAGTAGTGGCTATTATTATTTACTTTTATTATTATAATTAATGATTTTTCAAGCAAAAAAAAATTCGACATTGTTATCTTGTACACTTATTATTTTTTTTTATAAAATTTTCAAATAAATATTTGTAAATTTCCTTAAAAATATTTATTCATCGTTTGCATTTAAATAAATCCAAAGCTATTTGTTAACTTTAAGTTAATATAAATTATCATTTTTTCATAAATATTAAAACAAAAATGACCCAACTCGTTTTGAAATAATGATAAAATTTGTACAGTTGCCTCTAACCATAGAATTTATATAATATATATATATATATATATATTATGGTATTAAAAAAACCATAGCTTGAAACAAAAAATAATGGTTATCGTACTTTAATAAAATCGACTAGCTGAACAGTACTTTTGTTCTTCTAAAGATTTTCAAAAATTTGATTAATTTGTTAAACGTTTCAGTGTTTACGATGTCACCAGAAAAATTGTGTAAAAGGCGATGAACAAAACTTTTAATGACATGTATGTCGGTAATCGACATACATGTCACTATTTAAAGTCATTTTTTGAAACTTTTGTGTTATAAGAAAATACTTAAAAAGTATTTGTCTTTTAAAAATATAATAAAAATTTGTAGCCTTTACACTTAAAGTAATTTTGCGCTGATCCAGACTCCAGATTATGCTGTATTTTTCATACTCTATCTCGCTCTACTTTATTAAAGTTTTAATTAGAAGTATAATTCTGCTCATATTTAAAATACATATTTTCAATTGATGGCGTATGCGATATATTTTCAATAAATAATTGAAATATTAATCATACGTCACAAAGTGTATTGTTTAAACGAACATAATAATTACAAACAATAAGGGGGCTCCGTTTTTGCTAGGCAAAACACCTCTTAATCTTCTATATATATAAAAAAATAAGTCGGGTTTTCCTTCCTGACGCTATAACTCCAGAACGCACGAACCGATTTCCACGGTTTTGCATTGGTTGGAAAGGTCTCGGGCTCCGTGAGGTGTATATTAAAGAAAATTCAGGAACAATTTCAAGAGAAAAGCAGGAAAACAGGGAAAATCATTTTTCACATACAGCGCCATCTCTGAAACATAGCATGTACTACAACGGCAGCAGTACGTGGTATGTGAGTATCCCTCACGAAAAAAAGTACGTTCGACATGCAAATAACCGATGAAATATACAATGAAGGATTGATTCCGATTGAGGATGAATTCTTGACTATTGCAACTGATTGAAGTAGGAATGATTGCGCCAAAATGGATCGATGCACGATGCATTTAACCAAGAATTAAATCGAGAGCTGCAATACAATGTTGATATATTGCAGGAATTCGTTCGAAATAATGTGCCGTTGTTCAATGAACAGCAAAAACTAATATACGAAACATTTATGCAAGCATTGGACAATAATACTGGTGGTACATTCATCTTGGACGCACCTGGAAGAACCGGGAAAATATTTGTCATTTCATTGATTTTGGCCACTTTTTGATCAAGATGTGACATAGCTTTGGCGTTAGCATCATCTGGAATTGCGGCGACTCTTCTAGATGGCGGTCGTACTGCACATTCTGCGCTTAAGTTGCCACTCAATTTAAACACAATTGATACTCCAACATGCAATATTTCCCGATCTAGTGCAATGGGAAAATTGTTGATGCAATGCAAGCTCATTGTTTGGGATGAGTGCACAATGGCATATAAGAAATCAAATGAAGCACTTAACTTCACACTGAAGGATCTTCGGCGAAATAGCAACATCTCTGGCGGCTTGATAATATTGTTGGCAGGCGATTTCAGGCAGATGTTGGCAGTAATTCCCCATGCAATGCAGATGAAGTGAATGCTTGCCTGAAGGCATCACCTGTGTGAAATAACGTAAAAACATTATCTCTAACCACTAATATAAGAGTTCAACTTCAAAATGATCAAAGTGCTGCACAGTTTTCCAAACAATTGTTAGCTGTTGGAAATGGAAAAGTCCCAGTTGATGCGACAGCTCGATTAATTATTCTTACCAACGACTTTTGCCGATTTGTAGACTCTCAATTAGCTCTTATCGAAAATGTTTTCCCAAACTTTAGTGAGAATTATCAGAATTATGCTTGGTTAAGTCAACAAGCAATTCTCGCACTGAATTTCACCATTCAATCAAAAATCGATGACAATTTGGTGACATACAAATCCGTTGAGCTCTCTGGAGTTACCACGATTTCCACCACATAACTTGCAACTCAAAGTTGGTTCAGTTATTATGATATTGCGTAATTTGAATCCACCGCGACTTTGCAACGGTAACCGACTTGCGGTGAAAAGACTTATGCTCAATTTGATGGAGGCAAACATTATTAACGGAAAGTACGCAGGTGAAAGTTTGACTTCGAACTATTGCAATTTTCGGTTCGCCTTGCGTTCGCAATGACAATTAACAAGTCGCAAGGCCAATCACTTAGTGTTTGCGGGATAAATTTAGAAAATCATTGTTTTTCACATGGCCAGCTATACGTTGCGTGTTCACGAGTTTGTTTGTGTTAACGTCAGACCAAAAAACAAAAAATGTGGTTTACCAAAGGGCATATTAATGAAACGGATAATTTGCGGACAAGTATAACGCTTCAATTCAATATTTACTTTGGATTCACTTTCATTTTTTACTTAGAGAAGTTCAACTAAATTCCACTTCATTTTGGTAATCGAAATGAATTATTCATTACTCTTGTTGTGCAATGAAATAAAATTTCTCCTTTTCAAACATAAAAAAAAAAAATAATTTTTCTTTACCTTTTAATCCCCAAACGAAATGTTGCAAAAAAACAAAGCGAAACGTGGTGCCGAAACGGAGTTCGCCGGGTTTGCTAGTTATAATATAAATATTTATTTTTAGAGTTAAAAGTTTCATAATTGTTTCTCTTAGATTTAAATTACATTTTTAATTTTTTTATATAAATATCTTTTTTCTTTTTAACGATTTTTTTTATATATTTTTTCTTCTCGATATTTCGCTTTCCTTTGGAAAGCTTCTTCAGGAAACAAATTTTATATTTTTGAAAACAAAAAAATTATTAACAAAAAAGATATTTATTAAAGATAAAAAAGATCGTTTAAAAAAAAACTATAAAAATTTTTTTATATAAAAATAATTAGAGAGTTTTTATATTTAATAAAATTAATTTAATTATTTCAAATGCTACTCCATTACTGACTGTTGCATTAAGTAAAAATGTATAAATTATGTATATATATATGCATTTGTGTATGTATGAGCGTATACATTATTTGAATATGATGATATATTTAGTATTTATTTAATAAATATCTAAAGAAAACATAGATTGTATCACACTTATACATTAATTAATTATTTATTTATTTATAATTATTTAAACTAAATGAGTGCTGGTATGTCATCACTTGTGCAATTTAGTTTATGAACCTGTTAGAACTACTCGAAATAGAAAAGTACTGTAATAACCAAAGTAAACACTTTTGGCGTGAGAGTTCTTTGTATTTGAAGTAAACAAAGACAAAAATAAAAATTAAATTTTAAATGAATTTCTAAGTTTATATTGTCTGCTATGTTAAGAGGGCCATAAGTATAATAATGCTCGAATACTACTGGAAAACAGATTGAAGTGTACATTTTCTATAAATTAATTAAAATTACAGTTTACATACGAGTAAAAGATCATAGAGCAACATAACTTTAATTTTTGATATAAATTCATAAAAAATGTCCAGGAGCATTCTTTCCATATTTTCACAAAATTCCCAGTTTGGGAATAAGTTTCTTGTTATGGTGAAATGAATATTACTTCCATAAAAAAATTTTTATCTAGTTTTAAAAAGCTACCAAAATCATTTTTTCCTATTTTCAATAAATTCCTAATTTGAGGATAAATAAATCCTGTTATCAGGCAACATTTTTTATACCAAAATATTTCAAATTTAGCCCAAAATATTTCTAATCCTACACTCATATATTAAACAAATACTTTGTTTGGAAATAAATCACCTAATATGGCAATACTGTTTATTAGAAAAAATATACAGAATAGTTAAAAACTTTCCGCACGAAATCCATCATCTGTTCTTTATTCTTCTTTTTCGATAAATATTGTCTTGCGTTTAGTAAATGCGACAATGTTCAATTTCTAAATTGGAAGACGCTAATTTGGAAAAAATTTTAAAAATAGGGAATTAACTTTTCTTTTATTTTTGCCTGAATACTGCAAGAGAGAATTAATTTCCCAGGAAATGGCCATTATGTATGCATTCGTTTTTCACTTCTCCTCGACCCAAACACTTTACATTCATGAAGTTGATTGTATAAATGTTTCAATGGAACAGTTTTACACCTGATAACTTTAAAACATAAATAAAGTGACATTTGTTGATAATATGGAAAAGGCAACAGCAACAGCAACAACAACACTATGTGATTTAAAGAAAACACATGAAACAGTAAGAGCTCTTATTAGGAATTAACTATGGTAAAGTCAACATTTGCTGTGTAATGTAAATGTATTTTCTGCAAATAAAGGAAATAATCAACAACCGGCAAAAGATGCAAGAGTTTATAGTATAAAAACAATTAAGGATTATAAGGATTAAATAATATGTAAACACTTTTTATTTGTATGTATATGCGTGGTTGTTTTTTATTTTTTAATTAAAGCTCAGATATGAACATGCCTTTCATAGTGTTAGTTAGTTGTTATTTTCCATGGTAAAGGGCTTAATAACGATGCATACAAAATCACTTTTAATCTAAGTATTTTCAGAGCAAAGCCACAAAAAAAAACAAACTGTAATGAAGAGGAATTATTTAAAGGCGATTTAAAAAAAAAATCCTTTTTACATGAAGCAAATTTACGTATGTGATGTGTTAAATTTAAGTTCATGGTGATAAACATAATGATTTCTGAAACATACTTTAAATCAGTGATGGGTGAACTACGGCCCGCGAGAGGTTTCAATCCGGCCCACCGAGCGTTTTTTATGCCCAAAAAATAAATTTACATTATGTTTTAAAAAAGATATAAATTGACAATTTTAGTAAAAAAATGCGACGTTTTCATATTATATTGTGTACAAACCGCGTAGTTTTCTGGGAAATATTGTACACACAAGACAACAACAACTTTCTTATACAATATTCCAAGAAGAAACTTAAAAAGCATGAAACAAAAACAACTAATATAAACCTATTGTATTGTGTCCAATCTGCGTAGTGTTCTAGGAAATATTGTACACACAAGAGAACAACAGCTTTCTGATGCAATATTCCAAGAAGAAACATAAACATCATAAAACATTAACAACTAATATAGAAAACTGAACGTATAACATAACAACAACTATTATATGTGAGATCTAGAAGATTCTTGAATATTCGAGACAACATGCGCAACAAATATAAAAGGGCCAGCGATGGATTAATCAGCAATCAGTAAAAGTGTAAATCTCGTGACGTAAAGAATAAATTGTGAAGTAAAATTATAAAGTTGCCAACGTACAGTTTTATTTGTGTAATTAAAATAATAAAGTGTATTGTAAATATAAGTGCAATAGTAAAATAGTCTAAGTTTTTTACCCCCATAAATGTCAATCGAAAATAGAAAGAGAAAAATTGATTCGGAATTTAAAGTATTTCAAGAAGAGTGGAAGTACTTCCATCTTCTTTATGGAATATAACCAAAAACCTATTTGTCTTATCTGCCAAGAACCGGTAGCTGTACTAAAAGATTATAATCTCGCTAGGCACTTTAATTCAAAACATCTTGGGTCGAAGTACTATAAAATGATAGATAAAGACAAGAAAGTTCATTCAGAGGAATTGAAAAGAAAAATATCTAGTCAGCAAATGTTTTTTTAAAAATCAAAGAAGTGTCCAGCGATCCTCCACGTTAGCTGGTCACATTGTTGCCTATATTGAATTGAAACGATTTTTTCTAATTTAACCAATCAACTCGATGGACGTCTTAAAAAGTTTAAGTATTTTTCAGTCACTATGGACGAGAGTGTTGACAGAAGTGATACAGCTCAACTTCTAATTTTTATCAGAGGAGTCGATGAAAGCTTTGTAATAACCGAAGAACTTGCTTGTTTGAGATCTTTGAAAGGAAAGACGACAGGAAAAATAATTTATGATGAATTTAGAGAGGGGATGGAATCTCTTAATGCCCCAATTTCCAAATTAATTAATTTAGTAACTGATGGAGCACCTAACATGGTGGGAAAAAATACGGGGTTTGCAGGAGTTTATAAAAGTCAGAATCCTGAAAGCGAAACAATTTTTTTACATTGTATAATCCACCAAAATGTTCTCTGCAATGCTGCCTTGGATATTAACCACGTACTTAATATTATTTTAAAATTAATTAATACCATTCGAGCCCGCGGTTTGTTACATCGACAATTTTAAGAGTTTTTATTGGAAGTTGATGCAGAATTTTCAGATGTACTTTATTACACAAAGATCAGGTGGCTGAGTTGTGGGCATGCCTTCTCGAGAGTTTGGAGTCTTCTCGAAGAAATTAAAGATTTTCTAAAAACCAAAACTGAAATTTGGGATGAGTGGGAAATATTGGAGGATAGGATTGGAGAATTGGTGCATCAAGTTTACTTTTTTCACGGATTTACTCGAGAACTATAATAAACTGAACAAGAAGTTACAGGGAAGAAATCAATTTATAGATGAAACTTGGGGCAGTTTGAGGTCTTTTAAAACTCAATTGTTTATATTTTCTAAATGTTTGGAAAAAAATAATTTGACTCATTTTCCAAGACTTAATTCTTTGAGGCGAGAGAAGTTAAAAGTCTGTTCACAATCTTTATTAAAACTGTATTCAGAATTTGAGGCCAGATTTGCTGACTTTAAAAAAATCCAACCATGTTTAGATATTTTTTCAAAGCCTTTTAATGTTAATCCTGAGAATGTTCCATCTGATCTACAATTGGAAATTATAGAATTGCAATGTAATAATAATTTAAAACAGCTATTTTTAAATACAGATAAGCTTAATTTCTATAAATCCTTACCAAAAGATGAATTGCCAAAGCTAATTAATCATGCGCAGAAAGTTATGGCAATGTTTGCTTCCTCATATTTATGTGAATAGGCCTTTTCAGTAATGAAATTCGGAAAAAAATTCAATAAGAAACCGATTGTCCGACGAGAGTCTATTTAATTTATTAAAAGTCGCATCCTCCCAGCTGGAACCAGATTTTAAGGAAATTATGTCAAGTCAGAAACACATCCATCTGGAAAATCTTAAAACCATAATAAACCGTATGTTATAAAATTTTTATGTTGTTTTAAAATATTACGTAATATGTAAAGGCAATAAAGGGTTAACGTCAGTTGTTTGTTCACCACACATCTGAAATTATGTTAAGAGGTCAACACAAAGAAGTCAAAGTTAAAATAGCACAGTCGTAAAATATCAGTTGTAAAGCACAGTCGTAAGAAGTAGTGAAAGTCAAAAGTTTCGAAAGTCCGAATAATTAAATCTATCATTTTGCTAAAAACTTAAATCTACCATTTTGCTTAAAACTTAAAACTACCTTATAATATTAAATTCTTAATTGTTTTTTTTTTAATAAATATTAACATGAACTTTAATTGAAAAAACAGTGTTTATTTATTTTGAGAACAAAAACTATCTACATTTGGGGGCTCAACCCTGTTTTAACTTTGGGAAAACTGTTAAAATTGTTTCCAGTGAAAATAAAACATAAAAAACAAAATACAAAATACAAAGTACAGTGTCTTTAAGTGAGCAAAGTTGAATCGAAAGTTTATCTAAAAATAAAATTTTTGCATAAAAGTTATTTAAAATGAAAAAGAAATAATTTTCTGATGTCTATAAAGTTTGTGTCGAAAAAATCACCTAGATTTTGCTTAAAGAATTTAATAAATTTTATCAAATTTTTAAATTAGTGTCTAAAAAACATAATACCTATAATCTATAAAAGTGGATTAAATTCTGTATACTAAAATGCAAATATTTTGTGAAAAATAACGGAATTTAATTTTGTAAAAAGTGTTAAATCAATAACGGAATTGAAAAATAAAATAAAAGCAAAAAAAGTTAACAGTCCTGATACATAAGTATTTAAACACATATAAATATATACGTACGTAAGTAACCTTAATCTTGCTAGAATATTCTTTAAAAAGAACATTTAAAAAAGGGTATATGATGAACGAAGATCATAATATCAAAAAAGTGAGTGAGAATAATAGAGAACCTTATATTACAACAGCACGCACAGAACAATTAAGAAAGAACGTAAACGAAGAAACTCTCAGTTTAAAACAGCAAAAAGAATTAAACTCACCACGAAATTTTGACACAAAGGACAAAACAGAAAATTTAAGAGAAACTGATTACAACGATTTACATTTGAAAAGAACGAATGTTGAAAAAATAAACACTGAAGTTAAAGACACATTACTAAACTTTGAGCGACAAAACAAAACAGTTGACAGTGATATTTTAAAAGTTACTAAAAGCACCGAAGAATTACAAAGTGTAAACAAAAAAACTGAAAATAAAATGGAAAACCATCAACTAAGCGAACTTATTAGATTATTAACTTTAAAAGTGGCGAAAGAAGAAAGTGAAGAAAATAAAATTAATATTTCGGTAGAAAATTTTGCAAAAATTTTACCTGATTTCAACGGTAAAAATATGCCAGTGAACGAATGGTTTAACACATTCGAAAGCAGCTTATGAACTTACAACGAAGCAAAAATACGTACAAGCGCGGAACAAAGTTTCTGGAACAGCGAAATTGTTCTTAGAAACCGTTGACGTAAAGGACTACGAAAGCTTAAAGCTTCAATTAATAAACGAATTTAGTAAAACTTATAACTTTAATGAAGTACACAAAATGTTAATTAATAGAAGAAAACAAGAAAATGAATCTTTCCATGAATACACTTTGCAAATGCGCAAAATTGCAGCATTAGCCAATTTTGATGAAATATCAACTATTCGGTATATAGTAGACGGGTTGAAAGTAGAGTCGGCAATGAAATATCAGTTGTATAACACGTCTTCGTTTAAGGAACTCCGCGAAAAATATGAAATTTATGAACACATGTACGGTGATCGCGGTAATGAACACAAAAACGCTGTATCATACAAACAACACAAAAATGTACACGTAAAAAAAGATAGATGTTTCAATTGTGGTTCGCTGGAACATAAAAGATCGGAATGTAGATCCGCGCCAAAATGTTTTAAGTGTAACAAATTTGGCCACATTGCAACCGCTTGCACTTCAGGCCCATTTAACAAACAAGTTGAAAAAAATGTGAACGTTATAATAGACAAAAGTCGCTACAAAACAATATGTTTGAACGATATAGATCTCGAATGTCTAGTCGATACGGGTTCTGATATTTCGCTTATACGAGAGCGTGTGTTTGAAGAAAAGTTTTCGGACTGTGTTTTAAATTATAATAATTCAGTACTCTGCGGTTTTGGCAACAAAAACACAATATCACTTGGTAATTTCAATGGTTTATTAAAAGTCGACGGTATTGAAACGGAACAGAATTTTGTAGTGGTTCCCAATGATTCAGTTAAATGTGATGCTATTTTAGGCTATGACTTTGTGAAAAAATTTAAATTTACGGCAGATGAAAACGGGTTTATATTCGAAAATAAAACTGGGAATGAAACCGCAGTTGAATTAAACGTGTATAACATAAATACAATAGAAATCGATGTAGACAAAAAACATAAATCTAAAGTTGAAAACTTAATTAACTCGTATACAACTGTTGAACCGCGTGAAAAATGTCCAATTACAATGACAATAACACCAAATAACGAAATGAAGCCTTTCCGGCACTCACCAACACGATTACCTATTCAACAAGAAGAGATAGTAAACAACCAAATTACAGGATGGCTTCAGAAAGAAATCATCAGAGAGTCAATATCCGATATGGCCAGTAGGATAGTGTTAACGAAAAAAAAATGTGGCAGTTATCGCGTATGCGTCGATTATCGACAACTAAACAAAATGGTCTTGAAAACTTGTTTCCCGGTTCCCGTCATAGAAGATGTTTTATTGAAACTCCAAGACGCCAAATTTTTTATTGTCATGGATCTTGAAAATGGGTTTTTCCATGTTCCTATAGATGAAAATAGCAAAAAGTTCACTGCTTTCATTACCAAACAAGGTTTATACGAATTTAACAGAGCACCATTTGGATTTTGCAACTCACCAGCTTATTTTATTAGATATGTGAGCTGTATATTTCAAAAACTTATTAATGCAGGTACTATGGAGCTTTACATGGACGACATTATTATATATTCGAAGACTGTCGATGAATGTCTAGAAAAACTTAAGCTAGTTTTGCATACAGCAGCTAAATTCGGTTTAAGGTTTAAATGGTCAAAATGTTCGTTTTTGAAAAGCAAAATAGAATTTTTAAAAATTTACAATAGAAACGCAGAGACAGAGTTACACACGGACGCATCGAAAGAGGGTTTTGGTGCAACACTTTTCCAAATGTTTCAGGGAAAACTTCACCCAGTTTTTTATTGGAGCAAAGTAGCTTCACCACCAGAATGTAAACTTCACAGCTATATAATGGAAGTGAAAGCAGCATACCTTGCTTTTAAAAAGTTTCGTCATTATCTGCTGGGCGTCGAATTTAAATTAGTAACAGATTGTTCAGCATTTTCCCAGACAGTGTCAAAAAAAGATATCCCCAGAGATGTTGCACAGTGGGTCATGTATCTTCAGGATTTTTCCTATACTGTTGAACATCGGCCAGGAAATAGGATGAAACATGTTGATTGTCTGAGTAGATATCCCGTTAATGTAATGTTTATTTCTTCAGAAGTCACAGCTCGTATTAGACGCATGCAACAAACAGATGAACATATTAAAGCGATTTCATTAATACTTCAATCGCATGCCTATGAAAATTTTAAAGTTAAGGGTGGTTTGATCTATAAAACAGTAGATGGTAATGATTTACTCGTCGTTCCAAAAGCCATGGAAGTTGAAATTATAAGAAATATACACGAAAATGGTCATTTTTCCGTTGGAAAGACCATGCACGAAGTGCAACAACAGTTTTATATACCTCATGTGGAAAGAAAAGTTACACAAATTGTTCAAAATTGTATAAGGTGTATAATACACAATAAAAAGTTTGGTAAGAAGGAAGGTTTGCTACAATGCATTGATAAGGGAGAGTTGCCGTTACACACTCTACACATCGATCATTTGGGGCCAATGGATGCAACATGTAAACAATATAAATACATCTTGGCCATGGTCGATGGCTTTTCGAAGTTTGTTTGGTTGTTCACCACAAAGACAACAAACGCAGATGAAGTTTTAAAGAACTTATCAATATGGTCTAACACGTTTGGAAATCCAAGTCGTATCATCACTGATAAAGGATCGGCTTTCACTTCACAGAATTTTAAAGAGTATTGTGAGCTTAATACAATTGAACACATTTTAACAACAACAGGCGTTCCAAGGGGCAATGGACAGATCGAGCGTGTAAATCGATGTATTTTGTCGGTTATCGCAAAGCTGTCACATGAAGACTCACCGAAATGGTTCAGATATGTCGGACAAGTGCAAAAATCATTGAACTCCTGCCTTCACAGTTCCACACAGTTTACACCGTTTGAAATCATGTTTGGTACCAAAATGAAGTCTACACCTGAAAGCAAAATACTTGAAATTCTTCAACAAGAACTTACGAATCAGTTTAATGAAAGTCGCCAGTTATTGCGTAATGATGCTAAGAAACAAATTCAGAAAGCTCAGGAGACTTACAAAAAACAGTATGATAAAAATAGAAAAGACCATGTTGGATATGCAGAGGGCGATTTAGTCGCTATTAGAAGAACCCAGTTTACAGCGGGTAAGAAATTAGCCAATGAGTACTTGGGTCCGTATAAAGTCGTAAAGGTAAAACGAAGTGGGCGCTATGATGTTACAAAAGTCGCAGAGTTTGAGGGTCCTAGCAACACGTCAACAAGTTGTGACTACATGAAGCCATGGAGAATTGCAGAAGATGAGGATATACGGTCATCAGAGTCCGATGACGATCAGAATGGCCGAATGTAAAGGCAATAAAGGGTTAACGTCAGTTGTTTGTTCACCACACATCTGAAATTATGTTAAGAGGTCAACACAAAGAAGTCAAAGTTAAAATAGCACAGTCGTAAAATATCAGTTGTAAAGTACAGTCGTAAGAAGTCGTGAAAGTCAAAAGTTTCGAAAGTCCGAATAATTAAATCTATCATTTTGCTAAAAACTTAAATCTACCATTTTGCTTAAAACTTAAAACTACCTTATAATATTAAATTCTTAATTGTTTTTTTTAAAATAAATATTAACATGAACTTTAATTGAAAAAACAGTGTTTATTTATTTTGAGAACAAAAACTATCTACATTCGCAGAAGATGAGGATATACGGTCATCAGAGTCCGATGACGATCAGAATGGCCGAATGTAAAGGCAATAAAGGGTTAACGTCAGTTGTTTGTTCACCACACATCTGAAATTATGTTAAGAGGTCAACACAAAGAAGTCAAAGTTAAAATAGCACAGTCGTAAAATATCAGTTGTAAAGTACAGTCGTAAGAAGTCGTGAAAGTCAAAAGTTTCGAAAGTCCGAATAATTAAATCTATCATTTTGCTAAAAACTTAAATCTACCATTTTGCTTAAAACTTAAAACTACCTTATAATATTAAATTCTTAATTGTTTTTTTTTTAATAAATATTAACATGAACTTTAATTGAAAAAACAGTGTTTATTTATTTTGAGAACAAAAACTATCTACATTCGCAGAAGATGAGGATATACGGTCATCAGAGTCCGATGACGATCAGAATGGCCGAATGTAAAGGCAATAAAGGGTTAACGTCAGTTGTTTGTTCACCACACATCTGAAATTATGTTAAGAGGTCAACACAAAGAAGTCAAAGTTAAAATAGCACAGTCGTAAAATATCAGTTGTAAAGTACAGTCGTAAGAAGTCGTGAAAGTCAAAAGTTTCGAAAGTCCGAATAATTAAATCTATCATTTTGCTAAAAACTTAAATCTACCATTTTGCTTAAAACTTAAAACTACCTTATAATATTAAATTCTTAATTGTTTTTTTTTTAATAAATATTAACATGAACTTTAATTGAAAAAACAGTGTTTATTTATTTTGAGAACAAAAACTATCTACATTCGCAGAAGATGAGGATATACGGTCATCAGAGTCCGATGACGATCAGAATGGCCGAATGTAAAGGCAATAAAGGGTTAACGTCAGTTGTTTGTTCACCACACATCTGAAATTATGTTAAGAGGTCAACACAAAGAAGTCAAAGTTAAAATAGCACAGTCGTAAAATATCAGTTGTAAAGTACAGTCGTAAGAAGTCGTGAAAGTCAAAAGTTTCGAAAGTCCGAATAATTAAATCTATCATTTTGCTAAAAACTTAAATCTACCATTTTGCTTAAAACTTAAAACTACCTTATAATATTAAATTCTTAATTGTTTTTTTTAAAATAAATATTAACATGAACTTTAATTGAAAAAACAGTGTTTATTTATTTTGAGAACAAAAACTATCTACATTTGGTAGATCTACATTTGGTAGATAGTTTTTGTTCTCAAAATAAATAAACACTGTTTTTTCAATTAAAGTTCATGTTAATATTTATTTTAAAAAAAACAATTAAGAATTTAATATTATAAGGTAGTTTTAAGTTTTAAGCAAAATGGTAGATTTAAGTTTTTAGCAAAATGATAGATTTAATTATTCGGACTTTCGAAACTTTTGACTTTCACGACTTCTTACGACTGTACTTTACAACTGATATTTTACGACTGTGCTATTTTAACTTTGACTTCTTTGTGTTGACCTCTTAACATAATTTCAGATGTGTGGTGAACAAACAACTGACGTTAACCCTTTATTGCCTTTACATTCGGCCATTCTGATCGTCATCGGACTCTGATGACCGTATATCCTCATCTTCTGCGAATGTAGATAGTTTTTGTTCTCAAAATAAATAAACACTGTTTTTTCAATTAAAGTTCATGTTAATATTTATTAAAAAAAAAACAATTAAGAATTTAATATTATAAGGTAGTTTTAAGTTTTAAGCAAAATGGTAGATTTAAGTTTTTAGCAAAATGATAGATTTAATTATTCGGACTTTCGAAACTTTTGACTTTCACGACTTCTTACGACTGTACTTTACAACTGATATTTTACGACTGTGCTATTTTAACTTTGACTTCTTTGTGTTGACCTCTTAACATAATTTCAGATGTGTGGTGAACAAACAACTGACGTTAACCCTTTATTGCCTTTACATTCGGCCATTCTGATCGTCATCGGACTCTGATGACCGTATATCCTCATCTTCTGCGAATGTAGATAGTTTTTGTTCTCAAAATAAATAAACACTGTTTTTTCAATTAAAGTTCATGTTAATATTTATTAAAAAAAAAACAATTAAGAATTTAATATTATAAGGTAGTTTTAAGTTTTAAGCAAAATGGTAGATTTAAGTTTTTAGCAAAATGATAGATTTAATTATTCGGACTTTTGAAACTTTTGACTTTCACGACTTCTTACGACTGTACTTTACAACTGATATTTTACGACTGTGCTATTTTAACTTTGACTTCTTTGTGTTGACCTCTTAACATAATTTCAGATGTGTGGTGAACAAACAACTGACGTTAACCCTTTATTGCCTTTACATTCGGCCATTCTGATCGTCATCGGACTCTGATGACCGTATATCCTCATCTTCTGCGAATGTAGATAGTTTTTGTTCTCAAAATAAATAAACACTGTTTTTTCAATTAAAGTTCATGTTAATATTTATTAAAAAAAAAACAATTAAGAATTTAATATTATAAGGTAGTTTTAAGTTTTAAGCAAAATGGTAGATTTAAGTTTTTAGCAAAATGATAGATTTAATTATTCGGACTTTCGAAACTTTTGACTTTCACGACTTCTTACGACTGTACTTTACAACTGATATTTTACGACTGTGCTATTTTAACTTTGACTTCTTTGTGTTGACCTCTTAACATAATTTCAGATGTGTGGTGAACAAACAACTGACGTTAACCCTTTATTGCCTTTACATTCGGCCATTCTGATCGTCATCGGACTCTGATGACCGTATATCCTCATCTTCTGCGAATGTAGATAGTTTTTGTTCTCAAAATAAATAAACACTGTTTTTTCAATTAAAGTTCATGTTAATATTTATTAAAAAAAAAACAATTAAGAATTTAATATTATAAGGTAGTTTTAAGTTTTAAGCAAAATGGTAGATTTAAGTTTTTAGCAAAATGATAGATTTAATTATTCGGACTTTCGAAACTTTTGACTTTCACGACTTCTTACGACTGTGCTTTACAACTGATATTTTACGACTGTGCTATTTTAACTTTGACTTCTTTGTGTTGACCTCTTAACATAATTTCAGATGTGTGGTGAACAAACAACTGACGTTAACCCTTTATTGCCTTTACATTCGGCCATTCTGATCGTCATCGGACTCTGATGACCGTATATCCTCATCTTCTGCAATTCTCCATGGCTTCATGTAGTCACAACTTGTTGACGTGTTGCTAGGACCCTCAAACTCTGCGACTTTTGTAACATCATAGCGCCCACTTCGTTTTACCTTTACGACTTTATACGGACCCAAGTACTCATTGGCTAATTTCTTACCCGCTGTAAACTGGGTTCTTCTAATAGCGACTAAATCGCCCTCTGCATATCCAACGTGGTCTTTTCTATTTTTATCATACTGTTTTTTGTAAGTCTCCTGAGCTTTCTGAATTTGTTTCTTAGCATCATTACGCAATAACTGGCGACTTTCATTAAACTGATTCGTAAGTTCTTGTTGAAGAATTTCAAGTATTTTGCTTTCAGGTGTAGACTTCATTTTGGTACCAAACATGATTTCAAACGGTGTAAACTGTGTGGAACTGTGAAGGCAGGAGTTCAATGATTTTTGCACTTGTCCGACATATCTGAACCATTTCGGTGAGTCTTCATGTGAAAGCTTTGCGATAACCGACAAAATACATCGATTTACACGCTCGATCTGTCCATTGCCCCTTGGAACGCCTGTTGTTGTTAAAATGTGTTCAATTGTATTAAGCTTACAATACTCTTTAAAATTCTGTGAAGTGAAAGCCGATCCTTTATCAGTGATGATACGACTTGGATTTCCAAACGTGTTAGACCATATTGATAAGTTCTTTAAAACTTCATCTGCGTTTGTTGTCTTTGTGGTGAACAACCAAACAAACTTCGAAAAGCCATCGACCATGGCCAAGATGTATTTATATTGTTTACATGTTGCATCCATTGGCCCCAAATGATCGATGTGTAGAGTGTGTAACGGCAACTCTCCCTTATCAATGCGTTGTAGCAAACCTTCCTTCTTACCAAACTTTTTATTGTGTATTATACACCTTATACAATTTTGAACAATTTGTGTAACTTTTCTTTCCACATGAGGTATATAAAACTGTTGTTGCACTTCGTGCATGGTCTTTCCAACGGAAAAATGAAACTAATAAATATATAGCTTAAACCGAACTTTTAATTGAACAGCAACCATAATTTTTTAATAAATGAAACTCTATGTTTTTTTTTTTTAATTTAATGGCCCGCCGCAAGATTTTTTTTTAATTTATTGGCCGGCCACCCAAAAAGTTCGCCCATCACTGCTTAAAATCCATTTTAAGACAGATATTACAGTGCACTCGTATTATTTTTTATAACTTGAAATTAATTATTATTGCAACTAACTTGTATGCAAATTTCTTTGTTTATAGCAAATTTATTTGCTTTGATTTACTTTGAGAATCACTTGTTAAGTAGTGCAACTTAAAGACAAATTCGTGATCTTTATGGCATAACTAATCGTTAATCTGAGCATGTCCGTTGAACATATTGAAGTTAAATGCTTAATGAAGATAATACAATTGCTGTAAAGAGAAGTGTGGAAGGAGATTTAAATTTACCAAATAATTATCGATAACAAAAGTTAGGATCTTCCTGGCATAGGAATTAAAGTCATGTGACCATGATGTAACCTATAGTTTTGCCGATAAGGCTCTCCAGCAATTGCAATATGGATCAAGTTTTACTACAAAATTGTGCTATACCATGGCCTGAAGCATGTTACTACTAAAAACAAACATACTACAATAGACTTTTACAATATTATTTTTGATCCGTATTACATGCTTGTAGCATCGTTGGAATTTATTTCTGCTAAAATTAATTACTTACTTTATAAAAAAAATCCATTTTTATATGAGAATTTAAGAGAAATTCTGTCGCGAAATAAGCTTATTTATGGAGATATAGCCATTTGAAAATGTTTATTAAATTTTCATATAAAAATCGATTTTTCATAAAATTAATAGGTGATCACGAAATAAGGTTATTTTCGCGAAATTCCTATTATTTACAGAGAGATATAGCCATTTTAAAATTTTTATTAAATTTTCATACAAAAATCAATTGTTCAAGTGTCAGCCAGTATATTTTTGATGAAATGCCAACCAAACTAAATGTACGTAAATCACTTGGCAACCAACTGACTGTCAGTTATAAAGCTGTTGTCAACCTACATTTCTACACCTCATTAAAAACACATGTAAAATCTTTACTAAAGTAGTAACAAATACTGTGCTACATGTAGTACATACATACATTCTTTCTTTTGTAGCATAATACTTTCGATATTGAATGAATTTCTTTGTTACTTCTTTGCCGTCTTTAAAAATTAATAATTTTTCTACATTTTAATTACATGATAATGAGGTTTTTCAATAAAGTCTTATAGTAATAATTATACCTAAAGTGCTTAGGAAATTAACTGCTGATACCAACAAAAAGATTCTATTACCACGCAAACGTCTGCCTCGAATAGTAAAACATATCCTTCCCTAATAAAATTCTCAAGCACAAATGAGTTGAAAATAATTTGCAATTATTTATTTCCATTCAATTAAATTTTCAATTTCCACTTTTTTTAATGAAAAATTTTTAATGCCTTGAGGATATTGCTTTTATTTGTGCTTCTTTGTTTAATTGTTATAATTTATTAAAACAAGATTTTTTGTGTCGCACAGTTAGTTATTTAAAGTGTTGTTATAGTCAGCAACAATTCTGGCATGGACTAAGAATAGAGATTGGGATTTGTGCATGAAAGGATTATAGAAATTTGACACAACGCATACAAATCGGCTTTTAATGGGCAAATGCTTACTCAGGGCTATGCCTTATGGAGTAATTTCATCATAACGAATGAAATGAATTTATATTTAAATTGCTATATTTTTCTACAATGCATCTATTTATACACGCACATATTTATTTAGTTATAGAATCATTTACTAAAAATATGAATTCATGTATTTACTTATATACGCATGTAGTTATAAGTATTTATGTTGACGTAAGATTTAGTTCTAGTAATTATTGTAATAAGCCACGAAGGCATACGAGTATTGTAATTAGTAACATTCATATTGTAAAACTGGCTGCAGCTCGGTGGTGAAAACAGCCGTCGGCTGTGGTGTACTTACTGCCGAAGTAATGTAAGTGTGTTTGTGCATTGGTGTGTGGAAGGAAAAAGAGTATAAAAGCGCAAAATTCAATCAGAATAAATGAATTGGTGTGCGACCGGCAACAGAAGCAAAAGTAAATATCTTCTTCAACTTTTTTTTATTTATTTTTTGGACTGATAGTCAGGGTATAGATAAGGCCGTGGTAATACCCAGCCGAAGCTATACCCTGAGACAGGACAGAACTGCGACGTAGCGACCACAAACAGAGCCGTGGTAATACCCAGCCGAGTTTGTGTCCGCAGTAGCCACCGACAGTGACCAGGCAGTGAACGGTTGCGCCGTGGTAATACCCAGCCCAGCCTCCAGTGCCTTGGCGCTTGCGGCGTACCGACCTATTTCGACGGAGCGATCACAAACAGAGCCGTGGTAATACTCAGCCGAGTTTGTGCCCGCAGTCGACTTAGACAGTGACGTTCGCCGAATACGGACCGCATAAAGTAGAAGATGTTTACTGAAGCTGTCTGCATACACACCAGTTCACAAGATTTGAGCCCGAGCTGCAGTCAAGTTGCGAACTAGGAATAGGGTAACCCCTTTCCTGAATAAAGAGCAACATTGTGAGTAAGGCTTTCTTTTTGGAATCGACACAACACGACCCTGGACGCCACTAAGCATACCTCAGCTACCAGGAAAACGTGTCGTTACAACGTTTACTGCAAGATTTCCTAGTGTGCATTGGCTAAGCGCCGTCTAACATTGCTAGACTGTCTAAAGTTTAGGATTAGGCAGGTTTAGTTCTTTTATACGTAGCAGTGAGTGAATGAAAGGTTACCAATTTTTTTGCCGAATACAAACAGGCTATGGGCTATACTTCAGTCTAATGAAATATGACGGCGATTATTATGACGGCGAGTATTATGACGGAAAGGGTACTGATACACTGAAGAAGTGGACTATATTTCTGTGGTAGCATATAAATGCCAGGACTTGCTATTTACTGATGTCATCTGCAGTATAATGCTGTTTTTAATTCTTTTGTGTTGCCAGTTCATGCAAGGCATACAATTTTGCTGTATAGTTACCGAGTCAATATCTTTTTTATGACCTTGTTATATAATATCCGCCAATTTGTACAGAAGTAACAGTTTTTCTCAATTGACATCATGAAAGTTTAGGAAAATTTTGAAGCACATTTTTTCAACAAAGTTTTGTTGTTAGTTGCGGCGTCATCTCGAGTAAGCATGTGGGCGGCTGTTTCGCTTGTAGCGTCGTGTTGTTGAAAAGCCACTGATGTCAATATTATCCAATTGTAGCTTCAAGAAATTGGTTATCGTGGTTGGTAGCGCCAATGATGATGCTGCCTGATGACAAATGTAAAGATTTTTATAGGATGGTTAGAGGATTTTGTGAGCTCCTTTCACGATAATTTTGTTTGTTTAGATTAACGAATAATTGAAAATGCGCCTCACTATTTTTCCAATAGCCAGGCTTTAATTCTTGAATGAGTTGAACTTTATGTTTGAAAATGAAGATCTTTATGTTGTGCAAAGCGCCGCTAGTGATGCCCAGTTAATGCGAATGTCGATGAGTTTATGTTCCTGGCTCATTCTGCGAGAGTATTATTTTGCTCTACAGTTAGCAACAATGTCGTGAGTGTGGAATTTAAATAGAATGGATTTATGAATAGTGGTCTCAGAAGGAGCCTGATCAGAAACAAAAGCTGCTCGAGTTTTTTTTTACACCATTTTGATAGTAAATATTCACAATTAAAATTCTTTGCTGAAGAAAATTACTTTCCATATTAAAAATTTCCAACTAGCTAAGACAATGCTTCTGATGATAAGATACATAATTTACGAACTAACTTCAAAATTGTCCACCAATTACAACTACAATTTTTTTCATTTGACTGGATTTGAACTCTTGGTTTTTTTAAACCGGAATAACTCTTTCTGATTCTGTTCTATCTAAAATGATTCTCTACCAGTTTTTAGCTTATAAACAGTTGTTGACAATCTGCTTAGCAGTTTCGACTTTTTAGAAATAATTTTTCTATAATCGACTATATAGTAGAACATCTGTTTTTTTTAATAGTTGTTATATGCAACAAAATATGTTGCATGTTGGCGGCCGATGATTATCTCTTAATTTATAGAATTGTTCAAGTACATATTATTTAAATAAAGCCTTTTTGGATGAAATCGCTGTTTATATTCAAAGCAAACACTGAGTAAAATGCATGCTTAACAAAAACATTCCAAGAAAGAGTTATTTGGCTATTTTCCATTATAAGAGAATACCAACTTAAAACATTCTTATTATTTACTTTTATTATTTACTTTTTATTTCTATTAATAACATAGCGAACTCATACCTGTTCGGTTATACCCAGTAGTTCGCATTTGCTGGCTTCAGTTATAAAAAAGCAACCAAAATTACAAGAATTTTAGGAAATTTAAAAGGTGATGCTAAATTTCGCATAAGCAAATTTTTTATGCATATGATAACAGTTTTGTAGTTTTTATTTTAAATATTATTTATTATTTATTTTATACACGCCTGAGAGTATAAAAATTTGTGTTCCAATTATGAGTCAGAATAATCGCTCTTTTTCAACTTGAATACTAAAACAGTGATTGCTGGCTATGGGCTGATAATTGTCGATTCTCTCTGTTTCATATAATTCCTGGTATTTGGTTTTGCTGGAGATTTTTCATGCGTGATGCTTACCCTAATTACATTCACACATAAATTGCAATACTGTCTTAATATTTTTCAGCGTTGTTCGCATCTGGATGTATGTTGTTGTTTTCCGATATCTTTTCAATTTTATAGAATTCCCCCGATATACATGTTTCATATCAGATGGTCTTCTAGGCTGCACAGTGCTCACTGGACCCCCTATGTTCTTTGTGTATCTCGCGTATGCTATGAGTTAATGCCTCAGGTACCAGGTGTAAATTTTAGCTATCGAGCTCGTCTATTCGTACAGAAATTTTTTAGCGATGTAAAATCGAAGGTTCAGCTCTAAATTTTACGTTTTTGGAGTTAATTGCTCATTTTTTTTCTATACTGCCACCCATCTAAGAAGAACCTTAGAACAGCATTCACTTCTTATCTCATAGATTATTCAAACGTTCTGCTGAGTGCTTAGATTCCACACAGAAATAACGCAAACTAAAAGGGACAAAAAGTTGCTGTATTATATTTAGGGTGATGTAAGTACTTCAGGCAGAGGGGATATAGTGAATAATTGCCAAGTTTTAGAAGTCGCATTTAGTGCTTAAAAACTCAATTCCTTTATTTAAAACTTAGAATCTATATTTAAATAAACACTTTTAATATAAAACTAAAAGACAAATTTTGCTCAAGGTATTAAAAATGATTAATTCCGAAGAAGGATACTATTTATTTTAATAATATTTAAAACAAAGTCTTTTAAAACTACTGCAACAAATTGAAAAGAAATATTTTTACCAACTCAAAGTAAAAAAAAAAGATTAAAAAAGAGGGTTCATCTCCCACAGTTGCCCTGAAATAATTGTTTGCAAC
Organism: Trichopoda pennipes; assembly: GCA_030448955.1. Taxonomy (NCBI): domain Eukaryota; kingdom Metazoa; phylum Arthropoda; class Insecta; order Diptera; family Tachinidae; genus Trichopoda; species Trichopoda pennipes. The sequence goes on from JASKUP010000023.1 coordinate 10,689,806, forward strand.
GAAAGACATGGTAAGTGAAAAGAAAAATGGAAGAGAAGACAAACAGCACTAAAAGTGTGGGCAAAAGTGTAAAATATTTTTGCTTTTAATTTTATTCTCCCTTGCAAAATGAGCTGATGAAAGCCAAAGTACTCGCTGTTAAGGAAATATTAAAATAATAATAATTAAGTTTTGAACTTTAAGAAATTAAAAGATAGTTCATTAGTAGATATTTTAAGGGTGATGTTACTGTTGTTGGTGTTGTTGTTGTTATTGCATGTTAACTTAAGCATTCTTATGATGTAATGTAAGATTTTTGCAGAAAATTAAATTTGCAAGATTTTTGTGCAATTTTTCGGCATCACAAAATCACTTACCAATAATTAAGTGTTTCGAAATGTTGCGGAAATATGAAGTGGACTATAGATGAAATATGCACTAAAATTCGTGAGTTTTGTATTTGTGGAATTTGCATTTTATTACTCTTCCACTGAATCTTCGTTTGCGAGATTAGAAATATTATGAAAATAATTGCATACTTCCTTAAAACATTTCGTCTGACATTTAAAAAAGGATCGATGTTGTTTCTGTTCAGCCTTTTCCACACATTATCTAAGGGAGTTGTGTGATTATTTAATTATTTAATAATTTTTGTATTTTTTTTAATTGACATTTTTTTATCTTTAACATTTTTTTAATAATTTTTGTTTTCAAAAATAAAAAATTTTTTTCCTGAAGAAGCTTTCCATAGGAAAGCGAAATATCGAAAAGAAAAAAAAATATATATTGTTAATTTAATTTAAAAAGACCGTAAAAAAGAATAAAAGATATTTATTAGTGATTATTTAATTTTTAATTTTTTGTTCTACAGTCCAAAGATATTCAATAGAATTGACAGAGGAATTTCAATCTCGATTCAAACATGGAAATATAAGTGCAGTCACTTAACAGTTTGTAGTTTAATACTTCAATTCAAGGTATCTGAACTTGTAATTACAGAAGTTGTGGAATTCACGTTTTTTCTATTGTCCCACTTAATGTTCCCACTTAATACTCCTTTGTAAAATTTCTGATGACACATTTTGAAACGATCACATAAGTTTTCGAACATTTCGTATCTGACATTTAAATAAACTGTTGTCAAAGTATATGATTAGCCATTTCTGTACGCTGTCTGAAGAGAGTTATGTGATTATTAAATTTTCATTTTTTTTCTACAGTTGATTCAATAGAGGAATTTCAACAGTATTTACTTTCCTACAGTCTACAGATATCCAATGGAATCGACAGAGGAATTGCAACAGTATTTACCTTCAAACCATGGAAAGAGAAGTGTGTCTTATACTAGACACATTCTGCCAGCATTGTTTTGGGTTAGGGCGTTACAATAGAAGTATTCAAAAAATGCGACGACAGGAAAGACAAACATGAATGACCTCAGTTTTGTCAAATGTTGGTAAGCTTATGGGGACTCTGCGTTGGCATAGAAGTTAACAATTTTCGGTTGACGATCTAAGAAGACAAGTCTGGAATTATCTGATACATAATAATTATATAGAAGATTGATAATATTAATATAGAAGATTTATATTTTTGATTAAACGAAAGTTGAAAAGGCACTCAAAAAGGCAGCTTGTATTGGTATGTTATCGTAATAATTATATTATATCGATTAGTTACAAATCAAATTTGACCCAGGTCTACGTAAAATAATACCCAAATAGATAAACAATTTTGATTTTCTAAAGTTTCTTTTTCTTTTATGTTCTCCATAAATAAACTATTTGTTAATGACTTTTTCATTCTAGAAACAAATAATAAATATTTATCGATGTTTTATTTTCAATTATTTTTGAATAATTATAATTTGCCTTCAGCGAAATTAAACTTGTTCATTTTGAATTAATGGTTGACTTAAGACACGCATATTGCTAATTAAATATTGAATAGACAATTTTCACACTTTCGTTAACACGTTTTAGTCATAAGATTTTGTTAGTTGTAAAATATCAATACAAGCTCCACAAGCAAGCTAATAATACAAATATACATACATGTCTATATACATATGATACATATGTTTATAGTAAAATAACGAAAACAAAGTTTGTCGAATTTAATATATGTGTATTCAAATACACATTTTTAAGTAAAAAAAAATTGTTGATGAGAAAGTGGTTATTTTCTACAAATTTAAGCTAATGACCTGCAAACAAGTGATGAAGTGTTTTTTGTTCCTGTCACACTTAAAATATTTTCAAGGAGATTTAGCGACTACGTGACAAAGATAAGTAAACATTTGAATAATTCAGTTTGTAAGGGGTCAAAAAGTTGTTAAGCGTTCATTGGTGTGCGAACGTTAATTAAATGAATTTCAAAGTTTTACCGAAATAAAGATATTTTATTACAAATTTTAGTGACGTCACATTACTTAAGCGGATGGCAACAGTAGGACGTTTAATAATTGTAAAAGCTATAACTTAAAATTTCATTTGAAACAGAAGTGACCCATATCGATTAAGGGCTTGCGAAAATTGAGATGGAGTCAAACAATAATATAATTTATATATCTAATCGAATTCCGATTTTTTCCCCATTTGGTGCCATATATAGACATTAATCGCCGTTAAAACGAAAAACCTTTTAGGCCAATTCATGTGTTTATTAAAGTTTTTTAATTTTACATTGTGAAATTGATAGAATTTTTAGAATTTTTAATTTATATCAAATTTACATTAAAAGGACCAACCATGGTAAATATGTAACAATTAATCACATATTTATCAATAAAATTGGGCAATTTCAAATTTTTTTAATTTTTATAGTTTTTTTAAACGAAGCTTTCCAAAGGAAAGCGAAATATCGAGAAGTAAAATATGTAAAAAAGATCTTAAAAAAGATATACTGTATAATACTGGGAAAGCTTCTTCCAAAGGAAAGCGAAATATCGAGAAGAAAAAATATATAAAAAAGATCTTAAAAAAGAAAAAAGATATTTAGAGGAAAATTTATAAAATCTTTTGAAAGAAGTTTAAAATTTCGAACTTAATTTCGAATTTGTGAGCTTAATTGCGAATTTTCGAACTTAATTTCGAATTTTCGAATAAGCTTAGAATATTAATTTAGACGCATTAATACATGATTATTTCATTTCCAGATGAAAGGGCATAACTTTAACTTTAATAACGTTTGGAAATTTGAATTTAGATTATAATTTTCGCAAAATACGAGTACATTCTGCAATTTGATTTAAAAGCATAAATATATCAGGGAATACTTAATCCTGTATGTTTAAAAAAAAACCAAACATAATTTTACAGTTTTACATAATCTGTCATCATGATAAATTTCTTTAATTTTATACATTTGAAATTTCAAACTTCTAACACAATTTTTTTTTTATTATAAAGTAAAATTATTTTTTGCTCAATCTAAACCACTTTGCATTATTTCATAAATGGAAGAAATCTTTGGTTTGAAATAGTAGCAGTGTATACCAGGCAGTAACCGTCAGCATTGTGTCACGTTAACTAAAGTTGTACGTGACATACACATCTTGATTTAATGTCTTTGGACTTGGAATATTTTTAAGATTATAACTTAATTTTTCTCAGTATTATACAGTATATATTCACACTTTTTTTAAGGATACATTCGAGCGTTAATGATACACGTATATATAGAGACATAAAAAGATATAAGATGAGGTTACCGACAAAATAAGGCAACTAATGAAACTATAAAATTAAATCTCAATAAAAGTAATAAAATCTAGAAATTAAATAAAACAATGAGTATAATAAATTTATTTATATGTAGGTCTGATGCTAGCCAAAGAGTTGCTACAGTTGGCTGGTTATGCGACTGCCAAACGTGTCGTAATTATTCCTATTATGCTTTAAGGATTATTATTTTTTAAGTTACCTCCTACCAAATTGACTTTCAAAGTGCTGCTACAATTAACGTTTTATGTTGTGTTTAACTGTTATTCTTGAATTTAAAATTCATCACGTCCAACTTATGATAATCGCTTCCTAATAAGTTAAGCAAGTTACCATGAAAAGGTAAACAATTTAAATTTATAAGTGTTAAGGGTTTAATAATTAATTATAAACACCTTTTGTTTATAAATGAGATTACAAGAAAATATTTATGCTCAATGATTACTTACTTGATGGTGTTAAGGATGCTAAGCATCTCGTATAACTGAATTCAAACACTTAACGGATGTAAGTGAGAGAAATGAAAATAATTATTTTATAACTGACTGATTAAAATAAAATTTCTGCTATTAGCCCAGAGAAGCGTCGTCTTTTATTTTTGGGCTTAAAATTTTCAGGCTTTTCAGGAGCGTCGTAATATTGTCGCAAAGAGGAACATGAATCATGTATTCTTTTTTGTTAGAGATGATATTATTTTGCGTTACAGATTTCGTTTTTTGACAGCACTTCATATGACCCTCAAAATAAATCAGAAACTGTTAAGTAAGTTATCTTGTAAACAATTATAGTAATTGTTCGTTTCATTTGTTTCCTAGAAAAATGATAACATACCTGAAACTAAATTTTTTCACCAGATTATTCAGTGAATTCAAAAATCGTATTTTGTAAGAAACAACACTATTTTTTGCCTAAATTTTGTAAATTTTACAAATTTTTTTTACAAAAAACTTATGAATGATAAAATTTTTTAAGAAAAATTATCCGCAAAATTAGGTTAAATGAATAAGGATTGAAGTGAAATACAGCTACAAAATAAATTGAAATTGTAGCTTGCGTTCGATAAAGAGAATTGGAGAAAAATTCACGTACAATTACACTTGCTGCACTGGCTGATATCCGCTCTTGGTTATTAGAGACAAAACAAGGTCATGTGTTCAAATCCTAGTGGGCCCTTTAGTAGAAAGTACCTATATAATTAAAAAACAGTTCTAACTTAGTTTATTTAAATGCCCGGTTGGAATATTAGAGAGGGCTAGTATAGAGTAAAAAAAATATAATTGAACTATTCGTCAGATAGGGAACGTTACTGTGAGTGAATGGGTTATTAGCATTAAACCCAAAGTCGTGAAAAATCACAGAAGGTCACGAAGTCTAGCTCCAGAAATCTCATATTCAAATGGGTTCGATAATTACAATTGCTGCACTTGCTGAGATACGTGCTTGGTTGTTAAACAGAAAATAAGATCATGTATTAAAATCCTAGCAGAGCTTTTAACAAAAAGTAAAAGAATTGTCTGTGTATAGTCAGGGTGCATTAGTTGCTAAAGGCACCATTTTTAGTAACTCTATAAATAAAAAGCTTTTATAACTGAGTTTATTTAAGTGCTAGGTTGGAACATCGAAGCGGGTTAGTATGAATCTATTCAGCTAAAGAGTAAAATACAAATACTTAAAACAATATACTTGAATATTTTGTGGTAATTAAAGTCGTTAGAGAAAGAACGTCGCCATTAATAAATTATTGATCCAACTTAAGGTCGTCAAAAATATCAGAAGATCACAAAATCCGGCTGTACAAATCTCACTAACGTTAGCCATTTACTAAACTGCTCAGTAATCTGCGGTGCCTTAGGACTGAATACTTTTGGAGAAAGTAGAAGGCTAACTCGTCTTTTCTAGTGTTAAAGGATTTATTATAAGTTCGAGTCGCTTTAACTGTCAGCATCTCCAAAATATCCTTCTATTTTCAGTTTATAAAATGCTTTAGAATTTTGCAATAATAGAGGGCTATGCCAATTTGTCAAGCCTACATGTACACATTTGTCAAGCCTACATGACACTATTTTTAAGCTTTTGCATGCAGGATTTGGAGACACTGTTTTTAAAAATTCCTAGCGGAATTTCGACTAACACCGGCTTAGAGATACTTAAAGCAAATTCAATTCCAGTTTAATAATTTGAGTATTCATTACCATAGCAGATTCTATGCGCAGGTAAGATCAAAGCAGAAAGTCGATTCAATCCTGACAGCTCTTTCTTGCATTGCCAGGGTATAGGCTTAGGGGTATAGTACAGGAAGAGACTGCCGATAAAGATGTCACTTGTTGTACTTAATTTTGTGAGGGTTTGGTGAGATATTTTTATGAAGTGTATTAAGGTACCAGATCTGATATCCGAATTCATCAGATTATTTTAAAAAGATTTTTGATATCGACACTTGTATCTAAAGTTTAATACTTTTTAAAGCGTTTACTTTGGACATGATTAATTAAATTTTTTTACAAAGTAATAAATATGATAATATTAATTAAAAGTTTCTAATGGTTAAAATCTATAAATACATCATAAAACTTTTCTGATGCGTAACAAAATTATAGTGAGACCTTTAAGAAAATTAATAAAACTTTTTTTTTATTTTTGGCCATTGACTATAAAAAAAACCAAGTTGACTATCATTAATGACTGCTAAATCCAAATGATGCTGACCCATAGCTGAAAAAAATACACATCATATAGCAGCTTACAAAAAGAATTAACTAGAAATTTATAAACTATAAATAGAAAAAAAATTTCTAAAACCCCACAGCAAATGATGTGAAAAACTGTCGACAACATGAAACGTTTTTTTCCACATTAAAAAATTTTACTATCGGAAAACACAAATACCATTATGATGTTGCTTCCAATGCTAAAAGTCTATGGTGGATAATATTAAAATACAAAATAAATTAATCAGCCGCTGAATTTATGAAAAAAAAAATATTTATTGAAAAACTTTTTGCTTTAAATGTGTACGTTGATTGGGGCGAAAAGAAAGCAGTGATACTCTTCTCAATTAAATAAGAAAATATAAAAGAGTTTCTGTTCATGATATTGAAAGTGGACAAAAGGACATTCAATTAAATAAACAAGGCGAAGTTCAAATTGCTTTTGCATTTTCAAATCAGAATGCCTTACCATGGTTCTTTGCATTTGTTATTGAAATAATGTGTAGGACTAGGAATTTGTGCTTAAGGTCCATAGGATTATGTATCGTTCATACTCTTAGTAAATTGTCTCTAGCAGAGATATTGCAACTGCACATTTTATTTTAAATACAGTTGACTGCTGCTTATACTCACTGGTGTATATTAAGATCTTTTATCTTCCAAACCCCATTCACTACTCTCTAAATGCACTCATTTGTCTAAAAGGCAGAGAAATTTGAGGTTAGAAAGAAATTTGCCCTAAAACACACACAATTTTTTATTAACATGGATTTTAATTTTTTTACTTTAAGAGTGTAAAGTAGTAGTAGTATTGGTATTAATAATGGAATATGATGTTAGCTGGTCGGCACATTCTTTTATCTCGTCCATGGTCGCAAAGAAAATAATAAGGCACAAGAAAAAGGCGATCAATTGATATCGCCAATCGACAAATTATGCGACTGACATAACTGCTTGGGTGGCTTGTGGTGTCTTGCTGAAACCAAAATTTACTGATGTCAATATTAGGCAGTTGTGGCCCCACAAATTGGTTATCATGGTTTGTTAGCGCAGAGAAATCCCGTTAACAGCATTTTTTTTAATCATTTTCGTCAAAATAGAAGCCAATTATGCCGCCTAACCAAAAACCACACCATACAATCAATTTCTTTGGATCTAACGATTTTTCGAGGATGCTTTTTGGATTTTGTGAGCGCCATATGCGACAATTTTGTTTGTTAATTTAAACGCCTAATCTAAAACACAGTCTCCTAACTAAAGAGGTTTTTCTCGAAGAAGGCGTTGTTTTCATTCAGTTTTTTAATATTCAAACGTTTGACAGAAATAACGGTTGGCCGGCTTTAATCCTTGAAAGGGTTGAACTTTATAAGCGTGAAGATGAAAATGTTTATGCAAAATGTTGTGCAACTTAACACTTTACTGTGCCACAGTTATGTTTGTAACATTATGGCCAATGCGAGCATAGTGTTTTGGTCTCTTGTAAGCAACAATACCGAGAGCCTTGAATTTATCGTTTAAATTACGCACAGCTGTTACAGAAGGAGCCTGTAAACAGAAAATCTGCTTGAGTATTGAAATATTGAACAATTTAATATTTTAAAAGGCCTTCACAATGAAAGTGTTTTGCTTAAGAATATAACTTTCTCAAATTTAAATTTTCCAACTTTTTATTAAATAAATGTAAAAGGATGTCAGCTTAATTCCTGACATTTAATCATTTGGACGACAAATTACTTTTTAACCTCAAATTTGTTCACACGATATATTTATTATTTCTATTTACACACACACTCTCTCTCTCTCTCTCTCTCTCTCAATCTCTCAATCTCACTCTTCAGAGACTTAACCAGAGTATGAAACCAAACAAAACGGTTCCCAAACGTTTCATGCAAACACATACACTTTTGAAATTTTTCAATCGTTTTTTACATGAAGAAAATCAATGACAACGAGAAAAGCAATAAATTTGCCTTTTCAGGCATTTATTTTCTTTGATATTACAATAAAATCGTAATACTCTGCTATGTAGTTCGCTAAGAAATAAGTATTTCCTTTAAAGCGCGAATGCCTTTTCTACGATAATAAACAATTTTATTGGCAAACATTTTAGCAAAAGACGATGCTTTAAATTTTCCAAAATATTTTTTTAAAATCTCATTCTCATTTTTTTTTTTTGGCTGTCTAACCTATAATTCGTGCCATGAATAAGCATAATAATATTCAAAAAAAACGAGACGTTTTCTTTTATTATATTTCGTAACCTGTCGTTTAACTAAAAATTCAGCCACTTAATGTGATTTAAATTAAATAACTTTTCATTCCAACCGATATTCTATTTTTTTACATTGTGTTTGTATTACTTGTGGTGAAGAAAAGAGTTTTTTAAGGATTATAGCATCTGTCTGGGCATGTCCTGGTAAATATTGCTTTTTAACGTGTGAATTTATTGGCTGCCTTTTTGCAAATGTGTACTTTTTGTAACTTAAATTTGCATTTTTACGCAAGAGGGTACTTTGTACTGTAGTATGAGTTAAACGATTATCGATTAAAACTATTGAGAGCACGCTATTTGTGTTTTTTTTGTTTTTGTTTTGCATGCAAGTCAACGCATAGTTTATGTGTAAACAATGGCCGGAAATAACCAACCAAAATAAGCAATTGGAATAACTATAAGCACATACAAATTAACATACACACATATACGCATTACAGACATTGTAATTTGAATATTTTAACTTTTCATTATTGTGAGCTAAACTATCAGTCCGGAAATGTTATCATTGTAATATTTTTATGATACTCGTCAAAAACGAAATTATTTTATGCGGTTTCTTTAGCCTTTTGATTTCAATGACTGTGAGCAGGCATTGTTATAAATGCATAAATGGTTTACAAGTTCACTTAGACTCATTACACATTTCAAGTGTAGAAATTGTAGATGAAAATGTCTGATAACGAGTAGAAATTTAATTAAACTCAAAATAATGCAGACACATTAATCATAACACAGTGATGCAAAACATTTTTAAACTTTAACGATGGCTTTAAGATTTGTAGCTCAATAACAAAGTAATAGACAATTCCTTCAAAGTTTTAAGTTTACTCAACATCATTTTATAGTCTTACCATGGATTTATCTTAATAAATTGCCTTTACCTCGACCGCCCTTATTTTTTAAGGATTATCTTGTTAGTTTTCTCGTAACATAGTCATAGAGGGCTCAATTATTAAATTTTTAAAGTCTTAAAATAGTCTAAGCATTCTCTATAACCTTTACGTGATTATTTACCAGGCCGTAATCAGTTAGTCGTAGTCTAATTTCAGTTGCGTTTTAATCTATGCCTAGTTATAGTAGTTTTGGGCGAGGTATAGTCCCCTTCTTCTCATAATCTGTGTAGTGTCAAAGGTAATCATAGCTATGAGTACACTTTGGTAAAAGTACTCATGTTAGCAAATTCTAGAACTACCAAAAGAAATCTCTTCAAATTTCAGTTTGTTTTTCCTCCATTTTAGTTGCTTCATTAAAATTTTTAGTTATCGTATTGTTAGACTAGTCTTCCATGTTGCTGGTGTCTGGTAATCTTGCAGAATTTATACACAGTTGACTGTTTGCCGCAAAAGCTAATGACAGCCAATCCTTCTTATATTTTTAGACGAGCAATATAAGGTGGGATTAATAAGTCTGAAACTTTTTAATTTTCTACCTTTTAACAAAAATAACAACACTGATCCTGTTAAAAGGATACTACCAGTTTAGTCCGGTGTAAATTTAAACAAGCTGCTCTATTTATTTTTTGTTTGGCCCAATTCAAATTATTTTGGCTGAAGCGGGCTTGCCATCAGTAGAAGATCGATGCCTTTTATTAACATTAAAGTTAATCCCAAAGATTTTTGTATGTCATAATAAAAATATCTTTAAAGCAGCTACCAAAATTAAAAGTCGCAATAGACCGCTCAAGATTAAATCCGTTATAGCAAGGTGCGTCGAATACTCCAATAAGATCAATTTTAAAAGTTTTCCACACTACCTCAAATGTGCTTCCGAACCACCTTGGCATCTTAATAAAACATCCTTCTTGGATACATCCCAAACCTACAACAACGCAATTAATATATAGGCAAATTTTCTATAACACTGCAGATAATCTATCAAATCTTGGATGGAAAATTTTATTCACCGATGGGTCAAGATCAAATAACATGACTTCCTTTGCTGTTGTACACGAAAATAGTATGCTCGTCGGACACGGTCTACTTCACAACTACTGTTCCAACTTCACGGCCGAAGCGTTAGCTATATATACAGCAGCCGAATTTGTATCCCAAAACCACAAATTTGTTATAGCCACTGATAGTCTTTCGTGCATTTTGGCGATAAAGAATACTTTGTACGATTCTCCTCTGATCTCTAAAATTAGAAACATTTGCATAAAAAATCCTAACAAGTTCAAGATTATGTGGGTACCATCGCACGTTGGAATACTAGGTAATGAACAGGCCGACGCTGCGGCGGCGCAGGCAAAGTATAGTCCTTTACACTGTGTCCAGACTTTTGAGTATCATGATATTTTAAATCTAATTTCAAACTTCTATACAAGCCTGAAGGACATGCAATGGTCCAACTACCAGCATGCTTACAAAAATTTAAATCCAAGTGGAACACGACCAAGTTACCCTAAGAACTGCCCTAGGAAGATTTCTGACCTTATAGTTAGAATGAGAATTGGCCACAGCAAATAGGTCCCAACGTCCTATTTGCTCCACCTGCAATACGCAACTTACTATTTCCCATATTTTGGATAAATGTCAAACTTTTCACAATATTAGGACAAAATTGTTCCAATTTATTCAACCATCAAGCTGTTTAAAAAATATTAATGATCACAACATTGAAATTTTCCATAAATTCATATTAAATTGTAATCTTCTTCACAAGTTATAAATAAGTTTATTTAATTTTACGAGACGAAAGCCTTAGTAGCTAGTTCTCTTTTGCTTTGTTAGTTACTATAATTGTATTATTGTAATTAATTATTAATAAATAGATAAATAAATATTTTTTGTTTGGCAGACGTTGATAGCAGACCATCGTGCGTTTTGGAGAAGAAGATGGAAAAAGTGATCTCTGGTATATTGTGGTAGATCCAATGTTTTGACCGGGGTTATGAAACGGCGCAAAAACTCATCCATATTACATGGATCCATTATATCATACCGGAGACCAAACAGTAACAACAAACTGCACGAAATGCAAGTTTGTGACTTTTTTAATTTCGCGCTTCTTAATTGAAATGCCAACAGTGATATTGTCAACAGACATGGCCAGTGGACTCCTGGCTAAATTTAAATAAGCAGCATCATTCAGTTTGTGTTTGACAGCCATTGGATAGCAGGCTGTCGCTTTTTTTTACAGAAGAAAATGGAAAAAAGTGAATTTCATGCTGTGTGGTGTTCCGGTTGCGGAATGGAACAAAAACTCAGACATATTGCATATATCCTTTCTGATATTACACTCTTAGTCAGGAAACTAATTGTGGGTTATCATTCCCAATTGAAATGTTACTATATTTTCCTGTCAAGTTCCTTTATCTCATTGAGGTTATCAAGACAGTCACTGAATCCAAACACAAAGCCATCTTCTTGTGGCAACGTTTTCTCGTGGTGGTCTCCTGGCTTTTTATGTAAGCGGAAAGACCATACAAGATTTTATATAAAAGCTTTATGAGAAGACTTTTTATTAAAAGTCAGATCCTTTATAATTAGGTCAACGGAAACTAAATTTATGTCAGCAATCAATTCTTGATATACTGTGAACGTAGAGCGTACTTAGACACTTTCATTTAAGAAACTACTTTTGATGGATTTCTCTCTAGCATACACGGAGTGTAGATAACCCAGTTTGGTTTTATTAAGATATGCCCTTAGTTTCAGTATTTCATAATAAAGTAGTCTCAATATTGTTGCCATACCAATGGAACATTATAATTCCTGCTGAGTCTCCCGATATATGACTCTTGCTATACATACTACCCAGCATGTGTTTTAAGCACTATGGAAGATCATGGAGACTTGAAACTGTTTGTCATTACTTTCCAGAGAAGTACCTTCGGATAAGTGTCGAATTGAAAGCCGGTAATTAGACGCTGTGCCAAAAGCATCTCAGTATATGTATATTTGCTTAAAAGTATACTTTAACTTGTAATAATTCATTGACTTTAAAGGACCACAGCCATGTGGTTTATCCATAGTCTGGTTATAGTCTCTTTTTAGTTTAAATATAGAGTAGTGAAAGTACCCTTAAAGAATTGGCTTATTCTGGCAATATTGTAATCACAGCATAGTCAGGTTATAGCCTCTATATAGTGTATCACGAGTTATTCATAGCCTAATTATAGTCTATAGTATTCTAACTACTATAATAAGCTAGAATACATTTTGTTTAGATTTTAATAATCAGGCTACAGTAAAAACCTTCTAAGCATCCTCTTTCATAATTAACAATAAGATTATTTGAAACTTGCCCTCTTTTTCTGCTCTTTTAGCAGTTGAAGATTAATCTAGTGAAAGTATCAACAACAAATAAAAACAACAAGAAACTAGCAAAAAATCTGGCAAACTGTCAGAAGTAAAAATTTAATCCTTTTTTAAACAGGATTTAATTTGTATAATTAATTTGACAATGTTATCTTCCCCATGAATTCGCACACAGTTAAGTGCGTGCAACTTCATCTAATTATGAAACACATACAATCACACAGACATTTGCTAGTTTCAGGATTTCTAGCACCACTTTAAACCGCTTACCTTAGCATAAAAAGTAAATAGCATTAAAAACAAAAAAATAAAACAAAAACAGATTGTTACGACATTCATTAATGCTTTCAGCAGGTCTGCTAATGTATTATAGCATGTTGTAAATTTTGTGCTGCAGTAGCAGTAGCAGAATCAGCACAAGCACAAGAAAGGGAATCTGTAAAAAATAAAAACTTTACATTATGCTCGTATTTAATAATAAGTTACAAATACAAGTTGAACAATCTTCGTTGAGAATATTAAATTAAGATAACGAAGAAGAGACGATAAACAAGAAGAAATAAACTTTTCCATTTTAAAGTTTAAGTTGACATGCTGCTTGCCTACCGTTCACAGCTACTCTACACCGCTATTTACTGTAATTATTTAATAATATAAGAATTTATACTGCAACTTATTTTCAAACTACTTCAAATTCGCTTAACAGGTATCCAAATAAAAGTACGAGTAGATAATTGTTAAGTTAATTAAGCACAAATTTTGTTTAAATATTTATAAGGAGCAGTACAATGTACAAGTCAAAGGGAAAAATGTTACACTACCAGTTAGCTTTTAATAAAGGGTATTTTTTTGTAGTTGGCAACACTTTTTTACGGGCATTTGTCAACTGTCAAGTGATTTATATTGTTACGTTTATACCTTTTATAAACGTTTTTTTTGTAAGTTCTTTATTGCAAAATAAAAAATAACCAGATTTTAGAGTTTCTAAATTAATAACAAGTTTATTTACTTTAACTACACACAAAGTTGACACTACAGAACAATTTACTTAAGATGCACGTCTTTACTTCACAAGAATTATTTTTCAACTAACTAACTATCCACTCAGATGCTGCCTTTATGTTTTGTCCACTAAAGGTTTAGAAAAATTAAGAATCTTCTACTCCCTTTGTATCCCATTTTGTTGTTGTTATGTTATTCATTCAATATGTAGGCGCCTGTAGATCTGTATGTATTTTTGTTTTTGTTTTTATGCTGATAAGGTTTCTTCCTGGAAAAGAATAGAAGATAGTTGTTGTTGTCTTGTGTACATAAGTTTTCTTAGAAAACTATGCAGTTAGTAAACAGCATACTCAATTGTTGTTGTTTTGCGTGTATAACATTTCCACGCAGTTTGTAACTAGAAAGTTGTTGTTGTCCTGCGTGCATAAGTTTTGTTAGGCAGCCACGCAGTTAGTAAACAGCATACTCAGTTGTTTACTTTATTACTTAATTATTTTCTTTTAAAACTTAAACAAGACGCATCCGTAAGAATATTTACTTTCGTTTGTTACCTCAATGCGAATAGACGCCTGAGCAACGTTTCCAAATTGTGCAAATTTTATATCTGTTCGCAATACCCGATTTCGATGTCATAAGAAAATTTTGTTTAGCACTGAGACCTACTTTTGCTCGAACGGCTATGATAATAAACAAAACTGTCATATTTTACGTGATGATAACTCTCAACAGCATGTTGATACACTATTAAATCCAGAAAAACTGACTGTTTGATGTGCTATATGGGATGGTGCAATCATTGGTCTATACTAATTTAAAAATGACAGACAATGGTGATCGTTATAAAGCCATGATTTTTCGCTTTTTTAAAGGATAATGTGCAGGAGCACATGAAAAAGTCGCACTAGAAAGTAAAAGGTAAAATATTCAGTATAGGCAAAAATTTCAATTTTTTTAAAGTTCCTTTTTTCATCACGAAGAGAGATACAACTGTATTTCGGCAAAAGAATAGAGAAAATGATCTAAGATTTTTGCAGTACGTAGATATCGCTACTGTATTTCGATTTTTGGTAAAAAGTGAAAATTGGAAAACTCTGTTAAGAATATAAATGCACCAGAACAATATTTGGAGGATGATAAGATATAAGAGTATAAGTAGACTATCACTAGATAGTCACTAGATTGCCACCAGCATAATAGGTGCCCCTGTATTCTAGTAGGTAGTGTACTAGCTTGTCAGTATGGGGGTTGTGGGTTCGATTCCCAACGAAGACTTTGGTTTTTTTTCACTACAAAAATAAAAATTGATTGCCGGTAGGGCTGCTCAGCGATGAAGGCATAGTGACTGGTCGCTGTGCTGTCAGTTAATTCCGGCAGTTAATTTCCGACTATCCATCTCTTTTCACTACCTGTTTCATCTCTTCTCTATCCCTTTCCTAAAGAATGTAGCACGTTACTTAACGAAATAGGCCTGAAGTGCTACTTCTCTTTTAAAAAGAAAAAAAAGAATAGTAAGACACTATGACAAGATTCGCCTAGAACAAGACTGCAGGAATAGGCAATGTTTTAATAATGAGTCGACTACAGCTTGACTATGGTTAAACTACGAATGAATTATAATTACCGCGAAAGATTTTAAAAACTTAAAGAAAATTTTAGTCAAATTAAGTTGAAGGCTAAGCTCGATTTCTTTTAATTTTTAAATTTCCCATCCTAAAACCGCAAGGTAATTGGGAATTCCAAAATCTCTAAAAATTCCATAATATCCAATTTTCTTTTAAACTTTCGTTTCTTTTAGAAAATAATATTGATGTCTTCTCGAAAAGTAACAACAACAAAAATAAGAATAACAAGAAAAATAGCTATAGTAAAAAATTTGACTTTTGTGTTCTATTTTAGAAATTTTATGTTATATTGAAAAGGAGAAAACGATGTTTTAATTGACCTTAACGAAAATAATCCAATGCCACGAATGAGGCGGCCAATTGATATCGTCGCATCGAGAAATTACAGGACCGGCCGGAAAATTTTTCATGCAATAATTGGGTGGTTGTGTGGCGCAGTTTCGTTGAAATCAAAAGCCAATAATGTCAACATTGATTATCATCGTTTGGTTGCGCAGAGAATTCACGCTGACGGCGATTCCTTGCTCATTTTTGAAGAAACACGTGGCAATGATGCCGCCTGACCACAAACCACATCATTCGCTGTGAGAACGTTAACAGATATACATCAGTACCGAGCCATGTGGTCTCACCACCGGGTGATAGGAAAAGCGTCCACCCTCGCCCTAAGACGAATACACACTAAGTGCATATATGCCTTAGTTGCAATTTTCTAGTGCACGGTAGAAGGACCATACCCCACTCCTTGCTTAAGAGTTGAAGTCTATTTAACTCCTGGTTATGTTACAAGCGCAAGTAGGACATTAACTGGGTTTTTAGCCTATTCTTTTTGTTAACACCTCTTGGGTAATTTCTTCAAAGCCCGATTTAAGCCACAGCCACCACGTTGCTCAATGAGGGTCCTCACCAATAACCAGAACAGGGATGTAGTCCTGCTGGCAACTGGTTGCCGTGGTGCCAGTGTGTATAGCAAACCAATGGTCGGACTTCGAGAAATCTATATCTCTTCCTGTATCGGGCTCCTGCTAGCCCAGGCGACTGATGCCGCCTTTTACCCCCGAATGCACATGTCAAGATGGAGAAGCGATCCATAAAGACTGCGTGCCTTCGGGGGGTGACCATTCGCGATCACTTTCTTTTGATTATCACGGACTGTTTGTGGATTTTAGGAGCCTTATATGGGACAATTTTGTTTGTTTGAAAATGATCCTCATCACTAAAAATGATTTTGTAGAAAAATCCGTTGTTTTTTGGTTGGGTTTTTCAAACAGATTATGCACAAACGTACGATGCAAGCAATAAAATAAGAGTGAAGAATTTATGTAAAATGTTGTACAAAGTATCTTTAGTGATGCTCAGTCGTTGCAAACGTCGACGAGTTGATGTTGCAGGCTTACTCTCAATACTTTAGTGTACAGCAATAATACCATGAGCCTCGAATTTAGCGATTAGATTATGCGCAGCGGTGTCAGAAAGAATTTGATTACGAGGAAAAGCTGCTCGAATTTTACGGAGTGATGCAGTAAAATTTTAACCAAGTTGATAGTACCTTTTCACAATAAAATTTTTCGCTTTTTCGTTCCATGCGAAAAATTTTCCAACTTTTTTTTAAATAAACGTCAAAAAATGACAGCTCAGTTTTTGGAATTTAATCACTTTAGGGGTAATTTCCTTTCTAACCTCAAATTTGCCCAATTTACCTAATCTTTGTTTCGAGCTTAAGCTTCATCTTCCATCATTCATCCTCACCTTATGTGTCTTCTGAACTTATTCATTCACAAATAAATAATACTTGATATGTAGACATTATTGCCTGAGTAATATTTCTCGTAAAAGAATTCAAAATCATCTTAAAAAGTTTTTTAAATATTTCTTTTATTAATTAAAAGAATTTTTTTATTGCCATCCATTGCTCCTTTTGGTCAAATTAATATCAATAAATTTTGCTCCCTTAAAATATTTAAAATTTCTGATAGTAATAAATATCTGCAATAACTACAATTTTGTATATGATATCTTTTGTACAAAAGAAAAATAAATTTGATTTCTTAAAAAATATATTTTTTTCTGTAACAAATATACGAGTACGTACATATGTATGTACATATGTATGCATGTATGACACAAGAGTGATGTGCACTTACACAATGTACTTGTTATGTGGAGAAGGAAAAGGAAAAATAAATATATTAAGAAGATGATATGATACATTTTATGGACACCAAAGAGAAAAAGTAAGAAATCCTTTTCTAGCTGGAATAAGAATTGTGGAAAATTTTTTGCTGCGAGTGAAGTAAGTATCTGTGTAAATATAAAATATATTTTACATTGTTAAATTAAATATCTTGCAAAAGTGCAATTGAATGAATTGTAATGTTTATACGGTATTATGAGTATCCATATGAAAAGAAAAAGAGCTTTTGAACTTTGTGCCACAACTTACGATACGAGTATTTCTTTTTCTTTATAAATCACTATACTGGAAACTACAAAAACATAATTTTTTTACATCAAAATTGTTTAAAGGATTTTTAATAGTTTAGTTTAGTCCTGTATGAAATTTTTATAAAGACAAACTACACTTCTCAACATTTAGTGTGTCGGCTTTAGGAATTCTCCAGAAAAATTAAAATTTGTATGTTTTAAAATGTGTTATGAGATTTAAAAATATAAAATCCGCAAAATATGCCCCCAAGTTGTTTATCCTTTTATCTTGCAGCAATTCTATTTATAGTGAAGGAGAAAAAGGGAAATTAAAAAAAAGGAATAAGAAGAAATTTTGATGTTTTTTAAATCCGGTATTTTTATTGTAAATTTAACAGCGTTAAGTCTTCTTTTTCATTTTCTATTCTGCATTCACAACTTTTTATATAGCTGTATTTAGTAAGCAATATTACCCAGCCACACGAATTCCTGATATCATGATGTGAGGATGGCTAAATAAGTCCGTGAATTTTCGAATTTTCCGCATTTGTGTATTTTAATTGAAATGGCAACACTGATCCTGTCATTGTGTAACTATCTGTCGACTACTATCTAAATTTAGTTTCTGATTTTCGTGCTGTGTAATGCTGCTGTTTGGTCTCCAGTGTATGGTGGTGAATCCACGTAAAGTGGATGCCTTAATGCGCTTGGATCAGCATTTCGTCCACCTGTGCCTGTCATGTCAGGCCAATAGTAGTGCGGCCATTTTAATTGAGAGGCAGAAAATTACAAAAATCTCGGCCTATTGATCCGCTCGTATATGCTTAGCAAATGTGTGAAATCCATACTCTTCAGGCATGAACCGCCCCGGGGTGCACATTTATCGGTCTTTATAGAATACTTGACTATCTAGACCTGTGCAACTGGGGGAAAAAGGAAGCCCAATCCCCTGAAGTCAGACAGGGGGACAACTGGAGACTCTACTTTATTTCCACGGGGATCAGTGAGCTCGCAGAGTTCATTATTTGTCTCTTTAAACATTTAATAGTTCTCTGGTTGATCATTGAGGTTGGCCCCTATATGGGAGCATCGTGGTGGTTGTGGTTTTGCGGCCCCATAAGGGAATCATGAAAATTATGGTGGCCAGGATCATCTCACTGATAATGACACGCAAAGTGAATGATCCAGCCCAGTGAGCATGCTAGACATGTGTTCTGGACAGAAGTAGCTCTTGATTGTCTTGTCATGAAAATTTGGTGTGATGTTCAATGGAGTAAACACATTTTTCAAGTTTGTAAAGAATTTCAAGTGCCCCTGTAGGCTAGTAGGTAGTGTACTAGCTTGTCAGTATGAGGGCTGTGGGTTCGATCCCCAACGAAGACCTTGGTTTTTTTCACTACAAAAAAAAAATAGGCATTGTTGCCTGAAGTGCTACTCCTCTTTTTTTTTTTTTTAAAACCGCCTCGGTTTTCTAAAATGGTGTAAGAGATACCTCACTTCATCCCATCTTCGTGCTATTTATACCACCTATATCCTTCTAAAGATGGAGGAATATAAGTCGCATGTATGGACCGGCTACCCAAAGTCTTTTTTAGAGCTGCTTGGCCACACATACAGGAGAGGGCCAAGAGGCACTTTGAAGACGGAAGGGTATCCAACGCTATTGATTCCCTAGAGCTTAGACGCAATGTCGGTTGTATTTCACTGTTTTATCGTTACTACAATGTTAAGCGCTCTAACGAAATTAGGGAACTTGTTCCTGAAACTTGTACATTTTTACGTTTGCATCGATTTTCGTTGAGAGCGCATCCATTTGTGGTCCATTGTGGTCCCGTCAATTGTATTACGTATTACGGGGAGAATTCGATTTTTAGCAGAACAGTTCTTATGTGGAATAAACTCCCTCCAGAGGTCTTTGCTGTCATTTTCAATGTAGGAAAATTCAAATCTAATGTACACAAGCAATACTCCCTCTTTCCTCCTCCCTATAACCTAATTTCCTAGTTCTGGTAAAATGAATTGCATGAGTTGGGGTCATTCCCTGAGTACTGGTCCGGATAAGGAAAAACATTAATGTTCAACAAGCTCCTTCTCGATTGCCGCATATTGTTTTGAGTTTATTCTCTTACTAAGGCTAGGTCAAGCTTTAAATAACTTTGAGAGCGCGGCTGTCATGATTTTTCTAAAGTTTAATTTTGCATTTGTTTCCTTTTATATAACTCATCTACTATAACTGTCCAGCACAATTATTTTTCATTTTTGAATTTGATGGGACCTGAACTCATAATCTCTTCTATGTAACAACAAACACAAGCCATTGAGTTGTTTGGATTTGGACAATTTGGGGTATTTTTAGTACGTTTTCTTGTACACCCTTTTTAAGTTCTGTTTACTCCAGACATTATTTTATGGGATACTGCTAGACGGGGTGAAATAAATAAAGGATCCAAAGGTTTAAAATTTAATCCCGTATATGTCACTTTCATTTTGAGCCACGTTCTTAATAATTAATAAAGCAAAGTTAAAGGGTAGCAATATAGAGATACGGCGCTCTTTCTCCCTCTCTCTGTCGGTTACCGCCAGTGATGCCAACGTTTGCAGCATAAAATGTTTACTGAAAACATGCATACAACAAACATAAAAAAAGATAAAATGGCTAAAAATAAAAACATTTCGAGTAAAAAACCTTTTTTTTTTTAATTTTTCTATTATTTTTTATTTTGTTAAAAACAAAAATAATTGAAATCCAAAATGAAAATAGTGGTTTTGTTAAAGCTATATTTCGTAAAATTCGTAATATTTTCGAACAACATAATCGTCCTTGTGAGACCGCTTTTAGGAATTTGACTTTTAATACTTACAAGGTTCCATTGGTACAGGAATTGAAGCCGACCGACCATTCATATCACCGTAGATTCGCTCAATTCATTCGGAGCAACCGGAACCCATTTTTAATTGCCACATTTCCGCTTTTGAAAATACTACAACGAGCCTTTGCATGCTCAACGTGTGGCTGTATTGTGCACTATGTGGTCTGGAGCATGATTGGACTGTTTTTTTCGAAAATAAGACTGGAAATGCGGCAACGGCCAGTGGATCCACAATCACGAGATCCTAACAACTCAATTTTGGCGTATTATTGACGACGGTAGATATTACGGACATGTGGTTTTAACAGGATGCCACACAGCCAATGAAACCGTCAATTTATGGCAAATAAAATTTCCCGATCGCGTAATTTGACGACAATCAGCAGTTAATTGGGCAGCCAGATTGCGTAATTTAACAGCACTGGTATAATTTTTGTGGGGCTTTGTAAAAGACAGAGCCTATACGGGGCCAATTAAATCGATTTTAGCGTTAAAACTCAAAATCCGTGTTGTGATTAACGAAATAGGACCGCCATTTTGCCAAAAAGTGATTAAAAACCTTGATCAAAGAATCGCCATCTGTCAGCGTGGTCGTGGTGGACATTTGACATATCTTTTTTTAAAAATTGCCGAACTTTTTTCTATGGAATACTGTAAAAAAATCATCTTAAACTAAATTTTTTGTTTTATTTTGTTTTAGAAAACTAAAGTCATGTAGAAAAAACCTTTATTATTTATTTCAGATGTTATGAATGTATCAAGAGATATTTGATTTGGAAAATTTATTTGAGAGTTTTCACTTGATCTCATATCAATGATTAATGCCTCTCTTAAATGCTTAGGAACCTTGATCCTCCTCTATAAACGTTACAAATCTAAAATAATGCCAGTTAGTAATTTAGAAAATGAGAAATCGTGACTATTTTTAGCAGCAACTCCCACTGTGCAATATAACATTTGTTTTATTTTGCGTTTACTTTGGTGGAATTTGTAATCACCATGATTTTCGCTCCTGTCGACTTGTTTGTTTTGCGATTATTTCAATAAGAACATCGGAGTCAAAGGGGATAAAAAAATTTCGTGATTGATCTGGCATGGAATCTATGACCACTTCCGTGGTCATCTATTTTCAACAAGTTTTTAGGTGCTTATGTCAATATGATTTTAATCATTTGAAATTGTATTGATAGCTAGCCTAGATCTGGAAAAGAAACATGAATAGTGTTTTAGAAGAGAAATTTTTATACAATCATTACTACTGTACTGTATGCATAACAATATCCTGCAGGAAAACACCAATGTGCAGTCCCCTAGTACACATTTCAGTGCACATGCATACAAACACAAAAGCATTAAGAAAGGTACTTTACAATCATCATGTGACATTAAACGTGTACAAATTGTTTGCAATGAAATAAGCTTTCATTTCTTCCTTTTCGACAAATTTTGTTCATCTTTTCTGTTAGTTGTTTTTGTTGTTGTTGTTGTACTTACAAAATATAGATAGATTTCCTTAACAATTGTAGAAAAGAAAATTCCTTGCAAAAAAAAGACCAGGATGTCAAGAGACAAGATGCATAGAAAGAAACACAAGGAAATTGAATGCATTGGATTATGGATGATTGTAGCGATAGTGTGAGTGCATATGTGTGCGTAAGTGGATTTGAAGCCATTTTTGAAAACTTTAAGTAGCGGAAAAGTTGAAGATTTTAGATTTTCTAAAAAAATATATTTTATTAAAGATTCCATTCGTTTTTATATGTTTTTTCTTCTCAAAGTTCACAAAAAAAATATAGAAATACTTATTTCACATAACGTACTTAAGTAGATTGTTTTTTATTAAAAAAAAAAGATTTTGAAAATATTAAAATTGCTGGAACAGCAAAAAATTGAAAAAGAAATAAATTGGCTAACAGGGAAAAATAAAAGAATTTCTTTTTTTTTGTTTTTTTTTGCGTGCTTTTGCAATTTAAGTTTAAGTTTAGCAATGAAAAGTACATTAAAAAAGCCAATTCTAATTTTTAATCCAATTAACGCAGTTGTGTGCTGCTGCTAATCATTTAAATTAATATTTTTCGTTTTTTTAACTTTGTGCTGTTTTGCAATTATTCTTGCTAGCAGAAAAAGAAACTTTGTTAAACTAAGGCTTTTCATTTTTACGAGGGTTGCTAAAAATTTTTGGGAAAATAATTTTTTATTTACAAACAAAAATTTCCACTAACTAGTTATATCGTTCGGCTGCAATAATTTTTAAACAGCTTTTATTCTAATCTCAGAGACGCTTTAGAAATATAACTGCAACCTTAAGGGTTACACTTTGTTTCTTATAACTAAAGGCAACCTGCCAAGAAGATGGTCAAAACTTGTTTATTTACTTTTTGCTATAATTTTTTTAGAATTATTGAAGTCATAATTCAAGCTGATTAACTAGATTTTTATTTTCTTAAAATTTCTTAAAATGTCCTGTGCGGTATGAGAAGTATGAAGAAATATTCTTAGCGCAAAAGAGATGAACATTTTTGCTTGGATTGAAGGCCCAAAATGGACCATACCTTTTGCACTAATAGAGCTGGCTAAGCAGCAACTGTTACCAGTACGCGATATTATGATTTTTGCACGCCATAACACACTAATGCAATGCAATCCGCTAAACTTTTCAAAAAACTTTGAAAAATATTTTGCGACAAAGCTTGACTTATCTTGTCAACTCAATGTCGAATTTCATCTTATAAATCGTCAGTTGTTTGTGGGTTCTACACGTTAACCCAGTCTCTCAAATGGCCCCAAAGAATATAATCCAGCGGCGTTAAATCACAAGAACGAAGCGGTTAATTTATATCACTAAATCGTGAAGTAACTCAACCGAGAAATTTCTCATAAAATAACTGAATTGTTTAAGTGGCTTCTAGTGCCATGTTTCGAGAGCTGTTTTGTGGATCAAGATGACTCCCAAATGCTAGAATCTTGTTTGTTTACATAACCGCTTAATCATTAAGGATGATTTTGTTAGAAAATTCGCTGCTTTCGTTTGCAGTAATAAACTAATATTTGACACACACACAATAGCCGGTCGGCTTTAATTCTCTAAGTTAAACTTTATAAGTTTGAAGTTGAAGATCTTTGCCCAAAGTACCTTTAGTGATGACCAATTGTTGCGTACGTCCACCTGCGTTGCTGTTCCAGACCCATTCTCAACACTTTGCTGTATAGAGACTATGATTCCATAGCTATAGCAACTACGAATATATTGATTGAGTCTTTTGTTAGCAACAACACCCATAGCCAGAGCCGAATCAAGCCATTAAATAATGCGTGGCGTTCTCAGAAGCAGCTTGATTAGGATGAAAAACTGCTCGAAATAATCACCATTGTGGTAGTAAATTTCCACTATTAAAATGTTTAGCTTAAGAGTTTAGTGTTTCATGATTAAAATTCTCCAAATATTTACTAAATAATTATCACAGGATAATAGCCTAAATCTTGATACTTCATGATTTGACAGGCACTTTACTTCCTATCCTCAAATTTGCCCACTCTGTATTTTGGCCAGTAGGTCTCCTACATTAGAGTTCATTCTAAAAAACAAACTTATGTTTTGAAACACACCTCGTATATTTATTATGTTGTATGAATATTCATTAATTAATTAGTTATTTATGCATAAACAATATACAACTTTACTAAGAATTTTGTTTTCATAAGTTTAAAAAAGAAAATTGCCTCATCTTTTGAACTCAATTATTATTATTTATTTATAAAGCAGATGCTGTCTAATGTCTACACTCACAAAAAATTTATAAACAGATATTAATATTAAGCAAATATTAAAAAAAATAGAACATTCTATTTAAATTAAATTAATGAAAAGAGCATTTTTTTAAGTAGAAACAGTTTTTTATAACAATTTTGTTTTTGGTACCAACTAATGTACCAATGCTTTTATAAAAAGTACAAAACGATTTTCAATACTTTAATTAAGTTATCAAATGCATAAATTAAAAATGAGCAATTATAAAACTTAAATTACCAATATTGAACGTAATTTTGTTGCTAAAATTTCAGACTTCTTTTGTAGGAAAATGCCGCTTCGTAAATTTAAAATTTAAATACAAAAATAGATGGGGCAGCAAGCTTAAGAATGCATATTTGGGAATCGTTTTCATTATAAAAATTGTGTATTGCAAAGTGGGAGTTACCGCTAAGGAATAAATAGACCAGTAGAGTGACCAGTTTCTTAACTGCTAACTGCAGTTATATTACATTTGAAATATTTATAGAGGAGGATCCAAGTTTCTTAGCAATTAAGAGAGACATCAATCATGTTTCATATCAAGAGAAAACTGTGAAATTAATTTTTCAATTCAAATATCTGTTGACGCGTTCTTAACAGATAAATTAAATAATAAGGGGTTTTTCAACAAGAAGTTTGTTTTCTAAAACAAAAAACAAAAAACTTAGATTAAGATAATTTTTTTTTATTGTATTCCATAGAGAAAAGTTCGGCAATTATGAAAAAAGATATCTGGCAAATATTCTACAGGACCACACTAACAGATTTCGCTTCTTTCATCAAAGTTTATAATCGCTTTTTGGCAAAATGGCGGCCCTATTTCGTTAATAACATCATAGATTTTGAGTTTTATGGAGTTGGCTCCCTATAGACCCTTCAATTAACATAGCCCCACAAAAAATAATGCATTGTTGTTAAATCAATGGCTGGCCATTTAACTGCTGATTGTCGTGATATTATGAGATTAAGAAATTTGGTTTGTAATAAATTGATCGTTTCATTGGCTGTGTGACATGTGGTCCTGTTGAAAGCACATGTCAGCGATATCCACGTCAGCAATAATAGACCAAAATTGAGTTGTTAGCAACTCGCGATAGCGTGATCCATTGACCGTTTCCGCATTTCCAGCCTCATTTTCCAAAAAAAAAAAACGGACCAATCACGCCTACAGACCAAACATACATACATGCAGACCACATAGCGCCACATAGTGACATATTGAGCATGCAAGAGCTTTTCAATAATCGCTCTAGGATTTTAGGATTTTCAGCAGCCCAAAAACGGAAATTTTGCTTGTTCACAACCCTGACAAGTGAAAATGGGCTTCGTCTGAATGAATGGTCGTTCGGCTTAAATTCCTGCTGAAATTCGCCTTATAGTGATTTTTTATAACAGCAAGTATTGAGAACATCGAGGAATTAACAAGTTAGGATCTGCTTCAACACTGTGCCTTACGGCTGTAATATTTTCAGTTGGACGACCCAATCGAATACGTTCACACATTTGATATCGAATCTGCCGATTCAAATTTATCGACCAAATTCTTAATAGCGGCCTCAGAAGGACGATTATGTTGTCCGAAATTATCACGAATTTTACGAAATGTAACTTTAACAGAACCACCATTTTCATAATGCAATTTTCGTGCAATTTTGAATTCATTGTAAGAATTGCCAATGCATCTACTACGAATACGTCGAAAAACTAAATGGAAAAACTATCATGTTGTTGGTCTGGTTACAATTGAAAAACAAACTTCTTGTTGAAAAACCCGATATATTAAATTTTATTTTTGAAGCAAAATTATTAAAATATTCTATTCAATTTGATATAAAATATAACTCCTCCTTTATAGATGTCTCAAGCGGAATAGTAGTCTAGATATGTGAGTACAAATTGCACTGGTTCCACTAAAGAGAGTCCTCTCAAAATATTTAAATTTTTACTTTTGGCAAGAAATCGATTTACTATTTCGGCAAAAAATACCGTTATATTTGTATTTTTAATGCAAACAGCTTTAAAAATAGGTTTTTGCCTCTATTGAAAATTTATAAATTTTAGGTTCACTGCCTTTAGAAAAACCGTTGTGACGTGTTCATACCAAACTAATGTTGTATTGTTTCGAGGATATATTGTTCCGTATGTGAAATTAAGGGTACTTTTATGGGAAAGATGAAAGAGTCTGGTTTAGAGACAAATTGAGAAAAACTTTAAAAAAGAGGAAAAGGATAAAATCACAGCTTATTAATTATTTTTCATCTTGGGAGTATAGGAAAATTTTAGAACAAACAATTGAGCAAAGTTTAGTCAGTTTTTCTACTTTAAAGATATTTATGAAGTGATTTAACTAAAACTGACTTCTAAGTTTTGCCAATATTTTTTCTCAATCGGCTCTATAGTTTTGAAATATTTCTTTTTATATCATTTACATCGTTTTAATTTGATTTTTATTTGTTTAGCTGTTGATGTAACGGTTTTGGTCATACAATTCAAGAGATAAATTAAAATTAAGCACGTCATGAAGGGAACACTCCACAATTTTTAATTTTGTTTGTTTACATGAAAGCATAATTGAAAATGAGTCTCATCACTGAAGATGATTTTATTAAAAACTGTGTTATTTTCTGTCCAGTTTTTCAAACAGACAAATCACAAACGTTCAACGTAAACAATGGTCGCATAGTACCATTTTACGAGAAGACGGCCAAAAGCCCTGTTTTTCATGGTCCCCAATTGTAAAATTTTAAAGTTTATTCGAAATACTAGAGTACCTCGAGAGCCAAAAATTAAAACTTCATTTTAACTATATCACATTGAACGAGGTGATTCAAAATGAGCAATTTCAATATTTTGCTAATATGAGAAATTTCTTAGTAAATTTTTGATTTTTAAACATCTATAACTTTTTTGGTATAAAAGATTTTTAAACAAAACAAACTTTGGATAATAGCGTAAGTATGAGAAAATTATTTTTGATTGATTTTTGAATTTTAGAAATTATTTTATTCAGAGGTTAAATTTTTTTCTAAATTCTCTTACTTAATAGAGCATAACTTCTAAAGTTCGTTAGGGAATGTAAAAGCATTGGCACTTTGTCATAGCCCTAAATGTCCCCTATACGCTTATACCCCAGAACAATTTTTCAGACACAAGGTCGAACATTTTTCGCAAAATACTTTACTTTCGTACCAAAAATCAGCTAAAATTTTGAATGCATATTTAAACTTATCACAATTATTTTTCCAAACCAGTCGATTTTAAATTTATTTCTTATGTATTCCTTAACCGAAAGCCTATAATTTCTCCTCGTAGACAACAAAAAAAAAACGCGTATCAAAATTGCGATTCGTTCAAAAGTTATATATTTTTGACCGCCTTCTCGTAAAATGGTTCACTGTGAGTCGGTCGGCTTTAATTCTTGAACGTTGTAAGCATGAAGAAATGTGCGAAATGTTGCGCAAAGTACTTCTAACGATGCACAATTGTTGCAAACGTTGACGACTTGATGTTCCATGGTCAATTTTAACACTTTGCTGTACAGCGGCTATGTTTGCAACTACGAGCATATTGCTTTCTTTAGTCTATTGTCAGCGACAGTACCATGCTTAAAATTTCTAAACTTTTTGCTAAATAAAATTCAAAGGATAACAGCTTGTCTTGTTTTCGTTGAATTTTTCAAATAATCGGCGTTAATTCTTGAACAAGTTGAACTTTTTAAGCGTGAAGATTTCTATGCAAAATGTTGCGCAAACTACCTCTAGTGTTGCCTAAATGTTGCGAAGGTAGGAGAATGGATGTTCCAGGCTCTTTCTCAACAGTTTGCTGTACAAAGGCGATGTTTGCATAAGTGCAGGCGCCTACAGGCATTTTGTTTTGGTCTAGCGAATTAATTTTGCACAGTGGTGCAGTATAGCGTACTTAATGTTTAGAATGCTCAGTTTTTGACGTTTAATCTTTTTACAGAATTTTTACTTCCTAAATTTGAAATTTACTCAACCTGTTTATCTGCCATATGCCAGAGCTTATGTAGTTATTATGTTCTATGCGTATTCATTTATTAATTAGTTATTTATGTACGACAAATATAATGATAATATTCATTGTTGCCAAATCTGCCAATTCTCCACAATTTTTCAACTGAAATGTTGAGACTTGTGATGGTAAGAGTTCTCGTGTAGAGAAGAAAAGATTTCCTTTTTTAGAATATGGAAAATATTAAAAATAAAACGAATAACAATGGAATACTTTTCTGATGGTCCTTTTCGCTCTACAATAAATAACGGAGATATTGGTTTGACTTATTCGACAATAAACATCTTTCCCTCGAGTGTATCATCTATAACTATATAATTTCTCACTTTTTCGTTTTTTATTTATTTCTTTTTTGTAGAAAACTAAAGAAGAACTAATTTTTCTTTGTTAACTCTGTGTGTACGCAAGAAAAAGGAATAAAATACTATGAAGAAAGTTATTAATATGGAAAACTGTATAAAACTTGCGTAAAGTTTAATAAATGTCCAGCATGCGGATACGGATGTTTTATGTATGCTAAATAGTATTATACCCTCTAGTAATATCCTGTTTTCTTTCTCTTCTTTGTACTCGTTTTATTTCATTTATTTCGTTTTTTTTCTGTGTGTTTTTTTATATTGTACAATTTAGCGTTAAACATTTTTCTACTGCATGCACGTGTGCGCGGATTTGTGTTATACTCAAGAAACCATTTAATGTGATTTCTTGTACTATTTTCTTTTTGTTTTTAAAATTTGTTATTTTCTTTTCTTGTCGTAGAAAACTTTTTATGTTGTCCAATGCAAAATTGGTTGGCCCTATTGATGTAACAAGTGAATTGAATCGAGTGAATAATTTTGCTTTTTATTTTCTTTGAATATCTTTATTTCAGTAAATAAATTAACTGCTGAGCTGGGGGAGGGTTAAAGTTGTTCTAAGAGTATTATTATTTTAGAGTGTTTTTAAGCTCAAAGCCAAGGTGTTAAAGATCAAACAGACTCTCATATGCGCTCTCTTTCTTGAATTTATGAGCAGACTACTCTGGCAAGCCATCACAAATATGTTGATGTTTGAATGATCCTACCAGATTTATTTTACAAAATCGGTCATCAGTTTACACAACCAATCGCACCAAAAACCTCTACTCTGAGGCTGCTTTTTGGCTTAACGTGGTTTGCTTAGAGATGTGTACATATATATATATATATAGTAAAACCAATCCTTAAATAAATACGCCGCTTTATGTAGTTTACATCCTGCTGGCATCACCTAATATCATGAAAAATTAGGCCGGAATTCGCATTTCGCTCTTATCGTATTATAATTAATTTCAGCTTTGAATATGAATCACGAATCAAATCAAGAAGTTGTTTTAGGAAAATATTGCAACGTTTGCTTTAAGTTGATTTTAAAAAAAGGAACTTATCAATTGGGCTTCAATGACAATGGATCTTACACCTCTCAACAATTTCCTGTGGGGCTACGTACAGTGTTTTATGCTGATAATATAGTAAAATCTAACTCCCGATAGACTAAGACTCTTCTTGTTATAAGTTACATAAGGCCAGCCCAAAAGTGCACGTTCTGAACACTTAATTATAGGCACGGTTATCATAATTTCAAAATTACTCTAAAATATATTGTAGATCTTTCGAATTATAAAAATATTTTTAAAGTTTTTCAAGTATCTGAAGTTCTATTCTGCTTAAAAAACACCCAATAGAGTTTTTAAAAATGAAATCAAAAACAAAATGCCAAGCCGTATAATAATTTGCAAGTATACAAAAGGCAATCACAAATTGCTGCCCCTGACTTCAAAGCTTCAGCTCAGATACTTTTCTGCCATGCTCGTTACGAATAATAGATTAATCACAAAAGCTTTTTGCAAACGCCTGAAGTAATTTGCAAAATATTTTGCCATTAAATGAAAAATTGATGATTGGCAAGTTTTGAAACTTTAGCTAAGATACTCTCGAAAAGCCATTTGGAAGGGGCTGATGAATTTCCAAAATATTTTGATTATATTCCAATTTGCAGTGCTGATTAATGTTTGATCAAGCAAACTAATAGAACTATTTTGTTTACAATAGCATCATCAAATTAAAGCAGAAAAATAATTCTTTATTTTTATTCAGTCCGGCCCGGGGTGGCATACAGTCTTGATGGACCTCTTATCCATCTTGACATGTACTTTAGGGGGTAAATGGCGGCACTAGTCGCTTGGATTTGTAAGAGCCTCAATCTGGAATACACACAGAATTCTCGACCAGTGAACTTATTAGACATATACTGGTACAACGGGAACCAGTTGCGAAGAGATGTTTACCCAGGCTTAATATCCAATGTTCTAGCTTGCGCATGCAAAAGGGTAAGGAGTTGGATAGTCTCCAACTCTTCAGCAAGGTGTAGGGGCTTGACCCTGCTATCGTGCACTTGAAATTTGCGATTAAGGCGTGCATGCGTCATAGGAAGCAGGTGGATAATTTTCCTACATCCAGTGCTAACACCACCGTCAGATTAAGGCCTCGCGGTCAGGTGCTGACGTTAACCTTATCACATACATTATAATCCATTATCGGATACCACTAAGGGCATAGATGTAACAACACAATTTTTCAGAAGAATGTTTGGCAGAGCAGCATTTTGTTATTAATTGAATATTCTAGAATTCATAACAGTTACTGCAAATGTACTGCTCATTATATTCGTTAACCCTGATTTTCTTTTTTAGTTTTAAATATGAATGAAGTTAGTATAGTTAAAGCATAAAAGTAATACGTAAGTAATAGCAAGAACTAGCAAAATAAAAGGAGCAACTATATTTTTGCGTACTCGTAATTGAAGTAGAAGAAAATAGCATAAGAGAAAGAAACATTATTTTCGAAGTAATTAAAAATAATGTTTGTTCTCTTCAATAAAAAGGTTTTTCATAGTAAAATATTCTTATTTTTTTATTTACCCACACTCTGCTAGAAAGTCATAAAAGTGCATCGAAAGAAAAAGAAACTGGGAAAGTCAATTTTTTATTATCATGTTGATGAGTTTTAGCATTGAGGAGGATCTGGGTAGTAATTGTTTAATTTTAATTTTCAATTTTCTTTCCGTCAAACTTTCTTGTTTTAAGTGGTGGAAGTATTTTATTTATGATAAATTTTATGTGATATTTTATTTGAAACTATTTATTTAAAAAGATGGAAAATGTTAACTGACAGGCCAACTATTTAATAATTCGTACAAAATTTTATAATTTATGTTTCAACTATTGATCATTTAACATGAAATAAAAGATGCAATCCAGCGTATAATTAAAAGGAGAAATAAAAAGGGAAAAATTATGAAAGAATAGATAACGAAGGCTATGTGAAATACTGTAAGCCATTGAGGCATAAAAAGAACCTAAATATCATAAATTAAAACAAGAAAATATTAAGAACAAATTATCAGGATAATTGAACATTACTCGTTATGCTAATGAAGCATTCCCGACAATTCAGTCACTCAGTAATGCTGATGGATTTGTGGTAGTTAAACTGGACAATATAAAAGATGACCTAGCAAACACAATGGACATTAGATATAATCTGGAAAAAGTAATAAAACATTGCATCTCGTTAAAAAAAATATGCTTCTTGCATGTGAATTAGAAAAAATTAAAATAGAAGTACAAGCTTTTCGTTCTAATCAACTTTGGGTTAATCAATATTATAGATTCAGAATATTCGTGTTAACATTTACATCTGCAGCTGGCTGTAAACCTTAATCAGATGGTGGTCAAACCACTAAGAATGAACGGCAACGTTATTCTCGCCCAAGGAAGGCGAAAACTAATTTTAGCAACAGGTCTTTCCTAGTTGCAATTTCAGTGGTTCCGAAGCAGGGTCGCAAACCACTACTCCTTGCTATAAAGAGTTGGAGACTATCCAACTACTGGTCTAGAACACATAACTAGCATGCTGACTGGATCTGGATCATTCACCCATTTTTCTCAGTAAAGGTGGGATGATCCTGGCCCCCTAATCAAATTCATGAGGGGCCGCAAAACACACAGCCACCACGATACTCTCGAAGGGCCAACCTCAATAATCAGCCAGAGAAACAGCTAAAAGGCTAAAGAGACAATTAGCCAAACTCTGGGGCCTACTGATTCCCGTGGAAATAACGTGGAGATTCCAGTTGACTCCCTGCTGTATTTAGGGGACTGGTCTGTCTTACACTCCCGAACGACACAACTTAACCATCTAGTTAAGTAATCCATAAAGATAAATGTGCCCCCGGATAGGAGGTTCAGGACATAAATATATTACAGAAACAAGTTTCGAAGATGACAAAATAGACATTATGGAACATCTAATAATGGTAGACAAAGCAGTCACAACGCAACATTAAATCTCAACAGAAATAATAAAATAGAAACAACTATTTCGATTATCCACGGAAGAAGATGACACTAGACAACGACAGAAAGACTATTTCAGGAAGATTTTTTTGTAATATTGAAAAATGAGGGAGGACAAGGATTTGGATCAAATTAGTTGCATTGACACTCTACTCAAATTAAAAATTTTATCATATAATTTTTAGTTTATCCACAACAACAAATTTTCAGCAAAACTTACCGTTATGACCAGTAATTTAGTGATTTTAAAATCAACTTCTAAGAACTCTAAGAACAATACAGGCAACTAGGAGCTGTAAAGTACAAATATGACCATATAATATTTGTCAAAAGGCAGAGAAACCATTAAGAGCTCCCTTATCACACCCAACTAACACAAACTTTACACAACTCACCTTTAGACTATACAAAATAATATATTGGGTTTTTTTTAAAAAGAAGTTTGTTTTTCAATTATGGCAACACCAACAACATGATAGTTTTGATATTTAGTTTTTTGACGTATTCGTAGTAGATGCATTGGCATAGGTGCCCCTGTAGGCTAGTAGGTAGTGTACTAGCTTGTCAGTCTGGGGGTTGTGGGTTCGATTCCCAACGAAGATCTTGGTTTTTTTTCACTACAAAAATAAAAATTGATTGCCGGTGGGGCTGCTCAGCGATGAAGGCATAGTCACTGGTGGCTGTGATGTCTTATATGGCAGTTAATTACCCACTATCCTTCTACTTTCACCACCTGTTTCATCTCTTCTCTATCCCTTTCCCAAAAAATGTAGCACGGTACTTGACTAAATAGGTATTGTAGCCAGAAGTGCTACTTCTCTTAAAAAAAAAATTGTTACAATGAATTTATGAATTCATTAAAATAATTAAAATTCACTATGAAAATGGTGGTTCTTTTAAAGTTAAATTGCGTCTGTAAAATTTGTGATAAAATATAATCGTCCTTCTGAGACCGCTATTAAGAGTTTGGTTATTAAATTTGAGTCGACAGGCTTGATATGCAAACACCAACGCGAGTTCTAGCAACTGTAAGCCACAGCGTTGAAACAGTTCCAAATTTGTCAATTCCTCGAGGTTCTCAACAATTTAGGTTATTCAAGATCACTATACTGTGATTTTGTTAATTAAGAATTTGACTTTAAAGACTTACAAGGTTTAAGTGGTAAAGGAACTGAAGCCAACCGACCATTCACATCACCGTAGATTCGCTCAATTCATTCAGGAACAACCGGCTGATTTGTCTGAAAAAATCATTTTTTCAGACGAAGACCAAAAGCAAAATTGCCGCATTTGGGCTTCTGAAGATCCTAGAGCGATTATTGAGAAGCCTTTGTATGCTCAACGTGTCACTGTGTGGTGTGCTATGTGGTCTGGATGAGTGATTTTCGGTGAGGCTGGAAATGCAGTAACGGTCAATGAATTATCCCATTGCGAGATACTAAGAACTCAATTTTGGCATATTATTGACGACGTGGGTATCAATGACATGTGGTTTTAAACAGGACGTTGCCACATGTCACAAAGCCAATAAAACGATCTATTTATTGCAAACCAAATTTTCCGATCGTGTAATTTCTGAACAATCAGCAGTTAAGTGGCTCGTCAGCACCGACGGAGTCTGTACGAAGCCAATCGAATCGATTTTAACCTTAAAACTAAAAACCCGTGAGGTGATTATCTAAATAGGACCGCCCTTTTGTCAAAAAGTTATTAAAAACTTTGATGAAAGAATCGACATCTGTTAGCATGGTCGAGGTCGATATTTGCCAGATTCAATTTTTCATTCATAATTGCCGAACTTTTCTCTTCGTAATGGAATAAAAATTTGAATCATCTTAATCTAAATGTTTTGTTTTACTTTGTTTTAGCAAACAAACTTCTTGTTGAAAAACCCTTTTATACACTTGAGTTATTTTTTAACGTATTAAATAACATGGTTCCGTGAAATTTTGACAAAATTAAACAAGAAATAATAAATCTTTCAAATTATTTTATAAACGGAAATATGAATTTGTTAAAAATTTTATTCATACATTTTTTTAAAAATTTTTGTTTTATAAATAAACAAAAAAATAATAATTTACTCACACAGCTCAAGGTAGTTTTTGTTTTTATAATTAATTTTTTATCTGTTTGTTTTGGTAAATATTAAAAAAAAAATAGTTATTATGTTGTTGTCGCTTCCGTCTAAACTCTATATCAGTAACAGGTTTTAAGTTAGTTTTGCAAAGTTCATCTAATTTTATAGACAAAATGTTAGAAATTTTAAACTGCGGTTTATATACACACAAATTTGTTTAATAATTTGATAGCCACCATGTGGAGGTGTTGCTTAAGTTTTCGTCTATCTTGAAAATAAAACCATTCTTATTTAAGGGTGTGCACATTTTTAACTGAAATTTAAATAATTAACACAGAACACATTTCAGTATCTGTTTTAGAATAAGCATTAACGAGATTTTTTAAATTTGTTTTTGTTTCCCCTGTAAAGTTTCATCTAGTTGACGCGTGTTCTGGAAACGACACTTAAAAAAGAGGTGACAAAAACTTCACTGCTTTAAGATATTTACAAACTTTAATTATTATTATAAATTTCGTTAAAATTTGGGGTTAGTACTGACTTATGCAACTAGGTTTTTTTATTTAAAATTGTAAGACGAAATATTTCGTTACTCACTCAAAAATCACTTAAAGCGAGCTTAAATAGCTGCACTCAGCACAATTTATCTGTCGTTTATTCTCATGTACATACAACATATATAAAATAAATCTTAATAATGTAGCAGCAGCACTTAGCCATTGCATAATTTAATTTTTGAAGTGCGTTAAGTATTGAAGTTAAAGTAATCACAATTTAGCGGTTTGTTTTTCCTTTTTATTTCTATGCAGTGGATTTTATAAAACAAAATGGGTTACACAACGTTGAAGCTTTTTTATAAATATGACACTTCAAGCTCTAGACCCAAGTTATTATTGCGCTTAAAGCACTGATTCGGGTATTACAGTTATATTTTTTAATTAGATCTTAAAATAAAACTGTTCCATAAAATATGAATAAAATGAAAATCTAAATAAAATTGAAAAAATTAATTAAGTGCAAATTGTATCGGGTATAAAACTTTAAGTTAACAACTGTTTAACTGGCAACTGGCAGCCATTTCGTCAACTGTTAAGTGATTTACAGTATTTGAAGTGATTATAATCCTCAAGCGTATTTCAACATATTACATCCGAAAAAACTGACTGATTTTATTTTATAAAAATAATTTTTAGCGGAAATATTTAAAAGCGGTTAGTAGGAAATAGCCTCCATAGCTTCTTTGACGCCAAGAATACGAAAATAGCATCTAAACTATAAAATTAAATTTTTTATACTTATATTATTATATCGAGAATTTTTATAAATAAAGTATTATTGTACATAATAATACAATAAAGAGTCCGCCATCTAGAAGAATTGGACCCTCGAAATCCGACTAGTCATCTGCCAACTGTTACCATCGAAACCATTAGCACACAGGACTACAGTCCTTTAGTGATTATTGGTTAGGCTTTTCGGGAAGTAACGTAGTGGCTGTGGTTCAAACACAAACCGCGAGTTGGGGACGTCTGGTATTTAGATAGTCTCCGGCTGTCAAGCAAGGAGTGGAGATACGGATTTGCTTTTGTCCACACAGCTAGGTACTGACATTAATCTGTATCATAATCTCTCCAAATTCGGGCGCAAACCAAGATTGTCTTTGATCTCGATTTTCATGAGCGAAGTTGTTTTAGTGATGAAGATGTCGTTTGTTTAAATTTATACGTCAATAAACAAACCAGTCGTATTTGAAATGGTTAAAAACCTCAACTATTAAATTCAGAAAAAATGACACTTTTGTGTGGTTTATGGGCTAGTGGAATCATTGGTACGTACCTTTTTGAAACCGATGCTGGTCAGAAAATTACAGTCAATGGTAACTGGTGTAGAGCCATGAATGCTGACGTTTCGTTGAACAATTGGACAAACATTAAGGGATTCGTTTGACATGCGTAATAAGATTTACGTTAGTACCTAGCTGTGTAAGCCATAACCCGATGGTGGATCAAACCACTGTAGGTAATGACGTGATAAGATTTACATCTGCACCTGGCCGTGGGTCTTAATCAGATGGTGGATCATTACCACTGTGGATGAAATGTAGCGTCATCCTCGCCCTAGAAGGCTTTCGGATATGTATATCCTCCGGTCACTCCTACTTGCAACTTCAAAAGCCCCGAGTAGGCCGCAGCATTCACTCCTTGCTGAAGAGTTGGAGACTATCCAACTCCTGGTCCAGGACCCATGCAGCTTAATATAATTAATAACACGACGGCATTCATACTCACTGGACCTGGACCATTCATTGTGTTCATTGTAAATGATCCGACTCACAAACTTAAACGAGGGCCTCGAAATATACAGCCACCACGATACTTCCAAAGGGCCTTTCTCAATAATCAGTCAGAGAACAGCTAAATGCCTAAAGAGACAAATAGCGGAACTCTGGGGCTTTACTGATTCCCGTGGAAATCTAGTGGATTGTTCAATTAGCTCCTACTAGCCTAAGGGGACTGGGCTCCCTTTTACCCCCCCAAGACACAAGTCTAGATGGTTGTGTGATTCATAAAGACTTATAATGTGCCCCCGGGGGGAACCACTGTAGGTGATTTCGTAATAAGATTTACATCTGCACCTGGCAGTGAGCCTTAATCAGATGGTGGTCATACCACTGTGAAAGAAAAGCAGCGCCACTCACGCCCTAGGAGGCCGAAGTCTAATTCTACCAGTAGGTCCTTCCTAGTAGCGATTTCAATGATTCCAGAGCAGGGCTGCAAACCACCACTTTTTGCTGAAGAACTGGAGACTATCCAACTCCTGTCCAGAACACATGACTAGCATAGTCACTGGATCTAGGATCATTCTACCAGGTAGGTGTTATTAAAAGTGAAATGATCCTGGCCACCATGGAAAACTGACCTGTCTGTTATGGGGCCGCGAAACCACAACCACCACAATACTCCCATAAAGGGCCAACCTCAATAATCAGTCAGAGAAACAGCTAAGTGCCTAAAGAGACAAATGGTGAAAACTCTGCGGGCTACTAATTCCCTTGGAAATAACGTGGAGCTTCCAGTTGTACCCTAGGAAGGCGAAGCATAATTCTATCCAACGGGTCATTCCTAGTTGCAACTTCGAGAGCTTGGGATAGGCCGCCACCCTGCTTAAGAGCCGGAGATCAGCCCGAAACGAATGATCACTTGTCAGAAGTCATATTTAAATTATAATGCCACACGATTATCTTTTGAATAAAGCAAATTCAATGACAATTTAATGAATTCATCTTTGCTTTATTCCATTTTAAAGTTATACACCTCTTTAAAAACACATTTTATAATATAATGCAATTTAATTTAATTTAATTTAATTTTTTAAAGCTTGTTATAAAGGCTTCGCGTACAACGTGCAAAAACGTAATCTGTCTGCCACGAGCCTCTATTGATGTATCCGTAATAAATAGCCGCTAGAAATTTTCATAGAATGTGTATTGTAATAGCCGCAATAATAGCAAATAATAAATAACAACAGCATATATATATATATATATATATATATATATATATATTTATATATATATATATATATATATATATATATATAAGTACATATAAATATATATAATTATTATTTGTTAAACTGTGATAACTGTAATAGGCAGACACCATATGACAATGTTAAAGGAGAAATTATTAATCGCAAGTAATGGATGTTAAGTTTAAGAACAGTCATTATTATTTATTCAAATTTAAAATAATCATTAATTAATGTTACTACGATAAGCTAATTAAAATGATTAAAAAAGCAGAGTTTTTGGTCTTAAATTATTAAATTAAATTTTAAAAGATGAAGAAAATAGAGAACGTTTTCAATTCTATTTAAAAGACTAATAGTTTTGGCAAGTTTTAACGATCGCAAGAACAGCATAGAGAAAAATAAAATTAATTAGCATATTTTTCTTGTTTAATATTTTAAATAAAAATAAAAAAGAGAAGAAGCAAACATGGTTTTTTGTTAGGAGTTTGATAATAAAATATATGAAGCAATTTAATTATTAAATAAAATAAAATAAAAACGAAGTTAGAATTAATAAAAAATTTATATGCAAATTTGGTTCAAACTCCAGATCAAAAAATAAAATGCTGCAGCTAAATAACATTACCGTGGGGCCATTAAAAATAAGTTTATTTAAAAGATAATCTATATATAAAGAACAAAATATGTTTGCTTGTAGGAAAGTTACAGCTTCCTTTAACAATAAGCCGATCCTTCTGAAATTTCTGCAGCTTTGAAACTGTCGAAGTAAGAGACTTATAATTTTATACAAATAACTCCCATATCAGTATGTATAGTTAAATAATATACATGGATGCGAAAATTGTGCACAATATTGCCCATTTTAAATCAAATATAAATGCCGCGTATCTTCTTTTTTTTTGCTTTAAAGAGAAGTAGGACTTCAGGCAACAATGCCTACTTAGTCAGGTGCCGTGCTACATTCTTTAGGAAAAGGATAGAGAAGAGATGGAGACAGGTGGTGAAAGAAGAAGAATAGTTACGAAAATTAACTGTCGTTTAAGACAACACAGTGACCAGTCACCATGCCTTCCGGCAGTCAATTTTTATTTGTAGTGAAAAAAAACCATGGTCTTTGTTAGAAATCGAACCCACAACCCCCATTCTTGTAAACTAGTACACTACCTACTAGCCTACAGGGGCGTATCTTCTTAACATTAGGAACTATAAAAACGTATTTTCGAAGTACATAAAAAAAAGCTGAAAACACCATACTAATTACGGCAGGCAGTTATGCTTTTCCAGGTCAATTGAGTGCCCATTCTGTGATCTTTTTGTCTACATAAGAGTCTTAAAAAATCTGTTCTGTTTCCGAAGTGGAAATTAGTTGGAGACGTTTAAGGATTTACCTCTCTCAAGCCGCCCAAACTAGAAAGTATTGTTGAAGTCAGTACACTGAACATTTTGGACTTAAGGAAAGTTCAGCACAGAGACTGAACTTATTGCAGACTTACAATTTTGTATAACTAATTTCTTGCTAATATGCATAGCACCGTAAAATGCTACCTATTTTTGGAACAACGGGCGTACAGAATAAAAAGAAATTTTTGTTTATCTAAAGAATTAGTCCCGCTGGATTGGAATCATGGTGCCATCCACACAAAGTGAACTATTATTGGCTATACGACTTGAGAACTATAACAATGGGTGGGAAAATTTATGGATAAGAAGTAAATTGTCCGGCAAATGATTAAGAGTCAAGAATTAAGCTGTCATCCGCTGCATAGCAAATTGTTGAGAATGAGCTTGGAATATCAGTTCTTTGGCATTCGTGAATTGTCTGCAGTACCAAACTATAAGTAATTTTAGCTCATGCCTTTTGGTTTCAGCAAAGAGGCGCCGTAAGCCACATAGTCACCAAAGCCCTGCGGTTATTGTATGAGAAATTTCGGCCGCCACGTTCTTGTACATTACGCTCTCTGGTGCAATTTCAAGGACCGGGTTTATATGAAACAACCCCCAGGTACCTGACGTTCTGAAAGATGAAATTCAACGCCGCATTGACGATATAAGTAAAGCGTTGTTGCCATATCTGTTTGAAAATTTTGTGAAAAGAACGGACATTTCCCAACTTGCTGGAGGTGGACATTTGCTTGATATCAAATTCCATTATAATTTCCATATTTCTACTTTCCATTAGAATAAAGAAAAAAAAACTGACGTTGTCAAAAAAGTGTGTTTTAAGATAATTTACTTCCTAACCGCCAATTTACCCATCCCTTATGTAGGGCCTTAAAACTTCACACAGCTGCGAGGGCTGTGTTAGGTCTTTAGAAAGTGGTGTGGTGGAGTTTTGGTGCCGTTTTGTAATCAAGAACGAAACCTAAATTCATAATAATACACCGGATTCATATAATATCAGCACAATGTTTACACTTTTCCATTTTCTTCTGAAATTCTGAGGAAGTCGGCTACCAGCGGCTGTCAAACACAAACTAAGTGACGCTAGTTATGCAAATTTAGACAGGAGTCAACTGACAGTTGTTTGTTGACAGTTAAGAGGCGGCAAATTCAAATAGCCACCAACCATTTTAATTCATATAATCAGTCTATATATAATATGTAATTGGGATGGCGTGTTATGCCGGGTATAGGTAGTAAATAAAAAAACAAAATTCTAAACTAGTATTTTTGGTGATGTTTGTTTGTCAACAAAATTTATTCGTGTTTATTTAACTTAAAAATTATAAAATCAAGTCTTGTCATGTTAAGCTTAAATGTTGAATTTACTCAACATCACAAAGATCATCATTATGATAATGATATTAAGATTGTTATTTACATACATAAATGTAAATAAATATAAATTTTAAAGAAGAAATAAACTCTTGTATTTAGATTTCTGGTGTTATTGTTTTTGTTAATTTTGAACCACACCCCTTGTGAATTTTTTTCGTTTTTATTTGTTTCATTCATAAAATAATATTTGTTTTATACTAAATTAAAGAATTTGTTAAAAAAAAAATTTTAACTAAAAAGCAGGCAAATATTGATGGTTGATGGTCATTATTTCATTGGAGATTTCATTTTCGTTCATTGCATGAGCTGAGGAATCGTAGCCATAGCTGATTTTAGGTGTAGGCTGTACATAATCATTTGCTTTAAAATTATCAACTTTGGAGATGGTGTCTGAGTTATTGTTATTATAATTGCCGCTTTGTCGTTCGTCGTCTCCATCCATAACTACTTTAGGAGCAGTCTGGTCATTGTACTTATTATTATTTAGAGATTGATTGATAGTTACTTTAGCAGTGGTGTATTCATAATTACTCTTAACCGTAGTTGCTGAACTCTCGTTATCCGTTTTTATCTTTGTAACTTCAGAGGCAATGCTATCATTAATACTATCTTTATTATTTGCTTTGATATCAGTATCCTTTTCAATGGTCTTCGATGATTCAGTTGCTGTTATTGTTGTTAAAGTTGTTAAGCTAGTTGATACGATTGATGCAGGTGATGCGGTTGAAGAGGTTGGTGCGATTGATTCTGGTTTGAAGACAGCATCTGGTATTATGGTTGTTGTAGTAATGTTAGGCCTTTTCGTCGTTACAATTGCAGTTCTCTGCATATTACGAAAAACTTTATTAAAACCAAAACTAAAAGTACCACTGTTAAGTCCACTCTGCAATAGGCTGGTTAAGAAATTTAATTTGTGGCTTAGAATACTGACAAAGGAGTTGGAAGGCGTAGGCAGATTGCTGTCAGAACGAGGTGGAACTGTAATTAATAATACAAGTGAACAAATTTTTTATTAAACAAAACACCAAACAACAAAATTTACGCACTGTAATGTTCGATATCTTATGGTTATAACATTGAACGGAGGGTTTAATTAAAAGTAAAAAAAAAAAGTTTTGTTGTATTGACGTAAAAGTAGAAAAAATAATTTCATTAAACTTCTGCTTAAAATCTTTATGTTTTTAATTAAGTAACACTAATAAAGCCTATTTGTTAAGTGTGTTAAAATCTGCGCTATATGTTTTTCGATATCTTATATTTGCAAAAATTGAGAGAGACCTCTCCCTCAAAATCCATAACATTGAATGGAAGGTGTAATCAAAAATAAAAAATAGTTTTGTTGTATTGACGTAAAAGTGTGAAGAATATTTTCATTAAACCGCTGCGTATAATAAAGCCTATTTGTTTAACACATTCTGCAGAAAAGACTAATGCAAGAGAATCTTATGCTGAAGAAAAATGATAAATAGTAGGCTTTAGCCTTTCACCGCTGTAAATGTATCTTAAGTATATATAAATTGATTTAACTTTAGGCGTTACATTTGACAGATCCAAAAAAATATATAAAACGGCTACATCAGCATCAACTGTTGTAAACACCTAACACCGGAAGCACTTCAGCCCTGTTCTTAATGATGCTGATACAGCCGTTTTATATATTTTTTTGGATCTGTCAACTGTCTGACGCCTAAAGTTAAATCAATTTAGGAAGCTGTAAAAATATATAGTTTACACGCATGATCAAATAGAAATTTTGTTTTTTTTTATATGTTTTATTTTTAGCACTAAGTCATTTTTAATATTTCATTATACCATTAGCCGTTTTAATCAGAAAGTAGGAGGTAATAAAAATATTGAAAATAAAAGTAGCAACAAATAGTTATTACAGAAATGCCTTATAACTAAAAATAGAATCTGATATTAAGAAAAATATAATTAGGAAATAAAATAAAATATAACAGAACAACATTTTGAAAATTTTTAACTTTAATCGCTATATTTTGTTTTCTCTAAATCTATTTCTTTACTTAATTTTTAACTCTTTATCATTTTTTTGCTATTATTTTTTACCTTGTGGCGCAAAGAAAACAAAAGGTTTAGTTTCAACACTTTGTTGTTGCAGCATAATGATTAACAACACCGAACACACAATAATTAAAAAACGCATTTTTCTTTTGGAAATTGTTAA
Organism: Trichopoda pennipes; assembly: GCA_030448955.1. Taxonomy (NCBI): domain Eukaryota; kingdom Metazoa; phylum Arthropoda; class Insecta; order Diptera; family Tachinidae; genus Trichopoda; species Trichopoda pennipes. The sequence goes on from JASKUP010000023.1 coordinate 10,733,444, forward strand.
TATATTTTTAACTTTCTTCAATACAACTTGAATGACCAGTGTTGGGTTTAAAACTGAAGATATCTTCTTCATAGAGATATTCTTAAGCATCAAAATTGAATTTTTAATATAACAAAGCATATATACATACATACACACACATATACTATATAAATGTTGCTTTTTTTATAAGTTTATTTTCATCCTCTTATTTAAAAATGTTTAAGCTCTTCTTTTCTTTTAATATTCTTTCACAAATTAACAAGTTTTTCTTTCTTTGGCGGTCATTTGTGATTGCGGCCAATAGCAATAATAATATACACATAGAGTTATTATATTGTACAACAACAATATAAACAACGCATAGACCTAGAATTATTAAACTAGTTTCACTCGTCAAACAACAATAGTAAGAGCAACGAATGAAAAGAAGTTTAATGAAATAAAGAAAAAAACTTTAGCAAATAAACAGTGGAACAGCAACACTTCTCTGCAAGTAAAAAATTAAGTGTCGGTTAATTTAATGGTCATTTGAGTGCAATTAAATTGACTAAAAATATTCCGGTCATTAAGGGCGCAAGTGACTTAAATGACTTTGTAAACAAATGATGTCTGTAGCAAACTGGGTTGGATGTAACAATAAACTTTTCCTTACTTTTTCCAGAAAATATCCCAAAATTTCTTCAAAATCATTGACTTTTTAAAAAAGCTTTAGTATAAATTTACGTTAATCTTTGATGACAGCTACAAGTATGTTCGGTATAAAATTGTTGCACATGTGCTAAACCACAATTTGCCTGCGACTTTCGTTTTTTGCTGCGTTACTTTCTCGACTTAATTACACAATTTTATAAGTTTCAATTACTTGGAACTAGCTTAAACAGCTTTATTCTTCAATAAGCGACAATTTCATAAAAGAAAGTGAAAACGTTTGGCAGTATTGCAAGCAAGCATAAAAAGAAAGATTAAAAATACTAAATTCCCTAAAATTCCTGAAAGAGCAAAAGTGTTTGAAGGAAAAAGAGAACAATTAAAATTCGAAGAAACACAAATAAACAACAAACAAAAAAAAACATATAATAAATAATTTCTGCAAAAAAACACCGAAAACTTTCAAGAAATAATCCCATCTACGGCGTAGCTATAATATCTATGGAACACATTTTCTTATTGTTCTTATAATGAATGGTCTTAGTTAATTGCTAAATTTTTACTTAGTTTATAAAGTAGCACGTATTCTGTGTATTATAAGGGCAACCATTTTTTAAATTTTTACAAATTTTTTAAAGGAAACCCATAAGGATATAATACCTATGGAGCATCCTGAATTATTGCTCTTTTAGCGGACTGAATTCTTTTTAAATTTGGGGTGTGTTTATATAACGGTTTTTAAGATTAGTAGATAAGGAGACACCCTTTAATATCCATATAATCTAAGGAACACCCTTTATTATTATTAGTTAATTTCTAAAGAATACTACTAGAGTACTCTACTACTAGAGTATAGAGAGAACGCTGAAGTTGGCAAATAGCCGAAACAGGTTTGTTCACAAACCAAATTTGATGCGGGTTGACGTCAAATCATATCCAAATTAATAAATATTGTTGCGTTTAACCAACGTTTAGATTATTGAGTCCTTTTATTGTAAAATAATTATCTATAATTTCTTAGAATTCAAATTAAGTTGCACGATTTATTAAGACAAGCTATTAAGTTAAGCACGTTTACAAATTTAATATCATAACTTTAACACCTCAAACCGGTTACATTTACTTTCTGTCTTCACTTGACAACGTTCACACTTGAACTGTTTTAGTACTGTTAAGCCTTCACTTGACAACGTTCACACTTCAACTGGGTTACCTCCCCTCAGGGGCATATAAATATGGTCTTTATAGAACTCCACTATTTAGACACAGTGCAACTGGGGAAAAAGGGAGCCCAGTCGCCTGAAGACAGGCAGGGAGTCAACTGGAAGCTCTACTTTATTTCAACGGGGATCAGTGAGCCGCGGAGTTCATTATTTGTCTCTTTATACATTTAATAGTTCTCTGACCGATCATTGAGGTTGGCCCCTATATGGGAGTATCGTGGTGGTTGTGGTTTCGCGGCCCCATAACAGTATAATTGTTATTATGGTGGCCAGGATCACCTCACTGATAATGACACGCAAAGTGAATGATCCAGTCCAGTGAGCATGCTAGTCATGTGCTCTGGACAGGAGTTGAAAGTCCCCAACTCTTTAGCAAGGTGTGTTGGTTTGCAGTCCTGCCCTGGAATCATTAAAGTTGCAACTAGGTGGTTCTGTTGCTTAAATTATGTCTTCGGCTTCCTAGGACGCTGTATGACGTTCCAAATTATACAATAGTGGTTTGTCCACCATCTGATTAAGGCCACATAGCCAGGTGCGGATGTAAAACGAATCACACTCTCAACTGGGTTACCATATTCTGCAGTGGTTCTAGGATTCACTCGAAAACCCGATGACAACACCAACACATAAGGCTACTATTATTATTATTATTATTATTATTTTTAAGTTTAGCTGTTTGTTTGGTTGTACGAATTTTGTTCTGCGTTAGTTTTTTCATTTTCTAATTGTTAAATTCAGTTCGTGGAATTTTAATGTAGCATATTGTTGTTGTTGTTTTACGTTCATAAAATTTCTTAGAAATTAAGATTTTTTTTTTTGTTAGTCATAAACGTCTTCTTAAAAATATAATTAAGTAAATAATGAAAAAGCCTTAATACTCGTTACCCAATTTTATTTAAGATCAATAGCACAAATACAATTTGAAACAAGAAGAAACGTTGCAAGACTTAAAAATAAATATTTTCCTTTTAAAGCTACACTTTGCCACACTGTGCTTACAATACAACTTGTAAATAATTCATACTATTATAAGCAGTATACAGCTTTAGGAAATTTCTTTACTTAACAATAATGTTGGCTAGTACAATAAAACAACAGAAACAACAACAACAACAGTAACAACAATTATGTTTACAAATTTAAGAACCGCATTAATATTGTTGTCAGTTCTTTCCTTCTAAACCGCACTAGGGGAAAAAAATTATTCTAGACTGGTTATAAGTTAAGTTAAAATCATTAAAACAATTTATGTATTTGTAATTGTTGTTGCTGTTTGTATTTTAAAAGTCTTCTTTGTTAATTGTTTTATTTAGTCTTGTCTGTGTATATTCAAAATTTCTTTGTAAACCATTGGATGTTGGATGTCTTGCAAACATTCATACCTTCGGTTCGAGTTTGTCTGATGGGCTGTTTGTATGTTTGTATGATTTTTGGCCAAATTTATTTTCTACACCAAATAGACAGTTCAAGATTATAAGAAAGGGGGAGTTGATTGTAGAAATGTATACTTTTTGGTGACCTAAGTTAACTTATAATTTTAATTTAATTTAAAAATCCAAAATCATTAAAATAATTTTCACCAAATTCGATCTGTTCAGCATTAGCTATAGCACGAAGGCCTGAGATGCCAATAAAATGTTTAATGTTCAAAGATAATAATTAAAACTTATCAAATAATTTGTTGTTATTTTATTTGCTATTTATAAATAATTTAAATACAAAAAATAAAACAAACATAAATTTTTTGTCTAATTAACACCACCTGTCTTCGATATGATAAGTTGTATTTAGTTGCGATAACTATAACGTAATTAGTTTTAATTTTATAACGGCATTAGAAATAATAAATTTTGTATATAAAATGACGACCAGAATTTCTGTCTATTATCGATTCTCCATTCATGTAGTATCTTGTTGTTCATACAAATACTTTTTTTTTAGCTTCTAAATCAGCTGCGAGCATTATAGATAGAAGAAAAATAATTTATGAATGAAGGTATTGTGATGACGTATTTAAGATTTGGCTTTTGTATAAAAAACAATGTCAATCTGAAGTTAATTGTCACAATTTTAAAATTTATTTTGTTTTTTACAATATTTAATATTAAATTTATTAACAGAAAGTAACGGAAATATTAGTTCATACTTAAGAGAGCGGATAAAACACGTTTGACTCGTTTGACGCAACTTAAAGCAAAAAATTTTTGCACGTCGTTAAATGCCAATTTTTTCCGGATTTACAAATTTGACTATGATATTCTATATACAATATTTATGTGCAATATTTAACGTATAAAGGTGACTATCATCAATTCGGCAGTACTTTATAAATTAGACCTACAACTTTCTATATACTGATGGCTCCAAGTCGCAAAATTTCACAACCTTTGCAGTTGCTCAGCATTATAAAATTATCAATTGTGGCTTGTTCCATTTTTACGACTGAAGCTGTAGCAATATTCATTGCAACTCCCAAGTTCCAACTAAGAATAATGTGAAATTTATTATTTGTACTGATAGTCTTTCCACTATTCTTGCTACAAGAAACATTAATTATTATCAATTATTTAATAAACACTATACGCTCTAATTCTTAATCAAAAGAAGCTACAAGGAAATGAATTTGCTGACGTATCCACTACTGATGATGGAAATACAACTCAAATAAATTTTTACAGATTAAAACAACTTAATCAACTTCCAATTGGAAAAATATTGTAAATCATAATGTCATAAATATCAGCATAACCATAAAAACATTAATTCCCTTGCAATCAAACCCAAAATTCTGCTAAAAAATCAACACCAACTTAATAACAAGATTCATGCTCAGAAGACTCAGAATAAAGCCGCTTAGCAATGACCAACCTGTAACACAACACTAACCATTCATCATATTTTAACCGAATGCACAATCTACAGAGATAAAATCTTTGGATCTAACTTGCCGTCCGATTGAAATTGAAATATATATCCAAGATCAACATTAATCTTATATTTAAGTTCCTGCTTGAAAATAGTGCAAAAAACTTAATATAAACAAAACTCGGAGTTAAAAGCCTAGGCAGCTCTCACTCCTTTTTTTCGTTTATTTACGTTAATTGTGTTATTTAATTAAATTCAAATAAAAAAAAAAATTCCCCAGTAACGTAACGTCACGGTAGCTTTCAATACCTTTACAAATTATAACAATATTTTATTTTATATTATTATTCTGCTTAGTGGGTCAAAGGTCTAAAATTTGTCATACCTTAGCCAAACCAATTTTGAACCCTTTAAAGAACTGTAATTATTCGGACATTGTTTATATCTATTTACTTTAGCTGGTATGTCGGTGAGAAGAATTTCAATTCAATCAATAACAATTTAGTTTGTCTTCCACACACAGTTCAGTTCTTTTGCTGTTCTCTTTGACGTATAACTTTCCGAAGTAATAATTTTTGAACTTTAAACGTACTTAAACTGAAGACGATTTAAAACTTTTCATTTTGCCAAAAAAAAAAAATAAAATTATTCGATTCATGATTAATTTCAAAGCAAACTAAAAATATTCAATAAATTTTTACGAATAGTGAATATTTATTCGATAAATTTTTCGAATAATTGTGTAATCGACTAAAGTTTTAAAACTTTACAAAAATGTATAATTTTATCAAATATACAGTTGCAAATTTTTCAATTATCTTTTACAAATAATCGAATATATAATCGACTAAAGTTTTAAAACTTTACAAAAATGTATAATTTTATGAAATTTACAGTTAAAAATTTTTCAATTATCTTTTACGAATAATCGAATATATAATCGACTAAAGTTTTAAAACTTTACAAAAATGTATAATTTTATCAAATAATTTGCGGTTGAAAAATTATTCAATTATCGAATAATCGAGTATTCGAATAAAGTTTTAAATTCTTTCTTTACAAAAAAGTATAGTTGTATTAAATAATTTATAGTTTTATTTTTTTTTTTAAGTTGTAGTATAAAGCTATAAGCATTAGGATATGTTAACAAAACATGTTAACCTAAATAAAACTTATGTTTCATTGAAAATTATATACTTTATTTAAAAGAAAAAACTAATTTATTACTGATAATAATATATTTAAAATTTAATTAACAAAAAAAATTAGATCATTGTGGAATTGATTGTTTATTGGGATATTTATATTTCTAATATGAGAAAATTTCAAGTACGATACAGCACAAATTGTTCCTTCCTTTGAAATAATAAACCTGATTAACGCCAAAGCAAACCTTACACAAAGCACATATAAACTGTAATTCTTGAAAAATAAAAAACCGATTTTAACACAGACTACGCTACTTTTATAACACCCTTTAATTTTCATTCTTGCTGCAATCTCTACACAATTAAATTGAACTTAGGAAAACGTTTTTAAATTGAGGTCGAATCCTTAAGCCCTGTCTTTCCAATAACAATAATTCAAAATTGCTTAAGAAATTACGCAGTTCTAAGATAAGAAATATTAAAAAAAAATATCCTTGAATTAATAAATTTCTCCTTTTAGTGTTTGATATTTATTTTATTAGTTATAACACACGATTTAAGGCCAAATAATAGCTTTTTGAGTGTTAAAGTTTTTTTTTTATTGTTGACAACAGCTTACGATAATGAGCAGTTAAGAAAGAGCAAAATTTTTATTCGAGGTTAGAAAGAAAAGAAAATTGTCTGTCAATTAGTAATTAAATAAAAACAATTGAGCTGTTATCCTTTAACACTTATTTAGTAAAAGGTTGGGAAATTTTAAGATTGGAACGTTACACTCTTGATTGCAAAAATTTTAAACATTTTCAATAAATCACTTTGTATAGTTCGAGAAGCTTTTCATTGTAATCAGGTTTCTTCTTAGAACACTCTGCGTATTTTAATAGCAACATTTGAGGCTCGCAATGTTGTCGCTGTCAAATGACTGAAAAAATGCGCTCGAAGTGGCTGTAGTGGTGCAAACTAACCGCCGTATAGCAAAGTGTTGAGAATGAGCCAAAAACTTGTTAACGTTCGTAACAATTAGGCATTTCTAGAGGTACATTGCGCAACATTTTGCCTAAATATCTTCATCTTCACGCTTACATTAGCCAATTGGCTGTTTAAAAAGCTAAACGAAAAAAAAACGCGTATATCACCTAAACCATCTTTGGCTCATTTGAAATAAGGCGGTTATGTAAGAAAATAAAGTCGCTTATAGACCTCACAAAATCCACAGGCATTCCTCGAAAAACCATTATATCCAAAGACATTGACTATATGGTTAGGTGGCATCATCGAACCGTGAGCTTTTTCAAAGCTTTTTGAGCAAGAAAACGTCAATTGTTGGTGGCCAGAATTTGCCAATGTTGACATTACTGACTTTTGGTTTCAGCAAGACGGCGCCACAAACCACACAGATACACAAACAACAACAACAACAACAGGTTAGTGCATGAAAAATTGCATGGTCGCATAATTTCACGATTTTACGATGTCAATTGGCTGCCTCGTTCTGTGAACAACTGATGCTCTGAAAGATATAATTCGGCGCTGCATCAACATTTTTAAAGTTTATTTGTGAATTTTTGTAAATCGCACAGTTCAAAGCTGACGAAATATCTGTTATAACATTTAAGGATTTAGTTCAGAAATTAACTTTTTTATATCGTTTACTGTAGATTTGATTATTTCGGACGACGCCTATGTGTATTGAAAAAAAATATCAAACGACAGAAATAAACTGATGATGGGAACGAATTTTGTCAATGCTTAAATAGATTTCACTTTTAAGTCGCTACCGAACTACACAAGCTGTAAACATATTTGCATCTGTGTTAGTTGTGTCATTTGTCGATATTATTTACTTGTAAGAACTTTGACCGGATGATCCATCACATCCCCACTTATTTATAAATATAAGCCAATCTGAAAGTAATACTGCTTCCTGCTTCACTTTCAGACAAACTTTGAATAAGGCTTGTGATCCATTAAATCTTGCAATTTAACCTCTACCGATGTTTAAGTAATCTTTAGCATTAGATGGCACTGCTTGTCTTTCGGCAGATGTAACGTTTTTGTATCCAGATAAAATATCAATTTTATGATTCTTTAAAGAGCTTCGTAAAATACGATATTTTTCTTTTGACAATCCCAGTGCTATACTTTGTGGGTAGAATATTTGGAGGAGTTGACAGACTCTCTTCAATCCTCTGCAGCCGATCTGGGCTTGCAAGTACCACAGCTTGTTTTGATGACAGACCTTAATTTATCTTTATCTTTTACATGCGATTTAGATATATCTTTTATGGCATTTTGAAGTTTTCTTTTTTGTATACTCCGAAGTTCTCGTTTATTGCTTTTGGAGGTCTTCTACTTTTACTGTCAGAAGATATATGCGGTTCTTTGATGTTGTTACTCCATTTACCCAACCTGAGTTCTCTTCCATAAAGGTTTTTGTTTTTGTCGATTTGAGGCAACCATTTTCTTTTATTAATTTTCAAGTAAACGAAGTGAATTTTGATTTTAATATCCTTTTCATGGTATCCTGGTAACTCGAAATATTTTTCCACAATAGCCAATTTAAATACATTTTCATTATATAAGTTTCTGCACAACTCTGAACAATTTCGAATTTTAAAATGACATTATAGCTCTTTATTATATATTATACTTATATTATACTTTATATTTATAATCAGAAATAAAAAAGGAGGCAAATTACCTTATTTTGTGAAACAGAAATACAGGCTTTAATTAAATGGATTATACAACTGCAGTTTATATTTTAGTCAGTATAAAAAAAGTTTTAAGACTACCAGCCTTTTTTTATAATAAGTAAATAAACAAATTGTAATAGTTAAGCCTACTTTATTGATAGAATATAATAAACATTATTCTTTAACGAGAAGCAAGAAAAATATGTAACAACGCACTTTTTGGTATCGCCAACAGCTCCTCTTTCGATTTGTCTTTTATCTCCGCTTTCCTTTCATCGGTGTCTTCAGTTTTGGGAAGAGGAAAAATCAGGGGGAACCAAGTTCGGTGAATACGGTGGTTGAGGCAGGATTATGGTTTTGTTTTTGGCCAAAAACTTACGCACAAAAAACGATATGTGAGCTGGTGTGCGTTATCGTGATGAAAAAATCCATGATTGACTTTTGCACAATTCTGTGTGTTTCTAACGAATTGCTCCGCGCATACGGGGCATAACTTCAAGGTAATATTCCTTATTGACCATACGACCTTGTGGTAAGAATGCATGATACACCACGCTATTGCAACCGAAGAACACAGTGAGCAAAACCTTCACATTTAACCAAACTTGAGGTGCTTTTTTCGGTCTTCTCTCTTCTGTACGCTTTCATTGGTATGATTTGGCTTTGGTTTCAATGTTATAACTATACACCCATGTTTCGTCACCAGTTATCACCTTTTTGAGCAAATCTGGATCGTCGTTGACGACGTTCAACAGCTCCTGAGCGACGTCCATGTGACGTTGCTTGGAACAGAGTGTGATTTGTTTTACATCCGCGCCTGACTATGTTGTCTTAATCAGATGGTGGACAAACCACTATTGTATAACTTGGAACATCATACATGCGTCCTAGATAGCCGAAGCCATAATTCTATGCAACAGAACCACCTAGTTGCAACTTTAATGATTTCAGTGCAGGTCTGCAAATCATCACACCTTGCTAAAGAGTTGGAGACTTTCAACTCCTGTCCAGAACACATGTCAAGCATGCTCACTGGACTGGATCATTCACTTTGCGTGTCATTATCAGTGAGATGATCCTGGCCAGCATAGAACCATAGACTGTTATGGGGCCGCGAAACCACAACCACCACGATGTTCCCATGTAGGGGCCAACCTCAATGATCAGCCAGAAAACTATTATAAGTCTAAAGAGACAAATAATGAACTCTGCGGGACACTGATCCCCGTGGAAATAAAGTGGAGTTTCCAGTTGACTCCCTGCCTGTCTTTAGGGGACTGGGCTCCCTTTTTCCCCAGTTGCACTGTGTCTGAATAGTGAAATATCTATAAAGACCATATTTATATGCCCTTGGGGGGAACGTTGTTTGGAACAATCTTCGCTACCGCACGTTTCATGCCTAAAACATCCATAAAAATTGCTTGGCATGAGCCGAACGATATACCAACATCATCAGCCGCCTCTCTAAAAGTGATTCGATGATTATCCAAAATAATTTTCTTCTCACGGCTTTAATATTTTCATAGGTTGTTGACGTGCTCGGGCGACCAGGACGAGCATCGTCATTGGCATCTTATCGGCCATTCTTTAAACCGGTTATACCACAATTAAAATTATATTCTGCTCGTAGTGGACTCACCAAACGCCACAGTCAACATTTCAAATGTCCTTGCACATTTAATTTAATTTTTTACACCAAACTTAATACAGTTTCTTTGATCAGTTTTTTCAAAATCAGAGAGCACACCAAAACACGACTCAACATTTTTTTCTGTCAAAAACCAACTGACAATCCAAAATGGCTGATATTGTCAACCTATATAACAGACATGTGTACCAATATAACAGAAAAAAATGTCCATAACTCACGAAATTTTAAAATAACGGTTATTTTTTGATCATAGCTCGTATTCTGTTTTGTCTGTAAAAATTACGTAAAAATAGGGTTCCTGAAAAAGGACAACTGCCGAAAGATTGTCGACTTTAAGCAGCTTCAATGTTCATTCATTTACAATATAACGCTATCAAATTTTGTATTTTTGCCATGGATTGTAAGAAAAGGCGCCACAGTGCGATGTTTTAGAGGTGGACATTAGCCCGACGTCATATTAATTATTATTAATTCCCATATTTCTTCTTTAGATTGGTATCAATAAAACTGAAGTTATTAAGTAAAAGTCCGTATATTAAGCCAGTTTACTTCCTAACCTCAAATTATAAAGACAAACTCAGCAATAATGAATTAATAATTTAATTCATTTTTTGAACATACCTCGTATGTGTGTTGTTGAGTAGAAAGAACATTTTGCTTTTTGAATGAGAGAAGTGTTTATTTCAGTTTTGGTTTATTACAAGTTGTTTGATGCATTTTCAAGTATTTTTTATTTGTATAAGAGTTTTGTAAAAGTTTATTTCAAGTTAACTTAACTATTGTCAGGTTTGTAAATTGGGCTTGGTACTCTGGCTTATTATATAGATATGTGTATGCACGTGTTTGTGTTTGCAGAACAGAAATATTTAAGTTTTTCAAAGCTTGTTCATTGTTTAAATTCTTTTTTAATTTTTACCTTTAAGTCAAACACCTGGCGGTGTGTGGTTCAAGAGAAACTTTTGGTTAACTGTTTTGACATGTATGGATTTTAAAGCTTGTGCAGAAGGTACCAGTTATTTGTTTTGTCTGATTTTTAGCTGTTTCTTTCACCTTGTCGCTGACAAAAGTTTTTTTTATTATTGTTCAAGAGTAAGTAAATTAGTTTTGCTTGAGAATTTTATGTAAGTGACACTTTGAAAATACTTCTCTTTTGATGCACTTTTTTTTTATTTATGTGTTATAGTAGTTGTATTCTGTTGTTGAGTTGTTGCTTAGATTTGTTATTTCTACATTTTTTAAGTTTTTTTTTTGTTCAATTAAAAACTGTTCAAATTTGGCCATATTTTATTTAAAAAGAAGAACTCAGTTTTATTAACATCAACAGGGTGTATCAAGAAGTGTGATAGTGATAGAAGTTACGAAAAAGTTTGCTAACATACCACTCTCTCTCTCGCTTTGGCACTAATAGTCAATCGAATCACCCTATCCAGCATTTATATATATGATACACAAACTTAAGATAAATACAACAATGAACTCGACGCAATTTACACCATAGCAAAAACAATGGCTACAAATCAACTATTAGCGATTAACTTCTGAGACAAAAAAACGCTGAAAACAGGAGTAAAGAAGACATCGAATCAACCGATACAACATGACGGCACAGTTTTATCTACACAGGATCAGAAATATATAGATTAACTAACCTTTTTCACAAAAGAAGGTGTACTCACGGCACTAAAAACAGGCACCACTTTGAAATACAATATCAGGACATCGACAGAATTAACTGACAAATTTAACTTCATTTATTAACTTCACGCATTATTTATCGTGTAGTGTATGATTCGAAAAAATAGAGCTTGTAGGTGATAGACCCAAGTAAATACCAGAACGTACTGCAAGATCATCTGAAAACATTACTGCTGCTCCAGAGTATGTTCAAAACAATCCATTAACCGCAATTCGACGGCGTCTTCAGGAGTTTGGTGTGCAAAGATCAACTTTGGCTACAGTTTTTCACAAGGTTTTGCATTTATTACCATAAACTTATCAATAACTTTTCTGTAAAAATGTGTGGTTATCAGCAGATATTTATCATTATCGATATATGTTAACGCTTCGATAACAAAGTGAAGTTATAACTTGGCTACAGTAACGTTGTTATCGATAGAAATGTAAAGTTGCCAATAACTGACCTATAGAAATGTAAAATTAGCGATAAAAGCATATAGAAACGTAGTTATCGATAACTTTCTTACTTACTTCTATCTGTAAAAATTGTTATATAGGACAAATTGGACGCACACGAAAAATAAGATTTAAAAAAATACATACAGAATAGAGAAGACTGCAAACATTATACCATTACAATCACGGACACTTTTCAAGTGAAGTGAGTGTGAGTGTATGACTTTACTGCATCCTAGCAAAAAAGGACTAAAACTAGACATACTTTAAAACATGGAAATCTACAAAACAAACACTTTTGACAGCGACATTATAAACAAACTAAGGCGAGATTTTCATAAAATCAAACAAACGAAAAACACCCTCTGACGGACACACGTACCTGGACAATAATAAAAGACGAAAATATTAAGATTAGTCCGCACATAAAATTCTAACTACGTAGGTAGATACGATGATTATGGGATAAATACCTGGACCAGAAATACTGACTCACCAGGGCTCACCATTTGGGAACAAACAGTTAGAAAAGACATTATATACGGAGGAGGAATTGACAACACTAATAGTCCATATGGTCTGGAAAATAGATTGATGCTTTAATATCACCATCAAGTTATCTTGCCATCATTTCGGTGAATTTGTATACGCGAAATTCTGTTCAGCGATGAGGGTAAAGAAATTTTAATAATTTTTACAACATTTAACGTTGCAAAGAAAGAATTTCGAAAATTTCATTTTAAAAGATAATCCTCGCCTTGTCATCCGTTTATTCTGGGAAATCATTACAATCGCAAAGCAAAACTTCCACATTGCCCGAATTTATTTAGAGAATCTAATACACGGACGTAGTATCATTAGATTTATTTCTTTAAAAATTAAGCCGGAACTTTTAACATGGTCGCTGGAAATTGCTTAATGATTTTTTTTTTTTGAAAATATGGATAAGACTGATGCTGATTAGATGTGACTTAACAAAAAAATTATGCTATTATAAGCCTATCAATGAAATCATTGACTTATTCAAGTCGAAATTTGGTGATATGTTGTTTTCGAGAAACTAATCTACCCGTTGGCTTTCAAACTCTCGTGGAGCATGATGAAATGATCATTGGCTTGAGCTGATGAGCGCAATAATTGCCAGCTTCCAGGGCAGCATTGTTTGTGTTATTCATAGTATACGGCCAGCAATGCTGCAAAATGTGGACTAAAACTGAACAGCCAGAATGCGCCTAATAATGTGAATAATGTCGATTTTGCAAACATATGGCATAATACAGGCGTGATAAGTGTACCTAGCTGTGTAACGTGGATCATACCACTGAGGGCGTTATACCTCCTACTGCGTCATCCTCGCCCTAGGAAGCCTTCAGATACGCGTATCTCTAGTCACTCCTAGTTGCACCTTAAAGAGCTCGGAGTAGGCCGCAGTCACTCACTCCTTGCTAAAGAGTTGGACTCTATTCAACTCCTAGTCCAGAACGCATGAAGCTTAATAAAATTTAAGAACGCAACCGCAATCATGCTCACTGGACATGGATCATTCATTGTGTTCATTGTGAATGATCCGACCCACACAACTCAAACGGGGGCCTAGAAACCACAACCATCACTATACTCGCGAAGGGCCAACCTCAATAATCAGTAAAGAGCAGTCAAAAGGCTAAAAAGACAAAAGCTGAACTCTGGGGCTGGACAAGGACAGGCCTAGTCAGTCGAAAAAGCTTTAAGATGAAGAATTGAAAGCATTATTCGACGTTTATTGTCAAACATAAGCAGAACTTGCATTATAGTTACTGATCGTACTATTGGGATACTTGCTTGCATGCCAGTTTGTGATTTAATTTTTGTTATCGAAAAGGTTAATTTCGCCGCTACGTTGTGTTTCCTGCCGGAGTTCAAGCTGCATTTTTGTAACGTGTAAATTTAGAGCTTTTTACTTAATTTCGATTTTTAACCCTGTTAAATAATTGTTAATTAAAAACTAACAAATAAATTTCATCAGCGTATAGTTTCATCGAAAAATCACGGTCTACATTTTCCAAAAAATAACAAAATGGGTATAATCAATTGAACACGATGGTAAAATTCAGTTGTACTTTATGTGGCCTGTAAAAATTAAAGTGATATCTTTCCATATAATCAGTGCCATTAAATATTAATTAATGTCGAAGAAACAGGTGTTTACATCGAAATTATAACAATAATAATTTAAAGCATTCATATGAAGGCACGTGGAAGTATGTGAAAAAACATTAAAATATACAATAACTTAAAGCTTTTGAAGCAAAAAAAAAAAAAAAACAAACAATAATCCTCAATAAATTTAATGTTTTTACTATGCCTGTGTATATATATATATATATATTTGTGCATGCATGTGTGTGTATATTTGTATGTATTTTGGTTTCGTAATCGTTTAGTTCATAAATTGCTAAACCGTATAATTCATTTTCTCATCCGTTTTCATTTTGACGCTATTGTCTAAAATAATCTATGACAAAAGAGCAAAGCTTAACTAGAAAAATAAAACAAAAGGATTTCTACTCTTATTTTTTTTTTTTGCTTTTCGTTGATTCAGTTTACTCAAACAGACAGAATGTGGCATAGACACAATTTACAGTGGGTTAACTTTGGTATGGAGAAAATAAAGAGAAAGTGAATATTAAATTGTTTGAATTTGTTTCGCCAGTAAATGAAATACTGTTGTCATTTCCCCCCGTCTTTGCTGGCACTTTCAATGTGAAGACATGCGTGATAGGATTGATGTCAGTATTTGGCTGTGTAAGCCATAACCTGACGGTGGATCATACAATGAATATTAAGCGTCACGCACGCCCCAGGAAACCTTTGGATGTGTTTATCCTCCAGTTACTTTTGGTTGCAATGCCGAGAGCTCGGAGCAGGCCGCAGCTCTCACTCTTTGCTGAAGAGTTGTAGACTATCCAACTCCTGGTCCAGAACACATACAATCTACACACATCCGTCCCACATAACTCAAACGAAGGCTGCGAAACCACAACCACCGCAGCGAAGGGCCCACCTGGGGCTTACTGATTCCCGTGAAAATAAAGTGGTGTTGTCCAGTTGGCTTCTGCTAGCCTTTTGTGGGACTGGAGCTCCCTTTTACCCTCGGTGATACATGTAGTGACGGTGAGATTCCCTCATAATATATCAATGTGCCCCCGGGAGAGGTCGGGGAAGTGAAGGCATAATTTTCAAGCCGTATTCTAAACTGTACTGGTGAGTTAATGTGCTTTTCATTAAGGTCGCATCTACTCATTTAGGTAGAATGCCCGCCACCTGGCATTTTATGCGGCGCTAATTTTCAATATTTCTATATTTTATTATTATTCAGGTCGGTGTGTCCGTCTCAGGGCGTTTTCCATTTATTCGGGTGTATGAGCAGTTTTAGTGATGTAAAAATTGTGTGTGAGGTCGTGTTTAGCTGTTCGTTTACAATGTCACTGTTAAAAGATTTTGTTTTGTAGACTTCCATGTCTTTGCCCTTTTTTGCTAGGATGTAGTAATGTCACACATTTATCTATTTCCCTTGGTGTGTGTGTCCGTGAGTGTCAGCGTATAATGCAAAGTTGGAGTCTTCTCTTTTTTGTTTGTATGAACGTACGTGTTCTCTGAAGCTTGTTTTTAGTGTTCGTCCAGTTTCTCCTAAATCAGTCCCCCCGGGGGCACATTATAGTCTTTTTGGAACCTACTCTTCCATTTAGATTTGTGTCTTGCGGGGTAAAAGCTCCCAGGCCCCTCAAAGGCTAGTAGGAGTCACCTGGACAATCCACATATTTCCACGGGAAATCAGTTGCCCCAGAGTACAATATTTGCTCTCTTTAGACAAAAAATGTGCTCTGACTGGTTATTGAGGTTGGCCCCTATATGGGAGTATCGTGGTGGTTGTGGTTTCGGACCCTCGTGAGAGTTTGTGGGTCGGACTATTCAAATTAACACAATGAATGGTTCAGGTCCAGTGAGTATGAATGCTGGCGTGTTCTTGATAAATAAGAGCTTCATGCGTTCTGGACCAGGAGTTGAAAAGTCTCCAACTCCTCAGCAAGGAGTGAGGGCACGGCCTACTCCGAACTTTCTAAATTGCTACTAGAAGTGACTGGAGGATATACGTATCTGAAGGCCTTCTAGGGCGTAGTTGGTGTCCAATCAACTAAGTGGTTTAACTACCATCTGATTATGACCTCGCGGTCGGTGCAGATGTAAAACAAATCACACATTCTCCTAAATCAGTATGTTTTTCAGGTACAAGCAAGTCTGTATACGCTGCTGGAACTAAATTTGACTGGGTTAAGATCTCCGCTCAACTGTTTACGGCTTTGATCACCCATGGTGATGACGGTAGACACAAATTTGGCTGGGTTCTAATGTTTGCTTTCATTAATTATTTTTCAAGTTTCTGTGCTTTAGTTTTTGTGGGGGTCATGACTAGTACTGACGAAATGATTGGCCTCACCAAACGAAAAACAAACCGATGACCGAGTATTGTATTTGCATATATGCATTTCTCAGCTAATTTGTTCTCTCTAGTACGAGCCAACACTTTATTAAAAGATTATGGGAAATATTTAAATGAAATATTTTTATTTTGTTTAACTTAGGGGTGACCAGAGAACTGCAATAGAGTTAAATTAACTTTTCCCCAGGATAACTTCAGTGTAAAAGGACTGCTGCTTACTATGAAAAACATTTTCTTTTTAAGTTTTGAAAAGTCAATTGATCCACTGTATAGCGTCGCATAACACACACACATGCACACAAACATACACATAGACACATTTTTGCAAACACTCTCATACATACCAAGAACCGTTACTAAAATATATGCATACACACACTCAAGGAAACACATTTTTCAGCTTACGATACTAAAAACTTGAACAGCAAAGCGGTGAACAAGGAAGAACTAGTGAATAAAATCTAAAGCGAAACTACAACAAAACGATAAAAAGGATTTCAATGTGTTGCCACAAAAGGCGAAAAGCAAAAAAAAAAAAACACAAAAATAGTTAAAAAATAAAATCTAAAAAATTGTTAAATGCTGTTGTTAAATCTAATGCTTGTTAAAATGTGCACGGCTCTCCTTCTGCTTCTCCTCGCCTTGTGCTTTTTTTAACCAGCCATATTTGAACTATTTAGTGTGTGCGTATGTGTGTAGAAGTTATATATCTATATATATTTAAATGTGTGTAATTGTAAGTGTCTGGAATAAATAGTGTTTATTGTGTAGTGAGTATCAATGATCCTTTTTTTTAGAATTTGCGGTCAAACTAGAAGCAGCATCGTTTGGGATTAAGTACTTGCGTTTAACCACTTTGTATGTATGAGAATAAATGTATTTTTGTACTTCTTTTCCACTTTTTTTTGTGTTATTTAAACATTACTTTACTAAATATCTCATCTTAAAATATATAGCATTCTATTGATGTATGTGTAAGCCGCAGAAGCTTAAAGTAGTTTATTATTTAATTCAGCACTTTTCTTTGCAAGCGGAGCGATAAAAACACATTATGTTTTCGCTAAGTTAGTACAACTACTTTGTATTTAAATACTATGCATAATTCTCATATTGACTAACAGCAATTAATATTTTGCTGACGTTTTGGATTCAAAATGGTCATTAATTTTATACAATAAATTTTGAAATTATGTGGGCAAATTTGAGGTTAGCAAGTAAATTGGCTTAAAACATTGATTTATTTAACGTTTTTAGTTTTATTAATACCAATATAAATCAGAAATATAGAAGTTAATAATGGAATGTGATATCGCTCAAGTGTCTACTTATAGCGCCTAGCCAGACGTTCGCTCTTTTTAAAAAAAATGTTGAAGCATATATCTCGTCATTGCATGTTTGTTGGCAATTTTTGCGTTTGGTTAACGTAAAGTCGGTTTTTCTAAGGTCCCAAGAAAAAATAATCCGTCAGCGTTAAATCGCAAGAGCTAGGCGACTAATTAACTTCACCAAATCCAGAAAATACACGACCCGGAAGTTTGTCATTCAATAATAAATATCTTTGGGTAGCTGTGTCGACTGTAACGTCATCTTGCTAAGACTAGAGGTCACTTATGTCAACATTAGCCAATTGTGGTCACAATAAAGTGCTTATCATTGTTTGTTTGTGCAGAGAATTCAAGGTGACGGTGTTTTCTTGCTCATTAAGAAAACAAAAAAACGGCCAGATGATGCCGTCTGACTACATACGGTCACTTCCTTTGTATGTAATGATTTTATGAAGGCTGTCTATGGATTTTGTGAGCCCAATTTTGTTTCCTTACACAATCGCCTAATTAAAAATGCATTGCGTTCGTTCAGCTAATTCACAAACATTCGTCGCAAACACTAGTTGGCATCGCTTTACAAGCATGAAGATCGAAATCCTTAAGCAAAATGTTCTACAAAGTACCTCTGTAAGCAGTAGCATGTTGCTGTCGTTTATTGATAGCAAAAATAACGTGAGCCTTGAATTTAGCGACTTGACAACACACAGTCGTCTAAAATTAGGAAAAGCAGCTCGATTTTTACCAAGTGTTGCAGTTGAATTTTGATCATGTTTTTATAATTGAAATTTTTAGTCTTTCATGGCTAGAATTCCTAGGCTTTTTACTATATAAACAACAAAGGATAACAGCTCAATTCTTGAAATTTAATCATTTGACAGGCAATTTACTTTCTAACCTCAAATTTTCCCACACATTATATAAAAAAAATTCGAGAATTTTGCAGATTTAAAAGATTTTTTTTAAAAGCCAATTCACAAACATTCGATGCAAACAGTGGTCGATCTCGGCTTTAATTCTGGTTAAGCTTTATAAGCGTGAAGATGGAGATTGTTATGCAAAATGTCTCTAATGACACCCAATTTTTACGAACGTTGGCGAGTTCATGTTTCTGGCCCATTCTTAACAATTTTGTGTACAGCGGCTTAGTTTGCATCACTACGGTCACTACGAGCATGTTGTTTTGATCTCTGTAAAGCAATAATACCGAAAGCCTCGATTTTAACGATTATATTTCATACAGAAGATTTGAATTACATGAAGTGATACAGTAAAAATGTCACCATTTTGATAATAAATTATCACAATTAAAATTTTTTGCTTAAGAGTGTAATGTTTCACGTAAACTTTTCCCAAATTTTTTCTTAATAAATAATAAAAAAGGGGAGCTTAATTTTTGCCATTTAATCATTTGATAGAAAATTTACTTGTTAACCTTAAATTTGCCTAACCTTTGTAATATATTAATATTCTTACTATGTAAATATTTATGCTATTAGACTATTTACTTTGTACTGTCCTAGCTGCGATTGCTGTATGTAGGCGAGTTAAATCATTTGATTGCTAACACGCAGAAAGGTCTGGCAGTTTTTTAAAGTTATATTTTATTGGTTGAATTAACAAGAGCTTAAGGTTGTGAACAAAAGCAAGTAAATCCTAAATCTTAAAGGCTAAGGAGAACCAATTTTATCTATAGATCCTGCTAATGAATTAAAATTCTATCAAGCAGCGCAACACCTAATCGCTTAACTGTATGCTTATCTATATGCTGGATCAAAGCCAACATACTTTTTTTTTCATTTTATTATAATTCATTTATAATTCATCTAAAATCAGTTATGACTGGTTGTGCTAAATTATGTTTGTTGTAAATATATTTCGTATCTTATACAAAATTTACAAAAAACAGTGTCTTTTTTTAAATTTCATTAAAGCTTGAGTAAGCATTTAATATTTTATGTTTTATGTTTTTAAGAAACAATTCCTTATATTTGCTGAACACGACTATTTTGTATGCACCTTAGAACACATTTTCTTTTTTGTGTTTCCTTTTTTGCTCTAGCCAATATTGATACCAATACGTCCAATTGAGTAGAGCAGCAAAGGCCAACATACATCTAATACCATACGAGCACGTTCTTCTTTAGTTTTTGGAATCAATATTATTTGAAAAAGTGTTTTACAAAACGTTTAAAGGGAATTTCATTCTTAATTTAAAATATAAATTGAAACATAAAATAATGTTGCTGGGGTAAAAAAAAAGAAAAATAAAAAATAAATGAAAAGACACAATAGATAGAGACCATCCATTAAACAGCAGTTGTTAAATTATACTTGTCGTTTATATTGGTGGCAAAGCTCTACAATGTTAGTATCAATGTTCATTACGATGCTGTAGGGTTTTATTTTATTGTTTTATGTTTTTGAGAGGGTCAACAATAAAAAATAGCAAAGCTTAATAAATAAAATAAAGCACAAAAAACAATAAATGGAGTTAATACAAAAGCATAACACTTGAGCTGAAATGAAATATATTTTTGGAGTAAAAAGCTTTCAGCAAAATAATACTAACTAGTGATTACATTTTTTTGTTTTTGGAGTTTATAAATCAATTGATAAAATACAGCTTTTTGTTAAGTGTATTTTGTAGTAGAAAAGTGCTGGGGTGCTAAAAAGCTGGTTAATAAATATTTTAAATTGGTAGTTATGTCCGTTTCTAATTACAAAGGCCTCTTTCACTGCTTAAACAAATAGTTTTTTTAAAGGTTTTTAATAGGTTTCGACAATTTTCTATAACATCCGAGATTAAATTAACGAACACAGTTAGTTTCAGTTTTAACTGATTTTGGAATTGGCTTAATATACAAGAGGAATAAAAATAAAATTTTATTAAAATATTAATTGTAAAATAATATTAATTTTGAAGGGTGATATACCCCTCCTTTTAGGGGAACTATCTTTGCTCAACAATCTACACAATTTTATTGGGTGGACATATTTGAGATTAGGAAGTAAATTGATTTCAACTGCACACTTTCATTAGACAACTTCAGTTTTATCGACACGAATGTAAATTAGAGATATGGAAATTAGGAACGAAATTTAAATTCAGATATATTTTTACATAACGTGATAAAATTTAAATCTGCACCTGACCGTAAGCCTTAATCAGATGGTGGATCATTACCACTGTGAATGATATTACGTGACAAGATTTACATCTACACCTGGCAGTGAGCCTTAATCAGATGGTGGTCCTACGACTGTGAGTGAAAAGCAGCGCCACTCACGCCCTAGGAGGCCGAAGTCTAATTCTAGCAACAGGTCCTTCCTAGTAGCAATTTGAATGATTCCAGAACAGGGCTGGAAACCACCACTCCTTGCTGAAGAGCTGGAAACTATCCAACTCCTGTCCAGAATACATGTCTAGCATGCTCACTGGATCTAGGATCATTCCACCAGGTAGGTTTAATTGAAAGTGAAATGATCCTGGCCACCATATAAAACTAACCTGTTATGAGGCCGCGAAACCACAACTACCACGATACTCACGAAGGTCCAAACTCAATAATCAGTCAGAGAAACAGCTAAATGCCTAAAGAGACAAATAGCAGAAACTCTGCGGGCTACTGATTCCCGTGGA
This sequence comes from Trichopoda pennipes, assembly GCA_030448955.1. NCBI lineage: Eukaryota > Metazoa > Arthropoda > Insecta > Diptera > Tachinidae > Trichopoda > Trichopoda pennipes. The sequence continues at coordinate 10,755,235 of JASKUP010000023.1, forward strand.
AATAACGTGGAGTTTCCAGTGGTACCCCTGCTGACTTCAGGGGACTGGGCTCCCTTATACCCAGAGTTGCACAGGTCTAGATAGTCGAAGTTCTATAAAAACCGATAAATGTGCCCCCCGGGGGGGGGGGGGGTAACTGTGGATGATATGCAGTAACATCTTTGCCCTAGTAGGCATTCGGATACGTATATCCTACGGTCACTACTAGCTGCAACTTCAAAAACCCGGAGTAGGCCGCAGCCTTCACTCCTTGCTAAAGAGTTGGAGATTATCCAACTCCTTGTCCAGAACGCATTAAGCTTAATATAATTAAGAACACGACGGCATTCATACTCCTTGGACCTGGACCATTCATTGTGTTCATTGTGAATGATCCGACCCACAAACTCAAACGAGGGCCTCGAAACATACAGCTACTACGATACTTCCGAAGGGCCAACCTCAATAATCAGTCAGAGAACAGCTAAATGCCTAAAGAGACAAATAGCGGAACTCTGGGGCATTACTGGTTCCCGTGGAAATATAGTGGATTGTCCAGTTGGCTTTTACTAGCCTAAGGGGACTGGGAACCTTTTTACCCCACAAGACACAAGTCTAGATGGTTGTGTGGTCCATAAAGCATTATAATGTGCCCTCGAGGGGGGTATTTCTACATCTGCGATGTTGGCACACGTTCGCTCTTTTTAAAAAAATATTTAAGTACAATTTGCTACAAAGCTGCGCTTATCTCTTCCTTGAAGCGCCAAATTTCATCTTCCATGAGCATCGTTTCTTTGCCCGATCTGTCAAATGACTCCAAAGATAATAATACAGCGGCATTAAATTACAAGAAAATAACCGCCTGATTGGAAATAGGCCTCATCATTAAAGATGATTTTGTTGAAAAATGCGTTGTTTTCGTTCAGTTTTCCAAACAGACAATTCACAAACGTTCGACGTAAACAATGATCGATCGGCTTTAATTCTTAAGCGAGCTATTCTTTATAAGCCTGAATTGATGGCAAAATGTTGGCCAAAATGCCAACGATTAAGCGGGAGGTTGAAGTACTTTATGTAAAATATAGCGAAAAGTGCGTCTAGTGATGCGCAGTTGTTGGCAACGTCGACTATTAAATGTTCCAGGCTCATTCTAACCGTTTTGCCGCACAGCATCTACGTTTGCATCACTACGGTGACTACAGACATATTGTTTTGGTCTATTGTAAACAAAAATGCTGTGAGCCTTGTATTTAGCTGTTAAAGTATGGACAGAGGTCTCAGAAGGAGTTTGATTAGCACGAAAAGCTGCTCGAATTTTATGAAGTGATATAATAAAATTGTCACCATTTCGATGGTAACTTTGCACAATTAATAATTTGACTGATAATTTACTTTGTAACCTCAAAAGTGCCTACTCGTTATATGTAGTAGTTGCGGTATTAAAAGAGAGGAAAAAAATCAAAATAATAATTGTTTGGCGAACAATCATTTGCTAGAAACTAATTTATTTTGATATTTGTTCGGAAAGCGTTTAGTTTAGATTAAAATATTATCGTAAAATTTCAAAAGCAAAAAAATATCATTTGCTGAAAACTTTATTCATATTATGAAGAAATTAATATTTGAAAGAAATTTCTAAATAATTTTGTATTAAATATCTTTGATCTTAGCAGAACAGCGTTTACTAAAGGTTTGAGCAATATTAATGGAAGGTAATATTCCTAAATATTTGTGATCTGAGACAGTATATACTATCACATATATTTTAAATAGAAGTCCTTTGAAAGCTATATGGGATCCCAAAACTCCTGCAGAGTTGTGGTGTGGTACAAAATTAAACCAGATTATTCAAAACTTAAAATCTTCGATTGTGATGTTTTTGTTTGGATACCAATTCAAAGGAGAGATAAATTAGACGCTGAAAGTAAAAAAAAATATGTTTTAATTGGGTACTGTCTAAACGGATACAGATTGTGGGATAAAGCAAATGAAAATATTATTTTTTCTCTAGATGTAACATTCAATTGGAAATGTCGGACTGTGGGAAATTAAAGTTGAAGAGCTTCAAAACAATGGATCGGAATGCAGAATTGTAATTTATGTATAACGTCCATTGAAAAAGAGCTAATTTTACTCTGTCGAATCAGAAAAATGCTTCAAATAATTCTTATTAATAGGTACTTGGAAGCCTAACGTATGTTATGTTTTACGCTCGTCCTAACTTAGATTTTTCCATTGGATATCTTGGTCATTTTCAATAAAATCCAAATGAAAACACTGGACTGTTCTTAAAAGAATATTGCGATATTAAAATTATTAATGTTAAGTTACAATAATGAGGACTGGGATTCATATACAATTGATAAAAAATCTACTACTGGAATTATCTTTTATGTTTATAGCTGTCCAGTGTTGTGGTGCAGCAAAAAATAAACAACTGTTTCGGTGTCTAAAATACTGTAGAAATCTGGTCTGCTGGAAAAGGAAAATGCTGGATGTATAGAAATGCCAAAAAATTTGGAGAGCAAACGTGCAAAACATATCGATATAAATCATCACTTTGTACGTTATCACGTTTATAGTGGAAAAGTGATTATAAAACAAATATCAACTGAGAAGCAATTAGTAGACATATTAGCTAAACCTTTGGACAACATGAATTTCTAGCAGTTCGTAACAAATTGTTATAACTTCTTTGATGTTATACTTTGGTTTTGGTAAATTTGTTTATACATAGTTGTTATTCATGTTTATGTATTCTGTAAACTTTAAAATTTTTACATTTTTATAAATTTCTAACAACAAAACATATAAAATTGTTCCTGCATTATTTATTCCGTGTTATAATTATTTGAAAATAAAATTTCTTTTTTTTATAATTTTTCTTTATTTGCAATCTGTCTACTTAAGGATAATAAGCAAATTATATAAATAATGCATTAGATAACAGGAGTTGTATAGCTTCAATAAACTATATAACTATACCGATCATCAACCTCTAGAAAAACTACTGGGTGATCAAAAGGCGTTGGCAAATGTTGTTTCGGTAAGGTTTCACAGATGGATATTATTTTTATCTAATTATAACTGCAACATTAAATACCGACCAGGTACTAAACAGCAAAATGTTGATGCGTTATCGCGATTACCGCAAAAAGGACTGACGGGTGTGAACAATTTTAATATACATTTTTTTTAATTACGATATGGGTCTTCCGCTTTCAATCTCACAAATTGCCGAATCTACGACGAAAGACGCCATTTTAAAAAAGGTTGTAGATTTTGTGACTCAGCTAAAACAGATGCATCCTTAAGTCCATTTTATAGTTGTAGAATCTCATTAGAATTTAAGAATTCATGTTTATTCAACGGCGATCGTATAGTTGTCCCCGAAATTTTTCGGGTTAAATTTTTAACAATGTTTCACGAATCACACGTCGGAGTGGTAAGAATGAAACTTTTAGCTCGCGGTTTGGTATGGTGGCCTGCTATTGACAAGGATATTGAGAGGAATGTGTCAAACTGTAGGGAGTGTCAACGGACACAGAATCGAGTGAAGGATTGTCCAAATTTTACGTGGCCGGAAACATCTTACCCATTTGAAAGAATGCATGTGGATCTGTTTCAATTTCAGAACTTTGACTTTTTAATAGCTGTTGATGATTTTTCGAAATGGATGGAGGTATATATTTTGCTAAAAACAACCACGGTATACGTTATAGAGAAATTAAAGTTAATATTTGCCACGTTTGGTTTTTGTACAACGCTAGTTAGCGACAATGGACCACAATTTAGAAGTGAAGAGTTTGCATTTTTTTTTTGAAGGCAAATGGTATTAAGCAGTTGTTCAGTCCAGCATATCATCCTCCAAGTAATGGGTTAGCTGAGAGGGGAGTGCAAACAATAAAAAAGTGTCTGAAAGCTAGTTCCATGCCTGAAAGGGAAAAGGGGCTATCCATGCAAAATAAAATTTTAAATATACTATTTAAGTATCGAAATACGCCTACAACTGTTACTGGAATTTGCCCCAGTGAAATTATTTTAGCGTATAAACCCAGAACTTTATTCACATATTGTACAATAGAAACGTCAAAGAAGAACGAGATTTCCAAAAATTATAAGGATAGGAAATTAAAGTTTTATGAAGTTTATACTAAGGAAGGTAATAGCGAAAAGTTTAATTTGAAAAATAACGAAAGAATATTATATTTGAATTCCGTAGAAAAAGATTATGCAAAGTGGATATACGGTATTGTTTGTAGGAGAATAAGTAATGTTTTATATGAAATTGAAGTAAATGGTAAAAGAAAGGTGGCTCATAGAAATCAGCTTAAGAAATTCTCTAGGGAAACCTTTGTACCTGATGAGAGACAAAAGTTATGTGAAAGTGATGATGAATTCTATGATGCCAAAGAACAACCGGAAGAAGATTGCATAGAAACTAACGAGGAGTATAATATTAAAAATAGATTAAGAAAAAAGAGTAGTGTTAAGTATAAATACTGAATAGTGAAGTTGAAGTATATGTAATTATAAGATTGACAACACTGTAATGAATATATGAAAGTATGGCAAGACGTAAAATGAAATGAATAAAGAATGTGTGTTGAATAACTAGAGTTAAGGAATATACACGTGTTTTATTTTGAACAAATACATAACAAATACATAACAATAACTATTTAAACAAACTTATAATAGTTTAGTTGACTAACTTCTGAAAGGCAAGTCTAAAATATGAATACGTTTAAGTCTTCTAGTTTCAGAGCTATCATCCAATAGTGAAACAGCTAGAGGATTTATGTGGTTACATAATCGTTCAATATAGTTTTTACTAAACCTTTAAAAAATGCAAGAGGATATTTTAATATTAACTAACTCTTTTTTTATATATTTTATTCAATATTTTTCGACTGATAATATTTTTATCAGAAGAATTTGTATTGTTTACTCCTTTATATCTCATATCAATTTGGCATGGCTATCAAATTGATTGTGCTGATGATTGAATATAAAAAATAATTTCTCGCATACTCGCACTTAAATTATTCATTTCGAATTATTAATTTAAATATTATATTTTGCCGTTTTATTTTAATATTTAAAGCACAATTTTTGTACACACACGCCGCAGTTGAATTCTGACCATTTTGAAATACAGTTAAAAATATATGTCGATGGTAACGCACAGTGGGGGGCTTAATATATGTATTAATAGTTTTAGTTTTAAAATTATTTTTATATTTTTTTATTAAAACCAAATATTTGGAAAATGTGTCCTTATAGAGGAATGTGTATATATCTGCGAAACTGCAGTGGTCATTAGTCAGATTTCCCTGAAAAGCCTTTTTAATCATACTAAATCTCTTGCCATTTCCTGCCTCTGACTTAAGCATGATCACCTGCCTACAATACTATAACATTACTTGTTGATCGTAGTTAACATCTGGCTTTTGCTTATAATCTTTGGCTACCAGGATAGCTTTTTATCTCTTAAACATCATCAGCATGTGGTTTTATTTAAAAATCCCATTTTTCTGGAAGAGCTTTGCAACTTTTTGTAATTCTGCAAGTTTCCAAGATTAATTTTCCACCACGGAACTCATTTCCATCGCCATCGTTATTTTCCATTCTTCTCTTTCTGGACTTTTAATGGCTTCACTGTAAATGCTTCGAGTATATAATTATTATTAAAAAATTCGTGGCATATCATAACCATAACGTCGTTAACGTTTTCGTTTACGTTTTCTGAAAATCCCATTTTAGGGAATGGCAAAAATATAGAAAACAAATAATATTGGGTGGGAAAATTTGAGGTTAGGAAGTAAATTGCCTATCCAGTGAATTAATGTCAAGAAATAAAATGTCACTTTCGACGTTTATTTAGTAAAGAGATGGAAAATTTTAGGCGTGAAACGTTAAAATCTTGAGTAAAGAATATTAATTGCGAAAATTTACTATTAAAATTGTTAAAAATTACTTTGAAAATGTTTAGCTTTTCCTCATAATCAGGCTTATTCTGAGATCGCTAACACGTAACTGAATCGCTAAATTCGACGCTCATACTATTGTTGATGACAATAGATCAGATGCGTGATAAGATTTACGTCAGTAACTAGCCATAGCAATAACCTGACGGTAGATCAAACAACTGTGAGTGATATGTGGCGTCAATCACGTCCTAGGAAGCCTTCAGCTATCTGTATCCTCCAGTCACTCCTAGTGGCAACTCCGAGAGGAGCAGGCCAACGCCTTTGCTGAAGAGTTGGATACTATCCAACTCCTGGTCCAGAACACATGCAAGCTTAATAAAATTTTAAAACACAAACGCAAGCCTTCTCACTGGACCAGGATCATTCATTGTGTTCATAGTGAATGATTCGACCCACACAACTTAAATAAGGGGCCCGAAACTACAACCACCACGATACTCCTGAAGGGCCAACCGCAATAATCAGTCAGAGAATAGCTAAGAGGCTAAAAATCCAAAAAGCTGAACTCTGGGGCCTACTGATTCTCGTGGAAATAACGTGGAGTTGTCCAGCTGGCTCCTGCTAGTCTTTTAGGGGACTGGAACTCCCTTTTACTCTCGGTGATACATGTAATGACGGTGAGATTTAGTCAAGACATATAAATGTGCCCCCAGGGGCAGACAATAGATTAAAATAATACGCTTGTGGTGACCGTAATAATGCATACAAAGACGCTGTATAGCAAAGTGTTGAGCATAAGCCTGAAACGTTAACTCATCGACTTTCGCCACAATTGGGCATCCCTACAGGCACTTTGCGCGACAGTTCAATTCATTCAAAAAATAAAGCTGACTGACCATTGTTTATGTCCAATGTTTGTAAATTAGCTGTATGAAAAACTAAATACACCGCTCATTTTTAGTGATCAGCTTTAATGATGAGGCTCATTTTCAATTAAGCAAATAAAATTGTCGCATAAGGGGTCAAAAAACCCACAAACAATCCTCGAAAAACCATTACATCCAAAAAGTGACCGTATATTACGGTTTGTACTCAGGCTTTCTTTCGAAAATCAGCTAGGAAATGTCGTCACCGTGAATTCGCTGCGCTACCAAATCGTGATCATCAATTTTTTGGGGACATAATTGGCTAGTGTTGAGAAAACTTTGTGAAAAGAAGGGACGCCTACAGGTGAATATTTTTCCATTTTTCTTCCTGAGATTGGTATCAAAAAAACTAAAGTTGTCAAAAAGGTGTATGCCTTCAGACAAAGTACTTCCAAACCGCAAATTTGTTCATCCTTTATAAAGACCCTGTGCTTAAAGAAATTTTTTTTTCGTTTCTAAATTTTAGAGTTTTAGATTTATTCGTTAGAATTTGTTGTTGTAGTTGATATTGTAGCTGCCACTGTGGTGTGATATAAGCATAATGTACTTTGAGCAAGCAGCAGTATTCATGACTTAATACGTACTATGTTGGTGGATTCCGGCATTTCATTAAAATGTTTCAATTGATCGTGCCAAGCATTAATTACTGTATTCATAATGAAAAGTTATTTCCTATGATTTATTTGTTGTTTTTAATTAAATCATAACTATACTAATTATTATTTATTGTATTAATTATTCGTTATTCATATGGCTTATTTTTGGCGTTTGTCTTTGCTATTGTTTTATATATGAACGTGTATTTTATAGCAGCATGTAAATTAAGTTTCTTTAATTTTTTGAAATTAAAGAAACTTATAGCTTAAAAAATTTTAAAATATTATTTTTATCTTAAAATATTTGTTCTCTATAGTTTTTCTAATATTCACTAAAATACATCTGTTATCTGTTAAGGACCTATGTGGAAGGTATTTTAATTTTATTTCATTATCTCGTTACCAAAAAAGAAAATTGTGCCAAAATGTTTTGAGATTTTAAGGACATGGAATAATTTATAGCAGGTATAGGATTTTATTTTTTAACATTAAATTGTATACAACAGCAAAAGGTTATTAATTCGCCTTCAGGTTTTTATGTTTGTGTCCTCAGAACTCAGTCATTTCTGAACCGATTTTGAAATGTTTTGTTTGTAATTAAAGGATGATGCTACAAATTGATGCATCATTTTAAAAATTAAAGGTTGTCACAATTCAATTTTTATGATTTATATATGCCCAATGAATTGCAACAGATGTCTATATAAAAGTAGAACAAATTTGTTATCATTATAGCTCCCAAAAATAAAAAGTATTAAGGAAAGAAAATCAAGTTAAATTTCAAGGCTCTCTCTATAGTCGAACACCTGAAAAATGCAGAGAATATGTACTTCCTTCTATGTCCGCTATAAGAAAACTATAAAATGAAATAAAATTGTAATTGATGATTATCTTTAGAATCGTTATGTATTTATAACCTTTGTCTTTCTGGGGTGAAGTTGGTTTTATTGCAAGATTCTTTATTTAATTTTTTAATTAAATGAATTTCGCCATGCGCTCCAAATTTATTCTTATGAACGGTTTATTAACAATGTTAAATAATGTTGTTGCCAAATATTTTCGTCTTTACTGGCTATTTGTACAATATGAACAGCGTGCGCTTTCTATGTATAAAGTATAGTACATGTACTATACTGTCTAACTAAAAATTTTCTGAATAATCGTTTTTAGAAGTTTCGAAATATTAGAGATTTCACCACAAATTATAGAATTTTTTTTTTCCGATTGCGTAGTTTTGAGATATTTTACTCGTGCACTATAGGTCAAATGGAAATTTTTCTGTGCGAAATTAATAACTACTACAAAGACATGGTATTCAAACCAAAGTCTTTAAGAATTTCATAAGTAAGTTGTTTAAACCTATTTAAAAAAATGGAATTTAACCCATTAGCGACCAATAATTAACCCTTTTTCAACCAATACAAAAACATGTATTCAAAAACATAGTATTCAAACCAAAGCCTGTAGCAATTCCATAAGTAAGTATAACATTATTAAAAAAAAGAAATTTAGCCCATTAATGACCAACAATTAACCCTTTTTCAATCATTAAAACAAGCATAATACATCAAATTTATTTTTTTTTATATATTATAACATTTAGAAATTGCTTAAATCTTATTCATTTTGTAAATTTAAAACAAAAAAAGCTTCTTCACTTTCATCAATATCATTAATTTCTTCGTCTTAGCTGCAACATAATAGCTATATAGCTTTAGGTGGAAGTGAAGAACGTTTACGCTTTTGTAAGCGTCTGGTTAAAAATGCTGTGGAAATTAATGGATCTGAAGTATCAGACAGCCCTTTTAAATACATCTAACAGGTTATTGGGTACGCCTGTTTTTGCAAGCGTAATGCAACCGATGTTAATTTTGCGGCTGTAATTTTATTATAGTGTGAATAAATATCACAGTTTCATGATTTGCTTTCGTAGCATATTGCAGTATATTGCTCTTTTGAAAAATTGTATTCAAGAAAGAAAGCTAAAGTCTCATTCGCAAAAAGTGGAATTGGTTTTTTGGTATCTTGATTACACATTTTTCGCATTTTTGATGTCCTTGTCAGGCTTTTTTTTATATTTTTATCAATTTCATCGGAAATAGTATTAAGTTTAAGTATGTTGTCAACAACGTGTTTGAAAACTACATCAAATTTGTCTTTCTTATTACATTCTTTTCGCTATATTTCAAACAGATCGTTTTTTTTTTATACAGAAGTTATCTAGAAGAAAAGACATAACTCAGAAGGCGCAAATAATCGCAATTTGTTACAAAACAAATCAACTCATTACATTATATTTAATCCATTATTTCAATTTGAAAGAGGTCATATGGGGTCAAAATTTTTAAACGCTTACGGAATATAAAAGTTAAAAAAAAGTTAAGGTGATGTTGTCTAAGGAGTTCTTTTCAAGTATATCGACATAAATATAAAGCAGTTATAATTAAAAACAGTAGTATTTACCGGTCTCTTTATTTTCCATTTAAATTAACATTGTTATAATAAACACAAATCGAGAAAAACAAACTTAAAGTTGACCTTGCTCTACTGAACAATCTAACACATTTGTAGAAAAATTTGTATTGATTGACTTTAACGTACAAATGTGTAATGGTGCTTCTTTGTTTTGAAGCATTTCCAATTAAAAACAACAACAACAATAGTAAAATGTCACTTTGATTTACATCAATTTAGCACAGAAAAAGCTGTGATTTGACCTTTAGTGTCGTGGAGAAGGTTTCTGTAGCCTTAAAAAGGAAGGAGGCAGACAAATAAAATGTTGGATGATCTGTTGTTTCGGTGTTTTTAAGCATACGCGTATACAGACAAACTTTAACTTGAGCAGATGATGACTCACCACACTAACACGTGAAAACGTTTAATGAAAATGTGATTCCAATATTGTACGCAAATATAAATAAAATACTCGACGTCAACTCGTACTTGTATGTTTATAAATAGTCACTCTAAGGTGTTTCAGCATAATGATGCACAATTCTAGTCATTTTGACATTATTTGCAATCAGTCTGTACTTAAGTAACTTAAGTAACTTTAATTGAGCCCAATTTTTCAAATTGACATCAAAGTTACCGCATTCGAAAGAAAATTTTTTGGCATTATAATTTAAATATGTTTTCTGGCATTTAATCACCATGACTGGCTCAGACGTAGTTGTTGTTGCCGTCTGTAGGCAATAATGTGTAGAGTGTTATCCAAGAGCTCAATCGTTTCGGGCTTATTGGCGTAATCTATTGACCACATATCCTCTTAGAAAATAGTCTAACTTCATTAAACCCCATGATTTTGGAGGCCAATTAGCGTGACTAACAGATGAAACTCTGCAGTTTCCTTTCTGCTTTTATCAATTGAAAAACGAAACCAGTTAGTAATCATGACTATATAGCGGTCAGCATTCACTATTATATTCTGATTCTAACAGCCCATAAAGCACACAAAACAGTCAATTTTTCTGGACGTAGCGAAGTCCCAATATACTCTTACATTCGATAATAACGCAGTTTTGCTTGAACGTCCTTGCTAAACAAAATTCGCCTATAAAAATTGGGATCAATGTCAATCTTAGCTTGGGCCCAATTTGCAGAATTTTCGTAAGAATAAGCGTTGTTTATGTATCATTCTATTATTCTACATTGTTGAGATAACCCGTTGATATAACCAATTCAATCAGAGCACTCTTAGGACCGAAGACTGAGTGATAAGCTTATATTCAACGCATAGCACAAGGAAAAATATATGCGAGGATTCGAACATTGCCTTTCCGTGTTACTTATAGGTGACAAAAATGAAATGTTTTTTTTTCTCAAATCCTTGCTAAATCTTATTTATGGAGTGCGCATCATAAAGGCATTCACCACAATTTATTTACAGTTTTTTTTTGCTAGAAATTAACACTTCATGTTCACTGTCGTCACAAAAAAATCTTTAATTTTTCTTTCCACACTTAAATTGATTAGTTTCATTTATATCATAAATCAAGAGTCTTGCTTTTTGATTTAGCTTATTCTTAAAGGATTTTCTTTTAAATCCTTAAAGAAGACGAAAGTCTAAAAATATAGCACAAGTTAATGCTAATGAATTATAAATGATTTGATTTAAATACAATTTAATACTTGCTACTTTATCGTTTATCGAAAAATAGACATTCCCCTACATACATATGAAGCCAACTTCGATGGCTTCATAAGTAAGTATGTAGGGGAATATATATATTTTATTCATTTACAGTTCAAGTTGATGCGGCAAATGGCAGACAAAAATCAACTGTAATGCGACTGTAACCCACATAAATCTTCATATACAAACAAAGATTTTTATTTGATTTACAAAAGCAAAACCAAAAAAAAAAATAAATAAATAAATTTATTTGTTTCAAAATATCTACACATGTTTAAGTCACTTACTAATGCTTAGGGGAATAATATATTTATCCTGTTATTGATGAGGGTATATATTTAAAAGCAAAAGCGGTATTCAATAATAAAAATAGTAAGATAAAAAAAAATTATTTTTCATCTTAACTTTCAATTTTAAGACAGTAATTAGGCATAATAATATTTTTGTTGAAGTAATTGCTTTATTTAGATTTTATTTTAAGTATTAATCAGGTTTATCAGCTTAATGCAAAAAAGCCCTAACTTTCTTGTTAGTACTGAAGAAAATTATTAGTACTAAATATTGTAATTAATTGATTTTAGATTGACTATAACTTGATATCTTTTGCAGAAAAGTATATTTGATAGTGGGAAATCATAATATGCCTTGACTCTAATTTTGAAAAAATATAACGACGAGACATACTTGCACAATGGACTCATTAATAAACAGAATTGTTCCAATTGGGCAAATGTTTAGCCAAGAATGATTGTTAAAAAGTCGATGCATCGACAAAGAGTGATTGTTTCATATGGCTTATGCGCTGGCGGTGTCATCTGATCATACCTCTTCAAAAGTGAGGTCTCTTCTGGTGCTAATAGTATAGTGATAATAGCTTGCCACTTAGCCAGCAAAACAATGAAAATCACAACGACATAAATAATAATTTTGTTGAGAAAAAATAAACTTGTTTCGTAATCTATAATATTTTTACGTTTATACCTTTTAGAAACGTTTTGTTGTGAGTTCTTTATTGCAAAATGATTAACACCAGTTTTTAGACTTTTTAAATAATAACAATTTTATTTACTTTACCTACACAAAGCTGACACGATGAGGTTTAATTTTACACTGATTGACCATCCACTTCTACTCACTTTGTATCGCATTTTGTTGTTGTATTTTGTTTATTCGTTGTATAGGCGCCTGCATGTACGTGTGTATAGTTGCCCTTGTTTTTACGCTGATAAGGCCTGAGATCTACTTCAATACATTTGTTGTTGCCTCTGCAAAAAAGGGCCTCTTAGAAAACCACGCGAATGGTAAACAACATGTATACCTGCTGCTGTAAAAATTGTCTTGCGCGTTTAGATGATAATCAGCATAGTTGTATTTTTTTTTCTTGCATGCCAGGCAGTCATTAAACAGCATATCAAATTGCAGTTGTGTGCGTGTATAAAATTCTACGCAGTTTGTAAATCTTAAGCAAGACACATTCGCAACAATATAAAATTAAGTCGGGCTTTCCTTCCTGACGCTATAACTTTAGAACGTACGAAACGATTTCCACGGTTTTGCATTGGTTGGAAAAGTCTCGTGCTCCGTGAGGTGTATAGCAAAGAAAATTCTGGACAAATTTCAAGAGAAAAGCAGGAGAACAGGGAAAATAATTTTTCACATACAGCGCCATCTCTGATACATAGCGTGTACTACAACGGCACCAGTACGTGGTATGTGAGTATCCCTCACGAAAAAAAGTTCGTTCGACATTCAAATAACCGATAAAATAAATATACAATTAAGGATTGATTACGATTGAGGATCAATGCTTGACTATTGCATTGATTGAAGTAGGAATGATTGCGCCAAGTCGATCGATGCACGATGCATTCAACCAAGAGCTGCAATACAATATTGATACATTGCAGGAATTCATTTGAAATAATGTGCCGTTGCTGAATTAACTGCAAAACCAAGTATACGAAACATTTATGCAAGCGGTGGACAATAATATTGGTGGTCTATTCTTCCTGGACGCACCTGGAGGAACCGGGAAAATATTTGTCATTTCATTGATTTTGAACACTTTTCGATCAAGATGTGACATAGCTTTGGCGTTAGCATCATCTGGAATTGCGGCGACTCTTCTAGATGGCGGTCATACTGTACATTCTGCCCATTAGTTGCCACTCAATTTAAACACATTTGATACTCAAACATGCAATATTTCCCGATCTAGTGCAATGGGAAAATTGTTGATGCAATGCAGCTCCATAGCACATAAGAAATCACTTGAAGCACTTAACTTCACAATGAAGGATCTTCGGCGAAATAACAACATCTTTGGCGGCTTGATGATATTGTTGGCAGGCGATTTCAGGCAGACGTTACCAGTAATTCCCCATGCAACGCCTGCAGATGAATTGAATGCTTGCCTGAAGGCATAAACTTTGTGGAATAACGTAAAAACATTATCGCTAACCACTAATATGAGAGTTCAACTTCAAAATGATCAGTTTTCCAAACAATTGCTAGCTGTTGGAAATGGAAAAGTCCCAGTTGCTGCGACAGCTGGATTAATTACTCTTACCAACGACTTTTGGCCATTTGTAGACTCTCAATTAGCTCTTATTGAAAATGTTTTCCCAAACATTAGTGAGAATTATCAGAATTATACTTGGTTGAATCAACCAGCAATTCTCGCACTGAATTATAACAATCAATCAAATATCGATGGCAATTTGGTGACATAGAAATTCGTTGATTCCATAAAAAAATCCCGATGATGCAGTAAATTATCCAACGGAGTTTTTGAACAGTCTGGAGTTACCAGGATTTCTACCACATAACTTGCAACTCAATGTTGGTTCAGCTATTATGATATTGCGTAATTTGAATCCACCGCGACTTTGCAACGGTACTCGAGTTGCGGTGAAAAGACTTATGCCGAATTTGATTGAGGCAACCATTATTAACGAAAAGTACGCAGGTGAAAATGTGTGTATTCCTCGAATACCAATGATTCCGACTCATCTTCCGTTTGACTTCAAACGATTGCAATTTCCGGTTCGCCTTGCGTTGGAAATGATAATTAACAAGTCGCAAGGCCAATCGCTTAGTGTTTGCGGAATAAATTTAGAAAATCATTGTTTTTCACATGGGCAGCTATACGTTGCATGTTCACGAGTTTGGAAACCATCCGCTTTGTTTGTGTTATTATTTTTCATAAATGTGCATGTTCATTTATGAACGTTGAAATTTTATAAAATTTCTCATAAATGAACGTGAAAAAATTTTCTACCTACGATCGCAGTTTACCGTAAAATGTAGTAAAAACACATGGGTACATATTAACTCAAAATACAATATTGCAATATATTCTAAAAGAAATAAAAAAAAACATTTTTTTCCTGCATACGCCGACAATTGCGCATTATCAAATATGTGCGTTTATGTACGCGAATGCTTAACGCACATATTTTTACGACCTTTTCATTTATGAAAAAGTATCAAAATTGTAAATATTCAAAAATGAACACTTGCGTGTTTATCATTTTTTCACTTATGAATAGAATGAAAAAAATAAATCGCCGCATTCATAAATGAGAAAACGCAAAATATTTTTCAGTCTCTCACACATGTATGAGAAGAAGCGGCTAAAAAATGAAATGTACATATTCATACATGTATGAACAGTGAGTGAATACTTTGCTACTCTGCAAAAAACAAAGAATGTGGTTTACCAAAGAGCACTTCAATGAAACAGATAATTTGCGGTCACATATAACGCTTCGATTCACTATTTACTTTGGATTCACTTTCATTTTTTACTTAGAGAAGTTCAACTAAATTCCACTTCATGTTTGTAATCGAAATGAATTCATTACTGTTGTTGTGCAATAAAATAAAATTTTTCCTTTTCAAATATAAAACAAAAAAAATAATTTTTCTTTATCTTTTAATTCCCAAACGAAAAAACGAAGCCATCTGGTGGCGAAACGGAGTTTGCCCGGTTTTCTAGCTGTATATAAAAATAAAAAATAATTATTAATTTTACTGTTTTAGTGTAAAATGAATAATTTTGATTTTTCCTCCTAGTAGTTGTATTAAATTTGTTCGTCAAATAGATTATGTTACACAATCTGAATGCTGATGACCACTACGGTCATTTCTATAGTATCATTATTTTTGCTCACTGAAAAAGGTAAAAATTTAAATGTAAATGAACTTAGACTAGAACCTTGAAGCTAAAGTGTTCGGTTTCTGTACTCCCGACCAGCAAAGGTTAGACTGTGTTAAAACTAAAGGTAGGCTAATAGTCAGATTTTGTACATCACTGTCGCTTGTATAAATAGTATCCCAGCTTCAGTAGGAGACATATTTCTTATTTCTTTTTATCTAAATCGTGATTACATTCTGTTTGAAGTTTAGGAAATTTCTCTTCCAGCCGCTACTAAATTTGAACTTAGACTATTTAAGTTTACAAAATATTAATTTTTTAATGCGCAAAATAAGATCAAATCTATATGCTTTATTTATTGCATAAATATAACAATTTTAATGTCTTGTATAGTGTTCAGTTTAAAAGACAAAAATTTTGTGTTTTCAAATCAACAATAAAGATGCCGAGACCTTCGAAATTGAATTTCATTATTAGTCAATTAAAACTACACGAGTTTACTAAATATATTGGGTTTTTTAACGAAAAGTTTTATTTTCAATGGCGGCAACACCAACAACATGGTAGTTTTGACATTAAGGTTTTTGTTGAATTCGTAGTACAATGAATTCAATTTCGCACGAAAATCGCATTAAAATAATTAAAATTCACGGTGGTTCGTAAAATTCGTGAAATTTTCGGATAACATAATTGTCCTTCTGATACCGCTATTAAGAATTTGGTAGTTTAATTTGAGTCGACAGGTTCAACGCATAATGTACGAACACAACGTGTGTTCGACCGGGCCGTTCAACTGAAAACATAGCAGTCGTGAGCAACAGTGTTAAAGCAAATGCAAATTGATCAGTTCTTCGACATTTTCAATAATTGGGATAATTTAAAACCACCTCATGGTGAATTTTGCATAAGGATTTAACTTTAAAGCCTTACAAGGTTCAACTGTTGTCGACCAACCATTCACAAAGCCAGAGATTCGCTCAATTCATTCAGGAACAAGCGGCTGGTTTTTACTGAAAAAATCATTTTTCAAACGAAGCCCACTTTCACTTGTCAGGGTTGTCAACAAGCAAAATTTTCATATTTGGGCTTCCGAAAATGCTAGAGCGATTATTGAGAAGCCTGTGCATGCTCAACTTATCACTGTATGGCGCGCTATATGGTCTGATTGAGGCGTTTTTTTTCGAAGATGAGGCTGGAAATGTGGTAACGGTCCCAAAAACTCAATTTTGGCTTATTATTGACGATTTGGATGTCGCTAATATGTGGTTTCAACAGGACGGTGCCACATGCCACATAGCCAATGCAATGACCAATTTATTGCAAACCAAATTTCCCGGCCGCATAATTTTACAACAATCAGCAGTTAAGTGGCCAGTCAGATTGTGTGACTTAACACCACTGAATTATCTTTTGGGGGGTTGTGTTAAGGACAGAGTGTATACGGAGCCAATCGAATCGATTTCCACCTTAAAAATCTATATCCGTGATGTGATAACCGTAATAGAAACGCCATTTTGTCAAAAAAGTGATTAAAAACTTTAATGAAAGAATCGACGTCAGTCAGCGTGGTTGTGGCGGATATTTGCCAGATATAATTTTTCATTCCTAATTGCTGAACTTTTCCCTTCACAATGCAGTAAAAATTTTGAGTTATCTTCATCTAAATTTTTTGTTTTATATTGTTTTAGAAAACAAACTGCGTGCTGAAACCCCCTATAAGTATCATGAGTATATGAAGGCTCTTGTGTTTTTAGATTGAAGAATCAAAAGTCAAGCAAATTTAGTACCAGTTTGCCTTCTTGAGTTCTTAAAGCTTAGCATTAACATTTATTTAAAATAGCTGCATAAAAATAAACTCATTTGATATTTTTATTTTTGAGTTGGATAAAATAATAAAGATGTTTAAAATGTACGCTAGAATAAATACGTTTGTTGTCTTGTTGTTGTATTGTGTTGTGTTGTTTTGAATATCGTTTACAAATTTATCAATAAAACTTGAAAGATGCTACTAATACAGCATAAAGAAAATTAAGAATTCTGTTTCTGTAAGCAAACTGGCACACACTCCCAAACAATATCACACATACACATATGCCCACCTGCGAAATACCAAAAAGCATTTACTAGATGATTTGATCATTATGCTATACCTGCCTTACATATCAATTGTTTGCTCAAGAGTGCTAGACAGCGAGACCTATAGACAAAGTTTTGCTTCTATATTTAATTTAATTATTTTCTGTAGTTTCTATTAAACTCAGTTATTTAGTTGGTAAGATCACGCTTTTAAGTGAATGAAGCGTTATGCTTTTGTTTATAAGATTGTGTGGAATTCTACGCATAATTAATATTGTTGAGATTTAGCTATTGGGTTGAAGAATAGTAATTTCGTTTTACAGATGCGATTGGCTTTAAAGTGTTGCGATTCGTAATTGAATTAAAGAATTTATAAATAAATAAAATTTCGAAATTTATAGATAAAATAAATTTCAATAAAGTTAAGTCAAAAAATTAAATTGTTACGTTTTCAATTTATCAAGCTCATGTTTTGTTTATAGAAAAAGATTAAGACAAATTATTTTCAAAGATTTTAATTAATGGAAAACATTTCCAGCTGAATATCATAAGTCGTTTACAGTATTTACTTGAAGGCAAATATATTTTTCTAAATTTATTTCAGAGTAGCGAAGTATTCACTCACTGTTCATACATGTATGAAAATGTACGTGTCATTTTTTAGCCACTTCTTCTCATACATGTGTGAGAGACTACAAATTATTTTGTGTTTTCTCATTTGTGAATGCGACGATTTATTTTTTTTTTCTTTCTATCCGTAAGTGAAAAAATGAGAAACACACAAGTGTTCATTTTTGAATATTTACAATTTTGATAATTTTTCATAAATGAAAAGGTCGTAAAAATATGTGCGTTAAGCATTCGCGTACATAAACGCACATATTTGATAATGCGCAATTGTCGGCGTATGCAGAAAAAAATTTTTTTTTTTTATTTCTTTTAGAATATATTGCAATATTGTATTTTGAGTTAATATGTACCCATGTGTTTTTACTACATTTTACGGTAAACTGCGATCGTAGGTAGAAAATTTTTTCACGTTCATTTATGAGAAATTTAATAAAATTTCAACATTCATAAATGAACATGTACATTTATGAAAAATAACATTAATGAGAAGTAGCTAATTAATCATTTATCACATATGAATAAGACTAATAATTCTTGTTGTTCGCATTCATGTATGAAAATAACCAGAACATTTTTTTGTTGTTCATTTATGAGTGTGAAAAATAAATATAAAGTTTTAGATTTCTCATTTATGAAAAATATCATTAATGTTGATTTTTGAATGTTCATAAATGAAAAATTCTGAACCCTGATTTATTTATTGTGAAACTTTGTAGATTTCAACATTGTATTAAATCAGTGCTGCCATACTTTTTAGTTTTTCCAAACCAGTATATCGTCAAATAAGTTTATAATATCCTTTATAGAAAGAAATGAGAGACAAATTAGGTAAAAACAAACAAACAAACAAAAAAGGAGAGAGAAAGATACAGACAACAAGAGAGAAAGTGACGAAGGCAATAGAAATAACACAAAGAGATATACGTACAAGACGAACTATATTAAGACAGCTGATAATAAAATTCAACTAGTATAAAGAGAACACTGAAGATGGCAAATAGTCGAAACCGGTTTGTTGAAAAACCAAATTTGACGAGGGTCGACGTAAAATCATACCCATATAGTAGAAACATTTATGATACTTAGAATTGCTAATTGGGTTCGATTTTTAAAAATACTTTGAAACGGGATTTTTTAATTATCTATTCGGATATTGTAGGATTTTTCGGAATTCAAAAATTTTTAAAAAATACGTAAATTTTGAGAGTTCTGAATCTACGTTTTTTTTTTTTAAGTTTGCCATATAAAAATAGTTTTAATCGTAGTTGTTTGCTTAAGCCCTTTTGTCCATGTTTATGGACAAAATATGCCACGATGGCAACACAGTCGCTGAATTGGAAAACTGGCGGTTTTTTTCCAAAGGAAGAAAACCGCAAGCGTTTTGGAGGGTATAAAAGGCAGAGCGGCGAGAGGAAATCAATCAATAACGTTATGGCAGCCAAAAATGAAGACAGCGAAGAATTAAAAGTAAAGTGAATTTAAATTTGATTGAGTGATCTTGATGAAATGATAATAATAATAATTAAGAATTAAAATATTTAATTTATGATTTGTGTCAATGAAGTAACTAAATAAAAAGAAATAGAATTTAAACACCTTTAATTACCGTTCTAGCCTTCTATCTATCAATGGTACCATCAGCATTTGTTTTTATTTAAGAAACTTACCTACCTGTAAGCGTTTTGCAGCCATTTTGGTAGTTCTGTAAATTCGCAAATCTGCTATTGCATTAATGAACTTATTTCTATTTTCATTGCTTTTTAGTATGCTTCTTCATCTTCGTCTTGGAATGTTTGTAAGTGCTTGGAATATCTTCTATCTTCTAGATATATAAAAATGAAATGGTCCACGTGTGTAATGAGCTGGCGTGAGAACGGCTGGAGCGATTTGGCTGATTGGGCTGGTTTGTATGTAAAAAAAATTATACAATTTTCCGGAAAACTTAGAAAATTCATTTATTAATTTTCATATGTTGTTGTTGTAAACACAAATAAGTTATTCACGACTGGACATGCTCGTTCGAACTGGTTTGATGAAGCTATGTTGTTGTTTCTATGCTAATAAGTTTGCATACGTGCAAACACACTTATTCAAAAAAAAAAACCAACAAACAAAACAAAACGAAAATAAAATACCAAATAAAGAGAGGCAACATCTTCAACTACGGCCAAACCGAAAATTGTTCTAACATGTCAACAGTCAAAAATGTATTGTTATGTTTGAAAGTTTTTTTTTAATTCATTACTATACATAGCTGCCAGATTTTTTAGAGATAATACAGTCACAATTTTCGGGAAAAAATCTTACTTCAATTAAAATTCGCAATAAAATCTCATGTGCATAAGTATGTGCATGTTTTTCAATAAAGCTAAAATTTTTTGGTGAATTTGTTTTCAGTTTAGTAAAATATGCATTTTAAGTTTCATTTTTAAAATTTTTGTCCTAAAAGTGTATAAATTTAAACCATAAAAATATAATTATATAAAAAATTGACTTACATATGTACATATACATACATAAGTTTTAATAAACATCAGCTTTGCTTGCGTTACAGAATTTGCCAGGAGAGCCCAACGAACATGATACGTTTTCAATAACTAGACTTTATTTCGAAGTAATTTTTCTTCGCATAAGAAAATTTAAAGAGGAACTCGAAGAACTAAAGTTTATAACACATTACATGAGTTTTTAAGAAAAAGTATTAATTTTTTCTATACATGTTTTTCTTTTTACTTAGCCTACGCTTAAACTTTATAAAATTCCTTAACAGTGCTCAGTGATTTAATTTAGACGTGTTGGATAATACTAAAAGTGAAAATTTGAATATATATTCTACATACATATGCACATTATCCGTGCTTTACAATTTTTCATGCGATTTGATTCACATAATTTTAAAATTAATAGTTTTTATAAGAGAAGAAAAATCTTGATATATTGGATAGTGAGGGCTCAAAAATATTAAGTCACCGACAATTACACTTCACCATGAAGTTAAAAAATAATCTTCTAATCGATGCAGTTTTAAGAATACATACATATGTATATAGCTTATGTACTGAAAAATCCAATATCAAAATTCTTTGGTTCTAAAATCTTATTGCTGAAGTAAAAAATAAAAGCTAAACTTCGAACGATTTTGTTAGCAGTCAACATTTCTTAAAATTTGAATGATTATCTACGTGTAGGCTTATCTACCTATTCTTATATATTGTTAGACATTGGCAGTGGAAAAAACCGACTGAATCTACAACAGGCCAGATTTCCTTTCCAATGGGCTCTTGCCAATTTACAACGTCTAAAGACGAACTAATTGTAAAACTGTTCACATACATTGCTCAAAATTATAGCGATTAACTTTAGTTAAGTGAAAGAGCCCATTTTGGATGAAAAAAACAAATGTGTTGATTAAATAAATTAAAAAATCTAAAGCTTAATTAATGGCGAACGGTATTCGTATAAATCGATTGGTTCCATTACCGATCCCAAAAATATTGTTAACTACCCCGTAGAGTTCCTGAATTCATTAAACTTACCGGAAATGCCACCACACAACTTCCAGCTTAACCTTGGAGCGGTTGGAGCAGCCAATACTGTGCGATAGTACTAGATTGGTTATAAAAACGCTAATGGCAAAAACTTAGCAATAATAATTATAGGAAAGTTTGTAGGTGAAGAGCAAGTGATTTACCATTTAAGTTTAAACGTATCCAATTTCCCGTTCGGCTTGAATTCGCAATGATGGCTAATATATCCCAAGGACAATCGCTAAAAGTGTGTGGGTCAAACCAAGAATCCCAATGTTTTTCCCACGAGCAATTGTATGTTGCAGGCTTAAGAGTTGGGACACCGTCAGCACTGTTTATTTTCTCTCCCAATAGAAAAACAAAAAATATTGTTTACTATCAAGCTTTAAAATAAACTTTTTTGTTTGTTTATTTTCTAATGAAACAATAAATTAAAAAAAAAAATTGTGTCGTTTCTTCATTGTACTTAAAAATTTTTTTCTAACTCCATATAAAATATTAATCATTAGCAAATAGTTGCCGAGCGAAGCCGGGTCGTACAGCTAGGTGAAAATAAAATTTTATTTTACTTTTATATTTGATGGCGAAAATTTGAAGTTAAGAAGTAAATATTCTATCGAATAACTAAACGTTAAGAAATGAGCTATTTTTTGACGTTTATTGGGATATTTTAAGCACTGATCCCTAAATTTTTTGAGAAAAGAATTTTATTTGTAAATGATTATTTTCAAAATGGTGAAATGGTGTATCACTTTGTAAAATTTGGGCATCTTTTCCCCATAATCTGGCCCCCTTTAAGGTAGCTGGGTGTAATTTTATTGCTAAATTTGTGGCTCCCAGTATTGTTGCTGAGAATAGATCAAAACAATATGCTCGTTGTAGCCGTAGTAATGTAAACATAGCTGCTGTATAGCAAACTATTGAGAATTTGCGTGGATCGTCAACGTTTGTAAAAATTGGGCATCACTAGAGGCACTTTCCGCAACAGTTTACATAAAGTTTACTCGTTCAAGAATTAAAGCCGACCGGGTATTGCTTGAGTTGAATGTGAATTGGCATTTTTCAACAAATTATTTTCAATGAGGCGGTTATGTTAACAAATAGTCCTTGAACAAATATTACATCTGAAGAAAAGTGGCCATAGAATGCGGTTTGTTGTTAGACGAAATCATCCACCAATATTATTTTTTTGAAAATGAGCAAGAAAAGAACGCCACAGTGAATTCTTTGCGCTGCCAAACCATGATAACACATTTTTTGTGATCACAAATTGCTAATGTTAACATCAGTGATCTTTGGTTTAAGCATGACGGTACCATAAGCCACACAGCTACTCAAACATTTCAGTAATTTTATCAGCAATGTCTCGGTTGAATTATTTCTCGATTTGGGGATGCTAATTTTCTTCCTCGTCTTTATGACTTAATGCCACTGAATTATATTCTCCGGAGCTGTTTTGAAGACCGAATTTGTGTGAACGAACCACAAAAAATTAAGGCTCTGCAAGATGAAATAAGGCGCTGTAATTACGAGATAAGCGAAGCTTTGTTGTAAAATATGCTTTAAAATTTTCTGAAAAATACCATCGACGTTGTAGAGGTAGACATAATATTTTATTTTTAATTTTCATATTTCTACTTTACATCGTGCAACTGCAGTTGCAAAAACAAAAAGTGTGCGCCTTAAGCCAATTAACTTCATGACCACAAATTTGTCCACTAAATATTTGGCCTCTTATATGCAAAAAAATTATGCTTTCTCGGCCCAATATTGTTTGCAGAAATCATGTAGAACAGTTATAAATGATATTCTGATAGTTTTAAGAAAAATTGACATTTTATGCTTAAAAATTAAATCAATTTTTTGCACCACTGTAAGTTCTACAAAGACCCACGAAAAAAGGCAAAAAGTCTTGAAAATTCTAATAAATTGAGCTGATTTTTTATAATGGAAAATAGTGTAAATTTTGAATAGAAAAAAATTAGCTAAATGGATATAAGCCATTTTTAAACAAAAAAAAAAAATAAAATTTACGATCAATCAATCGATCCATCGGAAGGTAAAAAAATCGCTTATAAAAAAAAATTTTACTGAAAGTGAGGTTGTACGCCTATGCACCACCAATCAAAATTCTACTTATTTATGTATAATACCAGTCAATACGTATATATAAAAAATTAATTACGATCATGCATGATCACGCGTGATTTGTGCTAGGACTATATACATATTTTATTTAAAAAAGTCATAGAAGGATTTTGTAACGGTGTGTTCCATAACGTGTAGATAAGTCTTTTGTTTTTTAATTCGTTTTTTTTAAATGTTAAAGAAAAAACTACTTTACCCGACTAATAAGTTTTAATGATAATTAAATAAATTTATTTTTGGAATTGACTGACCAGTTGATTTGTTTTATTTATAGTTTAAAAGAAATATTTTTTTATTCTATATCTAGTAGATATTTAAACACATATAGAGAATAAAAAATATTAATAAAAAATTTATGAATGCCTTGTTTATATGTCACAACGTCTGCCTAGTTTGGAGAATAATTACTTTAGACTGTTGATATAAAAGCTTTTAAATGATTTAAGTTGCGTTTGAAACGCTAATAAAGCGGGAGTATTTAAAAGACTATCAAGCGAAACAGAGGTGTATTTCGATTAAAAACACTAAAGAAAAAACGAAAAAAGAAAAATAACACAAATAATTCAGCCGAAAAAACAATAAAAATTATTTCAAAGTATAAAATAAAAAATAAATTTTGAAACTAAAAGCAAAATGAAAAAATTTGTGTATATTTTGTGTATTGCCATTGCTTTAATGCAACAAACACAGGCTTTTAAAATCGTAACAATAGATAGAGGTGTGTAGAGTTAAATGCATGTGTGGAATTAAAATAAAATTAAATAAAAATAAATTATTATTTAAGGTGCACCAATATCAGCTCCTGCTGCTCCTGCTGCGCCAGCCATAGATCCTGCCGCGTTATTACAGGGTGTCCAATCTGCCATTGCTGGTAAATTGCAACAAGTCCAAACCTTAGTTGGTTCTTTGATACAACAAAAAACAGCTCTTAAACAAAATGCTTTGAATTCTATACAAAGTACTTTGAGTACGGTTAAAAGTCAAGTTGGAAGTTTAGCAGGTAGCGTACAGCCACCGTTTATCATTCAAAAACGCATTTATGTTGGCAGTGTCAAGCCAGCAGCAGCAGCTCCTGATTCTACAACTAGTGTTGATGTTAATTCAGCTACAATATCTGCATAATTTTGCAAAGACCAAAATAATAATATTTTTATTTTAAGAAAATGTACATAAAATAGAATTTTTAAGTGTTGTTCACTTTTTCGATAATCATGCTAAATATTTAGTGAAATAAAAACGATTAAATTTAACTCAACTAAACTGTTATTTTTGTGATTTTTAACATAAAAAATTAAAATAATGAGAAAATAT
Source organism: Trichopoda pennipes (assembly GCA_030448955.1). Taxonomy (NCBI): domain Eukaryota; kingdom Metazoa; phylum Arthropoda; class Insecta; order Diptera; family Tachinidae; genus Trichopoda; species Trichopoda pennipes. Next base: position 10,780,655 of record JASKUP010000023.1, read on the forward strand.
TAACCATTGACCTTAGACTTTAGCGTTAGTTATAATTTGATATATAATTATAATTCGTTACATAACGAGCTTCTGTCTCTTGTAATCTAAATCTCAATAGAAAAAAAGGTTTAAGTGCCCAACAAAATTTATTGGTAAAATGCAGAAATTTTTGTTGAAATTTTTGAAAGAGCAAAACAAAAAAAAAAACAAGAAAACGTTTCGTTTTGTTTATTATTGTAACCTGGATTTAAGTCTCAAAATTAATAATTCAGTTTTTAAGAACATTAAAAAAAAAGATTTATTCTTTGTTAAATTTTATATACAAATCATCTTTAACGATTGTATTAATACTAAAATATATAGAAACCAAATATATATATTTAAGTCAGGTTACAAAAGCAAACAAAACGAAGTTTTTGCTTTTATTTTGTTAACAGTTATAATTTTTAACACATCCGAAGAGTGGTACTTTACAGTATCGCGCTCTTAGATACTAGTAGATTCAGAATCGCAAGTGAATTTTATGTTAAGTTGGAAGGACGCATTTTGAACTGTAAATTACCGACAAGCGTTATGAGAAATAGAAATAAAACAGATAAGACTGCCACTAACCAAGACTGTGGGATTTAAAAACTTTTTCCCCTAATAATATCCTTGCTATTTCTATTAGAAATTTAAAATAAATAACAATATATTATAAACAAGACATTTGAGGAACTAAGCAAAGTTAAAATAAATATTAACGAAGGCTGCAACAAACTATGATGCCAAAAAGAACACAATCAACTCAGTGATGAGCAGGTTATCATTAATAGAAATTTTTGTGAATTAAAGGCTCGGGAACCACATAACTCATATTCATCCTCAGCAAAGAAGAATAAAAAACTCAGCCACTATGATATCAACGCTGACTTATGCAGCATCCAGCGTATTTTCCATAACAAAATTAATAGAAGTAGTGCGTTAAGTAGTTGTTTTAAAAATAATCCGTAAGCTTCTGGGCCAGAAGAAGACAGACAATTTGGTTTTCCTAGAGGGTGTTTTTTGTGTCTATTATAGCAAAAAAAAAATCCAGTTTTTGTACTTTATCATCACCTATTTGTTATGACATTATAACTGAATAAAATCTTCTTGAACATTTTACAAAACATTTTTAATTTTACTTTTAACTCATAAAAGATAAAAGTTGAAAAGCTAAATATCGAGTGGGCAAATTAGGGGTTACGATAAAAAATCGGTTAAAAAATATACGTTTTTTGATAACTACCGCTACGTCGCCACCAATTTACATGGAGGTTAATAACGTTATACGTGATAAGATTTATGTCGGTACATAGCTGTGTGCAGGGTCGCCAACTCCCACTCCTTGCTGAAAAGCTGGATACTATCCAACTCCTGCCCCAGAACACATGACAAGCATGCTCACTGGATCCGGATCATTCACTCATTGTTATCAGTAAAGGTGAGATAATCCTGGTCCCTTAATCAAATTCTTAAGGGCTGCGAAACCACAACCACCACTATACTCCCGAAGGGCTAACCTCAATAATCAGACAGAGAACAGGTAAAAAGCTAAAGAACCAAATAGCTGAACTCTGGGGCTTACTGATTCCCGAGAAAAGAACGTGGAGCTTCCAGTTCCCTCCCTGCTTACATTCAAGAGACTGGGCTCCTATTTTTCCCCCGTTGACACATGTAATAATATATGAATATGGGGATTAATAACCGTATGCGTGATAAGATTTACATCTGCACCTAGCCGTGTGGGCCATTATTAGATGGTGTATCATAACCATTGTGGATGATATGTAGCGTCATCCTCGCCCCAGGAAGGTCTTCAGATACGTATATCGCCCAGCACTCCTAGTTGCAACTTTAAAAGCCCGAAGCAGGCCACAGCCTCCACTCTTTGCTGAAGAGTTGGAGACTATCGAACTCCTGGTCCAGAACGCTTGAAGTTTAATATAATTAAGAACACGACGGCATTCATACTCACTGGACCTGGACCATTCATTGTGTTCATTGGGAATGATCTGACCCATACAACTCAAACGAGGGCGTCGAAACCACAACTGCCACCATACTCCCGTAGGGCCTACCTCAATAATCAGTCAGAGAACAGCTAAATGCCTAAAGAGGCAAATAGCGGAACTCTGGCGCTTTACTGATTCCCGTGGAAATATAGTGGATTTTCCAGTTGGCTGCTACTCGCCTTGAAGGGGGCTTATTATATTATAATGTGCCCCCGGGGGGATAATAACAGTATATGATGTTGGGCAAATATTGGTTTTTAGCGAGTTAGTAGACATCCGCTCTTTTCACAAAATTTGAAGCACATCTTGCTTCTCTTCGCTTATCTCGTTCATCTGTTCCCGAATTACATCATTCAAAGCGTCAGTTAGTTATGGGTAAAATCATAAGAAACAAGGTAGACACTTGAAATTGTCAAATCCAGAAATTACTCGCCCGATAACTACTCAGGCGATAACTAAATTGTTTGGGTGGCTTGTGGCGCCGTCTGGCTGAAACTAAAGAGCACTAATGACAACATTAGCCAAATGAGGCTACATATAATTGGCTACCATAGTTTAGTAGCATAGAGAATTCGCGGCGATGTCGGCTCCTTGCTCATTTTGAAAACAATACGGTCTGACCAGAAACCGCACCTTGCGGTCACTTTCTTTGGATATAATAATTTTTCGAGGACTAAATGTGGATTTTATAAGCCTCATATGGGACAATTTTGCATAGTTTTCGTTAAAGTTTTTTAAACAGTCAATTTATAACCATTCGAAATAAACAACGGTCGGTCGGCCTTAATTCTTGAATGAATTGAACTTTATAAACATAGTAGATGAAGACCTTTATGCAAAAATGTTGCTTAAAGTGTTTCTAGTGATGCCCAGTTTTGGTGAGTGTCGACGAGGTGATCATTGCTAAGGCCGCTGTTAGCAACAATATCGCGAGACTTGAATTTAGCGATTAAATTACGTGGAATAGCTGTCAGAATTTTACGAACTGATGCAGTGAAATGTTTACCATTTTATTAGTAAATTTTCACAATTAATATTCTTTGGCCAAGATTGTAACGTTCCATGCCTAAAATTTGCTAATCGTTTACTAAATTAATACCAAAAGATGACAGCTCAATTTGTAACAATTAAGAATTTGACCAAACATTTACTTTGTAACCTCAAATTTGCCCAACCAGCAGATCTTAGAAGGGGAACAAAGTTTTGGGCAGTTTTAAAGCAATTAAGCTAAATAAAATTGATTATAACCCCGTCGGAAAAGCCAAGCACATATCGAATTAAGCTAATCATTCTTTAATTCCGTTTTTATTTTTTTTTGTCAAATTCCTTATAATGTTTCGTACAAAACGAAGTGATAAATTGTTGTTAAAATGTTTGTTTTTTTATGTAAATAAGCTGTTAGCCAGTACCTCGAAGTCTTTACATTTTTCCATGAAAATTTCCCAAATAATATTGGGTGACATATTCTTCTCTTCAAAAGCAAATAATATAAACAGAAACATGTTGCAATTTAGTTATCATCCCATAGTCATTTGGATCTTTAAAAAAATCAGTTTTGCTTGAATTATTAACACCACAAGCGATCAATTAAATTTTCAATAAAGACAGTAATGTTTATTATAACTCGATTCTCTTTTTTTGTAGCCTTCATGATAATAAAGATGACAATAACAAAATTAAAAAAAATGTGCTTTGGTTACTGCTTTTAAGTGTTATTATCGTTAAATGTTAACAAAATTAGCACCAGCGCACAGTGAATTAAAATAAAAAAAAAATTAAATATAAAATCCCAATTTTTAGTCATCTTAATTGCCTGACAAAAATGTATTTCATTAGAGAATATAAACTCTGTACAAACACTTTGTCTTAGTAGGGAGCAGGTGAATAAGGCCTTAAGCTTCACAGCTGTAGTTATTTGATTTGAAGTAATTTACACAAAAAGGTAAAGAAAAGTCTCTGGAATTTTATCGTTTTTGCTTTAAGAGAATTTTGGGTTTAGACAATCTAAATATTGTTGAAACCTGTTAAGGTGTTTTATCTATTATTTAAATCTTCACAATTTTTACCAATCTCTAGGCAATTTTGCTGCTTTAAAGAATTAAATTAAATTTAACTTAAACACGGAATAAAAATCTATTTGGCATAAATCTTATGGAAATTCTATATGTATTTTACTATTTTTTTTTGGCTTATTTTGCTCTACTGTGCTGCTCTAAATCAGATTGTTACCGAACAGTTGTTTAGTTGACTAGCATTTTAATTGACCCTTCAACTTAGAAAAGGGGAATGATAAAATGTTTGTTGGTTTTGTGCTGTACGAAAATTTCCATAAAAATAAAAATTGAAAAGAAAACAAGCAACAACAGCAATCAAATTGTTTTACCAACCATAGTAAAGATAAGCACACTGTTATACATTAAAGTTTGAATTTCAAATACATCAAAAAAAAGAGGATAAAACATGAATAGTCAATCTTTTATAGAAAAAGGGCCACAGATTGTGTATATAAAAAGCTAAGCAATTTGCTGAGTATTTTGTGTCCTGTATTAATTCCAAGCCATCACCCATTGATAAATATTTTTCAAAACGATACACAACTTGTTTCAATCGTTCAAACTTTAGAGATATTTGAAGCTTAAACTGTTTCAAATAGTTACAAAATTAAAACTGTTGTTAACAACACCTAAAAGGTATTCCCAGCTCTGTTTCATACAATTGACTATTATGTATATGAAAGCAAAATGAACAACAACTCCAGCACCCCAACTAATGAAAAGTTCTATGTTCATATAAAAGTCCATCATGTTGAAGCATAAAAACAAAAGGTCATCACAAGTACATCTATTTACATAAATGTGTATGAAAAATTGTAAACTACATTTTGCAACACACATACATACACACACCACATGGTTATGCCTAAGCTGAAAAATATGCAAGTGAACTAAAAATTTTACATATCGGTGTTTTCATCAAGAAATTTGTTTTCTAAAAAAAAAAAAGTAAAACAAAAATTTTAATCAAAATGATTCAAATTTTTATTGTATTGCGAAGAGAAAAGTTCGGCAATTTTGAATGAAATAGGATAGCTGTGTAATGTCCACCACGACTACACTGACAGATGTAACTTTGTGGAAAAATGTCGATACTACTTCGTTAATCACATCAAGGATTTTGAGTTTTAAGGGTGACATCAATTTGATTGGCTCCGTATAGACTCTGTCCTTAACCCTCAAATCACCCCTGTGTGGAAAACCACACAAACTGAACCATGTTTATACGATAAACCAAAAAAAAATTGGGCTATACTAAAGAAATTTCCTGACTTTGTTAACAATATCAATTAAGCACAGAAAACACCTTTTTTTATTAAAAAATATTTTTTAGTAACGAAATATTTCAAAACTTACTTAAGTTTCCCTTGTGTATGGTTTTCCACACATATGTAGTTTCAATGTAATTTGCAGCTATAATTGCAATATATTAGATCAAAGAATGAAACAGTGTTGGATTTGTTCGATAGTGAATATGGACGCTCCATATTTAGAGCGATAATGTCAAAAAAACATTTCAATACATGAATCGTGTTATTCGTTTTGATGACGTTATGAGCAGACCAGCTCTACAGATAAATTTTTTCCAATTCATAAGATATTCGGCAAATGGGCCAAGTTATTGACTCATTTTTTCAATCCATCTGAGTGTGCTACAGTTGATGAAAAACTGCTTGGATTTCGTGGCCGATGCAAGTTTAAGGAAATATATGCCTTCAAAGCCTGAAAGATATGGAATTACGTTTGGAAATCCAATCATATTTGGGTAAGCCTGTTGGTAGCATAGCTGAAAAAAATCAGGGAGAACGTTTGTTTTGGAGTTAGTTAGATTTAAGGGTCACAATATAACAATGGATAACTTTTTCTCATTCTACCAACTTAGGCAAAAGTTGTTGTCACAAGGACTCACAATGGTAGGTACTATGCGCAAAAATTAAAGAAGCATACCACCCAGATTATTAGAGTGCAAAAAGGTTCCCCTGTACTATTCAACTTTTGCATTCACCGTAAGTACAACTCTTGTATCATATGTGAGGAGAAAGGATAATTGTGCATCATTCGAATGAAGTAGAATGTGATGCAAAAAAATTGCCAAAAATCATTCAATTCTACAAGAAAACTAAAGGTTCGTTTTATATTAGCTTTATTGATCTTCAGCTTTACAACTTTATTCTATATGTGGCGTGGATACCGTGGACAAAATGTTATCGGGCTATAGTTCTGTTTTCTCAAACATAGTTGATATTTCAGCTTTAAATGCGTACATTATATTTAAAGATATAAATCCAAATTGGAAAATAAACAAACCAATTGTACGTCGAGTTTTTTTCCACGAGCTTAGAATATCTCTCGCAAAGCCTTACATGGCAGTACGAAAGGGCGTACCAAGAACTCAATCAGCAGTATCTGTGCTTTCTGCTATCAACCAAAGCGATTTAGTGGATGAACCAATAACCCAGTCAATTACTTAGTCCCGTGAACTATCTGGAGCTGAGCTGAGCAGAGCTTATCGCAATCGTTCGAAATTCCTTCAAAAAAGCAAACAACTATTCCTCCTATATTCGAAGGAAAATCTCGATGTCATATTTGTTATAGCGAAAAGTCAAAATATAAAAAAAAATTTTTCCTGAAAATTTTTTTATATTTTTCCTAAAGAAGCTTTCCAAAGGAAAGCGAAATATTGAAAAGAACAAATATAAAAAAAAAGATCTTAAAAAAAAAAAAGATATTTATTAACGATATATAAAACAAATATGCCATTAATACTCATAAAAAATCATGATTTTGACTGAACAATAACTATGTTAGTTCAGCAAAATACATAGACATTGCATATGTGTGAAAAACCATACAAGGGTAACTAACGTAAGTTTTTTTGAGGGTGATTTGAGGGTTAACATAGCCCCACACAAAACAATCCAGTTGTGTTAAATCACACGATCTAGCTGGCAACTTAACTCCTGATTGTCGTGAAATTATGCAATCGGAAAAATTGGTTTGCAATAAATTGTTCGTTTCATTGGCTGTGATATCTACGTCGTCAATAAAAAGCCAAAATTGAGTTGTTAGCTTCTGGCGATAGCATGATCCATTGACCGTTACTGCATTTCCAGTCCCATCTTCCAGAACAAACGGCCCAATCAAGGTTTCAGATGTTGAGAATGCAAAGGCTTTTCATTAATCAATGATAGCTCTAGGATTTTCACAAGCCCAAATGCGAAAATTCGCTTGTTGACATATCCTGCCTGATAAGTGAAAATTGGTTTCGTATGAAACAATGATATTTTCAGAAACCCCAGCCGGTTGTTCCTAAATGAGTGGAACGAATCTATGGCAATGTGAATGGTCAATAGGCTTCAATTCCTGCACCAGTTGAACCTTATAAGGCTTCAAAGTCAAATCCTGACGCACAATTCGTCATGGTTTTGGATAACCCCAATTATTGAGAATGTCGAGGAATTGACAAATTTAGATCTGCTTCAAACACTGTGGCTCAAGGCTGCGATGTTTTCAGTTAAACTATCCGCTCGAACACGCGTTGGTGTTCACACATTTTGTATCTAGCCTGTCGACTCAAATTAAACGTCTAAATTCTTAATAGCGGTCTCAGAAGGACGATTATGTTGTCCGAAAATATCACAAATTTTACGAAATGTAACAGAACCACCATTTTCATACTGGATTTTAATTATTTGAAGGCAATTTTCGTGCGAAATTCAATTCATTGCAATAATTGCCAAGGCATCTACTACGTATACGTCAAAAAACTAAATGTCAAAACTATCATGTTGTTGATGTTGCCCCAATTGATAAACCCGCTATTAACAAGTGTTAAAGATATACGTTTTCTCTTTTTTTGAAACTCGTATACAACGCACTTACAAGTCTTTTAATATTTTTGTGTACATTTTTCAAAAGAAGTGGATAAAAACAGAAAAAGCAGAAGATTGAGTTGTGTGAGTTGCATGCTTGACTTGGCCTGTTTATATGCTAATTGAGTGGTTGTTGAACTAGTCAGATATATATACATATCTATATAAGATATTTACATATACTTCAACTAACACTAGTATAGATAAATTTGAAAAATATTTTGTTTAAAGAAAACAATTTTAGCATCTTTTATTTATCTCTAAATAATACAAATTTTCTCAACATAACATACGAATGAGAAAGATGCAATAAAACTTTATTTCATTCTAAGTAAGCCCATTATTGTAATATTTGAATACGACTTACGCTCTAAATTTGTATTAAAAAAATTTATAATATTGCTATTTCCTGTCCTAACCGGCTGGTTTGTAGTCGAAGGCGAGCCGTTTCGATGCGAATGCATCATTCTTAAGCCGCATTGTGGTTTATACTGGTGAGTCAGTGTTGGCGTTCAGGCAGTTCTGTTGTTAGGTTCGTATCTATTGTGACGACCAAAAGTCGACAGGCTCGTTTTTGATCACATAGCCATGCGGTCGCAGGTTATTGGACTACTACCTTTTTTCCAACTTATCAATTATGAATTTCATGAATTTGTACATTTTTATTTTTTTCTATTATTTTATGAATTTCGTAATTTCTTTTATTATTCATCTTTCCGATTTTTGTTTAAGTTTAGATTAGTAAATGAATTCTGTAATATAGTTGTCATATTTTTATAATCACATTTATTGTTTAGTTTGTTTAATATTATTAATGAAGAAAATATTTGAACTTTATAATAACTACATATTTTTCAACTTATTTAATTATGAATTTCATGAATTTGTACATTTTTATTTTTTTCTATTATTTAATGAATTTCGTAAATTTTTTATTATACATATTTCCCATTTGTATTTAAGTAAATGAATTCTATTATATAAATTATCATAATTTTATAATCGCATTTATTGTTTAGTTTGTTTAATATTATCAGTGAAGAAAATATTTGAACTTTGTATTAGCCGTTAAGAAGCGCCACCTGTTAACATGAAGATACATCCGTAAGAAAAACATACCATCAAACTCACCCCTGAACAGTTGTAAGCAGTTGTCGTTTAGTGGTATGGGTGTGTATGTGTGCCTGGCAGAAACATATAAAAAGCGAGATAATTACGTATTGAAGTTGAGTTGGCCACGGGCACGCAACCGGGCAAGACTTTTTTAAGTGAGTTAGAATTTTATTCAACTTAATTAGTCTTGCAAATAGGTTTCGCTCATTTAATCAAAGCCAGAATTCGACTTTGAATTAAGCGAGACTCGCTAAGGTCTCCGGCTCAGTAAGTGCTGTCGCTGCTTCACCTGGCCAGAATTTTATTCGCCCAGGTGACGGAGCCCAGAGCCAGGCCGCGTTTTAGTCAGCAAGGCCAGAATTTTATTCGCCCTAGCTGAACAAGACGGACAAGATCGTCCATAGGCTAACTCCAATTTCGACGTGGAAAGGTTGTTTCAGAATCTTACTCGTGACAACCGCGACAAGTCAAAAATTGGTGGACAGGCCAACTGTTCTGCTCAGACTGGACCAGAATTTTATTCGCTCCAGTGTGAGAAGCAGTAGGCTAGCCAACGGAGAGTGGAGACGAAAGCTCTTGAGGGCCACTAAGCGGTTGATCATCGTTGGCGTGCTCAGTAGTGGTGTAGTTTATTTGTAACTTAGTTTAAGAGTGAATTATAATAAAAGAAATTTTTTTTATAAAACAAAAGTGTCTCTTGTGATTAGTGAAAACATTTTTTTCCGCGAGCTTTACCCCAGCATAACGCGAGAACGTGTCGTTACACTATTCAGGTAAGCAGAATGCCGGCCACCTGGCATTTGTATGCAAAGTAAATTTATCGATACCTCCATCTTTTAATATTATCTAGGTACGAGTGTCCGTCTCAGAGTGTTTTTCGTTTGCCCCTTTGCATAAGTAGTGTGTGTCCGATGTCGTGTTTACCTGTTCGTTTGTAATGTCATTCTTAAAAGTTTTTGTTTTGTAGATTTCCATGTCTTCAAGAATGTCTAGTCTTCGTCCTCTTTTACTAGGCTGTAGTAATATCATACATTCATGTAATTCCCTTGGTGTGTGTCCGCGAGTGTCAAGGTGTAATGCAAAGTTGGATTCTTCTCTTTTCCGTTTGTATGAGCGTATGTGTTCTGTAAACCTTGTGTTTGAGTATAGAATTAAACTGGGTGCGTGCATTTGAATCACCATGCATATAAACCATTATTTTTTTTATATTTGCCTTTCTATACCTTTTAAGCTTAAAATTTTGTATTCTATCACTTCACTTGTACACCAAACTCCGATGAATCAGGTCAGTATTTTGTATACTGCCGAGGTAACTAAACTGTCAACCCCCAATGAAACCTGCTATTATTATTATTTTTGGTTTCATAATTTTTACGACCATACCCCAACAACAATATTTTACGAAATGATATTAACAGCACGATTGACGTTCATTTAATTTTATAAAAAAATAATTTTGTACTCTTGAAATACACAATTTCAAAACCAAATCTGCCAATAATCGTCCACCCTAGGACCGTGTCCTGAGCCATGGGAGCACCAATTGTTTCTGGCTGTAGATTTGATTTGATTAAGCGGGGGCACACGTCAGCGCCCAGTATGAAATTGATATCATCGTTCTGGTAGAAGTTCGGATCGGCCAGACGCAGGTTGCCATATAAAGAAGCAACCCTCTCATCGATCTTCTGCCTTGGCTGCTTCCGAGGCAAGTCACTGACCACTTTTGCCACCACAAGAAATCTCAATCCGTCGTCAAAACGCGGCCTGATCCTAATCTGACACCATCGTTCGTCGCCTGTTGCAATATTGCAAAGGGGCCGGCAGTGTTCGTCCAGTTTGCCCTATATAAGTTTGTTTGCAGGTACAAGTTACTCTGTATACCTCGTAGGAATTAAATTTGTCAGTTGTTTCTGTCGTTGTTCTGAAATTATGTCTCAGAGTGTTTTGGCAGTTTTTAATGCTGTGAGTATTCCTTCTATGTGAAAAAGGTTAGTTAGTCTGTATATTTCTGGTCCTGTGTAAGTAAAGGTGTGCCGTCGTACTGTATCGGCTGTCTCTTTGTCTTCTTTATTTCTGCTCTTAGTGTTGTATTGACTAAGAAGTTTATAAGTTTACTATCGATGGTAGTGGCCTTGTAGCCGTTATTTATAGCTATGGCATAGATTGTGTCGAGTTCTTTGTTGTACTTATCTGGAGTAAGTGGAATTATCTTAAGTCTGTGTATCATATGTCTATACGTTGCTAGTTTATGTTAGGTGGGGTGGTTTGAGGTGTTGTGGTTGGTAGTGTCCGTTGTAGTTGGTTTTCTGTAGATGTCAAATGTTAAATACTCAGTTCCTCGTATTATAGTGATGTCAAGTAATGGCCATCCTTAAGTGTATGTTGAAACATCGTTATATCCAGAAAAGCTGACTGTGTGGTATACTTTATGGGCTTGTGGAGTTCTTGGGCCGAATTTCTCTAAAAACAATGCTGGTTTGAACATTACAGTCAATGGTGACAGACATTTAGCTATGATTACTGACTTTGCTCTTCATAAATTGGATAACCATAATGTGCAGGAGATGTGGCTACAACAAGGCATTATAATATGTCACACAGCTGGTATCACAAATGATTTATTGAAGGAAAGGTTTGCTAACCGCATAACCTTACATTTCTATCCCATGAATTGTAGGATTTTCTGACACTAAACTTTTTCTAGACCTTTTTCGCTTGTCTATGCCGATAGCTTGGAACGACTGAGCCATAAGTGAAAATTACTCGCTATTTTATTGCCGATATACGGCCACAAATGTTGGCAAAAGTTATTGAAATTTGGACCTCGAGCTTAAACTGCGTCCCAGATAGCTAAGGGGGTCATATGCCAGAAATCATATTTTGATTTATTGTTTAGAAGATAACACAGTGCAGGATTTTTAGTTCATTGATTTCGGGTTCAATTTTGAGAATTGAACTTCGTATCGAACTTCTGCATAATTCGTTTTGTCAAGTTTTGCAATGAACCTCAGCCTTTTTAAAACATGTGTTTTATATCGAAAATAACAAGTGCCCCGAGTTCGATGATTTTTGTCACTTTTTTGTTCATAATGCCCCAAAAATAGGCAAAAAGAATCGAAAAAGCTTATTTGCTATTTTAAGCAACGTATTTTACGTCGAACACACGTGTGATGAAATAGTTGGGAAATTCATTGATGTGGTAGTCAAAGATATTAAGGATGACTATGACTGTTTAAAATGTATCTTTGTAAAAATCAGTGAAGCTAAAATTAGAAAAGGTACGTATCGTCTGCATTTAAATATTGTCATATCATTGTTCACTTCGATATATATTCGTATTAACAATAATTTTTTCGGAAATGCCTTGTGTTATTTCAAACAGATACTCTGAATAACCGAATATACAAATATTACTGAAAACAAATTTTTCAGAAATATACTTTCGAACTTCGCATGTGCATGGGACTCACTGAAATAAGTTATTGAAGGCGTTTTAGGAAAGAACCATGTACAGTGAGATGACATATAGACAGCAGTGGACAAGCCGCTGTATTATTTTGAAAAAGTTAATGGATCCGTGATGTTAAAAATGCATTTTCACCTCAATACCTTTTTTAGCACAATTACCTTAGAAATCGAACGAGAGAGGCTTTACCAGATAACCATGCCAATGGAAAAGCGCTTCAAAGGCAAAAAATTGAATGCATTGCTTGCAGACATTTCTTGCTGTAGTTTTAAAATTATGCAGTTTGAAGTTTAAAGCACCGAAAATGAAGATGACACTGAAATTGGCGAACACACTGAAGAAAACGTGCCCTTGAATATTACATCTAACTGGGATCATGATACAAATTCTTTTATGCAAAATAAAGTTTATAAAGAAAATAAAGAGTATAAAGAGAACACTGAAGATGGCAAGTGGCCAAACCAAATGTGACGAGAGTCGACGTAAAACCGTACCCAAATAAAAATAAATTAAACCCCGTCAGAAAATACACGCTCATATAAAAAAAAATTGCACATTTGTGGAGTTGTAATTCACTTGTTAAGCAAAAAAAGCGCACATGTTCATTACAGCGATTTTTAAGATACTGGACGCACTTTTTTCGGGTAGGTTTGTTGCGCTTCTTTTTCCACTATTTAATATCCAAAACTTTGTGTTAGACACAAGCGAAAATCCATACGGTACGTCGAGCTATAACCGTGTTAAAATATAAAAAAAAGCTGCGCCTCAGTCAGGCGACTGAGCCTATTGACAGACTTTATGTTATCAAATGTTTATGTTAATGTTATGCAGCACGACACATGCATTTACTATTTTAACATAACAACGTTACGTTAACTAAATGACACAAAAACTTAAAAAGCAGCTGTGTTTAAACAACATCAAATTTTGTTGAAAAGCTTTGCAGACTAGCAAAGACTTTTACTTTGTTTTTAATTTATTTTAACAACTCTCTAGTCGTTAATAGTTAATAGCAAATCGCACTACTGGTTGCAGCATATTGTTACGGATGCGTTTTGCTAAAGTTTTAGAAGAAAATAATTAAGTAATACAATAAACAACTGGTTATGCTGTTTACTTACTGCGTGGCTTGCTAAGAAGACTTATACGCGCAAGACAACAGCAAACTTCTAGCTACAAACTGCGTGGAAATTTTATACAGGCAAAACAACAACAACAACAACTGGATATGCTGCTTACTAACAGCGCAATTTTCTAAGAAAGCTTATGTACACAAGACAACAATAAGTATTTTACAATAGATACCAGGAAGAAACTTTATCAGCATAAAAACTAAAGCAAACATATATGCGCCTATACATTGAATGAATAGCATAACAACAACAAAATGTGATATAAAGGGAGTAGAAGATTCTTAAATTTTGTAGACCTCTAGTGGACAAATATAAAAAGCCAGTTAGTTAGTTGAAAAATAAACCCCGTGAAGTAAAGAAAAAAAATCTTGTTCTGTAGTGTTAACTTTGTGTGTAGTTAATTTAAAAACTCTAAAATTTGGCGTTAATTATTTTGCAATAAAGAATTCACAACAAAACGTTTATAAAGGGTGTAAATGTAACAATATTTTATAATAAGATTAAAACTTAGATTCCATGATTTTGCTAAAATCGATACGATTTGCTATAACTCCAAAACCCATTTAGCTTTACTTTTTCATATTAAAATGTTTAATATCATCTTATTTGGCCCTAAGGAATACCGTAAATTTAATTTTAACTTTATTTTGATTTATTTTAGAAAACTTAAGTACAGTTTGAGAAAAAACAAGGCTTGGTAGTAACTTTCGTTACTGGAAAACTTTTCTATTTGTTATTTTAAGCAGCAATCAATTGAATTGAGTGCATATTTTGTTTTGATTAAATATATCAAAAAACTTGCCAACCATGTTGGCGGTTAAACAAAAAAAAATTAACAATTTTCTTTCTTTACTTTACTCAAAAAGGAAGGGAAAATAATCCTCACGTACGCACAAAAGTAAGAAAACCTCAAAAAAAGTATGTAGTGAGGACTTTTTGCACGTTACGAATATCCTTTTTTTTTTGCCTAAGACCTAAATTGTAAATTCTATAGAGTGCAAATTAACAATGTGACAAATATTACTTTTGGAGTCTGAAAAAAGCATACGAAAATTTATTGAATGTAAAATAAGTAAGTCAATATAAGAATTTTTTCTTCCTCTGGAGTTGAATAAAAAGATAGAACGAGCATAGAATTTATACATAAAATTAAGTGTTAAACTGACCCCCTAATCAGTTGATGTCACGCACTATTTGCATAGAATTTGATATTTTTTTCTTTTTCAATTTTCTTTTTCGATTTGCTTCAAAGTAAAGTAAAGTAAAGGTAAATTGGTTTTTTTTTTGGAGTAGCAAAATTTATTCTTTTATTCTGTAAAGCATACATGGGTAGCAATGTTCAAAGGTAGTACTTTTTGGTTATGCTTTGCATAACATTATGAAATCACAAGTTAAAAAAAAAAGTTGTAAAGTTGTAATCAAAAATATATGAATCTTCAAGTAGATAGGGATTTTTTTTTCAAAAGCCCTTGACGAGTATATTACTATTCTTTGTAGGTATATTGAGACCACAAAAATGTTACCGTTTCTCAATAGCGCGATGCAACAATATATCCTATTACACTCTAATTTAATGTCATTGCAATAAGCGATAAATTTGAGAAACAACTAAATGAGATATTTTTCTATAATGTTTTAGCTCATCTGTAGTATTTTGTAATATTTTTATATGATTAATAAAATAGTGATTATCTTACAGAGACGCAGTGAAAATACCATGGATAGAATAAATTCATTCATTGGCTCAGTATTTACTCTGTCCTTAACATATTTACAAACTTTAGTAATCTCTTACCATATTGTTTTCACAAATCACTATAATGTTTTATATTTAAAAAATATATTTTTATAAATGACAATGGTATAGTTATGCCTAACAACAATATGTTTTAATATGGTTGGGATAGCAGTTAATATACGCGTTGATTGTAATCGTACTATTCTATTATATGTTGATCTTGATATTGCAATTACCTCAACGAATTTTATTTTATAGTTAGAAAATACGAAATTATAATTAATCGAAGTCTTCTGCTAACACAGCACTATTGTGTATTATTTTGGTATTTCCTTAGATGACTTTAAGGTAGACCAAAACAGTTTGTGAAAAATATAGTGTGTGACAATAAAAATATAATAAAAGTTGTGTATGATGCATGTAATCAATGTCTCCAATACTGGCACTTGGACTAGTAATTCGCTTCTAATCCGCTTATTACTAACATTAGCGATTGATATCTGCCGTTTTTAATTTTGTCTCTTGCCAACATTTTTTTGTTTAATAAAAACATGAAATGCAAATTAAAACTGCTTAATTGAAGTTATTTACTGATTTTTTCATACAACAGAAAAAAACATCGCTAACCATGTCTATAGTTAGGTGACTCAAAATAACGATTATTCTACTAAATTAAATAATTTCCAATATTTTTTTTACCATCTTACCACCAGCATCTAAGCTTTTCCATAAAAATTTTCATAAAACCTCCAACTAACAGTTAACCAGCCACTTGCAACTCAAAATCAGAAACGACTTCATTTAAGTTCAAACACGCTTTATATTCTGGAAAGACATTTCATCAATCTGCCATCTTTTAATAACAATTCACCGTAATGAAGTAAAACAACAACAAAAATTCTGTTGTAGCAAAAAGGAAACAACTTTTAATAACTTGTCACTGCCACAGAAAATAATCAAAAAGGAAAAAGAAACAGTTTTACGATACGATACACATTTCACTTCAACAGTCACCTTATTGGCTGCTCAAAGCGAGTAACATTTAATATCGGTGACTTGTCTTGATTTTAAGTTGGGTGTTTTATGTGCTGCAATATAAAGTATACAACATGAGCACATCATTTTCATTACTCCAAAGTATAGTTAAGTAGGTCAAAGAAGCAGTTGTAGAAAACGACATTAAAAACAGTAATTTTCTTTAAGGCCACTAAAAGTGGCCTGAAGTTGGTTGATGCAAAACATTAAAATTTATTTACCATGACTCTACAATGTTTAGGATACTTTGAAACTATTATATGAAGATATGTCAATGTTATAATGGGCTTTTCAACAAGAAGTTTGTTTTTCAATTGTGGCTTTGCCATTTCATTTTTTGTCGTATTCGTAGTAGATGATGTATGGGCAATTTTTACAATGAATTTCATTTTGCACGAAAAATCACATTAAAATAACTAAAATTTACCATGAAAATGGTTCTGGTGGTTCTGTTAAAGTTACATTTGGTAAAATTCGTGGTATTATAAAGAATTTGGTCACTAAATTTGTGTCGACAGGTTCGATTCAAATGTGCGAACATCACCCCCCGGGGGCACATAAATATGGTCTTTATAGAATTCCACTATCTAGACACAGTGCAACTGGGGAAAAAGGGAGCCCAGTCCCCTGAAGACAGGCAGGGAGTCAACTGGAAACTCCACTTTATTTCCACGGGAATCAGTTAGCTCGCAGAGTTCATTATTTGTCTCTTTAGACATTTAATAGTTCTCTGGCTGATTATTGAGGTTGGCCCCTATATGGGAGTATCGTGGTGGTTGTTGTTTCGCGGCCCCATAACGGTTATAATGGTTCTTATGGTGGCCAGGATCATCTCACTGATAATGACATGCAAAGTGAATGATCCAGTCCAGTGAGCATGCTAGACATGTGTTCTGGACAGGAGTCGGAAAGTCTCCAACCCTTTAGCAAGGTGTGATGATTTGCAGCCCTGCTCTGGAATCATTAAAGTTGCAACTAAAAGGTTTCTGTTCGGCTTTCTAGGACGAGCATGACGTTCCAAATTATGCAGTGGTTAGATCCACCATCTGATTAAGGCTTCATGGCCAGGTGCGGATGTAATTCGAACCACACAGTTGTGCGAACATCAATGCGTGTTCGACCGAGTCGTTCAATTGAAAACATCGCAGCCGTGAGCCACAGTATAGAAGTAGATCCAAATTGTCAATTACTCGACGTTCTCGACAACTAGAGTTATCCACAACCACTAAATGGAGAATTTTGCATAAGGATTTGCCAAGCAAGGTTCAACTGCTCTAGGAATTGAAGCTGACCGACCATTCACGTCGCCGTAGTTTCGCTCAATTCATTCAGCAACAACCGGCTGGATTTTCTGAAAAAATAATTTTTTTAAAAGGGGCCCATGTTCGCCTGTCAGGGTATGCCAACAAGCCAAATTGCCGCATTTGGGGTCCTGAAAATCTTAGAGCGATTATTGGGACGCCTTTGTGGCCTGGAGGGGTGATTGGGCCGTTGTTTTTTTTTCGAAGATAAGGTTGGAAATGCGGTAACAGTCAATGGATTACGCTATCGCGATATGTAAACAACTCAATTTTGGCCTATTATTGACGATATATATATATCACTGACAGAATGGTGCCACATGTTACACAGCCAATGAAACAATCAATTTATTGCAAACCAAATTTCCCGATTATCAATAGTTAAGTGGTCAGCCAGATCTTGTGATTTAACACTACTTGATTGTTTTTTGTGGGGCAATGTTAAGGATAGATTCTATACGGAGCTAATCGAATCGATTGCGTCCTTAAAACTCCAAAACCGTGATGTGATTAACGAAATAGGACAACAGCCATTTTGCCAAAAAGTGATTAAAAACTTTGATAAAAGAATCGACAACTGTCAGTGTCGTCGTGGTAGATATTTTTCCGATATCTTTTATTAATATCGTTTCTATAACTCAATATATGGATCGCGAGCAACGCGATAACGTCTTTATCTTTATATCCGTAATATATTACATGTTTTAGTATTAATTAACTCCTTTTTTTGCAAGTATAAAAGAAATATGAGGCTTAGTTACTGCGTTCATTCACATCACACCACAATCTGTGGCTTCCATGAGATTCAAATTGAATGATTCTTACTTTTTCTTCCAAAGGAGGCCTTTATTATTTTAAAGAGATGTGAACTCTTATATTTTTCCGCAAACAGGAGCCTTTACTAACTTAGGGCTTTGGGTGTATATTATACTTTTATTTCCCACTTATATCATCGTTAGAATTTGGGCTGCAAATTACCATAGCATTTAAATAACGGCGTTCATTTAATTGTGCTTTTATTATAACAATCTTAAACGACATAGTCGGGTTTATTTTTTAAAAAATTCTGTAGGGATTTGAACTCATGATTAATTATTGATGCAAAGACTTTATAATTTATATGACTTTATATTTTAAACATGGATGCAATTGCATTATGCTCATTATAACGTTAAAGTATAAAAACAAACTGTTAAAAAATAAAGGGTGCGTGTTAAAACATGTATCTTTAACTTATCTTGGGGTCTAAAGTGATTCAACCTAAAAATTTTTTTTTTAATTTTCACTTCTTTCAAGAAATAAATACACTGTAAAAATAATACGTTACTTTCTCTACACTTTCGCCAAAAAGTGCAGTGGAATTCCTTTTACTGCAAAAATAAAATAGAAACAGTTTTTTGTTTCTACTGAAAATATGCAAATCTTGAGTTGACTTTAGAGGAATGAGTGATAAAATAATTATAAAATATGATAATAAAATATTTAATTAAAGGGTTAACCAAACATGTTGTGAGTTAGTAGGAATTTATGTTTTAAGTGACTTAAGAAAGCGCTTAAAATAGAAGACACTAACGATGATTTTTTTGCATATTCTCCTTAATTTTTAATCGACTTCCGGAAGCGGCAGAAGTGTAGTTAGGTATTATTCATTTATATATTTTTTAGTTTTGTTAAGATGTCACTTTATTTACTTTTATTGTTTTTAACATCATTAGAAAAATTTGTGTTTTATTTAAAGGGTTATGCTTACCTATCGGTCCATTGTGTAGAAAAGATTTTTAGAATTCAACAGGAATTAGTTCCACTTAAGTTCATATAGAAAACTTGTTTTGCATTTTATTTTTATAAACTTTTTAACTTTTGGAGTTTTCAAAATAAAGGGTGTCCTCATATAAAGGTTGTGATCTCTTAAGCGATACGGGGCAGTTAATTTAATCGTAAACTGTATAATGCTAAAGCCATTTTTAACTAAAAATTATTAAAAAAAACCAAACTCAAGAGTTAAAGGGTGCCCTTATAGATAGCATTATTAAAAATATATTACCTTATGTCTTCAAATAATATAGGCTGACACTTTATTTATGTAGGCTATCTGCTGCTATGAATATCCGTAAAAAAATTATAAATAAAATGAGCTGCCGATAAAAGAAGTGAAGTGACGAATATGGTCTTATCCTATTCGATTTTATCTAACATTTCTATATTAAATTTATATCTTTTTAAAGTTTAAGCTTTATACTGTGCACTTTGAAGTAATTTTTATGCCATAATTAATGGTACTTTTTAATGAGCTCACATTTATTGTCGAGAATTGTGCAAAAAAATCTTCATTAGTTTTATGACCATATTTTGCTTTAAATACTTTTCATTCGTAATCTACGTGTTGAGAATGTTAAATGCACATTCTTGTCATAAAAAGTTATTTCGAATACAACAAGACTTTAAATTGTATATTTGAGTGTACATGGCAATGCGTGAGTGTAACAATATGTAGACAAAAAAATTCTTACGAACTCACGAGTTTTACATGCTCTCATTTTAAGCCTGTTAACTTCATTGTATCTTGTTTGCAAATATAAATGTGTTTTATCCTGAAAATGGTTGGATGGACGAAAAATAGATGGATGGACGTATAAATGTCTCTATAGGCCAGTTGGTAGAATATGTAGAATGTGTGTGTGTGTGAATGAGTATGACTATAAGTGAGTGTGTGTGTTTGCGTGAGCAAGCCGATTCAATGTGCTAATGTAGTAATTCAGGTTAATGTTGTCTCTGTAATTATGCAAAACTGGATACATGTTCACGGGTATTGTAACTGCAACAAAATGGCATGCAAAACAAGAAAAATATGTATATATAAATTTTAAATGATAAAGTTGATGGATAATAGGACACTGAAAATGTAAAGCAAAATATATAATGCTTTATGTGATCACAAGTTCTTTAATATCTTTCGGCTTTCTCCTATATACCTGTTTTGAACATTGGGGCATGCAACATCCAGTCACTATTTTCTATATACATCTCACATCTTTTCATTATACTTTGTAGACAATTTATAAAATAATCCTGCATCCTTCATACTACTGTTGAAGGACTACTGTTGAAGGAAAATAAAATATATTTAATTGTAATTGCTTGTGGAAAAGATGTAAAAACAAATAATAGCCCAACCGCCAATAATTGTTATTCATGTAAAGTCTGTGGTAATAAAAATAATAATTCTTATTTATTTCCTTCATCAAAATGTCATTGTTTAAAAAAGTGGCAAAAGACACTCTACACTCTACATTTAAATTCAAAAAGAAAATTTTGAATGTGAAACGAATGTGAGTTTTCTATATCTTTTAGACATAACACGAAATGCTTAATTTGGGATCACTTACAAAAATCAATTTTTATATGAAAATTAAACAAAAAACTTAAAATGGCTGTATCTCCGTAAATAAGAGGAATTTCGCAAAAATAAGCCTAATATGGAATCACCCACAAAAATCGATTTTTATATGAAAATTAAACAAAAAAACTTAAAATGGCGCTTTGTTTTTGAAAAATTTTTTAAAGGGTTTTTCTAAAACAAAAAAAAACAAAAAATTTTATTTAAGAGCAATAAATATCTTTTTTTCTTTTTAACGATCTTTTTTATATACTTTTTTCTTTTCGATATTTCGCTTGCCATTGAAAAGCTTCTTCAGGAAAAAATTTTTTATTTTTTAAAACAAAAAAAATATTAAATTAGTATTAAATTATTAATAATTTTTTTGTTTTCAAAAACAAAAAAAAAGAAAAGAAAAAAATATATAAAAAAAGATCGTTAAAAAGAAAAAAAGATATTTATTAAAGATAAACAAAAATAGATCGTTAAAAAAAACTACAAAAGTTTAAGAGCAATTTAAATTGATATCCACATCGTCAATAATAGAACAAAATTGATGTGATACCACCTCGAGATAGCGTAATACAGCCTCATCTTCCAAAAAAAAAGGCCCAATCACGCCTCCAGACCATATAGCGCACCATAGCTCTCTAGGATTTTCAGAAAAGTGATAAGCTTTACATTAGTACCCAGCTATGTGAGCCATAACCTGATGGTGGGTCAAACCACTTGGATGATATGCAGCGTCATCCACGCCCTGGAAAGCCGTCGGATATCTCTTTCCTCTAGTCCTCGAAGCAGGGCCGCTTCCCTCACGCCTTGCTGAAGAGTTGGATAGTATCCAACTCTTGGTCTAGAACACATGACAAGCATGCTCACTGATTTCAGTGTTCTTGCTCAAAAGTGAGATGATCCTGGCCCTTTAATCATTTCATGCGGGCCTGATACTCACGATACTCCCTAAGGGTTCCCGCTGAAATAAAATTGAAGTTGTCATACCCTGAGAAGTATAAAGAGGCTTCTTCTGGAAAAATGATTTTTGCAGATAATCCAGCCGGTTATTCCTGAATGAACTAAACTAATCTACGGCGGTATGAATGGTCGGTCGGCTTAAATATTTTTTTTATATAGGACCAGCACTCAGGGTATGACCCCTACCTATGCAATGCATTGTGCCAGGCCTTTTTTTTTGTTTTTTTTTTTCTTAGAGAATAGATGATACAGGTGGTGAAAATAGACGGATAGTCGGAAATTAACTGCCGTATATAAGACAGCACAGCGACCAGTGACTTCATCGCTGAGCAGCCCCACCGACAGTCAATTTTTATTTTTGTAGTGAAAAAAACCAAGGTCCTCGTTGGGAATCGAACCCACATACTTACAAGCTAGTACACTACCTACTAGCCTACAAGGGCACCTAAACCTTGAACCTTGTAAGGCTTCAAAGCTATCGAGCCTTTTGACTCCAATTTAACAACCAGGTTCCTAATAGCAGTCTCAGAATTACGATTATGTTGTCCGAAAATATCATGAATTTTACGAAATACATCTTTAATTATTTCAATGCGATTTTCGTGCAAAATTGAATTCATGGCTCAATTGCCAATGCATCTACTACGAATAAGTAAAAAAAACTAAATGTCAAAACTATCATGTTGTTGGTGTTGCCACAATTGACATACAAACTTTTTGTTAAAAAACACGATATAATCTAAATAAATATTTCACCACTCTTTTTACTTAAGAAAGAAAAGGAGAAAACAAAAAAGAGGCAACAACCTTGGCTTTTGCCTTTAAGTTTTTAACACTGAATATGCTGCAAAACTTTAAAATACAGACAAATTTCTAAACATTTTATAATAAAATTAATTTCTTTAATTTAAAACACTTTGGTTGCCATATTGTTATTTTTCATTTTTATATTGCTTTAATTTAATTATATTAACTTTTAATGCATTTTTAAGTTCGTATAAACATTTATTTTCTATCATTTCAGCAGTACTTTCAACCTCAAATTCATTAAATTCACTAAATGACGAAATACTTAAGAGCGAGACAAATTGGATAAATAACTTAATACACGTATACCTAAAGCGAAATTTTCCTTGTTAATCACAATACAAAAATGATTTTTTTACTATTTAGTGGATTTGTTGGTTGGGTGATCGGTTGTTTGAGCGCTACGTTGGATTTTCGCTTCTTATTTCCCCTGCTTTTAAAATTTTAATTTTTTTTTGTTTTTCATTCGCTTTTGTTGGATTTTTTTCGGTTTCTTGTTATGCAAAGAGTCTTTGTTATTATTGGCATAAAATTGTTATTTTGCAACTGGTTGGTCACCGTTGACCGCTGTAAAAGTGGCATTACATTTATTTAACAAATATCTCATACACATTCATATCCTACATATATATCCAGCCTCAGCAGTAACATCCTTCTTGTATTGCAATTGATTTTTATATGTTTTCCCTTCTGTTTTTTTGGTCATTTTGTAAAATTTTTGTGTTGTCGAATTAAAATATAAAAGTGGCAGTGACTATATTTGACTACAAGTTGATTGTAGGCTGCGTATTGCCTTTACAACATGAATTTTATCATTTGTTACACTAGAACCAACATCATCATCATCGTCATCATCATAAGCAACCAACTAGCCAGCTAGCCGCTATTGTCCTCAACTGTTTGGCCATAATCTGACCCACCTAATTGAACGTACAAGTGTGCGTACACGTGATACATGTTGAATTGCTATTTGTGTATTATATTTTTAATTTCAGTTTATAATTTCCTTACATTGTTGTTGTTGCTGTTGCGAATGCGAAATATAAATTTTGTTTCATTTTTCGCATTCATTTAAAGTATTGTTTATTCTATATAATAAATAATTGAATAAAAAGATGGTTAAAAAACCAAAACAACCATTTCAATTTACATTGAGTGAAAATGTTTTGTTTTAACATTTTCTTTTATAAATTGCATTTTATTTATTTTTTTAAATTTGTTCTCTTAATTTTTCCAAAAGTCATTTAAACGTGTTAGCAAAAGTGTTTTAAAAAATATTTTTAACATGCCATTCGACAATCAGCTATGTATTATTTAGTAGTTATCACACCTATGCGTAAAATATTTAAAAATACAAGAAAGGAAAATTAAGAATAATAATTAACACTGCCAATAGTTTTATAGAAAGATAATATTTTAACAATATTCCATAAGAAGAATAAAGAAAAGATTAGAAATTTATTAACAATTTTTCAATACAACTTATTAATAAGTTAATTAAGCAATTTAGTTATAAGAAGAAAAATACAAAAAAAAAATATAATAAAACAAAAAATATATGTATAAATCGATAACTTATTTACAAATTTTATTGGAAGGAAAAGAAAAATCTAAAATAATTAATATCAATAAATTCTAGACGGCATATAAAATACATCAAATAGACGGTTAAGTAAAACAAAAGATAAAATAAAAAAATAAAAACAAGAAGAGCAGCACATAATTCAGATCAAAATTACAGGGATAATATTGGTTCACTAGTAATATCTTCACTATTCTAACTTTGCAAATATTTCAATTTTAAATTTTGTAAATAGCACAGTGGGGCCTTTTGACTTTTTTCGTTTCAAAAATCATAAGTTATAAAATAATAATAATGTTTAAAAAGTTTAAAAATCATTTGAAAGAAGACTCCTTAAGCTTTAATACACATGACTTGTACACTTACCCGCGGCACTGTGCACAGGGTCAGCTTTTGGCTATTTTCGTTACAAACATCATAAGTTTTCAAGTAATAAAGATATTTTAAAAGCGTATAAAGCATTTGGAGGATAACCTCTTCGGGCCTTAAAAATAAGTAACTTGCATGGCCATGGACCCACAGAGGTACTATGCACAGTGAATTTTTCGTTGCAGAAATCATTTTTAAAGTTACCAAGTTTTATTGGAAAGAAAACAATATCCAATCATTAATTGGCAAGGGCACGACGGATACGACATCACGTTGAAGATGGTCGATCCAATTGCAGGTGCAATATACACACACTTATTACTGCTATTAATCGTTTCCATTAACAATCCATTTTATTTTGCATTGTCAGGCGTATCAACGAACAAAAATCTAAGCGTAATGAATTACTATGCATATCGTATTATGATTCGTACACATAAGAAGAATGTCATTCTGAAGTGCCGTCGGCTATTGCAGCAATTCGCTGTCGACATGTATGTCAAAGTCGAGAACTAACGTTTAGCGTTCATTCGATTCAATCAGGCAGAGCTACGATGATCTGAGGACTATATACACTTGCGTGATACTTTTCACTTAGATGGTAATGCTCAAAATATTGGACGTCTGACGATTCTCCCATCATCTTATATCGGATGCCCACGCCACATGCACGAATACGCTCAAGACGCTGTGACCTACGTGCGAAATTATGGAACTCCGGATTTATTTATTACGTTCACATGCAATCCGAAGTCGACGGAATTTGAACGTGAGTTGTACTCGGGCCACAAACCGCTAGATCGCCACGACATAATCGCCAGATCATTTCAGCAAAAAATCAAGGTTATGATAGATGTGCTTACTAA
This sequence comes from Trichopoda pennipes, assembly GCA_030448955.1. Classification (NCBI taxonomy): domain Eukaryota; kingdom Metazoa; phylum Arthropoda; class Insecta; order Diptera; family Tachinidae; genus Trichopoda; species Trichopoda pennipes. The sequence continues at coordinate 10,806,354 of JASKUP010000023.1, forward strand.
GTATCGAGTGTTGGGTGACACACGTTGTTATATGTACTCGGTGGAATGGCAGAAGTATGGAGTACCGCATGCTCATATCCTAATGTGGTTGCTGAACAACTTACTTTTAAATGAAGTTGATGACATCATATCAGCTGAAATTCCTGATCCAGTCACAGATCCCCATTTACACAACATTGTGACGATACAGAGAGTATCGCCTTGCAAGGCTGATGGAAAGTGTATAAAACGATATCCGCGACCGTTAGTTGCTGAAACAGTCGCAGGGAACGATGGATATCCAGTTTATTGTCGACGTTTAAAAAAAGATAATGGTCTAACTATCAAAGTTAAAGTTCAAAATCAAGAGATTGAGATCGGAAATTATTGTACCATATTGTCCGCTGCTATCACAAATTTTCGAAATACATGCAAACGTTGAGGGTTGTGATTCAGCCAAATCAGACAAATATTTGTGCATGGCTGTGTTTGGTATTGATTCGGAAAATGCGAATGACGAAATCAGCAACTTCCAAATGGACAGATACGACAGTACTAATGAAGCACTGTTGCGATTATTGTCATTTCAAATTCATGAAAGATACCCCACAGTTGTAGATTTAGCAGTGCATTTGGAAAATGGACAAGGAGTTTACTTCACTGAGGCTAATGCGGCACAACGAGTTGAGAGACCACCATCGACAACATTGACTAGCTTCTTTGCAATGTGTGAACCAGTTCCATTCACAGCGACGCTGCTGTATGTTGAAATGCCCAAGTATTACATTTTGGAGTCAATCAACAAAGAAATTAGAACGTTGCAAAAAAAGAACCCCAGTTTTCCCAAACATTAGTGAGAATTATCAGAATTATGCTTGGTTAAGTCAACGAGCAATTCTCACCCCAAAGAATAATGATGTACACGCACTGAATTTCACCAATCAATCAAAAATCGATGGCGATTTGCTGACATACAAATCCCGATGATGCAGTAAATTATCCAACTCTCTGGAATTACCAGGATTTCCACCACACAACTTGCAACTCAAAATTGGTTCAGTCATTATGATATTGCGTAACTTGAATCCACCGCGACTTTGCAACGGTACTCGACTTGCGGTGAAAAGACTTATGCCGAATTGGATTGAAGCAACCATTATTAACGAAAAGTACGCAGGTGAAAATGTATGTATTCCTCGAATACCAATGATTCCGACTGATCTTCCGTTTGACTTGAAACGATTGCAATTTCCGGTTCGCCTTGCGTTGGCAATGATAATTAACAAGTCGCAAGGCTAATCATTGTTTTTCACATGTGCAGCTATACGTTGCGTGTTCACGAGTTGGGAAACCATCCGCATTATTTGTGTTAACGTCAGACTAAAAAACATAAAATGTGGTTTACCAAAGAGCACTTCAATGAAACGTATAATTTGGGGACACGTATAACGCTTCGATTCAATATTTACTTTGGATTCACTTTCATTTTTTACTTAGAGAAGTTCAACTAAATTTCACTTCATTTTTGTAATCGAAATGAATTCATTAGTTTCTTTTCAAATATAAAACAAAAAAAAAAATAATTTTTCTTCATCTTTTAATCCCCAAACGAAATGTTCCAAAAAACGAAGCCCTCTGGCGGCGAAACGCAGTTCGCCGGGTTTGCTAGTTTAAATATATATATTTTTTTAAAGTTTTTTGTAATAGCTCTTTTAAATAGTCATTAACATAGGGAGTGTTGATATGGATTTAATATATCGAAGCTATAATTATGTTCTTCCAAATTTTTTCGAGATTTTGCATGTCTTTTTGATGAAATTAACGAGTCTGAAGAGGCCAGAAACATATTTAAAACTTCCTCATTCTGTCTAATCCGTGAAATTTTGCAATTATTCGAGTATCTAAAGTATTTGTAGTCTTTGTTTTTGCATGGCTTCTTCTGATAACTCCCCAATTGGTAAGCATTGGTATTCAATTACATTTTTTACCATAAGCCATAATTTTATGTACTCTGAGCCTTGAACATCAACTCAACGACGTAATAATTGGGAATCACTAGAGACACTTTGAACAAAATTTTGCATAATTTGTTCAAGAATCATAGCCGACCGACCATTGTTTGTGTCGAATATTTGTGAATTGGCCGTGTGAAAAACAGAACGATAGCTATGCAATTTTCAACAAATTTTCTTCTTTAGCGATAAGGCTCATTTTTAATTAGGCATAAAGGTTTCACAAAATCAAATCCAGAAATAGTCCTCGAAAAAGTACATTACATCCAAAGAAGGAAACCGTTTGGTGCGGTTTGTGTTCAGAAGGCATCACGCCATTACCAGAATTCTCTACGTTACCATTACGATAGTATTGACACGAGCTCGTGTAATTTCTCGATTCTCACTGTATTACTTTTGCTAGGGCTCTAAAACATGATATCCGTTGTTGCAAAATGTGATTTATGATATTGTGAAAACGTCTGCCGCCATGCTAGAGGTACACATTTGTCCAACATCATTTTTATTCCCACACTTCTTGCTTACATTGGTATCAATCTAACTGAGGATATCAGGAAAAATTATTTCTTTTAAGCCAATTTATATCCTTACCTTAAATTTAACTATTATTATTTCAATTTGTGTTTTCTATTAATTTTATTTTTTGTTGATTTATTTTCAAAACATTTTTTGATTATTTTTATTTATTTAAAAAAATTATTAAATTTATTTGTTATTTTAAAAAACATTATTATACGTTTTCATTTCCTTCACCAGAAGATACCACCAGAAGAGTGTGGTGAAAAAAGAACTATATTTAATATATCATCAGAAAATATCTTCCAATCAGAAATAAGTGATTTAACTTCTCCCATGGTCAAAACTTTGAAGAGGCGGATAAATTATACACTAAAGAAAATATTTTATGAATGCATGTAAATTTTAAGCCATGGTGACCTTAAAACCTTAAAAGCACTAAAATTAAAGAAAAACCTACGAAGTGTTTTCAGCTAATACAAATAACTAGAATCGTCACAAGTGCCAGAAATGTAGCGAAACATCTTTCCTCATGGCAAAAGTATATAAACTGACAGCTATAGATATGTTTTGGTGGACCTTAAAACTCGGGATAAAGAAAAATTTCAATTAATAGATAAAAAGATAATAAAAATATCAAAGCATAAATAAAATAAAAAACATAAATTTTTGATAAAAAAGTATACAAAAATGACTAAAATTTTATATGGAGAATAACAATAAACGAAAGAGATAAATTTGATAAAAATACTTTTTAAATGTTAATTAAACAATATCACTGCTTAAATCTTATAATTTATACTTGGAAATGCCAAAAGCAGATATTAAATGCAGACGTTTAGAAACTTCAAACAGCGTCCAATTACGATATTTTTCGAAAACCATATTTTTGCAAGAAGTAAATGTACCCGTGGCTGCATAAATGAATCAGTTTTGAAAAATCAACATGTCTCTTAAGACAAGGTAAGGAAGGGGAATAAGGGTTTTCAACGCTGCACGTTTCTTTCCTTTTCAATTTATTCTGCGATATTTTTTTAATTTTCAAAATTTTTTTTATCGGGGTTTTCCAATAAGATGAAGAAGAAGAAGCAACGTAATTTTTACTTTTAGTTTTTTGTCGCGTTCGTAATAGATGCATTACAAATTGTTGCAATAATTTCAATTTCACATTAAAATAACTAAAATTCACTATATAAATAGTGGTTCTGTTAAAGTAACATTTCGTTAAATTCATGATATCGTCCATCTTAAGTCAACAGGTCTGGTAGAAAATTTACGAATACCAATGGATGTTTGACCGTGTCGATCAACTGAAAGCATTGCAGCTGCGAGCCATAATGTTGAAGCAGATCCAACTTTGTCATTCCTCGACGTTCCAATAATTGGGATTATCCAAAACCACCACATGCTAAATGGTGTGTAAGCATTTTGAAGCCTTACAATGTTCAAACAGTGCAGAAATGGAAGCCGACCGAAGTTTGCGTAAGGATTTGACTTTGAAGGCATACAAGGTGCAACTGGTGCAGGAAATGAAAACAACCGACCATTCACATCGCCGTAGATTCGCTCAATTCATTCAGGAACAAGTGGCTGGTGTTTTAGAAAAAATATTTTTTTCAGACGAAGCCCATTATCACTTATTAGGGAATGTCAACAGGCAACATTGTCGCATTTTAGCTTCTGAAAATCCTAGGGCACTATGTAGTCTGGGGGCGTGATTGGGCCATTTTTGTCGAAGATGAGAATGGAAATGCGGTAATGGTCAATGGCTCAACCTATCGCGATATGCTAACGACTTAATTTTGGCCTCTTAATGACGACGTGGATAACATTGATGTGTGTTTTAAACAAGAGGGTGCCACATCGAACGATCAATTTATTGCAAATCAATATTCCCGATCGTATAATTTCACGATAATCAGCAATTAAGTGCCCAGCCAAATCGTATGATTTAACACCACAGGATTGTTTTTGTTTGTGGGGCTGTGTTAACGACAGATTCTATAATCCTTGATGTGATTAAAGAAATAGGACCGCCATTTTGCCAAAATGTGTTTAAAAAGTTTGATGAAAGCATCGACATCTGCCAGCGTGGTGGTAGTGGACATTTGCCAGATATAATTTTTCATTCGTAATTGCTGAACTTTTCTCTTCGTAGTACAATAAAAATTTGAATCGTCTTAATCTAAATTTTTTGTTTTATTTTCTTTTAGAAAATAAAAAAGAATCCTTTACAAGTGAATGCATAAATTAATTATTTTTTTTTGAAAAAACATCATCTGTGTTGACATTACAAGGGTGGGAAATGAAAGTTTTCAACGTTATACGTTTTCTTCTTCAATTTATTTTTTTTTATATATAATTAATTTTTAAATTTCTATACTTATTTTAATTTTTGTTATAAAAAATATTATTTTGAATAAGCCGATTTTTTTTTGCATCTCTCTATATTAAGAAATAGCAGTTCATCATTGACATTTTGTGACTTCATGTGTATTAACCAATTCTAATGTTAACACAAAAGCATATACCGAAAAAATGGAGGATTTAGGACAATGGATACAAAATCAGCAGGAAATAAAAAACCAACAGAAAACTTAAGCCTAAGGCTGCAATTATGTGCAACTTTATGTAAAGAAACAATAAAAAACAAACAACATACACAAACATCAAGTTGCCCTAATAGCAACAACATTTTTCAAAGTAATACAAATGACCAGTCGACCAACTGAACCAGAGACCTGTTACAAAATGTCAAAGTTTAGCAAATTGCAACAGTTTGTTTGAAAAATTAAAAAACAACAACAAACAAAAAAAAAAAAAAGACAAAGAAAAAAAGGAGCAAAAGATTTTTTAACATCTAATTGTTGAATGGCTTGTTAAAGACGGTCACATACATAAACACAAACGAAACACCACATTTGCTGATGAGACAAAGGAAAAACGATGTTAAAGAAAATTAAACAACAAGTATGAAAACTATAGAAAAAAAGAAAAATAATGCTGGAAAAACAGAAACGCCTGTCAAAAGATGAAATAAAATACATGTAGTTTAGGCCATAAACCCATACATTTACACAATTCTTTAACATCCTGTGGTTGGTTTTTTTTTTTTTCATTCGGAAAAAAGAGAAAAACCTAAATGTGCAAAAAATTGGGTGAAAACTTGAAGAAAATAACATAAAAGGCTACAACTTGTAGACATGATAAAATATGTTAAGGGAAAATTGCAAATTCTCCTTTAATATGTTGAATACAAAATGTTTTATAGGTGATAAAAGGATTTAAATTTAATGAAAATATGTTCAGCAAAGAAAAATGGAAATATAACAAATATTTGTTTTTAGAAAATATTCTGAAATGAAAAGAAATTATCAACAAAAAATCGTTTAGAATATGTACTGAACATTTTTCTGCCAGTATATTGATTTTTTGAAGTAAAATTTTGTATAATCAAATGAGACAGCTTAGGTTCACTAAATTAATTATGAAAGAGTAATTATATAATACTATTACTATTATTCCTTTTAATAAACGTTTTGTGATATAGTGATTTCTTTTATTGCCAAATAATAACACAACACTCTAGAGATTTTAAATCAAATTACGCGATTTATTCAATTTAAATACACACAAAATAAACACGATGGTAACTTTACTATTGTTCATCACATTTTATTGTTGTTGTTATCATCACTCACTTTTGTATTTTGCTATTGTATAGCTTCCTTCTTAGAAAACTGAGTAGTTTATGAAATACACAATAGGTTATTTCGTTTACATTTTCTTTACTGATAATTTTTTTCTTTTTAAGCTTAAAGAAAACATCTTCATAACAATACTATTTTTTTTTGTTAATTTATAAATAAAACAGGAAAACTCAATGCATAATTTTAAAGTCGCTTAAGCTTTAAACATTATTAAGTGGTCAGTTTTAAAAGTAATCACAATTATGTTGGTTGCAGGAAGTCCACACAATTTAATGATTTAATTGTTATTATTTCTTTTTTTTTTAATTCGTCGCATATATGTTTCTTAAGGTTCAGACTGTTATCAGAGAAGTGAGTGTTAAAGTGGGTATCCTACATGCAATTTAATATTTTTATTTTTGAATTTTGTCTTTTTGTTAAATTTTAATTATTGTTTTGTAATTTAGTAAAATTTTAAATTTTGACAAAATTAAGATTTTAAAAAAAAATTTAAAAGAAAAAGTTATACGCAGCCAGGTGAAAAGTACGAAAACTGTAAATTTTCTTAAATTAAATACAAAAGTCCACTGTAGACTTTAATTAAGCCTACTTCCAGAATTTACATTTATAATAAAATTAGAATTTAATCTTTCTTTCAGTGTAATAATGCAACTTTCTATTTTTAATGAACTCGTATTTTTTTTTATTAATTTTTTAATTTAAATTTTTGAATATTAAAAAAATTATTTTCTACATAAATTGCAATTATGATATAATTGTGATAAAATTGTGATGAAATTGTGATAAAATTGTTGCCGGTTTTTTTGTTTGTTTGGAGTTCAATTCTGTACAAAAACAATAAAAAGTCATTTAGAAAGCTTTTCGAAAAAAAAAAATCGTTTTCAAATCTGGTTAAACATAATCGACTGCTGTTATTATTATAACACTAAAATAGATAAATAACTCCTATTTCTAGCCGATAGCCTTAGTTACTAGTGCTTTAGTTCTTGAGATTTATTTTAATTTTAATTATAATAGATGAAAAAAATAAATAAATAAACAAACTCCTGTTCGACTAGAGGACACTTTTTAAGTTCAGTCACTGCAGCCCCTTAGCAACAATTATCCCTTAAAATGATGAAGATAGTTCTAAACAATTTTTAAAATAGCTTCTTTTGCCTGTTGGGTTGCTGAATTTATATTTAGTTCATAGCAGAAAATAATTGCTTTTATTATATTTCACAGTTGTTTACCCTGCAAAATCATCAATTAAACGCGAACGCACATTTGCATCAAAGTGGTTGCAATGTTTATTTTCGTCCTTGTGTCATAAAAAGTTCATATTTATATGAGCCGGGAAAGAAAAATTTAAAGTGACCATTGGAAACAATTAGAAAATGAATATTCGATATTCATCAATTTTTGTATCAACAACATCATCAGCACTATTCATAAATGCAAGTTAAAAATTCTACAGTGAAGTGTAAAAATATTAATATATAATATCGTCTTTATGTTCAATGTACAAAGAAACTTTTAAACAACAAATTACGAAATATATCCAGTTTTTTCTAACGGTTTACACACTAGTACATAACAGAATCGAATAAATGTATTATAAATGAGAACGACTAATTTACATTAAACAGTCTTGCAACATGTGGTTGAGGCCATAATCTTCCGAAATTGGAAGATTGATTCATTTTTCATTGGTTGCTCTTTTTAAACGAATCAATTGTATTCTATCAGATCCCCTGTAATCGCCTGAACCGATTTAAATAGCTCATATTACAAAACACCTGATCCCACCAAATACAGAGCATTAGCCTAGAGAATATTCGGTTTCAGTAATGATCTGATTAGTTTGCCGGGCTTTACATACGACTTTTTGCACTTGGGCCTATTGTAATGTATCCATTATTTATTCCTACTAACAATACGTGGTAAATTATACTTATTTTTATAATGATGAAGCATCATTTCTGATATGAAAAATCGCCTCTCAAAGTCTCTTGGCTGCGTTTCATATAGGACTCGATTTCCATGCTTTTGAAAGAATCCCAATGCTTTTTAACGTAGGGAATGGCTTGTTGTGTGAATCCCAATGACAGTGTAAGTTCTTCTTGCTTTTAAGTAATACTTCCAATTTCTCATCTTAAATATTTTTTGGCCGACAAGTATTTTGAGTTAATATATATTAACCGTAAGCTTCTACCAACAATCGATAACTTTCAGCAGCCGTTTTCTTTAAATAAAAAAGGTTATCAGGCTTTCCCGCAAAACATCTTTTTTAGACACAAACTTCGGCATTATTATAGCAATTGAATAAAGTGTGTATTTACACTTTGGTGACTATGGAATATTGAAGTTAACGTCTGTCATCGTTTACCCTCCAAAATACCATATTTGTTATTACTGAAATAAACCAGATGTTGTTTTTTTTTTTATAAAGAGAAGTAGCACTTCAGGCAACAATGCCTATTTAGTCAAGTACCGTGCTACATTCTTTAGGAAAGGGATAGAGAATAGATGAGATAGGTGGTGAAAGTAGAAGGATAGTCGGAAATTAACTGCCGTATATAAGACAGCACAGAGACCACTGACTATGCCTTCATCGCTGAGCAGCCCCACGGACAGTCAATTTTTATTTTGGTAGTCAAAAAAAACCAAGGTCTTCATTGGTAATCCATACTGACAAGCTAGTACACTACCTTCTAGCCAACAGGGGCACCTATATGATAGTTATGCCGTATGTTGCCTAAATCGGCATTATTAACTTTTTGATATGTTTTTTTTTTTTTGGACTATTATTAAAAATAGTACATTTATTGATCTAAGTTGGCCACTTGATTTTCCAACTGGAGCGTTTTGTTAACTTTTTTATATTCTTAACTGTTTTTGTGTTAATACTACGCGTATTATGTTCGTATATTTTTCAATGGCTTAAAAATACTCAGGACAATGCAACAAGACTTGGATTTAGTGGTTTATACTTACAGCCTGTGTATCGATTATTATAAAAATATATGGCCACTAAAGTGTTCTATATGAAGGTACAATTTAAATGTTGCATGTGTTTTACATAAAAACACCCTTGAGGGCTTGGTTTTACTATACATGGAGTCATATATGAGTTTCAGAAAATATAATTTATTGGAATTTTTGGTTTTTGTATTGCGACAATAAAAGGATCTTTGAACTTTAAGTGAACTTCTTTAGGGAAATATTTTAAAAGTCATAAATATCTTTTAGAATTTTCTGTGCTGTAAATGGATCTTGCCATTGATAAATAGTTGTTAAAGTTAAAGTTCAGCTTACGCTCGAATTTAGAAATTTGTTTAACAAAATTAAGCTGAAGCGGGAAATGTTGTCAAAGTCTATATACAAAAAAGAAAATTAAAATTAGTAGCATAAAGATATAAACAATGTTGCCGAGCTGTACTCTTTTAATTCGCATGTTTATTAACCGCAATATGTATCTAGCAACATTTATTTAAACATGGGTTATAATACGTGCTACAAATTGCTTTATATTTAATATATAGTGAGAAAATATTATAAAACCAGTTTTAAAAATAAAGGGTGCTCCCATAGAGATATATTGGCAGATTTTTGACATTTACAAGCACAACAATTCAATAAGTTTAAAAATTTTAATTAAAATTTTAAAAGCATCCAGCAAGCAAAAAGGTAGTAGTGTTACTCAGAAACTTACAGTTTATGCAGAGTATGTGGTGCTATGCCTGCTAAAATAACAAGTATAAAAATAAAAAGTTTCAAAATGAAAGCGTGTCCTACAAAAAATACTTGACTTTTCCATTTCCTCTAAGCTGCAACAGGTAAAACTATGATATTTGCCCAAAGGCAGGGTAGGTTATAATACTGTTAAACTTATACTTTATTAAGTTCTTTTAATGCAGAATAATTACACACAACTTCTAGAATTTTAATTAAATTACACCAGTTATTTAAATGAATATTTGCGTTAATACACAAAATTATTTGATGGTAACTTTACCAGTTCAACGGATGTTGTATCAACTGTTGTGTCGTTAATTGAACCTATTCACAATTAGACCGCATTTTGGCAAAAAGAAAAGAGAGGCTTTATATATGGTTCCATAAATTACTAGAAAACTCGAATTAACGAAATTTTTATTCGAATTTACTGCAGATGTCGTAGTTGTCATTATTTAGAGTAGGTGTTTGAGGTTAAGTCCATAAAAGTTCTTAGAAACTTTTTGATGTGTTAACAGCCCAATAACTTAAACTAAGCATCTTTGCAGCAATATCTCGTTTTCGAAATATAATTAAAAATTGAAGAGTTTTTCTATAGTGTGATTATCTTAATCGTCATAGAGAGGTACTTTTAATTTTAAATAACAAATAATACAAACCTGAATAGTATTGTTACGAAGATGATTTAATAACTTTTAACGGAATATATTTATCAGTAAAAAGAAACAAGTAAACGAGCCATTGTGCATTTTACGAACTGCCTAATTTACTAAGAAATCTTACGCACACAAGACAATAACTACATGCTTATAAGAAATTTTATCAAACAAGAAAACAACAGAACAAAAAAACTAGTTAACAAAAACAACTAATACAGAATAAAACAAAACACACAGTTAAGCAGGCGGTTAAACTAAATAATAATAACAAAAACAATATGGGGTGATGTTAAAGTAGAATATTTTGTATATATAAGAACCGCTTTAAACAACTGTATAAGCTGGTGTTATGTTGTTTATATTAACAGTAAAACTATATAAGCGTTACCTGCTGGGCAAATATATTAATTCAAGTTGAGTCATCAGCGACGCAACAAAGCTACCATCGTGTTTTTATTATGTGTGTATTGAAAGTAAATAAATCGTTTAACTTAATTTAAAACTCCAAAGTACTGTGCTATTATTTTTGATAAAGGAACTCAAAAATGACAAAAGGTTTATTGAAAGGAATAAACGCAACAATATAAATAAGTTTTTCATGTTGAAGACACTTGACAGAATTATGAAAACTATTCTTGCATCATGCAACTAATGAAAATATTTAGCCAACGATTTTTCTTTGAGCTGAAATATATTATATTATTGGAGGCAATAATTCTTACAATTATTTATTATTTAGAAAAATTTTTGAAAAAGCTAAATTGAACTTGTTACTTTAAAACTCGCTTTTTCTTTGGAAAAATTTAGCATTGATTTTTACGTTTGTATCGTGTAATTTATTAAAAAAAAGGTTTGAAAATTTTAAACTTTAGAGAAGTTTAATTTAATTCTTATTCTCCAAACATTTCTGGTTAATGTTGCCACGAAAAATATGACACCAATAATGATATTATTTTTTATGTATATATTTTTTTAACGTTCCTTTAAATTTGTACATGTGTGCGTAAGTATATAATGTTTAATTAAAAGTTTTATTCTGGTTTAGAAAATTCATCTAGGCGGAAGTTAACCAAACAGAAAGTGCACAAACAATGATAATCGTTGTGCAATGAGTTTTTATTTTTCTTAAATAGGTGTTTCCTAGCTATTTAATAATTATTTTATAAAAATTAATTATTCAATTAAGTTTTGCGACATAAAAATTTTGAATTTAAAAAATTAAATTAATTTGATTGGCATTAAAACCTGTACTTATACATCTCCTAATGGATATGAATTCCATCGTAAGACTAGCGACAGCATTTGCCAAAGATGTTTTTATTAATCCAAAGCTGTTGGGCTCCGAGAGAAGTATGGTTGCAAGGCTGAAACTTAAAGGAATTAACGGAAGGTCACCACCAGGAGTTGAGGTTGCAGCTTAATTTAACTCAACACGAGAAAATTTACCAGGTCCGAACATAAGTGTATAAGACAGAATCTATGGATGGTGGTGACTGCCCGTTCTTAGTTCGTGGAGTGATTGTCTGGTTAATTCCGATAACGAACGAGACTCAAATGTATTAAATTGATGCTTTCAGGATTTTGGTGCTTGAAGCTTGTTGCAACCTTCATGTAAGAATTTGTCCCATTACATTTTTTATCCTATTATTAGAACACTAGCTTCTTAAATTGAGTCCAGCAATAAAGAGATTGAGCAATAATAGGTCTATGATGGCCTTAGATGTCCTGGGCTAAAAGAAAATAAACCGCTAAACCATTTTCATGTTTGGGATTGTGAACTGAAATAGCTCACAGCTAGTAAGTTTGAGTCATTAAGTCACATTAATTAAGTCCCTGCTATTTGTGCCTAGCGCCCATCGCTACTAACGATTGAATTCGGATGTAATCACTGTAATGTGAAATCAAATGTTTTATAGTTTTACTAGCAAACCCGGCGAATTCCGTTTCGCTTTTTTCTAACATTTCGTTTGGGGATTAAAAGAGAAAGAAAAATTGTTTTTTTTGTTTTATATTTAAAAAGGAAAAATTTTATTTCATTGCACAACAACAGTAATGAATTCATTTCGATTACAAAAATGAAGTAGAATTTAGTTGAACTTCTCTAAGTAAAAAATTAAAGTGAATCCAAAGTAAATACTGAATCGAAGCGTTATACGTGTTCGCAAGTTATCCATTTCATTGAAGCGCTGTTTGCTAGACCACATTTTTTGTTTTATGGTCTGACGTTGAATACGTTGTGACTTCTGATCGTGTGATGGTGTAGTGTGTGGTGTATGTATAGTTGTTATGTGTTGCAATTGATTGTGGTGGTGTAATTGATTGGTGTGAGTGATTAGTTGAATAAAATTTTTTACCTTGCAAGTCGGCATGAAGTCACCTTCTCGAATGATATTAGCTCCAAAGGAAGTCATGCGAAAGCAGTTGTTGTATTCAAGGATGCGTTTAAGAAAATGGTTGGAATGGGGATCAGTTCCATCGAACAATGGTTTCAGTGGCTGTGGGGGTGTAAGTAATAGATCCAGTTTGACTTTTCCACTTGTGCAGCACAATCTAGCCGTTTCTCTTTGAACTGTAACGCATTGCAATATCAGCATACAGTCGTCATTGGCCATCATCACTGTAGTTCGCAGTGTATTCATATAGGAACGCCAAGCGATTGTATGATGCCAACGATCTTCGTGTGCTCACGCGTTGTCTCAATCGGGCATTTTCTCTTATTCTATTTTGTCTTTCTTCGCTTATGTGAATACACTTTTTGCTGGCTTGCATGTCTTGTGCGGCGGCCGATGTTCACACGTCGTCCTCTCGGCATTTTGGACTATGGACAGAGTGCTGAATTTAACCTTAAATGCACGATCCACATAATTTACACAGTTCAACTTACCACCTTAAGCTTAGTACTCTGTTCATAATTTCGTGCGAAATGCTGTCAAATCCCATAAAAAAATAATTAATACGAAATAAATAAGAAATAATGTTGCTGAACTAGTACTCTGTTTATTTTTGAAAAAGTCACGAAATGTTTCTGGCAGCATGTTTTTCAAAATGAAAAACGTTTCAGGCAACATTTTTTTTTGACTACGAAACAATATGAGCAGCACTTTTTTCGCACGAAATTGTGAGCAACAACTGTATTTTTAATTTTAAATTTGTTGTGCCAAAAAGTAAAAGTAAATTTATTAAAAAGTGAAAAAGAAAAAAGAAAATTTAGTGACGCAGAAAAGTGTATCCTTATTTCTGCAGTAAAAAAAAGAAAAGTTATTTGGGATAAGTCCCAACTGATATATTCTAACCGCAGTGCCGCGCAATCATCGTGGATAGATATTGCTAAGGAGATTGGAAAACCTGGTAAGGATTGAAATATATGTATGTATATACTTATGTATGATCTTTTTTGATTATTATTAGATGAAGTATGTAAGCAAAACTGGAGGAGTATTTTGACTAGCAAACGGTACTACAACCAAAAAAGAAAAGCATCAAAAAATCTGGTAGTGAATGCGACTTGCAGTTCTATTCAGACGAATCTCAGGATCTCTGGGAGTTTTCTGAGGATTTCACTGAGACGTCGAAATTGAGAACGTAAGTGTTATTATTCTAACTTATTGTTGCTTATTGTAACTTTCGTAAGTGATGCAAATTTTGATTGTAGAACCAGTTGCTCACAGCTTTTAAGCACGCCAGATCGGCAACCCACGCAAGATATATTATCTGATTCTGAAATGCTGCCTATTACGCCACCGGAGAAAACATCAACTTACATATTTATATGTAAGTAGACACCAAGTCTTATTATTCTAATTTAAAACGTAACTTTAATTAAAGTTTTACAGATTTTTATTTTAGGAAAACACAGCAGTTTCATCGAAAAACGTATATCGAAATGAAATGTGAGCAGTTGTCTCAAAAGTGGCAGATGTGATAACAACATTGGTGGATATGGCAAAACAACAAAACCAAAAAAATGTCAACGCCCCTTTCCTCAACTATATATAATTATATTAATTCCTTGTAGTTAAAATTGCCTAATGAGATTGGCGAAAATATACGATGAAAAATTATTGTTATGCTTTACGATGAGATCTCTGCTTTACTTATTTTTAATATTAATGCATAATAGTAATTTTTACATAGTAAAATAAGAGTTTTAAATTTTTTTAAAGACTGGCTACACAAAACAAAAGGCTGAAATAAGTATATGAATTTTTTTATAATAGCCAAAGTTTTTCTTTAAATAATACTATATGCTTATATTATTCTTTGCAAATAAATCTTATTAAAAGTTATTTAATAAAAAAATATTTTTTTGTTTAAAAACAGATTTTAATAATTAAAAACAGAATTTTAATTATTTTTAAAGCCTCTTTAGTGAAATTATAAATTTTTTATTTCGTAAACATCTTGTCTGCCGTAATTCGCAACATTAATATTAGATAAAAAGAGAGAATCAGCTGGCAACATATTGTCTAAATTTTCAAGCGAAATATCAAATGTTGCTCAACACTTTTCGCAAATAAGAGTACTATGCTTTAAGGACAAATGCCTGCTGTTGAAGTTGAATAAAAATTCGCACAATACGCGTGATTGATTTGATGGTTTCCAATTGAACTGTTAGGAAACGAATGACTTTAACCCCAATTTCACGTGCGCATGAGTAGCTACTACTACTAAATAAAATGAAACATACTTATTTTCGTGAGGGATACTCACACACCACGTACTGGTGCCGTTGTAGTACATGCTATGTATCAGAGATGGCGCTGTATGTGAAAAATGTTTTCCTTGTTTTCCCGGCAAACCCGAGTTATTTTTATCTATATAAAAAACAAGAAACATTTTATGAAAAAAGTATTGAAATTTTTATTTACAAGTGAAACGTTTAAAGAAGTTAAATTGTTTTTTAATAAAATCCTATATTAACCGATTAAAATCCAAAAGAAAATTTAGCCCGCTTTCACGAACTAACTCCAACAATTTTGGCCTTGAAGGCATCAATTGTTGCTGGTTTCTCGGTATACATAATTCATCTAGAAATTAGAAATAGGTATCAAAACGGTCCATTAACATATCACTGAAATTGTATTTTAATAAGTCGATGGTTCAGTAGTAGTAAAATTACATGTCAGATTATTGTCATCCATATTTTCAAACAAAAATATAACCGATCTTAATTTTTGATCTAATGAGCAAGAAATCTCACCAAGATGGCTTTTGGATTGATAACACGCTATATGCAGTAATTTTGGTTATTAAGGCACCCGTCAAACCAAATCGCTGAATAGAATTTTACGCCTCTAAGTTACACAAATTGAGGAGTGAATTTCAAAGAGAATTGGAATAATTTAGGACTGTTGTTAAAGCGTTAGTCTATTCATGATACTGATACTGATGATATGGCTGGCCGATACAGATTATTAAAGATTAAAGGTGAGCGCCTTAAGTTCTATTTTGCCTCAAAAAAAAACATTACATGGAATATTAAATACACACACATACACATATCTATCTTTAAATAACCATGTGACACATGATGTCTTTAGGACACGATGCAAAATATTATAGAGGTTGCAATGCAAATAAATTTTATGAACGACAACATTTAGAAAACAATTTTACAGAAACCATTTCCTTATAAACAGGCTTTTGATACTTAGAAGTTCTATCGTGAATTGTATTCAACATAAAAATTAAAAAATAAAACTCACTAACGTTCCTATTTGCTTCTTTTTCCTAAATGCATGGAAAGACCTATATATATATATATGTATATATGAAAGTGTAAATTGCAGACAAACGAATTTATGTGACTATGTAAGCGTGTACATATTTAATTCAATAATGTCACATGAGAAAATAAACACTCACAGGAAACTTTATATAAAAATATCAAAAATTTCCGAAAAGAAAAATACAATAAATTTTACAAAAATTTATAATTTATGTAAAAAGTTAATGCACATCCACACACACACACACTCACACATTTATATAAACAAACCTAGTAAAATATACCTATACATACATATGTAAAAATGTATGTAAAAAAAATTATATAATTAAGGCCTAAAAACTGCATAAACATGCACAATCATGACTAAACTGTAAAATGAACTAAAAGTATATGAAATGGAAAAATATATATTTTTTTGCTCGTTATACTAAAAGATAAATAAAAATAAATTTCAGTTAGTTTTGATGAGTATTCATGCAAATTAAATACCATGTTAAATTTACTAAGTAAATAATGAAATTAATATTAAATAAATAAGAGTTTTTTTATAAAATTATATTTCAAAAATATAATTAATTTTTATATTTAAAGCATTGCCTTTTTAGGTAAATGGTTTTTCAACAAGAAGTTTATTTTCTAAGAATAAAATAAAACAAAAAAATTTTGATTAAGATGATTCAAATTGTTGTTGTATTACGAAGAGAAAAGTTCGGAGATTATGAAATGATATCTGGCAAATGTCCACCATGACCACGCTGATAGGTGTCGGTTCTTTTATCAAAGTTTTGAAGCAATTTTTGGTAAAACGGCGGTCCTATTTCGTTAATCAGATTATTGATTTTGAGTTTTAAGGCTGAAATCGGTTCGATTGGTTCCTTATAGATCCTTAACATAGCTCCACAAAAAAAAAATTAGTGGTGTTAAATCACACAATCTGGCTGGCCACATAGCTCATCCCCAGGTGCAGATTTATATGTCTTGACGGAATCTCAGCGTCAGTACATGTGTTATCGGGGGTAAAATAGAATGAAGCCAACTGGACAAATGCACGTTATTCAGCTTTTTGATTTTTAGTCTTTTAGCTGTTCTCTGACTGATCATTGCGGTTGGCCCTTCGGGAGCATCGTTGTGGTTGTGGTTTTGCCAGGATCATCTCACCTCTACTGAGAATAAAGCGTAAACGATCCGGATCCATTAAGTATGCTTGTCATGTGTTCTGGACCAGGAGTTGGATAGTCTCCAACTCTTCAGCAAGGAGTGGTGGTTGGCGTGGGTGCACGCTACGCATCATACAAGTGGTTCGATCCACCGTCGAATTATGGCTAACACAGCTATGTACCGATGTAAATCTTATCACGCACGGCCAGTTAACTGCTGATTGTCGTGACATTATGCGATACGATAATTTGGTTTGCAATAATTGAGTTGGCATCTCCCGATAGCTTGATCGTTTCCGCATTTCCAGCCTCATCTCGAAGAAAAAACCAACCCACTTAACTGCTGATTGTCGTGACATTATGCGATCGGCTGATTTGGTTTGCAATAACTGAGTTGTCATCTCGCGATAGCTTGATCGTTTCCGCATTTCCAGCCTCATCTCAAAGAAAAAACCAACCCACTTAACTGCTGATTGTCGTGACATTATGCGATCGGATAATTTGGTTTGCAATAATTGAGTTGGAATCTCGCGATAGCTTGATCGTTTCCACATTTTCAGCCTCATCTTTGAAGTAAAAACCAGCCCAATCACGTCTCCATTTCGCACCATACAATGACACGTTGAGCGTGCAAAGCCTTCTCAATAATCGCTCTAGGATTTTTGGAACTTCAAATGCGGCAAATTTTCTTTGTTGACATATCCCGACAGGTGAATATGGGATTTGTCTGAAAAAATTATTTCTTCAGAATAACCAGCCGATTGTTCCTGAATGAATCGAGCGAATCTACATCGATATGAATAATCGGTCGGCTTCAATGCGTGCACCAGTTGAACCTTGTGATGCTTCAAAGTCAAATTATTACGCAAAATTCGCCATGTGGTAGTTTTGGATCACCCCAATTATTGCGAACGTTGAGGAATTGATTAATTTGGATCTGCTTTAACACTGTGACTCACAGCTGCGATGTTTTCAGTTGAACGACCCGGTCGAACATGTGTTGATGTTTGCACATTGTGTATCGAGACTGTCGACTCAAATTTAACGACCAAGTTCTTAATAATGGGCTCGGAAGGACGATTATGTTGTCCGAAAATACGAAATGTGACGTTAACAGAACTATCACTTTCATAGTGGACTTTAATTATTTAATTGCCAATGCATCTACTACGAATACGCCAAAAAACTAAATGTTAAAATTATCATGCTGTTGGTGTTGCCACAATTGAAAATCCCAACTTCTTGTTGAAAAACCCGATATAAGTAGGCAGAGTAGTAATAAAATTTAAATTTTGCTTTAATACAATTTATTTGTCCTGCACTATAAAATTAAAATTTCTCTTTTTTTTCTAGAACTTTAGCGAAGTTCAAATAACTGATATAAAAAATCAACACAGTAGTATTCACACTACAGAGAATAGATGTTCCATTGAGACTAGAATAAACCGAATGTTATTAGACATGTTTGATACAATTTCCTATTTCCGTTACAGTAAAAGGACAAAGACACATACTTTATAATTTTTTTTCGTGTTCTTCAACAATGGTTCATTAATAATGGTCACGTTTTTTATGCAAAAAAAAAAAAGAACAAAATGAGGAACATGTCGATGTTGGTGAGTAAATACATGTATGGTATATATGTAGGTTTGTGTAAATTTTTTTCCACACTTTTTTCTTATTGACTGCTGAACTTTTAAAAATATGTTCTCACAGATATTTTTACTGTGCTCAGCTAACTGACAAATCATAACAAAGTTACTCACTGTATGTAACAAATTTTCTAATTTTACTGTTTGCCCTCCTGAAAGGCAATTTGCTCTTATTTTATATAGTTTTATTTTCGCCGGGTATTATATAAATGATGTTCATAAATTTAACAAATATAATACTATCAACATTATGACAGCACAATTTCTTTTTTTTTTGTTCATAATGGTCATTCGCCCCAGAAGCCTTCATTTAGACATTAGCTATTGGTGTGCCTGTGTGGGAGTATGCATGTGTGTGTGTGCATGCTTGCCTCCGTGTATATGAACTTTCACATTATATATTTTATATTTAATAGTTTGCTATTCATTTACTAGATATTTAACTTCATCTTTCTATATTTAAAAGTCCTGTTCGTGGTAAATAGCAGGGGGATGTATGTTTGTTTATGTCTTAAGAAACATTTTAAAACTTAAAAATAAATTTCTAAAAGCCTTGAATTATGGGTGAAAATAAAAATAAATGGAATATAGAATAGAATAGAATATGGCATATAGAAAGTACTTCTTCAGTTCAATTTGTCTTTAAGACATTTCGCATTTTCTACAAACGACTGCAACTTCTTTGAAACGTACCTGTACATTGGTTTCTTTAAGACGTAATTTCAATACCTTCCTTTAGATCCTTGTCATAAGCTATGTAAAGACGATCGGATCACATCAGCCACAGTTTCAGAAGAAGCATGAACAGACTCCTTACATAGTACAATATTTCATAGTTCATTGACTGTACTTGAGAATTTAACGTGAAAGTAGCCCCAAAAATAAGAAATTCTACATCCCAAACTCACAACGGGTGGGCAAATTTGAGTTTAGGTAGTAAATTGTCTATGATTATATATCTAAAATTGGACAATCATCCTTTAACATTAACTTAGTAAAATTTAAATTTGAGAAGATTTTCCTTATAGTCAGGCTCCCTATTGAACCGCTGTAAAAAAAAATTAATTGCTAAATTCAAGCCTCAGGATATAATTACTGACAATAATTAACGCAATATACTCGTAATGCCCATAATGAGGTGAACATAGCCGCTATACAGTAGAAGTTTAAAAGTGAGTGTGGAACATCAGCCCGTCGACATTCAGAACAATTGAGCACCACTAGAGGCACTATGTGCAACATTTTGTATAGATATTTTCATCTTAATGTTTATAAAGTTTACCTCCCTCGAATTAAAGTCACCTAACATTTTTATCCATCGAACGTTTGTGAATTGGCTGCTTGAAAAATTTAACGAAAGCAACGGATTTTTCAACAAAATCATCTTTAGTGATGACGTTCATTTTCGAAAATTTTCACATATTGGGCTCACTAAATCCACAAATAGTCCTCGAGAAACCACTAAATGCTTTTTTTGATCACACGCTATCTTCCCCCCGGGGGCACATGATAGTCTTTATGGATCCTACAACAACCATCTAGACTGGTGTCTTGCGGGGCAAAAGGGAGCCCAGGCCCCTTCGAGGCTAGTAGGAGTCAACTGGACAATCCACTATATTTCCACGGGAATCAGTGGCCCGCAGAGTTCCGCTATTTGTCTCTTTAGGCATTTAGCTGTTCTCTGGCTGATTATTGAGATAGGCCCTTCGGGAGTGTCGTGGTGGCTGTGTGTTTCGAGGCCCTCGTTTGAGTTTGTGGGTCGGATCATTCACAATGAACACAATGAATGGTCCAGGTCCAGTGAGTATAAATGCCGCCGTGTTCTTAATTATATTAACCTTCATGTGTTCTGGACCAGGAGTTGGATAGTCTCCGACTCTTCAGCAAGGATTGAAGGCTGCGGTCTACTCCGGGCTTTTAAAGTTACAACTAGGAGTGACCGGAGGATATACGTGTTTGGAGGCCTTCTATGGCGATGATGACGCTACATTTCATCCACAGTGGTAATGATCAACCATCTGATTAGGGCCCACGGCCAGGTGCAGATGGAAATTTTATTACGTCATCACACGCTATCACCGACCCCTTTTTTTTAGGAAAAAACGCAACGAAACGCTGTCACCGTAAAGTCTTTGTGCAGCAAAACTATGAAAACCAATTTTTTTGTGTGGCCAAAATAGTCTAATGTTAACGGCAGTGATTCTTTGTTTCAGCAAGCCGTCGCTAAAAGTTATACAGCCATCCAAACAATTCAGTTATTGCAAAACAAATTGCCCGGTCGCGTAATTTCTCGATTTTGCGTTGCTTTACTCTTGTGTTTTCGCACCAAAAACGTATTTTCTCTGGATTATTTAAAAGACCGCGTTTATTAGCGATTGCTACAAAATTCGCTTTAACATTTCGTGAAATGTGCGGACATCTACCGACGTGCTACACAATTCCACTATATTTCCACTGGAATCAATAAAGCTCCAGTGTTCAGCTTTTTGTCTTTTTAGCCTTTTAGCTATTCTCTGACTGATTATTGAGGTAGCCCTTCGGGAGGATCGTAGTGGCTGTGTGTTTCGAGGCCCTCGCTTGAGTTTGTATGTCGGATCATTCACAATGACCAAAATGAATGCTCCAGGTGCAGTGAGCATGATTGCGATTGTGTTCTTAAATTTTATTAAGCTTCATGCGCTCTGGACCAGGAGTTGGATAGTCTCCAACTCTTCAGCAAGGAGTGAAGGCTGCGGCCTACTCCGGGCTTTTAAAGTTGCAACTAGGAGTGACCGGAGGATATACGTATTTGACGGCCTTCTAGGGCGAGGATGACAATACATTTCATCCACAGTGGTAATGATCCACCATCTGATTAGGGCCCACGGCCAGGTGCAGATGGAAATCTTATCACGTCATCACACGCTAGCATCGGCCTCTTTTTTTTAGGAAAAAACGCAACGAAACGCTGTCACCGTAAAGTCTTTGTGCAACAAAACTATGAAAACCGATTTTTTGTGTGACCAAAATAGTCTAATGTTAACGGCAGTGATTCTTTGTTTCAGCAAGCCGTCGCTAAAAGTTATACATCCATCAAAAGAATTCAGTTATTGCAAAACAAATTGCCCAGTCGCGTAATTTCTCGATTTTGCGTTGTAAATTGGCTACTTTAGTCTTGTGTTTTCGTACCAAAAACGTATTTTCTCTGGATTATTTAAAAGACCGCGTTTATTAGCGATTGCTACAAAATCCACCTTAACATTTCGTGAAATGTGCGGACGTCTACCGACGTGCTAGTGATGGACATTTGCCCGAAATCACATTCCATTGTCAAATACCCCCGGGGGCACATTGATATGTTTATACGGAATCTCACCGTCAACTACACAATTCCACTATATATCCAAGGGAATCAATAAAGCAAGCGAATGATGTTAAATCGCAGAATCTGGCTGGCCACTTAACTGCTGATAGTCGTGAAATGATGCGATCGGAAAATTTGGTTTGCAATAAATTGATCGTTTCATTGAGTGTGTGCCATGTGGCAATGTTCACATGTCAGTGATATTCACGTCGTCAATAATGGGCCAAAATTGAGTTGTTGTCATCTCGTGACAGCGTATTTCAGTGAACGTTACCACATTTCTAGCCTCATCTTCGCAAGAAGCGGCCCAATCAAGCGCACGATGCAGTGTCACGTTGAGCATTAAAAGGCTGCTCAATAAATGCTCTACGATTTTCAGAAGCCAAAATGCGGCATTTTTGCATGTTGACATATCCAAACAAGTGAATATGGGAGTCGTCTGAAGAACCAGAAGGTTGTTCCTGAAGGAATTGAGTGAATGGTCCGTTGGCTTATGCAAAAATTGGATAATACCAATTGTTGTGAATGTCGAGGAATTGATAAATTTGGATGTAGCTCAGGGCTGCGATGTTTTCAGTTGAACGACCCGGTCGAACACGCCTTTTTTGTAATAATTTTGTAATTCTTAATAGCGATCATAGAAGGACGATTATGTTATCTGAAAATATCACCAACTTTACGAAATGTAACTTTAAAAGAAACACCAATTCCATAAGGGATTTAATTTATTTTAATGCGATGTCATTGAAACAATTGTCAATGCATTTATTGCAAATACGTCCAAAAAACTACATGTCAAAACTATTATGTTGCTGGTTTTGCCACTTTTGAAAACCAAGCTTCTTGTTGAAAAGCCCGACATTATAAGCAGCATGAACATTGCCAAATTGTTAAGATAAACAATTTGTAGCCTAAATTATTAAAATGTTATTTCAATGTTATTATTGCCTACTCAGACATCAGGAAACTTACATCTGTAAATTTTGGCAAAGCGAAGGAAGAGAAACGATTTTTAATCAAAAGAAACTTTTAAGTAACTTTAACAATAAATTATTTTTCACTGGCATCCTTTAAGTTTTCCAATGTTTAGGAAAAAGAAAAGTGTTTGTTATTTACAATTCCATTCATTAATATTTAATAAAAAATGATGTCTCATCACGACTAAACACAGCGGCAAGAAACCTTAATAAAAAAAGAAAAAAATTACTTACACTTAATGATGTTTATGAAATATTGTTTCATAATTGCAAGCAGGAAAATTTTCATAAAGAAAATGAATGAAATTTGGACACTAACAAAAAACAAAAACAAAAAAATATTCGCAAAAAATGAAAAATCATCATAAACTACACAAACATAGAAAGCAAAAATGGCAAAGGAAAAAGTTAAGCACAACAATGAAACAAATTTATGATATTAAAGGAACAACAAAAAAACAAAAATTCAAACGAGCAGAATAAAGTAGAAATCATTATTAAATAAAATATGTGTATTACTATGCATGTGTAGGTGTATGTATGTATGTGTGTGTGTTTATATGATTAAGTATATATGTATAAAAGAATATCTGCCCTATTTAAAGGCCTTAAAATATTTATATTTTTTTTTGGTAGTTCTGCCACCACTTCAAACAAAAATAAAATGGAATATTAAATTGTTTTTACACCCTCTTGAGGAATTTTTGGTAGAAAATGAATTGAAGGATGGCACGGTGTTATGACAGATTGGCGGATGGTATTGCAGAAAGTATCAGTGACTGCTTGTAAAAAAAATTTAATATGATTAATTGCTTTAAACATGCTTTTGATGTGTTTTGGTCATTATTCAAATTAGACTTCAAGTATTTTACACTTAAATATATGAACATCTTCTTTCTCTCTCTCTCTCTCTCTCCCTTTCTCACATACATTAATTTATAAACATTACAAATATTTTCATTTAAATTTATAGCTAAATAAATATATGGTGAAATAATTTAAATATAACTTATAATGAAATATCAGTATAAAATATATTTTTCGCCTTGTCCGAACATTTGCTGCATATAGGAATGTGCAATTTTTTTAAACTTATAATTTGATTTATAAAGTGCTAAATTTAAAGCAATTCTGCAATAATATAAAACACAGATACTCTTCCTCGTATATCGGGGTTTTCAACAACAAGTTTGTCTCTCAATTGTTGTAACAACACCAATAACATGCTTGTTTTGACATCTAGTTTTTTGACGTATTCGTAGTAGATGCATTGGCAATTGTTACAATGAAATCAATTTCGCACGAAAACCACATTAAAATAATTAAATTCCACTGTGAAAATGATGGTTCTGTTAAAGTAACATTTCGTAAAACTCGTGATATTTTTGGACAACATAATTGATCTTTTCAGACGACTTAGAATTGGGCCGTTAAATTACAGTGCAGAGGCTCGATACATAATGTGCAAATGCCAACATGTGTTCGAACGGGTCGTGCAACTGAAGACATCGCCGCCGTGTTGAAGTAGAACCAAATTTGTCAATTCCTCGACGTTCTCAACAATTTGGGTTATTTAAAACTACCACATGACGAATTTTGCATACGAATTTGGCTTTGAAGGCTTATAAGTTCCAACTGGTTCTGCAATTGAAGTCGACCGACCATTCACAACGCCGTAGATTCAAGAAAAACTTGCTGGTTTTTCTGAAAAAATCCGTTTTTTTTATAGACTAAGCCATGATACAACAACAAAATTTCTAGTTACAAATCACGTAGAAATTTTATACACGCCAACAACAACAATTTGATATGCTGTTTACTAACTGCGTGGCATGCAAGACAAAAACAAATTTCTATTTACTAACTGCGTAGAAACATTATACGCGCAAGACAACAAAAAACATGTATGTTGTTTACCATCTACATAGTTTTCTAAGAAATCTCTTCTAAATAAGATAACAACAAATATCTTAAAGTAAATTCCAAGAAGAAACTTTATCAGCATAAAAACAAAAACAAAAATTAACACAGACATACTGGCGGCTATACATTGAATAAATAACATACAACAACAAAATGTGATACAAAGGGAGTAGAAGATTCCCACATTTTCTAGATTTGTAATGGACAAATATAAAAGGGCATCGTCTGAGGGGATAGTCGGTCAGTGAAAAATTAAACCTTGTACAGTAAAGACGTGCATCTTAAGTAAATTGTTCTGTAGTGTCAACTTTGTGTGCAGTTAAAGTAAATAAACTTGTTATTAATTTAAAAACTCTAAAAACTGGTGTTATTAATTTTGCAATAAAGAACTCACAACAAAACGTTTATAAAAGGTATACACGTTACAATATGTAAATTAAGGTAAATTAAGTTTTTGTGTTGTTTACTATATGTAACTTTTATTTTTGTTAACGCTTGTTAATTAAAAATGTTTTTTTATTTTTTTTTTGACATTTTTTAGACAAATTAATAATTTGATGAAATCGTTCATAGATTTGATTAAAAATTAACGTAATGTAATAATTTGTATGTTAAGGATTTGACAAAATTTTTACATTAATACGAGGGCTGCTATTTATATTGCCGGCCTAGTAACACTGACTGTTGATAGGCACCAGCTGATGTTTACAGTGCAACCTTCATATTGGTAAACATAACCTCAACCAAAACATTTTGTCATTTTATTGTTGTTAGTGTTAGTGATAGCAGGTTGAAAAAGTGATCTTAGGAGAAAATGGAATTAACTCGTGAACATTTTCGTGCAATAATTTTTCAAAACTTTCGACGTGGCCTGACACGACAACAGTGCACAGATGAACTTAATTCCTTATATGGTAATGAAGCATCTTCTTACAATATCATTAAAAACTGGTATAAGGAATTCAATCGTGGCCGACAATCACTCCAGGACGAATCCCGTGAAGGTCGTCCAACAACGGTTGTTGTGCCAGAAAACATCGCAGCTCCGCATGAGCTGATAAAGCATGATCGTCATGTAACATATCGCGAGAATGAGGCATCTGTAGGGATTAGTATGATAGGCATCAATAAGATCTTGCATGAGCATTTGCATGTGAAAAAGGCTTGTTCACGTTGGATACCGCATAACCTGACAAACGCACAAAAGGATGCTCGTGTTGATTGGTGCAAGAAAATATTGCAAAAATTCGCTCAAGGTGCATCAAAAGCAATTTATAATATCTGCACAGATGACGAATCATGGATATACTCATATGATCCTGAAACAAAACAGCAATCCACCGTATGGGTCTTTCAAGACGAGCGAAATCCCACCAAAGTTGTTCGTGGAAAAAGAACATCAAAGCAAATGGTAATCTGTCTCTTCGGCATTACCGGTCATCTAGCGACTGTGCCATTAGAGCAACGTAAGACGGTTAATTCAGCATGGTACACCACAATTTGTTTGCCAAAAGTCTTTGAGAAACTTCGGGAAAAATCAAAGAAAAGACGCATCATTCTTCATCACGACAATGCGAGCTGTCACCGATCGGCTGAAACAATGGAGTTTTTGACAGGGCAAAACATTGAATTGATGGGTCATCCGCCGTACAGCCCTGACTTGGCACCAAATGACTTCTTTTTGTTTCCGAACATCAAGAAAAAACTACGCGGACAACGGTTTCCTACGCCTGAAGAAGCAGTTTCTGCATTCAAAACCCATGTTTTAGAAGAACCTAAATCGGAGTGGAAAAAGTGCTTTGAAAATCGGTTCCAACGCATGCAAAAGTGTATAAATCTTCATGGAGAATATTTTGAAAAACAATAAAATAGATTTTGTCTTAAAATGCTTGTGTTTTCATCCCTAGGCCACAAATATAAATAGCAGCCCTCGTACCACCTATGAAATATATCTCAGTGTAAGCCCTAGAAAACATTAATAATTTAGTAAAGGCTGGTTTAGAATTTTTCACATAATCTGTTAAGGTAAAATAATGTTCAAAAAATATTAAAAAGTGTTCGTTATGTGTATGAAACCAATTAAAAATACCATTTTAGTTGCTTTAAAACTTTTTATATTTTTCTTACTTATTTCTTGCTTATTTTTATTTTCCCTTTTGTAAAAGGTAGAACAAAAAATATTTAAAATTTAGAAATTGCAGAAAAAGATTTTTTTTTTTATAAATCTTAGTAATCCAGAATGAAAAGTAGAAGAGTGAACAAAAAAAAGAAAAGTTGATTCGGTTTTTGTTATACAACACATGTTTGGGTAAAACTCTTGGCAACAAAGCCACTAAAAAAAAGGAAGAAGAACAATGAAAATTGTCAAAACTTAATAAACTTATAGTCACTCACAATAGAACAACTGCAGTCATAAAGCAATTAACTAAGAGGCTTACAAATACTTATGCAAAATTAATACACCACCTAACAATGTGAATTGTTATTTTTTTATATTTTTCTCTTTATTTTCTTTTTTGTTTTTTTTTTTTTTGTTTGCAGATGTGTATGTTTAGCCGGATTTCAAGAGATTTCAAGTTATTTCACAAAATGCTTTGTTTAATTGTTATAATTGTGTAAAGAGAATCTTTCCAAGGAAAAGTATGCCACCCATATGTATGTGGTAAATATAATTTAAACATTTGCTTTATTCCAGGGAATTATTATCTATAATTTATGATGACTCTGGTATTATGAATCGTTGTGTCTATAAGGCAGGACAGGTTGATCTGAGCGTGTGCTTAAGATGATGATGCAAATTTTTTATTAGCCATATTATTATAATTGATAAATCGATTTAATCATGGGCATTATATTTTAGCATACGAATTCATTCTTTTCAGCTGCTAGCATCGTGGCGGCATACAATTTAATTTTAAATTACAAAAGGTAAGGCATACGCTTCTTTACCTCTTTTCAATGAACTCATATGTGCCATACACGAATAATTTCTTAAAAAAACTTGTATGTCAGCATAATAAAAGGTTTTTCAAGAAGAAGTTTGTTTTCTAAAACAATATAAGACAACAAATTTTGTTAAAGATGATTCAAATTTTTATTGTATTGCGAAGCGAAAAGTTCGGCAATAATGAATGAAAAATTATATTTGTCAAATATTAATCACGACCACGCTGACAGATGTCGATTCTTTCATTAACGTTTTGAATCACTTTTTGCAAAGTGGTTAATAGGACCTATTAATGTTAATCACATCACAGATTTCAAGTTTTAAGGCTAAAATCGATTTAATTGGCTCCGTATAGACACTGTCCTTAACATACCACCACAAAAAATTATCCAGTGTTGTAAATTACACGATCTTAACTGTTGATTGTCATGAAGTTATGGCTAGAAATGCAGTAACGGTGAATGGATTATTAACGACGTGGACATTACTGACATGTGGTTTTAAAAGAACGGTGCCACATGTCAGTAATAGCCATGTCGTTAATAATCCATTCATCGTTACTGCATTTCTAGCCTGATCTTCGAAAAAGAAAATGGCCTAATCACGACTCCAGGCCACATAGCCTACCATACAGTGACACGTTGACCATGCAAAGGCTGTTCAATAATCGCTCCAGGATTTTCAAATGCGTGATAAGATTTCCGTCAGTACCTAGCTGTGTAAGCCATAACCTGACAGTGGATCATACGACTTTGGATGAAATGAAGCGTCATCCTGGCCCTGGGAAGCCTTTGGATACGTATATCCTCCAGTCACTCCTAGTTGCGACTTCATGAGGTTGGAGCAGGCTGTAGCCTTCACTCCTTGTTGAAGAGTTGGAAACTATACAACTTCTGGTCCAGAACGCATGAAGCTTAATAAAATTTAAGAACACAACCGCAATCATGCTCACTGAACCTACACCATTCATTGTATTCATTGTGAATGATCCGACCCACACAACTCAAAGGAGGGCCTCGAAACCATGGCACTTTCGAAGGACCAACCTCAATAATCAGTCAGAGAACAGCTAAAGGACTAAAAAATCATAAAGCTGAACTCTGGGGCTTTACTCATTTCTATGGAAATAAAGTGGAATCGTGCAGTTGGCTCCTGCTAGTCTTGTAGGGGCTCCCCTGGGCTCCCCTTTACCCCCGTTGACACATGTAATGAGGGTGAGATTCCGTCAAAATATATCAATGTGCCTCCGGGGCCAATTTTCAAATGCCCAAATGCGACAATTTTGCTTGTTGACATACCCCCTACCAAGTGACAAAGGCCTTCGTTTGAAAAAATGATTTTTTTCTGAAAAACCCGCCGGTTGTTCCAGAATGAATTTAGCGAATCTATGGCGCTAGGAACTGTCGGTCGGCTTCAATTCCTACACCAATTGAAGCTTGTAATTTTTAAAGTCAAACCCTTACGCAAAATTCGCGATGTGCGGGTTTTGAATAACCTCAATTGTTGGGCACGTCGCGGATCTTCTACACTGCGGGTTATGGCTGCGATGTTCTCAGTTTGAGGGCTCGGTCTAATACGCATTAATGATTACACATTTTGCTTTTCGACTTAAATTAAACGACCAAATTTTTAATAGCGGTCTCAGAAGGAAGTTATTGTTGTCCAAAATTGTCACGAATTTTATGAATTGTAACTTTAACAGAATCACCGTTTGCATAGTGGATTTGATTAATTTAATGCGTTTTTCGTGCAAAATTCAATTCATGGCTCAATTGCCAATGCATTTACTAAGAACACGTCAAAAAATTAATGTCCAAACCATCATGTTGTTGGTGTTGCCACAACGCAGCATCTTTGGTTTGAAGCTTTACAAAATAGCTACAAGGGTGTGATGGATAGTTCTGAGACACAAACAAACTTCTATAGACAGATTTAACATGATACCAAAATTAGTTATAGTTTTCCAATCGAAAGTTAATTCTGTAAATTCAGCCATAAGTTGAAGAGAAATAAAAACTATAGTTTCGTATTAAGGCGATGAACAAACCTTTGGAAAGCTAATTTTCTTCCTTTAGGGAGTTTAAGATGGCTTAATAAAATAAAATCATTTTAAGCTTGAAAGAAATATTATTTCAGTTTTTGATTAAGCAATTCGATTCAATATTAAACCTTAAATCATATACACTAAGTTGTCAATCAAATATACAAATATTCTAATAATAAAGCTACTCACCATTAAATTGTCACATATTAAAAATGACAAGTTTCTTTTTCTTAAGTTTTCAATATAAGACATTCTTTTATTTTTTTTTTGTTATTTGATTTCTCTTGAGAAATAAATTATTTTTTCCTGTTGACTATTTTATTAAGAAAGACATAAAATTGTTTCGTTTTGCATTTTTTTCTTGCTCTCAATAAGCGTTGCGTATCTATCAATAAATTGTCCTTAGGCGTATGGATGGATGTCCTTTCGCATGTCAACAATAGTAATGATGATGACGATGACAATGAAGATGATAATGGAGTAAAAGTACAAGAAAATAAAAAACGAAAACAACAAGGTTGGTCGATGATATTTGTTAATAAACATAAATTTACATAAAGATAACATGATTGTTATACACAAAAAAAAAATAAATAAAAGAAAAAGAAATAAGAAAAAGAATTTAAAGACATGACTTACATAAATAAGTCAAGTGATGTAAAAGGCAAGAGACCATAAATAAAAAACACCAAGAACAACTTACATATCAATTGATATTGCAATCAGCATAAACAATTTTTAGCTTGATGTCCGTAAGGGTAAAAAAAATGGAAAGTAAAACAAAAATGACACAACAACAAAAATTAAGAAATGATCAGAAAACAAAAAAAAAAAAAACGAAGGAAGGAAGGCAAAAACATAACAAGTTAAAACAAAAAAATACAACTTACAACGAAAATTTACAATTCACCACAATTGAAATAAATATAAAAAAAAACCGAAGAAATTTGCTTAACTAATTTCATAGAACCATTCATTGTAATTTCCAGAAATAAATTTGTCAAACTGAAATTTCTTTACTCTCCTTCTTCCTTAAAGTAACAAGAAATTTGTTGTAATTTTTGTTTTTTTTCTCAAGGATATCTTCGTTAACGAATAGGGATTTTATTTTAAAATATATTGATAAAAATACCAAGTTGCCTTTAACAATGGCTCAATCCAGCGAGCTCGCTTCTAATAGTTTTTGCTTTAGTTGCCATATCCAAAAAATCCTTATGCTAACTTAATATCGAGAGCAGATTTTCATTCAGTTCTTAATGCAAATTAGAAAACTAAAATTAGTTTAAGGTCCTTCAGTATATTTAACCAAAAATTGTATATATACAGGGTATCCGCCGGGTAGGTATGCTACATTCTTTGTTTATAATTTTTGATTGAAATGAAAGACAATGGCAATTATGTATGTTAACCTCACAAATGCGAGTCCTTTTAAGTACATTTTTCTTTACATTCTCAAAAATTTCACGAAGTATTTCTTTACGAATATTTTGTTTGAGTTGTTTGCATAAACCTTGCTTCACCGATATCCTCACAAAAAGAAGTCCGGAGCAGTGAAGTCAAATCAGGCGACCGTTAAGGCCAATCAACATCACCATTTTTTGAAATAACTTGTGGTGGAAAGAGGTGTTGCAGTAATTTCATTGCACTCCTGGCTGTATACGTTGTGGCACCGTCTTCTTGATACCACATGTTAATCAAGCTCAAAACATGGAGTTGAGGCATTAAAAAAGATTTTTATCATATCAAAAAAAATAAGGTCCAAAGATTCCTCTTGACCAAATGGCACACCAGACTGTCACTCTTAATGGCTGTAAAGGTGACTGTTGAATAATTTGAAGGTTTCCAATTCCTCAGAATCGACTATTCTGTTAATTCGCAAATCCATTCAAATGAAAATGTGTCTCGTCTCTTATTATGATTTTTTCATTTTTTTTCGGGGCTGTCAGAGGCGATGTTGATGTTGTGAAAGAAGCTCATGTGTCAAATGAGTCTTATATGGAAAAAATACAAATATTTGTATAAAATTGTAGCCAAATTTTTTCTTTGATGACCAAGCTTCTAAGCACGGCATTGAATTAAGGTTGATGAATATTTTAAACACTTTCTCGAGCAGAGGTAATGTTTTCAGCCGATCCTACAGTAAATTGTGCTCCATACATGAGCCTATCACCTTCAGACTCTCTTACTGCGAAATCATTCACTACACGATAAATAGTGCGTTTTGTTGGCACGTTGTTTCTTCCAAAAATTTCACGTAACTTTCTCATCGTCAGAGTGATTGATAAATTTGATAAAATATTTTAACGGTTAAAACACGTTGGTTTATCGAATATTTTTCGATAATAGAGTTTTCACGTGTCTGCTTCACGACTGACAAATATGAACTGTCAAGACTAATGTTTCGTAAAATGGTGGCAAAACAAAGTATAACTTCCCAGCGGACACCCTGTAGGCCAATTTATGCTCTTAGAAATCTTAAGACAGAAAAGTAAAACTTATACCTTTATTATTGCATATATCAGCACATAAAAATTTCCACTGTACCCCCAATCCCGTTTATATCTTGTCTTTGGTGACTTTGTCTCTTTATATTCATATCGTTTTTACTAAAAATGCAAATCCACTGGGGCATTGATGAGACTTGAACTAATGATGTCTGATTTAGTATCTATTTGTCATTTATGAGCCGTGCCATCTAAGTAGCTCTAGCTACTTTCTCCATCTCTAACACAGACTGCAAAAGATTATCAAAGGTAGGGTCTGTTATGTCTAATCAACAGCCACAGCTGTTACATGCTGATGTTACTTTCCTCTCTAACTAGGGATCTATCTTATATTTCCAGCATTCGGAGATATTGAATACTGATTAGCGATTTTTTGGCTTAATGTTAAATAATTTATTTATCCCAGCTACTCCTTCTTCTTTGTCCTTAAAGCTGTGTTGGGATTTGAACTCAGGAAATAAGCAAATAGATAACGGCAATTTTTATTTTTTTTAAAGAAGAAAAGTTTGTGATGCATTTTTATTTCTTGCATAGAGAGAGAAAACACGAAACATTTTAGCAATAAATAAAATTTTGTTATTTTCCATAATTTTTCTTCTCATCTGAGGACGTGATATTTTTATTTCAATTGCGATTATTGGGCAGCTGCGCTTAGTTACTACTTCCGAAAATGAAATACAAATCTCATGTATGGGCTGGCGCTCCAAAGTCTATTTTGGAGTTACTCGACCGCGTACAGGAGAGGGCCATTAGGCTAATTGGGGACGGTAGGGTATCCAACTGTATTTATTCTCTAGAGCATCGACGCAATGTGGGATGTATTTCACTGTTCTATCGTTACTACAATGGAAAGTGCTCTAATGAAATTAGGAAACTTTTTCCCGGTACTCGCACATTTTCGTGGCTTTTAGCAGAACAGTCCGTATGTGGAATAAGGTCCATCCGGAGGTCTTTCCTATCACTTTCAAATTGGGAAAATTCAAACTGAATTTCCACAAACACTACTCCCTCTTTCCTGCTTCTCGTAACCTAATTTCCTAGTTCTGGCACATTTTGCATTGCTGAGTGCTGGTCCGAAAAAAAATGGTCTGGTATTTTTAACAAAAAAAGGGATTTTTTTCAAATTGCTTAATCTTTTATTTAAGCAGAGGAAACTAATTAATTTTATTTTTAAATCACACAAGAGAATTGCTAAATGAAAACCTGTAGCTAATAAAAGACCCTATTTTTATTTACTTTATTTTGTAGTCTTATATTTTGTGTAGTAAATTTACTCTTCCATTCATAAATTTATGCGGTTTGCCTTTTATTAGTATAAAAGATGTTTTTTACAGAGGTGTAAAAATTTAAGTTGGCAACAGTTTTTTTAACTAGCAGCCATTTTGTCAGCTGCCAAATTATTTATGTTTGGTCTTATTTGACATTTTAACATGAATAGCCTAAAGCTAAAACAACGCTTCCAAATGATGTAAATGGGGCCCAAAACAAGATTGCCGCTTTTTGCCGATTTTCATAGGCAAATTTTGTATTGCGATGTAGCTTACTCTTGTTTGAAATGATAAGTCAATTAACAAAAATTAATTTGGTGTGATATTAATTCTCAAGTGTATGCGTGGTAAGATTTACTTCAGTAGCTAGCTGTGTAAACGACGGTGCATCAAACTACTGTAGGTGATATGTAGCATCACCCTCGCCCTAGGGAGCCGAAGCATAATTCTATCCCAGAGATCATTCCTAGTTGCAAGTTCGAGAGCTCGGAGCAGACCGCCACCACCACTCCTTGCTCAAGAGTCGTAGACTATCCAAATATGCTTACTGCGCCTGGATCATCACGATGCTCTCGAAGGGCCAACCTCAATAATCAGTCAGAGCACAGCTAAAAAGCTAAAGAGCCAAAAAGCTCTGGGCCTTACTGACTCCCGTGGATATAACGTGAAGTAGTTCAGTTGGCCTCTGCTAACCTTTAGGGAACTAGGCCCCCTTTTACTCCCGGTGACACATGTAATGCCGGTGGGATTCCGTCAAGACATATAGATGTGTCCCCGTGGGGGGGGGGAGGGTCCTCAAGTGTTTGCTGAGACGCTATTATATCAGGAAAAACTAACTGTCTGTTGTGCTTAATGGTCTGGTGGTCGCAAAATGGCCAGAATGTAAATTTAAACATCCATGGTTTAGCTTGTCATACAGCTCGTACCACAAATGATTTAATGAAGGAAACATTTGGTAACCACGTAGTTTCACGTATCGGACTCGTAATTTGGAGATACAGATGGTATGATTGAATGCCGCTAATCTTTGGTTGTGGGGATATGTGAAGCCGTTTATCTAAGCCGATCAGGCCTAAACAATCGACTATTTAGAGGACAACTTTCTTGGCGTCATTTCCTATATATGCCCAGTAATTTTAAATAAAGTCATCGAAAATTGGAGGCTCCAGATTAGTCTACGCCCCAGCTAGTTGTGGCTGTAATATGCCACATTTAAATTATAATCCTAGAAGATACTTTCGTGTAGAATAAATTTGATATTAATTTCAAAAATGTATCTTTTATTTCAAAGTTTCATACCTCTATAAAAAATACTCTTTACATTTTAAGTCCCTAAGGCGTTTTTATTTTTATATCCTTTTCTGTTAGGAAAAACTACAAACTTTTTATAAACAACTTATTTAAGAGACACATATTTTAAATAATTTTATCATAATGTTGCTTATCATTTTTACAAACATCCGGTTGTTCTGTTTCCGCTTGTATTGACAATTCTTTTTATATATTGTGATTTTTCTCTAAATGTTAATAAGCATGTTGACGGATGTTAAAACATCAGTATTTTTGGTTGCATTTTTAAAAATATCCCACTGAAATAAAAAAATAACTCAAATATTAAATTACTAAAAAAATTTTTTTAAGTATTTTTTAAAACGACATGTCCAGTTAAATTAATAAAATATGAAGCATATTTCCGAAGAAAGAATTGCAAAAAATGCAAATTTATAAAAATAGAAATTGCTTGCGAAATATTAAATTATCAAAAATATTTATTTATTTGGCTCCGGTTATTTAAAGAAAAAAGTGTATTAAAATTTTTAGTTATTTAATTGACAAAATTAAAAATTATTTTCAAAATTTTTGTGTTAATTTTTATAAAAACAGGAAAAGTTTGTTGATACTAGCAGACTGCGAGGCAGCTTGCATTGATTTGAAGAAGTTGAACAACAAATTTAGAATAATATGGTTCAAATTTTTATTGTATGAAGAGTACAGTTCGGCAATTATGAATGAAAAATTATATCTGACAAATAACTACCACAACCACGCTGATAGATGTCCATTCTTTCATCAAAGTTTTGAATCACTTTTTGGCAAAATGGCGGTCCTACTTCGTTAATCACATCAAGGATTTTGAGATTTAAAGGTGAAATCGATTGGAGTGGCTCCGCAATTGGCTCTGTCCCTAACATAACCCCACAGAAAATAATCCCGTGGTATAAAATCACACGACTCAGCTTAAATGCTTAAGCTTAAATGTTGATTGTTGTGAAATCATGCAATCAAGAAATTTGGTTTGTAATGAATTGATTGTTTAATTGGCTGTGTGACATGTGGCACCGTCCTGTTAAAGCCACATGTCAGTGGTATTCACGTCGCGAAAATAATTTAGATGTTGGCATCTCGCCATAACGATATCCATTGCCCATTACCTTATTTTCAGTCTCTTCTTTGAAAAAAAACGGCCTAATCATGCCTTCAGACCACATAGTGCACTAAACAGTGACACGTTGAGCATGCAAAGGCTTTTCAGTACTCGCTCTAGAATTTTCAGCAGCCCAACTGGGGCAATTTTGCTGACAAAGTGCAAATGGGCTTCGTTTGAAAAAATTAATTTTTCAGAAAAATCAGCCGGTTATTCCCGAATAAAATGAGCAAATCTATGGCGAAGTGAATTGTTGGTCGGCTTCACTTCCTGTACCAGTTGAAACTTGTAAGGCTTTAGAATCACAGACTTATTCAAAATTCGCCATGAGGTGGTTTTGGATAACCCCAATTGTTGGAAATTTGGGTGTGCGTCAAAACTGTGGCTCACGGCTGCGTTGTTTTCAGTTTAACGAACCGGTCGAACTCGCGTTGGTGTTCACACATTTTGTATCGAGCCTGTCGACTCAAATTTAACGACCAAGGTCTTAATGGTGGTCTCAGAAGGATGTCTCTAAATATCACGAATTTTAGGAAATATAACTTTAACAGAACCACCATTTTCATGGTGAACATTAATAATTTAAATGCGATTATCATGCGAAATTGAATTCATTTTAATAACTGTCAATGCATCTACTACGAATACGGTAAAAAAACCAATTGTCAAAATTATCATGTTATTGGTGTTGCCACAGTTAAAAACCAACAAACTGTTTTGCTAATAAACTCGATGCTGAAACAGCTTGTGTTGTGAGGTGAAGAAAAAATATAATATTTTATTGCAGTCTGCTAGTGTCAGGGTTTTTCAGTTTTCTATTAAAATTAACACAAAATTAAAAAAAAAAATTTTCTTAATAAAGTTTTTATAATAAAAAGAAAAAAAAAACAATTAGCTCCACTTTTAGTTATCAAAAACGAGTAAAAATTTTATTAAATATAATTTAACAAAATCTAGTGAAACTTGCGTTAATAGCTGTGCTACTGCATGTTATTGCTTATCAACTTTTGAAGTGCTTTATGCATTTAATCTTAAACTTTTTATAAACAAAGTATTTGTTAATAAATCAGTTTTAAGTAAAATGGCCACTTGAAGACGGAGTGCCTTATAAACCCATTCCACTTTAAAGAACAAATGCTTTCGTGGCTTTTTATAAGGTGTCGTAATATTTAATATTATGCTTCAAATATGTTTAAATTGCTCAACCATTTTTATGACGGTTTTTAAAAAGGTTTATCGACTTTTGCATACATTCACCACTAATACTACCGTCAAATATTGCCATTACCGTTGACACCAAAGAAAAGTAGCCAAAGGAAACGATAATATAAAAATTATTTCTACCATTTTTTTCGAGCAATAATTGCGTTCACTTTATTTTCCAAACCAATTTTTGGTGGCAAGTTGTTGTTGTTGTTGCAGTAGCTTATTTTCACGATAGGTATTTTTTTCGCCGGTTTGACAAACACTGGCGGAAGTAAGCCATGCATTGAGAAAAACAAATCGAATTTAAAGGAGTGAAGTTATTTGGCGAATATTAGCAATACAAGCAATATATTTAAAATTTAATATATTTTAAGTCCTTTAGTTTCTATGATCCTTGGTTAATCTAACTATTTTTAAGAAATGTTTATAAATACTCCACTGTACACACTGGCTGGGAAGTCACTTGTTCAAAACCGTTTTATATTATCTAACAGTTTTCAGCTGTTAACATTTATATAAAACAAGTTTTTAATTCATTCTAGTCAACAGAAGTCAATATTAAATAAATTGTAAAGCCCAATTGCTTTTTAACCCACTTGAATTTAAGTGATTTATTGCCCAACATCATTGATGTTTTTAGGATAAATTGCAAAATGTTAGTTTAAAAACAACTACTAAATAAATAAATTTAATTAACAATTAGATGATTACATCAGACTCTCTAAAAGGTTACTCAAAGCAATCAGCAACCCAAATAGTCTTATCGTATGAAAGAAAAAGACATTAAGGCAGTCACTACTTGGACATACGACATAACTAGCACATATAGTTTGGGCCGATAATAACAAATATGATATTTAAGAGGGCAAATATCAGTTATTCGTTATTCAATCAACGTCAAGTGTAAATACACATATTTCTAATCGAATTTTGTGACCAAAAAAAAATATTTTGCGGGAAAGTCTGATAACCTTTTTCATTTGAAGAATATGGCTGCAAAAATAATATAACATTCTTTGGAAGTGGTTAAGGGATGATCAAAGTTTTTTATACGTTCCTACTTCAAGTTATATTTTTTTCAGAACTGATGAACTTTAAATATGATGAACTTTAAATACATAGTATGTTCCCGATGGCAACTAAAGTGTTTGTCAACCATTATGAATGAGAAATGATATCTGGCAAATGTCCATCACGACCACACTGACATATGTCGACTCTTTCATCAAAGTTTTTAAACACCTTTTGGCAAAGATTTTCGATTCAATTAGCTCCATAGCGCCACAAAAAATAATCTAGTAGTGCTAAATCACACGATCTGACTGGTTATTAAACTGCTGATTGTCGTGAACTTATACAATAAATTGATCTGCTCATTGGCTGTGTGACATGTGGCATTGTCGTGTTCTAACCATATGCCAGTGATATCCGCGTCATCAGTAATAGTCAAAAATGGAATTGTTGGCATTTCGCGATAACGTGATCCTTTAACCGTTACTGAATTTCCAGCCTCATCTTAACAAGGCCCAATCAGGCCTCCAGAGCACATAGCGCACCATACGTTGACATGATGAGCATGCAAAGACTTTTCAATAATCTCTCTAGGATTTTCAGAATGCGGCAATTGAGCTTGTCGAAGTATCCTGACAAGTGAAAATGGTCTGAAAAATAAAAAACCAGCCGGTTGTTCCTAAACGAATTGAGCGAATCTGTGGCGATGTGAACTTCTTTCGACTTCAAGCAATGCACCAGTTGAACCTTGTATGGCTTCAAAGTTAAATCCTTGGGCAAAATTCTCTATGTGATGATTTTAGACCAACTACTCACTTGATGAGAACGTCGAAAAATTGGTAAGTTTGTTTCTGCTTCAAAAAAGATGTTTTGCGGGGATGTCTGATAACCCTGTTTCATTTGAAGAAAATGGCTGCTAAAAATTTTCGATTATTGGTAGAAGCTTGTGGTACCCATGCAGCAACTCCAAAAATTTCGGTTTACGCGATTTAAGTGTGGTGATTTCGGCACAAAAGGCAAGGAGAGGCCTGGCCACATCAACGAAGATGACTTATACGCATGACGCCAAAGTAATGCTATGTATCTGGCGGACTGATAAGTGTGTTTTGTATTATGGGTTGCTGAAATTGGATCAGACTATCACAAGGAACTTCTACCGAAGAAAATTGTTTCGCGTGAAGAAAGCAATCAAAAAGAAATCAATAACAACCAAAATTTTCGAACGCACATATTGCAAGAACGTTTAAAAACTATTTGGAAAATAGTGGATAAGAAGTTTTATCTTGCCAGCCTTATAGTCTAGACAGAATAGATTAACACAAATTGAATTGATTAACTCTTTACCTCAAAACTGGAACTGACAAAATCAATATGCAACCAGAAAGATCAAAAAAAGTAATGGTTAATGATGGAAAATACTTGCAATAATGTATTTATCCATTTTGTTATTATAATAAATGAATTTTTTAAGCCATAAAATCTACATTATTAATTTGTATACCTAAAAACCAAACAAATTTTAAGCTCTTCTATGAATTTCTTTAACAAAAAATTTTCTAATTGTTTAATTTTCTAATTTTCATTTGAAGCTATATCATCAGCCTTTTACACTTCTGTAGTCAAGAATATTCATGGAATGGATTTGTACAATATTTTTATGTGGCACCTAGTTTTTGCACGTTTCTAATATCAACGCAGTTAGTGCTGCTTGCCAACCAGCCGGCCAACCAACCTGCATCGAATTGGAAAATTGTTTACCGATATAAGAAACCAACAGCTGCATGGGCATATGTACGCTAAAGTCCGAAATATTTTGTCCATTTGGCTGTATGCATTTTTTAGTTTTGCATTTTGTTTTTCAATATTCAGTAGGTTAAAACTTAAATATACACAGAATAGCACGCTTGTTAATTTTTTATTATATATTGTCGTTTTGTTTTAATTTAGGAATAAAAAAAGGAATTAAAATTGCTAAATTGCTTTTAAATTGTATACAAGTGACTTCAATTTATTGACAATTGATTTACTTAAGCTTTTCTATTAATCATGATTTAAATTGTTAAATTTATTTCAATGGAAACCTACTAAGCAACACTTGCGACAAACAGCCGCATAAAAATTGTCTAAAGAAACTATATTATAAAAAAAAACAAACCCCAGTAATAAATTTATTTGTGATATTAAAAAATTGTTCTTTTTTCTTTTTTACCTTTTTTAAACATTAATTAAAAATTCTTTTAAAAATCAAAACCCGATAGGTTTAATGTGTCATTTAGTTTTATTCTAAAATGTCAAATATATAATAAAAATTTATTTTGCTGTAATTAATAATAAGCTTATTAATGACTCCACATTCATTTAAATTGATTCTGTAGAAAATTTTTTAATTAACTGCACTCGTTTCTTGTACAAACTTTTTGCTTTGATCTGTTGTTATTCTGTATAAATTTGTATTTATTATTGTTTTATTTTCAACTTTTTTCTTCCAGGACAGAGAAAAATTTTGCTTAATGATTAACTTAGTTAGATTAACATAGTTAGAATTTTTCAAAGAGAAAAATAAATATTAATTAGCCCCCAACAACAAAATTTTAATTTTTTTAAGTTTTTAGTTTTTTTTTTGGTTTTTTCTTATCCGCCCTTTTACTCTTTTCAAAAATTTATTTATTTATTTATTTTTCCTTTGAATTAA
The DNA here is from genome assembly GCA_030448955.1 of Trichopoda pennipes. Lineage (NCBI taxonomy): Eukaryota > Metazoa > Arthropoda > Insecta > Diptera > Tachinidae > Trichopoda > Trichopoda pennipes. The sequence continues at coordinate 10,847,827 of JASKUP010000023.1, forward strand.
TTTGTAGCGATTTTTTTTAAGGAAAGAAAATTTTCCTTTTAAATTTGTTTAACTTTTAATGAAATCAGAAACCCAAATCATTTCTTTTGTTTAACATCATTTTTTTATACATTCAGAGTTTGTTTTATTAATTTTTTTGCTTTGTTGGTGTTGTAAATTGTAACAACAGAGTTTTTGTATTTATTTATGGGACACACACTTTTTGTGACAACTACACTTTTATTGACACCAGTATAGGGTGAAATTATGGGAATTAATAATGAAATATAATTTCGAGAGAAGTCTGCTCTTTACACAAAATGTTGAAGCACAATTTTCAATCAAGCTTCGCGTATCTCGTTAATGTAGGGCCGAATTTCATATTGTTTGTAGGCTGATCACATAAACCCGGTTATTTAAATCCAACTGTGTTAAAACACAAGAATGGGACGGCCATTTAACATCGCCAAATTGAGAAATTACGTGACCGTGTATTGTTTGGGTGTCTGTGGGCATATGGCGCCATCTTGCTAAAATCAAATGTCAGTCATGTTAACACTGGCCAATGGTGGCCTCAAAAAATTAGTTATCTTGGTATGATGATGCATAAAAGTCACAGTTACTGCGTCTATTTTTTTATTTGAAAATATATGGAGCGATGATACCGTCCGACTACAAATCGCACCATATGGTTATTTTCATTGGTATAATGGATTGTTGTGGATTGGACGTGAACATTTACCCGATATTACATCCCATTAGTAAATCCCATATTTATACTTTATATTATTACCATTGAAACTGAAGTTGATAAAGCAAAATGTGTGCTCTAAGACAATTTACTTTTTTACCTCAAATTTGTCCACCCTTAATGTAACCAGCTATAGATTTATAAACTTGATAAATAATATTTACTTAATAGAAATTTTATTTAGGATTTAGGATTTGTGCACAAATTTAGAAGAAATATACTTACTTTTTTATTATCATATGTCACAGCATCTTAATAATGCTTCTAAATTGTCATGGATATTTCGTGATAAGATTTACATCTGCACCTGGCCGTAAGCCCTAATCAGATGGTGGTCAAACCACTGGGAATAAAAAGCAACATAATTCACGCCCTAGGAAATCGAAGACTAATTCTAGCAACAGATCTTTCCTATTTGGAATTTCAGCGGTTCAAAAGCATGGTTGCAAACCACTACTCCTTGTTGAACAGCTGGAGACTATCCAACTCCTGGTGCAGAACACATGACTAGCATGCTCACTGGATCCGGATCATTCACTCGTTGGTGTTTTTAAAGGCGAGATGATCCTGACCACCATAATCAATTCATGCTTGGGGCCGCAAAACCACAACCACCACGATACCCCGAAGGGCCAACCTCAATAATCAGTCAGAGAAACAGTTAAAAGTCTAAAGAGACAATTAGCGGAAACTCTGGAGCTTATTGATTCCCGTGGAAATAACGTGGATCTTCCTTATACCCCCAGCAGCACAGGTCTAGATAGTCAAGTATAATATAAAGATCGATAAATGTGCCTCCCGGAGGGGTGGGGGGATTGTCATGGATATATAATAATAAGCATGTGGCTGACTCGAAATAATATAAATAATTTTTGTTTTTAAAGCATACTGAATTTTATACTCAGCTTTCGAATAGCCAACGCCTATTCTACTACCGATTAGTACATTTTTTTAAGTTAAGGTTGTATTGTAAGAAATAATACTAAAAACAATATACTAAAGTACCATAAGCAATGGTACATGGCGTCGCATGTATTTCTGCCAAAATGGCCAACTTTTTGACAACCATTAAACTTTCCATTCAAATTCAAATGAATAATAATATCGGACATGAACTATAACTCACAACAGCTGAAGTTAATAACTTTATACGAACAAAATAGAAAGCGTGGTATTTAAATTTTGTAATTCGAATTTGTCAGCTGCAAGCAATTTCTCAAATGTTTTAATAACACAAGTATAATTCTTGTGGTTAAAAATTTTAAAAAATATGTCAGTTATAAAAAATACATTCTAGAAAAAGAGCAACTATGAGATTCATTGGCAGAAGCGTCTGCTGCTGTGAACATAAGGAATAATAATAATAATAATACCAGAAAATCTTTTCCTCCCAAAGAACATCAACTTTGACTTACGCTTCTCTTTTTTCTACATTGCAATTTTGATGAAGAATGGACAGAGTATTGTTTGCAAAACTTTGAGTGCCTTTTCTAAAATAATAGAATAGATACCATGGGTTACGGTAATCGAAGGTTATCTGTTAAGTGTAAGAGACTTGTGCTAAAAACCTTAATATTGTTATTCATAACATTTAGTTAATACTGTTGATTTACTGTTGAGGAGATGTCGACGTCGACTTAATATGATATTGACAACTTACTGGCGAGATGAATATATGGGTGAATAACTTTTGTTTTTTTTTTTGAAGGAACCAAGTCCACTTAATGTTAAATCGCTTCTTAAAGGCTAATTCCAAATAAAACGTTTTAAATTGAATTTTTCCTTAGGTGTTTTAAAGTAATAATTTTAGCATTAATTTAATGCAAAAAAAATTAATTTTAAAATTTATAAGATACTAGTAAGCCCCTAATAAAAATGTAAATATAACAGGAAAAATAACTATTTATAACAAAAAAAAGTTTTATTTAATGCTCATGCTGAGTTATACTGGTATATAATTATATAAATATGAAAAGAGGTCTTTAATTTAATACTTGAATTATCCTGATAATAAAAGACAAATATGTATGTTTTCCATTTTATAATTAATTAGTTTTAAAGCCTGTTTTCCCCATATACAACTTTTAATCAATATATATATATATATGTGTAAAATTATACTACAAAGTTAATCGACATAATCATAATTTAATTTGTCATAATTATTCAAGCATAAATATAATAGGCATACAAAATAGTTGTGTTTACAATTTATTTATTTTTTTCTTTTTATATAAATAGATTACTTGTAATTTTTCATTTTCCTCAATCTAATGAATTCAAACAAGTATTCATACATTTTTACATACAAATTAATAGTAAGAGGAGTGGTAAAGTAAGACTCAATATGATGAGTATTTAAACCAAACATGTTTGTTTTTACGCTGTACAGTGAAGGAGATTTTTTTTTGTAACAAGTATATAACGAATATTCTTAAGGTAATAACAGAACAATCAATATATAATCTTAAAAATTCATTGGAATTTAAAAATAAAGCCAAGGGAATAAATATACAGGATAATGATAGATTGTTTTCATTTGATGTGGTTTCACTTTTTCCAAGTATTCCTGTAGGTTTAGCTTTGAGAATTATAGAGGAAAAATGGCAGATAATAGACCAAAATGCGAATATTGAGAAGGAATTATTTTTACGTATTGTTAAGTTTTGCATTGAAGACAACAGGTATTTTCAATTTGATAATAGGATATATCAACAGAAAGAGGGCCTCCCTATGGGCTCTCCGGCATCTCCAATTATAGCTGATATTGTGATGGAGGAATTACTAAATACATGTATTAGTAAAATGCATATCAAACCAAAGATAATCACAAAATATGTGGATGATTTATTTTGCATAACATCAGAAGATGCAGTGCATGATATTTTATCAGAATTGAATAGTTTTCATCCGGATATTAAATTTACGATTGAAAGAGAGTTGGAATTTAAACTTCCATATTTAGATATATTGATAATAAGAAAGGAAAATAAGTTAGTGTTTGATTGGTATAAGAAACCAACATCTTCTGGAAGACTTATTAATTTTTACTCCAAACATCCGATAAAAATGATAATAAACACGGCGAAAAATATGATAGACAGAATATTAACTATAAGTGATAGAGAATTTCAGTTGTAGAATAAGGACACAATAAGAAATATACTTCATGACAATAATTTTCCAGTAGAATTAACTAATCGATTAATTAGACAATATGATAATCATAGGCATAATTTAGGAAATACTATGGCAGAACCAAGAATTTATAAATCATTAACTTATGTTCCTGGAATATCAGAAAAATTAAGAAAGTATAAAATAAAAGACACTGATAGATATAAAATTGCACACAAAACATATAACACATTAAATAGATTATTTAGCAATATGAAGGAGAAAATAGGAAAAATGGACATATCTGATGTAGCATACAGGATACCATGTGGAGGAAATGACCAGGTAAACTGTGACAAAGTTTATATTGGGACAACAAAAAATAAACTTAAAACGAGATTAGCTGGTCATAGATGTGACCAAAAATATAGGAATATTTCAACACAGAAGACACCCTTATCTTCACATTGTAAGAAATATAATCATTATCCACAGTTTGAGGAAGCATCAATATTAGATACAGAAAAAAACTACATATAAGAGACGTTATATGTTAAAAATTGTTAATGTACCAAATGTAAGGAGAATAAATTTCAAAACAGACACAGACAATTTAGCGCAGAATTATAGGTACTTAATACAAAAGACACATATAATTATTTCATAATTATTTCATAAGAAAGAATTTTTTATTTAGTTTCTGTTTCCTTGTTTTCGTATGTTTAAATATTTAAAATTTTAATTTTTGTATGTTTGTATGTATGAAGAAAATTATTTTATATGTTTTGTCAAATGTTTTTCAAAAAAATTTTTCTTTTCAAATTGTTATAATTTTTGTTTTTGAAAATATAAAAAATAATTTCCTAAAGAAGCTTTCCACAGGAAAGCGAAATATCGAGAGAAAAAAAATAAATCGTTATAATTTAAAGGATCGTGTAAAAAGATTAAGATTTAATAGAAATAAAAAAAAGGTCGAATAAAACTGAAAATAATAATGAAATATATAATTTTAATTGGACTAAATTTAATAACAAGAACATTTCTTAAAAGTTTTGGGATAATTTTGTTTAAAGGAAAACGAAAAATTTAGCCACCAAATACAAGGCAGTAAGTCGAGCCATATGCCAAATAACTTATTCGTTGCTATCTTTGTTAATCGTCCGATTATGTTGGAAAAATCATAATAAATATAATAAATAAACTAAAAGGAAAGTGGATACAGTTCAGTCAAATATATAAAGATATGCATCAGCTTGTAACTGGATGTGAACTTAAATGCAAAATAAAATTCTAAAATATTTTGCTGGGCTTTATGAATGCCGTTGACTGACACGTCTTCTCCAACTCTTCCAAATTGCAAATTTTGTTAAGCGATGATGCTTACTTTTGTTTGAATGGATAAGGCAATAAACAACACAGCTGTATTTGTAGTGATGTGTAGCGTCCATATGTAGCCACTTGTGCAGGCAGAGTGTAGTGTGAGTTGATTGTTATGATCACCTATGCAATCATTAATTAACTTGTTTAAGAGGCATAATACTCCATTCTAAATAATTCACACTAGCAGTGATTACTAGAAATGTATTTTCTGCAAACCGACCGAACATACAGGATGTTATATTTCGAGTTTGGACGAGCACAGGCAACCATATATATGTAAAAAAAGCTAGAAATGCTCACAAGTAGTCCAACCTGGACAATGCACAACCATTTCGTTGTGAGTATGAATAAACTTACAAATGTATTAGATTACAAATGTGAGTATTCCCAATCGCATCAATACCCACTATGTTTAATACGCCTCAAATCATACCTGGGAAAATAATTCACCAAAATATTGTCAAACTATTTTCCCAAATTTAAGCATAAGAACAATTGATAAGAATAATTTTAAGCATTTCTTGTAAACAAATTAGAAGTAAGAGTTAGTATATAAGAATTAATGATAATACTTATAATAATTGTGGATTGTGAGCTCGCTTAACAAATAAAGTTTTAATCCGGACTACTGGCGAAATAAAAACTATAATTTAATTCTACTAAAGATGAAAATCACTATTACATATAGAAAAACTAGTGTTCTTTTTGAGCTGATGATATCATTAGTACGTACTTCTTTAAAAACGACGTTGACTAGCAGTTTACAGTCTATTGTGACCGCTATAGAGCCATTATTACTGACTTTTTCGTTTACCAATCAATGATGTGTAAGAGCTGTAGTTTCTATAAGACGATGCAAAATGGTTCTCGACACGTGCCAAGCTTAATTTATTAAAGGAAACATTTGGTTACCGCATATTTTTTCGCTTCAGACTTTGTGGGATGTCTTTGACGACGGTGTCAAATCGCAGCTTCGAGGTGGCCAAACGACATCATCTCTGCGACTAATAATGCGATGTTGAAAAATAGGGTGCAAAACATCGAGTGTAGCTTAGGCTGTGTGGCACGTAGCGGCATCCTGTTGAAACCAAATGTTGGCAATGTCCACCTTTTCAATTTTTGTGAAGAACAATTCATTCAACATGGCCCAATAATGATCGCCATTGACTGTAACGGCCACTCCTTGTTCATTTTCGAGAAAAAAAATGGCCGATATTATGCCTCTGGACCAAAATCCGCACCAAACAGTGACTCGTTTTGGGTGCGTCGGCTTTTCAATGTATGCGTGGGAGTTTTCTGTGCCCCAAATGCAACAATATTGCTTGTTTACATACCCGCCAAGATCAAATTGAGCTTCATCTGACAAGATGACTTTTTTTTTTTGCAAAATCGGCATCTTCTCTAAGTTGATCGCGGGCTCACTTAGCGAAGCGAAAACGCATTGGATGGTCACTTGGCTTCAACTCCGTGAACCAATTGGACTTTGTATGGTGTCATACCAAGGTCTTTAGGCAAAATTCGTCTCAATGATGTCTCTGAAATATTCAATTGTTGAGAGCGATGGTGAATTGATGTTGATGGCGCTTCACGCACACTTTCTGCCACAGCAGCAATATTCTCGGGTGTACGCACTGTTTTTTGTCTTTTCACACCTTGGTTTATCGATGAAGATGCCAGTTTCTTTCACTTTTTTCACATAACGAACATACGGAGCTGACGGTGCTTTCCATCTACCAAAATCCGTACGCAATTTTCGCACACATTCTGCAACATTACCATGATTTTCAAAGTAATGTCGCAATATTTCCCAACGTTGTTCAAGCGTATACACAACCATATTCGTTCAGCGGAAGGATAAAACTTATTATCTGTCAAATTTAATATGAGCTAAGTGTTACCATTCACGACATAAGCACTAATTGAAAAAAAAAAGTTAGATGGCGGGCCCTTTATAAAACAAATGTCCTGGGATCAAATACACATTTAATTAAATAAGTTAAATTTAATAATTATAATCTCTTGAACTATTTAATATTTTATGTTATTTTTTAAGCAAAAGGTCTTTATATACAAAATTAAGTTCATTTTTATTTTTGTTTTCCACCCCATTAGGTGGCATTTTTTTAATTTGTCTGTTTACAATTTTTCATGTATTAACTGATTTTTTTAACTGTTAACACACTTTTTCAATTCCCGAAGATGCCACCCAATGGTGTGGCAAAATATGGAAAATAATACTACAAATTAATTAAAGTTGTATATAAAGACCTTCCTGTGTTTGTATTTGAACAATAAATTACTTATTAATTAAATATAATTAATTATAAGTTGTCAATGTGCTTGATATTTTTTATATTAACAATAAAACGAATAGCAAAATCTATTTATATTTTTAATTTATAAAGGGTTTTTCAACAAGAAGTTTGTTTTCTAAAAAAAAAAAAATAAACAAAAATTAAGGATGATTCGAATTTTTATTGTATTACGAAGAGAAAAGTTCGACAATTATGAATAGCTAATAGTATCTATCAAAATTTTACCACGACCACGATTCTTTCATCAAAGTTTTTAATCACTTTTTGACAAAATGGCGGACCTATTTCGTTAATCATATCACGGATTATGAGTTTTAAGGCTGAAATCTATTAGATTGGCCCCGTTTAAATTCTATCCTTAACATAGCCCCTCAAAAAATAATCCAGTGGTGTTAAATTAGACGATTTGGCTGGCCACTTGACTGCTGAATGTCGTGAGTTTATGCGATCGGGAAATTCGATTCGCAATAAATTTATTGTTCATTGACTGTGCGACATGTTCTGTCAGTGATATCCACGTCCATTTGGAAAAGAAATGGCGCAATCATGCCTCCAGACAACATAGCACACCTAACACTGACCCGTTGAGTACGCAAAGTCTTCTCAATAATCGCTTTAGGATTTTCAGAAGCTCAAATGTGGCAACCCTGACAAGTGAAAATGGGCTTCATTAAAAAAAATGATTTTTTTCAGACAAATCAGCCAGATGTTCCTAAATGAATAGAGTGAATCTGTGGGGATGTGAATGATCTCTCGGTTTCAATTCCTGTACCAGTTGAACTTTATAAGGCTTCAAAGTAAAATCCTTACGCAAAATTCGGCATGTGGTGGTTTTAAATAACACCAATTTTTGAGAATGTCGAGGAATTGACAAATCTGGATCTGCTTCAATACTGTGGCTCATGGCTACGATGTTTTCTGTTGAACGATCCGGTCGAACACGCTATGGTGTTCGCACATTTTGTACCGAGCCTGTCGACTCAAATTTCACGACCAAATTCTTAATAGCGGTCTCAGAAGAACGATTATGTTGTTCGAAAATATCACGCATTTTACGAAATGTAACTTTAACCACCATTTTATAGCGAATTTTAATTATTTTAATGCGAAATTCGTGCGAAATTGAATTAATTGTAATAACTGCCAATGCATCTGCTACGAATACTAAATGGTAAAACTATCATTGTGTTGGTGTTGTCAGAATTGAAAAACAAACTTCTTGGTGAAAAATCCAATACTTAATTTTTGTACTTTATGTTTTTATTACTTTTCTTTAAAACCTCAATTTAAAATAAAACTATTTATAACACTTTCCTGAAAACATAAAATAATATTAAAATGTTTAAAATATAATTATAATTTAATGCAAATTGAATACTAAAACAAGTTGTAAAAAAGGAAACAATTAACATAAACAATTTTGAACAAATACAATTGAAATATATAGAAAAGTAAAAAGAAAGTAAAACAAAAGGAAATATAAAAAAAGTACAGCACTACATACAAACACTTACATAGGTACACATAATAGGCATATAGGCAACAAGAACATAAATTAATATTATAGAACACGTGACCCATAAAATTTCCATACATTAAACAATAAATACTATTTATTTAACATACATTACAATGGCAAAAATAACAAATTTATGCTTTTTTGGAAAATAACAATTACTATACCCACGACGGTAGTCCGCCTAATTTATACATTTTTATCAGATATAATAAATCAATTTTATAATAAAGAACCAAGTATCTTATGTTTACGTTCTTTTTAGCTGCAAAACTAGAAATAATATACAAATCGCTAAATGGAATTTTGATCTTGGGATCATCTTTCTAATTTTTTAAGAGGAGATCCCATGATAAAATATTCTTAAATATTAAAAATTCATTACAGAAAGCAAAATTTATTTTCTGGGGAATTTGACAAGCGTATGAATGACGATGAAATATGATAAAATGAAATAAAGAAAACAAACTTATAGTGTCATTGTGGAGTAAACTAAAAATTCAGTTGGTAATATTTATAATCCAAGGAACCATTATGTTTGACTAAGTGGAAAACGTAACTAATAGGAGGTGCAATCATAATGCATTATGTTATTTATGAGTCACAGCTTAACATAATTTCATATTTCTTTGTTACAGTGTTTGATAAATTCAAAGAGAGAGAGAGAGAGAGAGAGAGAGAGAGAGGAGAGATATACAAATAAAGCAGTCCTTAAAATTGTTGTAGTCTTTTACAAAAATAGGTAATCAAATAGAAATGCTTTTTGTGCTCTTTGTATTTTTTTTTTGGTCACAATAACCGAAAGAACGTGTCCACAATTGGTAAAATTGTACGTAAAATTCAGCTAGCAGGGTCCGTAGCAAATGTGAAAACACTCGTGCATACTCGCCCAGATTGTTGGGTAGAAAAAACATTACCGTTGTTTGCGTCATGTCGCCCACCAATTGAACATTTGATGAACATCAGTAATGAGAATTTTGAATATGATTTGTATTTGCACGCTTACAAGGTTTAATTCACTTAATAGCTGAAGCTGTTATGAGCATTTCAAGCGCCGGCAGTACAATGTTTTTTTTAACAGGCAGAAGTTAATGCTGAATTTACCAAGAAAATCATCTTTAGCTGTGAGGCACACTTTCATCTTTGTGGATTTATTAACAGCAAAGTTGAAGCGCCTTTGGCAAATGACAATCAACGATTGATTTTTGAAAAACCTAAATATTCATAGAGTGATTATTTAGTGAGCAGTTGTCGTGAACGGTGTTCACTATCGCCAAATAATAACAAACTTCTTGAAGCCAGAAACTAAGGATATGAATCTGGATGATATGTAGTTTTTACAGGACGGCAAAACTTGCAACACAACCAACGAAATAATTGCTGTTTTGCGCAAAAAATTCAAAATGGCTGTTTATCCTCAAGTCGTTTCAGTTATTCTTTACGCAAAATTAAAAGAAAAATTGTAAAAAAAGTCAATAAAGGATGAAATAATTCGATAAATTAACGACATTGAACTTCAATTATGCCTCAGAGTCATTGAAAATATGCAACATCACATTTAATTTCGCCTGCATGTCACCGATTCTTCTGTCATAATAAAAAAATATTAAGATAAATAATTAAGTTGCTTGGATTTGCTGCGCAAGCAAATGAAATCCTCATGTATTACTTCGTGAGTTTTGATTGGATATCGAAAGAAACATTTGAAGAGACAATCCAAACCAAAAAGTTTTGGTGGAGAAAACTTAAAGCAAGATAGTTTTTTTTACTGTCAAAATTATTCATAAGCTTTTAAAAATTTATAGACTGCACTCCTGATAAGACCTAAAGCAAGTATGAAGAAATGTTAAATAACATTAAACACGTTATAACTAATGATCATGTTTTAACATATCCGCTTCCTATAAAAATACAACTTCACACACATACAAACAAACAAACTTTTATGTATTTGTATGCTTTTATTAAGGTGAGTACCCTCATATAGCTAGGGAAATCACGTGTATTTTTAGGAAACCTCTAGAAGCTAAAAAAAAATAAATGGTTTAAAAGAAACACGGTATTTTAATACAGGTTTTATGTAATATTTTTGCTTGTAAAGGGTCTTTTCTATAGAGGTATACGTATCTGAAATACGTCTCTGAAAACAAAATTGAAGTTTTTAAATTAAAATAAAGTTTACTTTATTCGAAAGATAATCTTCTGACATCATGATTTAAATATGATTTCTGGCATGTAACCGCCACGGCTGGCTCGGAAGTAGTCTAATCGGGACGTCCAATTTTTGTTGACTTTTATCAACGTTTGTAGCCGTATATTGGCTAAAATGCGGTTAATGGTATCCTCAAAGTGGTGCCCCTGTAGGCTAGTAGGTAGTGTATTAGCTTGTCAGTATGGGGGTTGTGGGTTCGATTACCAACGAAGACCTTGGTTTTTTTTCACTACAAATATAAAAATTGACTCTCGCTGGGGCTGCTTCGCTGTGCTGTCTTCTACGGCAGTTAATTTCCGACTATCCTTCTAAAAGGTGTTTTTTTAAGCTAGATAGAATTTTAAATTGTAAAAAGTAACACAAAAAATGAAATTTTGATGAAACATTTTTTTTATTTGTTTCAGTATACTCTGACAAATCATCATGAATAGATTCTCGCTTGAACAACGCTGCGAAATTATCCAAATTTACTTTGAAAATCAGTCGTCCATTCGCGCAACTTATAGACGACTTCGTAATTTTTTGGCGTACATAATCGTGCATCTGAACAAGCCATTCGTCGAACTGTCGATAGATTTCGTACCACATACTCTCTAGAGGATGCAATAACACCAACACGTCGAAGGAATGTGCGTACTGAAGAGAATATCGCCGCTGTAAACGAAAGTGTGGAAGAAGATCCAAATTTATCAATTCGTCGTCGGTCGCAGGAATTGGGGCTCTGTCCGTCCACTACATGCAAAGATCTCGGCCTACACCCGTATAAGATCCAGCTGGTGCAGGAATTGAAGCCACGAAACCATTATATGCGTCGTTCTTTCGCCGATTGGGCTCTAGAGCAGTTGGCAACTGACCCGTTGTTTTATCGCAAAATTGTGTTCAGCGCTGAGGCGCATTTTTGGCTTAACGGGTTTGTTAATAAGCAAAATTGCAGCATATGGAGTGAGACCAATCCACAACAGACCTTACAGACTCCATTACATCCAGAAAAATGCACCGTTTGGTGCGGTTTTCATGCTGGTGGCATCATCGGACCTTATTTCTCCAAAAAAGAGGCCGGAGCTCGCGTTACGGTCAATGGAGATCTTAACCGCACATTGATCCGGACGAGATGTGGTTTCAACAGGATGGCGCTACGTGCCATACAGCGAACGCAACCATCGACTTATTGAAATCAAAATTTGGCGATAAGTTGATTTCGAGAAATGGACCTGTCAATTGGCCTCCAAGGTCGTGCGATTTGACACCACTCGACTATTTCCTGTGGGGCTACTTGAAATCACTGGTTTATGTTGATAAACCAGCAACAATTGACGCCTTGGAGGACAGCATTGTTCGTGTTATTCGTGACATACGCCCAACAGTGCTCGAAAAAGTGGCCCAAAATTGGACGTCTAGAATGCGCTTCGTCAAGAACAGCCGCGGTGCCCATATGCCCGAAATCATTTTTAAATATTAATGTCACGTATTGATCCTTCGAATAAAAAAGTAATTTTGATTACAATTTAATTTTTTGTGTTATTTTTTACAATTTCAAGTTCTATCGGGCTTAAAAAAACACCCTTTACTTTCACCACCTGTTTCATCTCCTCTCTATCCCCTTCCTAAAGAATGTAGCACGGTACTTGACTTAATAGTCATTGTTGCCTGAATTGCTACTTTTCTTTAAAAAAAAATTATTTCGATCTTTGTGGTGTGGACTAACAACTTTCCACTGAAAATAGCGTTAAGTCGCACGATTTTGGAGGCCATTTTAAAGGCCCGCAACATGAAAGTATACGTTTACCAAACTTTTCCTTCAATAAATCATTTTGGGTACGAGCTAACATATTGCGCCTGCAAATATTATAATTGTTCAATTGATGAACGAAAAAGTCATCAATCATTGGTCTATAGCGTTCCAGCACCCCTCTTTTTCTGAATGTAACGATGTCTGAGCATGCATTTGAGTATTATCATCTCCCTTCAATTACGACACTTATTTATTGATGTATCCATAGAAAAAAAATTAAACTTCAGGCCTAACAAAACTTTGCTTATGAAAATCAGGTTCAACAACTGCAATCTTGTTTTGGACCCAATTCGCATAATATGTTAGCGTTGTTCAGGCGTTAGTTTATTCATATTAAAATGCTAAACCAAACTAAACATACATCACTTGACAGCTAACAAAATTGCCACCACTTAAAAAAGTGGTACAAACTTAAAACAACCTTTATAAGAACATCACATTTTATCACAATTTATCGTTTTGTGATTTCTTTTATTCTTACTTTGTCAAATTAATAGACGTTAACCTTATGATTGGGTAAAGTTTACAAAAATAATTATTGTAAGTTATGAATTATTTAAAAATAAAATATTTAATTTTAATTTTTATCACAAAATACTTTAGTTAGATTAATTTTTTTTTTATATATTTTTATATATTTGTGGAAATATAATAAAACGTAAGTAAATTTAGAGAATTCGTAAAATTAATTTAATTTTACGAATTCTCCTGAATATTAACATAAAAATATTAGACTTTAGCTCGATCATACTTCAACTTTAATAAATATTTTATATAAAAATTAAAGCCAATTCATTGATTCTGACAAATCTTAATGTTATAATGTCAATTATTTTTTTCTAAAAAGCCAAGTGCACAAGCAAGCTATGCGGCATGTATTATTAATATAATTTTATACTGAAGGGTATTCTTTTCATGGCTAGAAGAATATTTAATAAACTAATCAATGGATTTTTTTATATTTGAATACGAGTATTTTCTTAGTAGTGGGGTCTTCAACAAGAAATTTATTTTTCGATTGTAACAACACCAACTACATGACAGTTTTGACGTTTAGTTTTTTAGCGTATTCGTAGTAGATGCATTGACAGTTGTTACAATGAATACAATTTCGCAAGATAATCGCATTAAAATTATTAATGGTCACCATGAAAATGGTGGTTCTGTTAAAGTTACATTTCCCAAAATTCGTGATATTTTTAGACATCCTTCTGAGACGATGATTAAGAACTTGGTCGTTAAATTTGAGTCAACAGGGTCGATACAAAATGTGTGAACACCAACGAGAGTTCGACCGTGTCGTTCAACTAAAAATATCGCAGCCGTGAGCCACTGTTTTGACGCAGATCCAAATATGCAAATTCCTCGACGTTCTCAAAAGTTGGAGTTATCCAAATCCACCTCATGGCGAATTTGGAATAAGGCATTGACTTTGAAGCCTTAAAAGGTTACATTGCTGCAGAAATTGAAGTCGATCGATCGTTCACATCACCGTTGATTCACTTAATTCATTCACGAACAACCGGCAGGTTTTTCTAAAAAAATCATTCTTTCAGACGAAGCTTATCTTCATTTGTCAGAGTATGTCAACTAGCAATATTGCCGCATTTGAGCTTCTGAAAATCCTAGAGAAATCATTTGTATGCTCATGGTGTCATTGCTATGAGGTCTGGAGGCATGACAGGGCCGCTTTTTTAAAAGATAAGGCTGAAAATGCGGTAACTGTCAATGAATCTTGAGATGCTAACAACTCAAATTTGATGATGTTGATATCACTGATATGTGGTTTTAACCACATGTTCCTAGTTCTGGCATAATGCTGTGAATGTGTAGGGGATATACCTGAGTGCTGGTATAACGAAGAAAAAAGAAAAGATTAGAAACTTTGACGAAAGAATCAACATCTGTCACCGTGGTCGTGGTCGTTCATTTGTAGTTTTTTTCAGATCACACTACACAACATAAACTTAATGTCTGATTGATTATTGGAATTTTAATTTTTCATAAAAACTATATATTTCAATGTAGTTTTAATTAAGGATTAACTCTTATATCCTTTAATTAAGGACATATTTTTTTTAATTTTTCTGAGTTATGAGTATTAAGTCAGCGTTCATCAAACGCTTAAAGTGGTGAGATTGTAAAAGAACAGCACTCCCTTTTTTTGTTACCTATAAACAAATCCGTTTAAGAGTGCGATTGTTATTTGTATAAAAAGATGCAGGCCAATATTATGACTAGACACGTACAACAGTTTATTTAGTTAATTTAACGTAATTGTCTGTCATCTAAATGTAAATTTAAAGTTACAAATTTTTATGAAAACATAATGTTCGGCGCGTGCACATATAAAAATATAATGACGCTCTATTAAACATACATTTTCATGTAAAACGACACCTTCAGTATCATAATGTGTCGTTTAGTAAATATTACACACGATGGTTATTATTTACTATAATTGAAGATTATATTGCATTTATACTTTAATAACAAATTTTGAACTTTAAATTACGGCGACAACATTTCATTTATGTCAATGATTTTGAATTGAATTTTTTCACCTTTTCCTTTTTCGATAAATATTGCGTAAAATACATAATGTAATTTTTATTTAATGTAATTTTTTGATATGTATAAGACTCAGTTACCATATTGTTACGCTTATGCCTTTAATAAACCGTTTGCCGTATTGAGTTCCTTTATTGCTAAATATTTGCTGCGATGCCAATATCCAGCGGTGTAACCAAGCGGACGGAAACCGATATATTCAGCGTGATATGATCGTTGGCAGCCCAGCAACTATTTTGCAATGCAAGAACTCAATACAAAAAACCCTGATTAACGAATCGCAAAAGATTTACACACAACATTTTAGAGTTTTTAAATTAAATGATCCGATATATTCACTTTAATACGTACAAAAATACATGATGGTAACTTTACCACTGTAACGCCTCAAAGCTGTTTTATTAGTTTTATGTCTTTACTCGCCACTGTTTTCCTTTCAACCAACTTTACTATCCAACAATTGATGCTTTATGTTCTGGTTTGAGCAGCTCTCGCATATACCAGAAAATTCTACTACAAATTGTGCTGCATAAGATTTCTTAGGAACTATGTTATTTGTAAAAATACACAATAGATCATTTCGTATACTTTTTATAAGCACTTTGCTGTTATGACCCCTACACAAACTCGCATTACAATACAAATATTTTTTGTAAGGTGATGGTTGCATTTTTATGGGTTGGCTGCAAGGTAATGTTCAACTCCTATCGGCTATTAGATTATAGAATTGTGGTTGGAGGAGTTGTTTTGAGGGAGAATAAATGAAGTCTTAATACGAAAAATTGATGTTTAATCACAATTGCTTAACGACAGGGAAATGTCTGATACGGAGATAATAAAATAATTAGCTTAATGACTCTTTCTAATAATATATAGAGAGAGAAGGAGAGATTAATAGGGAGAAAGATTAAAAGAGAAAAGCTACATAAAAACAATGTGCGGAATTTTTCATTGATCTGGCCATAAAAGTATATTTCTGCTTGCCAAAGCACAAGGCCGTTATTTTTAGCCTTGGAAAAACTAAGAAATATTGCGAAACAAACAGGACCCTAATTTAAGTATTCTACGAAGCAAGAATTCTTATGCGCACAAATAAGTTTAAAACTGGTTGCTATCTTTTTGTTTATTATTTTTGTATCAATTTCCGTGTTCTTATAGTTTAAAAATATTAACATTTAAAAGTTTAAAACCAACCAACGGCAACAACTTGAAATATTTTATTCCGCAACTGTTTGTGTAGTTTACAGTGCGGAAGAAAGTTTATGCAGGCTTAAATGTATGTGTATGTGTATATGTGTGTGTGTGTATGCTTATGTGAAAGGATGTTAAAGTGTTTTACGTGGTTGTTATTTTAAGAACCACATAAAGTTCTTTAATTTACACATATTCGATGGTGTGGGTGTGTGCTTGTATATATTTTACTATTATAGGATTTAGTTTACTATAGCACTCAATGCTAAAAATCTTTAAAACAATATAAAGGTGCCAGCAAATCAAACCGCAGTTACCAACAATAAGAAACAAGTTACAAAACTTTATATTTTACTTTACGATTATTTCTATGCCTTTGCGCCTCTACAAAAGAAAAAACTCTCTTATTGGTTGTGTTTTATATTTTTACTTAACTTCAAAATAAAAATGTTTGTTGAAAGTTTGAGCTTTTTGTTTTAAATAAAATATACAAAAATAAAAAAAAAATTAACTGTTTCTTTGTGCTAAAGAATAGAACAAAAATAGATGCTTTAAGAAAGATATGAGAGGAAGAATTATTGATAAAAATCTAGCAAATTAGTTATTTCCATTTTTTTTTTTAAGGAAAGGGGAGAAAGAGAGAGATAGAGAGAGACAGAAAAATTAGCAGTAGTAGTAGCATTAATAATATGTTGTAGCATATGTTTCGCTCTGACCAGCACTCAGGGGATGATCCCTACTCATGCAATGCATTGTATCAGAACTAGGAATTGAGGCTATGGGGAGGAGGATAGAGGGAGTAGTGTTTGTGGGGACTCGATTTGAATTTTTCTACATTGAAAGGAAAGAGCTCAGGAGGTAGTTTACTTCCACATACGAACTGTTATGCTAAAAAACGAATTTTCCATGTAATGCTACAAATGGATGCGTTTTTAACAAAAATCGAGTCAAACGCACGAACGTACGAGTTTCGGGAACAAGTTGCCTAATTTTGTTAGAGCACTTACCATTGTAGTAACGATAAAACAGTGAAATACAAACTATATTGCGTCGATGCTCTGGAGAATCAATAGAGTTGGATACTCCACCGTCCCCAATGAGCTGCTTGGCCCTCCCCTGTACGCGGTCTAGCAACTCCGAAATAGACTCTGCAACGCCGGCCTATATATGAGAGTTGTCTTCCTTCTTTGGACGGATATAGGTGGTATAAATAGTACGAATTTCGTATTAGAAAACCGAGGCACTTTTAAGCTTCTAAAGAAACATGAAAAATGTGTTTAGTCCATCGAACATCTCACAAGAATATCAAGAGCTTCTGATTCCATAATACCTATATTAACCATAGTAACAGATCCAGCACCATTTCCGAACACAGATCTATGCGTAAGTATGCAACATTTCGTCTTACGGAAAGATCGCAGCGAGATCGTGATTGAAACTATCATTCATGTTCTGCCTTTCGGAAGTTACTTCCAACTTCCAATACGAATGACAAACGGTGCTTTCATCTGCGAAAGAATATAAAGGGTTGAAAGTAGGTAGGAGAAAGAACTTGTTGGTTCAGTCTTCACTACCGTTTATTGATTTTTGCTTTTATTATTATCTTAGCACAAAGTCTCACACTGCACAATAAAAAAATATTTTTTGAATGCTTCCTACAATAAGTTAGTCAATTTCTACTAATTTTGGGGTGATAAAAACGAAAATGACACTGAAAAATTTTTATTAGCTCAGTACTTACTCTTAAAGAGTAGTTATACTATACGTGAAAATTGAAAGTACATATGTAAAACAATATTGTTATGTTTCTGTTAGAATATTTTAAGTACAAAATTGATAAAAAAAAACATTATTCTTAGTGTTTTGACAAATAAAAGAAGTTTGTACCACCAAATGTCAATTAAATCAATCCGATGCATTGCAAGATCGCTGTCGCTTAGCTTGTCTTTTATAAAACGCTTCTGGAGCATCCCTACACACAGACCAGCAGTAGTCTGCAAGCATTGCTTCATTCCAACGGCCCTGATATCTCTGTTCCATTAAGGCAATGTCTTGATGGAATCTTTCACCATGTTCGTCACTCACAGCTCCACAGTTTTGTGGGAAGAAATTAAGATGAGAGTGAAGAAAATGAATTTTTAAGGACATCTTGCATCAAAGTTCGTGGTAAGCTTGAAGAAGCTCTTTAACCAATGCTGTGAAGTAATCATCTCTTTTCTTACCTAAAAATCCATGTAAAACTCCCTTAAAGGCTTCCCAGGCTCTTTTTTCATTTACTGTAAAAATCATCTCAAAAGCAGAATCATTTACGATATCATGGATTTGAGGCCCAATAAAGATGCCTTTCTTGACTTTTGCATTACTTAAACTGGAAAACTTTGCTTGTCCTTCCTAGTCCAGGGCCTTGACAAAGTTTTTCATTAGTCCCAACTTAATATGTAATGGGGGAAGGAGAATATTCTTAGGATCTACAAGAGGTTTGTCAACTACATTTTTCTCATTAGGGTTTAAGCCTCGTGTAGGCTAGTTAAATTTTTTATTTGAGATTTTCTATCCCGACTGTCCCACATATACAAAAAACAACAGTACTTGGTGAAACCTAATTGCATTCCTGGGAGTATAGCAATGACTTTCAGATCACCACAGATTTGACACTTGTGTTGTTCATATTTGATTGATTGGAGTAGCTGATTTCCATTATGCAAAAGTACAGCTTTTAAGCTTAGTTTTGAAGAGTCTATAATCAGTCTCCATTCAGATGGAGTGTGATCCAAGCTCAAGCAGTTCATCAAATCATTAACATCAGAACAAACTACGAGGTTTTCTTTCTTCTCAAAAAAAGGAAGCAAATCTCTTTGACGCTGTCTGTACTGAGATATTTTCACATCATGTTTTAGAAGATTCCACTTGACCCTAGAAGCTCAGCCTTTTCCTTAGACAAGCCAAGATTTCTTATCTCTTATAAAGTCACTCAACTCTGCTTGACTAATTCTGTGTGGATCACTAGACCTATCGCTTATCTCAAAATCAGGGTCATAAGATGTAGAAGGATGGATTGCTTCTTCTACACAGTCTTTATCACCTTCCTCAAAAATTTCATAGTTTTGGGGTGGAGAAGGGACTGGCAAAGTGTCTGAGTGTGGTACAGGCCGAAGAGCAGATGGGGGATTAGGGTATTAAATCGTGTTCCTCTTTTCTTGATAGATAAACCATGCTTAATGGGAGGAGTTAAGCAAAAATAACAGTCGTCTGTATGATTGGTAGGCTCACGCCAAACCATAGGTACTGCAAAAGTCATTGCCCGGTTTTTATTTTTCAGCCACTCTCGCAATATGACGGAATAAGTATTTCAATATATATGGGGAGCTCATGATTTATCTTGGTCCCCAACTTTCACACTAAAATAATGTTCATAGGCAGTCTTAACGATAGGTGTCATTTTACGTTTCTGAGCCAAAAATATTATTTCAGCACATATATCGCAAAAGCTGTCGACGGAATTCACACATTTACGAGGCATTTCAGATCAGCAGTTAAATTAATTTTAAAATCAACTTCACACAATAATTTCAATAGCAACCAGGCGCGTATAACTGACAAGCATGTGTACAAACTGTTGGTGATGAAATATTTCATTTGTTGAAAACTCAATATATGCATATGATTATAATATAATGATACCATATTTTGAAAACAAGAGCTAATATACAATTTTTATAGTCATTTTCGGTTTTAACACGTGGAAATACATTAAAATCAGCTAATTTCAATCCCGAAACAAAAACTTTGTTGTTCAGTGTTATTAAAGGCTGTATTTGATTTAATATTTTTTTTTTATTAACATATTTAACTTACAAGTAAATTATAAGAGTAATGGAGGAGAGCTATGACAGCGATGGTCTTAAGCTCAACATTATAATTAATTTTAAATTAAATTATAAAGGTTACACGTTTTTAAAAAAATTAGAAAGGGTCTTAATGTTATCATCGATCATTGTACTGTTCATTAGTTGAGTAATTAAGTTATTACTAAGACAACATAGGTTTTTAAATGTATTAATGTGGGGGCAGCTAAATAAAAGATGGTCAATGGTAATAGGGATCAAACTACAGAAAGGACATTGCTTTGGTATATTCTTATCAATCATATGAGCATTTGTGATTCTAGTGTGACCTAGTCTTAGTCTCATTATTTTAATTTGGTCTCTTCTTGGTAGCAGGTTGTGATTGATATTTTTGAGCAGCATGTAGGCGTTAATTTTGTTAGGGTTAATTTTCCTGTACTAGTCAGTAGTTAACCGCCAATTGTCGTTAATTTTTGTGTTGTGTTTAATAAATGTTTTAATATCGTCCGAAAATAGGTTAGGTGTAGTTACAAGAGGGGCGTATAAAGCAGCTTTTGCGGCAGCATCCGCTGCCTCATTGCCCTTTATTCCAGAGTGACCTGGGATCCAGATGAATTTAATGTCAGGTTGTCTTTCAATAATAAATTGTCTTATGGTTTTTGTGTAAAACTGATCATTATTGCAGTTTCTTATGGCATCCAGTGCAGAGAGAGAGAGAGTCAGTGCAGATAGCAAATTTCCCCATGCGTCCTTTAACATATTTGACAGACTCGTAAATTGCTATTAATTCAGCTGAAAAATTAGTGCTATATTCTGGCAAAATTGAATCAATTCATGTTTTGTGTTTATCAACAATGCTAAAGCTACTGCCCTTAACACCTTTAGAGCCATCTGTGTAAATGAATTTATGGTCTTTTAGCTGGTATTGGATTTCAAGAAATCTTTGTTGATATATTTCTGTATTTGTTGGGGATTTTTTTAGTTCTCTGAGGGATGTGTTAATTGTGATAGGGTTGATGAGCCAGTTAGGAAATTTGTTCGGATATTGTTGCTTATTGTTGTATGGTATGTTGTATTTTTCGTGTAAGTGTTGATAGTATTTTGAAGAAGTATTTTTGATTGATTGGTTTTGTTATGGCCTTGCACAAAGGATTTTGGTCATTGAACATTATAGTTTTGAAGAGCTTAGTTGTTGCGAAGTCCCTATATTCTTCGGTGGACAAAATATTTGCTTGTTCCCAATTGGAGTCGTTCTAAAAGCTTCTAGGGACATCCTTATGGCCGAGTTAAATATTGTTTTTAATTTATTTAAACTTCTCTTTGGAGAAAATCCATGTAAATATATACCAAAGTTAATTTTGGATGATTTAATATTAAAATTAAAATACGTAAGTAATTATCGAAATCGTGTTGTTCTTAATTACAAATTTAATTGAATTAATTACTACAGGTGCCCCCGTAGGGTAGTAGGTAGTGTACTAGCTTAACATTATGGGGGTTGTGGGTTCGATTCCCAACGAAGACCTTGGATTTTTTTCACTACAAAACTAAAAATTGACTGTCGGTGGGGCTGCCCAGCGATGAAGGCATAGTCACTGGTCGCTGCGCTGTCTTATATGACAGTTGATTTCCGACTATCCTTCTACTTTTACCACCTGTTTCATCTCTTCTCTATCCCTTTCCTAAAGAATGTAGCACGGTACTTGACTAAATAGGCATTGTAGCCTGAAGTGCTACTTCTCTTAAAAAAAAAAAATTAAAAATTTTATCAAATCCAGTGCGAAAGTAAATAAAAATAAATAAATAAATGTCAGAATCATGTAGCCAAAAATATTTAATACAAATATTAGCTAGTGAAAGGTTTTAAAGCAAGATTCTAAACTTTCTAAATATATTTACTAAAAACATTAATTGCTTTTATGCTGCATAATTTATGCCAAAAAAATTAAACACTTTTATTGGAAATTTAAAATATTTACTTGTTTAAAATAATATATATATAGTTTAATTAAAATTCATTTAAAACAAAAAACTAACACAGCAAATTTGAATGTTGTGTTTGTTTAAAATGAAAAACTTATTTGCCAATCATAAAGTTTCCACTTGATTAGTATTTGCCAATAACACATTTTTTATTTCATATTATGTCATGATTTATTTACAACAAAAGTTATAGAAAAATGTACTCATTAAATAAATTGTATCTATTTTCCGTTTTCCGATGCTTTGCACTTTTTTTTGGCGGTTTTAAAACTAAAATGAAAAAATACAAAAAACAATCATTTGCTTGATTTCCCCAATGTTTAATTTCCATTAGCGGCGTTTGCTTTTTCACCAACCACAATTATTAACTGCTATTCTGCAAAAAAAAAGTGCTATATGAAATAGATAAAAAAAGATAAAAAAAGTAAATAGGAGAAGATAAGAAAAAAACACATGAATTATGATTTGGGCATTGTCAACATTACACCTGTGCATTACTCTTTGCTTCCAAATAAAAAAATTAAGCTAGAAAAGCTGTTGAAAAGAACCCACCTTCTAAAACTAAAGTGCAGAGAAAAACAATTTTAGAAAATTGGTTTTCATATTTAATATCAATAATATTTCAAATCTTTTATGTTGCCAGGTATTTCTTTTTTGTTTTAAATAATAATAATAAAAATACTTTTTATCTGTATAACGTGTACACAATATATCAATTCAAGGAATATAAAAGCAGAATACATTCACAAAACAATAGATTTTTGTAATAAAAATTTAGAAAAAAATTAATAACTTTTTGCCTCTTTTGTAGGGAGTAAAGAAGGCTATCGGTCAAAAATGAATGGCAAATAACACTGTTTGATATCACTATAAAATCTAGGTAAACTAGGTTGGCAACTTTGTCAAATGGTGATGGCTAACGAGAAGGAAATGGTGCTTAACTTCAAAAACTTTTACACTGCCAGTTACAAGGAAGCGGTTAGATCACATGTTTTAGCTGACAACAGCGATCAAAGAGTTCTTAAACAAATAATTCTAAGTGGTTTGGATTAGTTCCGCAATAAATGAAATACTGTTGTCCGTAAAGTAGAACGCAGCATGGTAATTGATATCATCGCATCGAAAGCGCTCGCCAATCGTACCAAATATCGGAAGATGTGAAAACAGAAATAATTCTAAATTTATCCGGATGTAATAGATTTTGCTGTCACCAAAAATATTTCAAGAAATTTAGTCACAGTAGAATCTTTCATGGATTTATCTTTGGATCATTCTCCAACCATTGTAACCATTTGCAGCCCGCTTAGAAGACATTTGTTTTTTCCTGATACAAATATGATCAGTCGCATCAACTGGTTGAGTTTTAAAAAATATCTCAGCAGCCATTGTTCGGAGAATATTTTGCTAGAAACAAAAGAGGATGTGGAGTGTAGCCTTGCAACTTTTAGTGAAAATATTAAACAAGCAGCACAGCTTGCAACAACTAAATATCCGCAGACTGCTTTAGGTCACATCTATTCTTCAGACATTGAACGTCTCGTAGCGAAAAAACGAAGAGCTGGAAGAGATTGGCAACAACACAGATCGCCCCTGCAGAGGCAGAGACTTAGAGAATGCACAAAGCGGCTTAGAGACTTACTAGCATATGAAAAAAATGCATCTTTTGAGAAATATCTGGAGGGCCTCGATGCTACACCAAACTCCAATTATTCTTATGGCGTGCTACAAAAAACCTTAAAAGGCCCGTTGAGTACAAGCCACCTCTACGTTATATCAGTGGAGATTGGGCAAGAAGGGACGCTGAAAAAGGTGACTTATTTGCCGATTACTTGAAAGATGTATTCACCCCACACATATGTACTGATGATGTTAGTTTGCCGAGCGTAGTTGGATTACCCCCTCTACCCTTAAAGTTTAAGTTGCGTGAGGTGCAAAAGTTAATTTCTGAAGTAAATCCGAAAAAAGCTCCTGGTATGGACGGCATAAGTAACAAAATGTTGAAGGAGCTTCCCAATATTTCAGTCAGAATCATGCTATTCATTTTTAATGCCATTTTACGGCTTGAATACTATCCTGACCACTGGAAGATTTCTAAAGTTAAAATGATTCCAAAACCGGGTAAAGACCTAACCAAAACCGAGTCATATAGTCCCATAAGTATATTACCAACTATTTCAAAGGTTTTCGAAAAGTTGCTTATGGATAAATTGTCTCCAATGCTATGGGATAGTGGGTGTATCCCAAACCATCAATTTGTTTTTAGAAGTAGACATAGCACAATTGAGCAAACCCATAGATTGGTTCAGGTGATAGAAGAAGTATTGTTCAGCTATTTTTATTGATGTTTCCCAGGCTTTTGACAAAGTTTGGCATGAAGGTCTATTTCTAAAACTGACCGCTCACTTGCCTTGTAATATGAGCAACCTACTGAAAAGCTAAATAATAGGACGAAAATTTGCTGTTGTTAAAGGAGACTTCGTAAATGTATCCA
This sequence comes from Trichopoda pennipes, assembly GCA_030448955.1. NCBI lineage: Eukaryota > Metazoa > Arthropoda > Insecta > Diptera > Tachinidae > Trichopoda > Trichopoda pennipes. The sequence continues at coordinate 10,872,970 of JASKUP010000023.1, forward strand.
AACCAATTTCCTCAGGTGTACTACAAGGTAGCATTCTTGGACCAGTTTTATATTTGATATGCGATATGCCTGTAAGTGAAACTGTCCACACCTTTACGTTTGCTGATGAAACAGCGTGTCTAAGTTCGCAGGAAAACTCCTATCAAGCCTCAATAAATCTTTAGCAACATATAACTAAGTTGGAGTTGTGGTTAAAATTATGGAGAATTAAAGTGAACGTTCAAAAGTGCATTCATGTGACTTTCACCCTGCGAAGAAATAATTGTTCACCCATTCGAATTAATAATCACATTGTTCCTCACCATAATTATGTGAGATATCTTGGTATATATCTTGATCGTCGCCTTACATGGAAACATCATATTGACTCAAAGCTAACACAAATGAAACTTAAGCTAACACAATTACACTGGCTCATTGGCAGGAACTCAAGACTTGGCCTTGATTGCAAACTTCTAATTTACAAGAGTATTTTGAAAGCAATATGGTCTTATGGAATCCAACTTTGGGGCACTTCCTCAGCTTCAAACGTGGATAGAATCCAACGTATGCAAAATAAAATTTTACGGTTGATAACTTCCGCCCCATGGTACATCAGAAATTCAAACATACATTGTGATTTAGACATACCGCTGGTGACTACAGAAATCATCAAATACGCAGGCAAATACTTGATGAAGCTCGAAGACCATCCTAATCCCCTTGCTCGCAATATCTGGGATTATAGTGGACATAGCCGATTAAAAAAGAGGGATACCGCAGCTTTAATCCTCAATGCTATAGACGATACATCTTAGAAATATTAGCTTTGTTTTTTTGACAATTTTTTTTTACCCAAAAGGTTAGGCCTGGCATGGTCGGGACTAATGTAACTTTTTTTAGAATTTAAAATTTTAATACTTATTGTTAGTTCTTTTTATAGAAGATACAATAAATAATTTTTGAGAGTTAAAAAAAAAATTTATCTATTTCAAACTTTAAAACTGAAAATAAGCTGAATTTAAAAAAAAAATTATTATATTTCTAATCTACAAATGCTTTTCAATAATTAAGCAATTATTTGTGCAGTCAAATGATATTAAAAAAAATATACCTGAAAAATCGCTCAATATTAAAATTTGAATTAATAATGGAAAAATAACCTTCCCATAACTTGATCTCAAAGCATGGAATACTGAAATTTAAAATTATCTCAGCCATAATGTTATGCAATTAATTAATATTTTTGAAAGATATTTGTTTTTGCATTAAGGGCTGCTTAGTGGCTTAACCGATTTTAATGAAACTCGAAATATAGTAGATTCTTATCTAAATATTTGGAATACATGGCTTTCAAAATATGGGGCTTTTCAACAAGAAAATGATAGATTTGACATTTAGTTTTTTGACGTATTCGTTGTAGATGCGTTGGCAATTGTTACAATGAGTTCAATTTCGCACGAAAATCTCATTAAAATATTTAAAATTCACTATGAAAATGGAGGTTCTGTTAAAATTACTTTTCGTAAAATTCATGATATTTTGGACAATATAATCGTCCTTCTGAGACAGCTATTACGAATGTGGTTCTTAAGTTTGTGCGATTACGATTAAGTTTGTTCGATCGGGTTGTTCAACTGAAAATATCGCAGCAAATGTCAATTTGTCAATCCCTTGACGTTATCAACCAATTGGAGTTATCCAAAACCACTACATGGTGAATTTTGCGTAAGGATTTGACTTTGAAGCCTTATAAGTTTTAACTGGTGCAGCAATTGAAGCCGACCGACTATTCAAATCGTTGTAAATCGCTCAATGCACTCAGGAACAACCTGTTGGTTTTTTTAAAAAAATCATTTTTTCAAACGAAGCCCATTTACACGTCAGCGCACGTGAATAAGCAAAATCGCCGCATTTGGGCTTCGCAAAATCCGGGAGCAATTACTGAGGTCTTTATATGCTTAATATGTCTGCGCTATTGGGCCGCCTTTTTCGAAGATGAAGATGAATATATAAATAACAATTTTACCTGATCTGAAGAAATTCTAAATATCTGTTTACTGCAGTTGAAAAACTAGAGCTACATATGTCGTTATAAAAACACCCTTCAAATATTGATTTTATATATTTAATTTTTAATTTTTTATATTTGTTGTAATGGTGGATATAAAAATACTTACACTCTAATAGTCTGCCTGTTTGGCTTTAAAAAGAAAGTTGTCAATTTGAAAAATATGTCACTATTGGGAAACCTTTTGATTTACACTTCACTTTTGAATTACCCTTTAAATTTAAATATATTTTGTTGTATATGTATAGTTTTTTTTGGCGCTCGCACCAGCACTCAGGGATTGACCCCTACTCATGCAATGCATTGTATCAGAACCAGGAAATTAGGTTATGGAGAAGACGAAAGAGGGAGTAGTGTTTGTAGAAATTCTATTTGCATTTTTCTACATTGAAAGTGACAAGAAAGACCTCTGGAGGGAGTTTATTTCACATACGAACTGTTCTGATAAAAAACGAATTATCCCAGTAGTGCGTAGTACGATTTACTGGCCAATCCACCACAAATGGATGCTCTCTCAATGAAAATCAAGTCAAAACAAAAACGTGCGAGTTTCGAGAACAAGCTCCCTAATTTCATTAGAGCACTTACTATTGTAGTAACGATAAAACAGTGAAATACAACCTACATTGTTACTATTTCAAGAATAGAGGACTGTGACATATGTATTGTTACGAATATGTCTTGCTTAAGTTTAAAATAAAACAATTAAGCAATATGGAAAACTACTGGTTACAAACTGCGTAGAAGTTTATAGACACACACACACACACAACTACAATTTGATATGCTTTTACTAACTGCCTGGCATGCTGCTTATCATTTAAACGCGCAAGACAAAAACTAATTGTACAACAACAAATATACAAGGTTGTTTACCATCTGCGTAGTTTTCTAAGAAACCCATTTTTACAAAAGCAACAACAAATGTATAAAACGAATAAACAACCTACAACAACAAAATACACACAAGGAGAGTAGAAAATTCTTACATCTTCTAGAATCTAATTGGACAAGTATAAATAGGGGAAGCGTCTGAGTGGATAATCAATCAGTAATTTAAACCTCTACAATGAAGACGTGCATTTTTAAGTAAATTGTTCTGTGTCAACTTTGTGTAGTTAAAGTAAATAAATATAAAAACTCTAAAAAACTGGTGTTAATTATTTTTGCAATAAAGAACTCACAACAAAATGTTTATAAAAGGTATAAACGTAAAAGGTATAAACCTTTTATGGAACTGAAAAAAGCCGGCAAATTGGTTGGCTATACAATTTTTCAGCGACTCTAAAGTCACCAAAAGTAGAACTAATTGCATATTGTGTGTTGTATGTTATATATGTATATACCTTAAATATTTCTTATTGTATCCCATCGATTGTATATTTCGTATTGTATATTCTATATTGTATGTATATGTAATTCATATTTTGTATTATATATTGTATATTCTGTATTGAATCTAATGTGAATTGTAGGCTTTTGAATTGTTGGCAATTGGCATAATAGTGAACATTCAAATGTAAGTAGATTAAACATTATAACGACTATGATATTTAGCAACTAACTAAATAAAGTGGCACACAAGAAACTTTCCTTCTCCTGGATATGAGCTGATAAAGCTTTTCGGCTGTATGCATAAAAAACGCTTACTTGAGCTTTAAAGTGCACGTTAGTTAACAAACACTTTAAGGCTAACAGACGTTTGTTAAAAAATGGTATTCATAAACAGTACTTTAGCTAATGCATGCTTTAGTAAAATTAGTATTTTGATTCTGGCAATGCCACTATTTTCAGTTGTCACGTTGTAGTTAACGATGTATAAAAATGAATGTATTTTTCCGGGTATTTAGATCCATTTTTTATTGTTTTCAGCAAAATCAACATATTTTTTTGTTTGTTTTTTTTTTAATCAATCTTTTTAACAAAAAGCAAAGAACCCAAAAAAGGTCAATTTGCAAGGCTTACGAAGAACTTCCAAAGAATTTGTTCATATTAAAAAAATAATTATTCGGTTAACGAGCTTTGTTTTGATGATATGTACATCAATAAAACTTTTGTTTAAAATAATTAATTATAATTATATTTTTGTAAAATATAAAATAATGATGTAAAAATGTTTTATATTGAATGGTGTGTTATATTTTAGTTTTTAATATTATTTGTATACTACAATTTGTTTTTAATAAGCATTTTTAAAAATTTTTGGAATAACAAAGTAAAAGTGTCAGTTGAGCCGTTTACATTGAAAGTGGCATAAGTCATAACTGAACAGTTTTTTTCATTTTTAATAAATTTGAAATTAACAAGTTAAGAAGTATTGAGATTTGTTTGAGAGGAGTGATGATAATTAACGGTAAAACAAAAATGTTTATTTTGAAAGCGGCGTAAGTCGCTGTACTCAGGAAATTAATTACGGAGCTTCGTGTGAAAGAAATGGAAACATGTAATAAGTGTGTGTGAAGTATTATTGTGATTATTGGACTTATTTTTATTAGTACGAAAGAATAGTGCAGTTTACTGAACTATATTTTAGTGATATCTAATATGCTACACATAATTAGCATTAGTTTTACTATTCTCAGGAAGTTGCTTCGTGTTGTATAAAATATCTAAGAATGTCACAACCCAATAAGCACAAATTTTTTTGTGAATTCCAATATTGGATTTCCAGTATGAATTCAAGCTTGAAGTTTGTTAAAAAATAGTCAGAGTCATAAATATCAAATTATTAATTAATGGTGAACAACTTTACAACGCGAAAGTCGCAAGATTTTTAAAGTGAAAATAAAGAAATAAAAGTGGAAATAAGCGAAACGAAAATAAAGAATATAGAATCGAAAATTAAACAATATAAAGAAATTTGGAATAAATAAATATAAAGGTATGTAGTCAGAGCCAAAAGCAGATGCTCGTAAAATTTTTGCACTGCTTACCGAGAATCAGCATATTCTGTGAAATGAACAACCAATGGGAATAGCTTCCAACGATGTCCACGTTGCTTTGAATGATGAACCGTCTGTCTGTGAGGGCACAATTATAGAAAAAGATGGTATATCTGATACTAAAATTAACTCTGTGGGAGACAGGGACTTAAAAATACAGCTGCAATAAACAGTTTAGTGCAAATCCTTCCCCAGCATCATAAGGATTTGCCATTGGATGTCCGAACTTTAAAGATCACTCCGAAATGCCCAGATATTGAAACTATGGGTTCGGGTGAGTTAATGTACCATAAACACTATTTTAATACTGTTGGAACATTGCTTGAATAACACTGAAATTCCATGCTTGAATACAACGGTAAAGCTGGGTTCGGTTCGACTTGAATTCCACTGCAATTTCATGCTTGAATTCAATTATAAAAACAGGTTCGGTTCGACTTGAATCACATTGTTATTCAAGGCTGGAATTACACTGTAAAGGTACTGTTTTGTTCGACTGCAATTCAATGGTTAATTTTGCTGGATTCGCTATTGAATTCAACTGTGTTTCAACTGTAATTCAACGCTGGAAATTAGAAATTGCGACTGGATTTCAAGTGTAATTTCACTTGAATTCCAGCCAAAATGCTTATTGGGAACTCAAAAGCATATTATTGCACATAGTGACTTATGTAAAGGACAAAATAGTAATAGTAGTAATAGCTCCCTGTCGCAAAAATCCTTCACAGTACATAACATGGAAAAAAAAGATTTTATTTCAACACAATCATTAGAAAAATCCGTTTCAGAAAGAAAACTAAAAACAGACTAGTTGAAATGGCTAAAAATTAAAATGTTATATAAACTAATTTAAAATAAAAAAGATGACAATAACAAAGTAACTTATGCCACTTTTAAAATAAACGGCTCACTTTATTGTAAACACAATTTGTTTTGTTTTGGACTTTCAATAATAAAATTGAACTGTCAATTTATTGTAGGTTTAACGTAGGTTTTTCCTACTTTAAAGGTAACGAAGGTATATTAAGGTAAAAACGTTTTTTGAATACAACTTTAGGACATTGTGCTTAACAACGGCAGTTAAACCTACTTTAAGTTTTTATGCATACGACTGTTTGGATTTTAGGATAGTAAAAAGTTTTCTGTAAATTCATATGATAAGTTTCATTTTTAAATTATAAGTTACCATTAAAATTAGATAGAGAACAAGCACAAAAAAATTATCGAGAAAAAGAAAAAAACGCAAAGCATTTAAAGAAGATACAGAGTTAATCCATTTCGTGATTTTCCTAAAGTTATGTTACATGTAACATTTTGCTTAATTGTTGCAGCCGTTTAGAAATTTGTTTTTAAACAATATCTGACTTTAGTTCTACTGTATATTATAATTATAAGGGAATGAAAGTCGTACATACTTTCTCATACAATATAGTATGCGTCTCAATAGAAAAAATATTGCAAATAGAAAAGTAAAACTAATCACTTCTATTTTTGTAGTAAAAATATTACCTTCGGGTATCATTGTTTTGTTGTTTTCTAATAGTGGTGTGCTAAAAAATTGCTAAAACTTTTACATCAATACTTTCTAGTGCCATTATTCTTCCTGCTGGCGGTTTAATTTTTTATCATTAGTTTTCAATTGTTTTTTTGTTGTTTTTGTTATTTTGAAATATTTTCCATATTTTGTTTTAATTTTTAGTTTATTTTTACTATTTGATCTATTGAATGAATTTGCAATCTCTTTTTGCTTTACACGTACATAAACGTGAACGTATTAAAGTACCTGAACCTCTGGCGGCAATTACTTTTTGATTGATTTCAACAAAATAAATTGTTTTGGGAGCAGCCTCAATTTCTACACCAGTGCATCAGGGCAACAGCAAACGAAAATGGTTATGCACAAAAAAAAAAAAAAAATAAATAAAAATATGAAATTGCAATAATTCAAAGTGATAGTAAAGGAGGTAAAAAAAGAGAAAACTAAAGCAATCAGGCAAAATATATTTTTAATAATTTTTTGTTTCATTTTATGCAATTGGAAATAAATAATTTTAGTGTTAACAAAAAAGTTGTGTTCGCCCGAGAAAAAAAAAATATAATGCTTTACTGCAACTGAAAACTACAAACATTTTTAATACCTTAAAGCACAGTCAAACATATATTATGTGTTATTATCTGCATTAACAGAAAAGTTCTAAAAACTTTAACCTTATTATTTTAAAATATTCCACATAATATACAAAAGGTTGTTACAAATTATTGCAGTTAACTTTTTCGCAAAACGACTTAAGTCCAATATCTTTACAAAATAAAAATGAGTGGCTTTAAATTAATTTTTTTGTTAAGCTACCGCATTTTTATTAGTTTATATTGCAAAACGCAAAAGCATTATCAGCTCATTTCCCAAAGGATCACTGTTACTTTTTTAGTTTGTTTGCTACCTCTTTAAGATAGCTGCTATATTAAAACTTAGATGCACTATCTAAATAAATATATATAATATAATATATAATAAATATATAAAAATAGCCCCAATAATGTCCATGAGGCGCTGGGGCACCAACATTCCTTGTAATTATAATGAATTTTGAATAAATTAAAATAAATAATAAAAAAAAAAAAAAAAAAAAAAAAAATATGCTAGTAGTACATTTTGCTTACAGCATACTGTTCACTGCTATCGCGATTGTATTCAATAAAGCATGCAATTTACCTTAAGTTGTAAATAAAATGCACAATATACAATACAAAATGTACAATATACAATGTATAGAATACCATAAAAAATAACTAAAGAATAAAATAAACTATTTATAATAAGCAATATTTAGCATACAATATGCCTTATACAACATACAATTCGTTCAAGTTTTCTAGCCTTTTAACTAGCTGTTAAAGTGAATAACCAACTAAGTTAATAATCACAATTATAATAATTATAGTTTAATTTATAATTAAACTATAATCTTCTTTACAAATTGTAAAATAATTTTATGTAATTGTACGAGACTAGTTCTCTTTTCCTTTGTTAATTACTATAATTGTGTTATTGTTATTAATTATTAATAAATAGAAATATAAATAAATAATACACTATTAATAATATCATTACGTTTATATGTACCTTTTATAAACGTTTTGTTGTTGCTGAGTTCATTATTGCAAAAGTTTATTTACCTCAACTACACACAAAGTTAGATTTGTACGTTGGCACTACAGAATAATTTACTGAAGATGCAAGTCTTTACTTCACGAGGTTTATATTCTAACTAACTAACTAAGTATCCACTCAGATGCTGTCTTTTAGAATTGTCCGCTAGAGGTCTAAAAAAATAAAGAATTTTCTAATTTGTTTGTATCACATTTTGTTGTTGGTATGTTATTCATTTAATGTCTGTGTATTTTTTTTCTTTGTTTTTATGCTGATAAAGTATCTTCTTGGAATTTATTTTAAGATAGTTGTTGTTGTATTGTGTGTGTAAGTATTCTTCGAAAACTACACAGTTAGTAAACAGCATACCAAGTTATTGTTGTCTTGTTTGTATAAGATTTCTTAGCAAACTACGCAGTTAATAAACAGCATACCCATGAATAAAATTTTTATTGTCTTTCGAAGAGAAAAGTTCGGCAATTATCAATGACAAATGATACCTTTCAAATGTCTACCATGACCACGTTGACAGATGTCGGTTCTTTGATTAAAGTTTTTAATCACTCTTGGCAAAATGGCAGTCCTATTTCTTTATTCACATCACGGATTTTGAGTTTCAAGGCTGAAGTCGATTTGTTAGACTCTGTCCTTAACATACCCACACAAAAAATAATCAAGTGGTGTTAGATCACACGTTCTGGCCACTTAACTGCTGATTGTCGTGAAATTATGCCATCAGTAAATTTGGTTTGCAATAAATTAATCGTTTCATTGGCTATGTGACATGTGGCACCGACCTATTGAGACCACAGGTCAGTAATATCCATGTCGTCAATAATAGGCCAAAATTGAGTTGTTAACTTCTCGCCATAGCACCCTCCGGGGCACATGTATATGGCCTTTATAGAACTTCGACAATCTAGACACTGTGCAACTGGGGGAAAAAGGGAGCCCAGTCCCCTGAAGTCAGCAGGGGTACAACTAGAAACTCCACTTTATTTCCACGGAAATCAGTGACCCGTAGAGTTCCGTTATTTGTCTCTTTAGACACTTAACTGTTCTGTGGCTGATTATTGAGGTTGGCCCTTTATGCGAGTATCGTGGTGGTTGTGGTTTCGCGGCCCCAAATTAGGTCTATTGTTTAATATGGTGGCCAGGATCACTTCGCCGTTAATGACACGCTAGGTGAATGATCCAGTCCAGTGAGCATGCTAGACATGTGTTCTGGACAGGAGTTGGAAAGTCTCCAACTCTTACGCAAGAAGCGATGATTTGCAACCCTGCTCTGGAATCATCGAAGTTGCAACTAAAAAGTTCTGTTGCATAGAATTATAGCTTCGGCTTCCTAGGACGAGCATAACGTTCCAAAAATTATGCAGTGGTTTGGTCCACCATCTGATTAAGGCTTCATGGCCAGGGGCGAATGTAAATCGAATCACACAGTTCTCGCCATAACATGATCCAGTAACTGTTACTGCATTTCCAGCGTCATCTTCAAAAAAAAAAAAACAATAAAAAGGCCCAATCACGCCGGCAGACCACATAGCGCACCATACAGTGGCACGTTGAGCATGCACAGTTTTCTCAATAATCGCTCTAGATATTGCAGAAGCCTAACTGCGGAAATTTTTCTTGTTGATATACGTTGACAAGTGGATAAGAGCTTCGTTTGAAGAAATAATTTTTTCAGAAAAACCGGCAAGTTGTTCCTAAATGAATTGAACGAATCTAGAGCAATGTGAGGCGAGGCATCAAAGTCAAATCCTTATGCAAAATTCACCATGTGGTGGTTTTGGTTAACCTCAATTGTTGAGAACGTCGAGGAATTGACAAATTTGGAGATGCTTTAACACTGTGGCTCACGACTGCGATATTTTCATTTGAAGAACCCGATCGAACATGCGTTGTTGTTCGCACATTTAATATCAAACCTGTCTACTCAAATTCAACGAACTACTTCTTAATAGCGGTCTCAGAAAAACTATTATGTTTTCCGAAAATATCACAAATTTTACGAACCACCATTTTCGTAGTGGATCTTAATTATTTTAATGCGATTTTCGTGCGGAATTGAATTCAATACATCTACTGCGAATATGTTAAAAAAGTAAATGTCAAGACTATCACGCTGTTGGTGTTGCTTAAACAAACTTTTTGATTAAAAACCCGATACAATGCGTTCGAGAGCCTTTTAAATGGGTGATAAAGTGAATAACTAGCTAAGTTGCTCACTTTCTAGGTGGCGTACTAAAGGATAAATACGTCCGTCACAGTTCTCCAAATTTATAACGCTATAATAAAATACATTATTAATTAAAGGGTCTTCCCTAAGTAAAGTGCTATTCTTAAACTACTTTGGTATTTTGCAAAGTGCATGTTAGCCCATATTTGCTATAGATGCAAAATATAAAATTTTAATCCAATGGTATCCCAACAGTAAAGTGAATTTTACACGCGCAAAATTTCATTCAAACAGAAAGTGATGACAAAGATGAAATAACAGTACTTTGATTTTTAAAACATTAACCATTTGTGTTTAAAATCTTAAAACTTACATTAGCTTTGTTTGCAAAAAATATACCAGTTGGGGTTGAACTTACTCTGGAAGCAAACAAATGCAACTTAATGACAATTACTTAGAGAAGAATTATTGCAATAGCCAATATTTAAAAAAAAAAAAAACAAATATTTATTGGGTATACAAGTTAATAATGTCGATTTGGGCGACATATGGCATAGTTGTCATTACGTCATAAAATTTATATCTGCGGCTGGCCGTGAGTCTTAATCAGATGGTGGTCAAACTACTGTTAATGAAATGTAACGTCATTCACGCACTAGGAAGCCGAGGACTAATTCTAGCAACAGGTCATTCTTAGTTGCGATTTCAGATGCTCTAAAGCAGAGTTGCAAACCACTACACCTTGCTGAAGAGTTGGAGACTATACAACTCCTGGACCAGAACGCATGAAGGTTATTCTAATTAAGGACACAACGGCTTTCATGCTCACTGGACCTGAACCATTCATTGTGTTCATTGTGTATAATCTGGCCCACAAACTAAAACGAGGGCCTCGAAACACGCAGCCACCACGATACTCCCGAAGAGCCAACCTCAATAATCAGTCAGAGAACAGCTAAATGGCTAAAAAAGACAAATAGCGGAACTCTGGGGCTTTACTGATTTCCGTGGAAATATAGTAGATTGTCCAGTTGGCTCTTTGCTAGCCGTGAAGGGGTCTGAAATCTTTTTTACCCCCGAAGACACAAGTCCAGATGGTCGTGTGATCCATAAAAACTTATAAATGTGGGGAGGGGGCATAACTGTCATATCGTTTATATCAATAATAAGAAATAAGCTTTTTTGGAGGGAAAATATCTGTCATAATATTCGATAGAAGCCAAAGTGTAAACACGCATTTTTTAAATGCTATAATAATGTCGAATGAAAAACACGTTTTGCAGCGAAGTCTAATAATCTTCATTCGTATAAGAAAAACGGCTGCTGAAAATGATCGAATGTTGGCAGAAGTTTACGGTGAACATGTATTAATTCGAAAAACTTCTGAACGATGATTTGCCCGATTCATTTTGTATGATTTCGGCCAAGGCCAAATAATAAATATATAAATATAAAAACTGGATCACGACGAAGCCGAATATTTATGACGTCAAAATAATACTCAGTACACGTATTTGGTGGAATCAAAAGAGTGTTTTATATTATGAGCTCTTGAAATTGGGTCCGACGATCACAGAGGACCTGTACTGAGTTGAAAACCAACCCGAATATTTGATCAGTCACGAGACCATAATCTTCCATCGTACACGTGTTGCCATACTGCTCAAAATCTCTTTGGTAAATAAGAGATGGAAAGTTTGGTTCACCGGTCCAGAACTTTTCCTTTACGACTATGATTTATTTTCAACTATTAAGAACGCCCTTAATGGAATACGGTTCACTGCAGAAATTGACTAGGTTCATTCTGTAGTTCAAAACCGGATCAGTTGTATACTACAAGAAAGAAGGGAAAAAGTAGTTACTAACGATCAGTAGTGTTGTGAATAATGTATCAACTCAAGTTGGTGTTATAATAAATATATTTCTCAAGCAAACAATCAGAAGCTAATAATTTGCATATGTTTTATTTATAGAAATGATTTTCTACTACAAAAAGTTAACAAAAATCTCAACTCCAACTCATGAACTATTGGTAAACTTAATTTTAATGGCAGATAATTTTACTAATCAAATTACATTTTTTTACAAATATCGCAATGACCATCAATGATCATTCAATGACCATCAAGAAGCATATCCTTTATGGTATTGAGTGTAAAATCTTCTCTTGTTGTTTTGTTAGCAATAAATTTAATGAGCTTTACTCGCCTGACTGAACATTCCTTTATTTAGTTTTGGATTTACCTATAAATGCCAAAAAGTAAAATATTAATTAAAAACCCACATTTGATTCTACGCCAATGGATTCTTAAGTTTCATATAGACTTCATAATATTAATCTAAGGCTTTACCAAATATGGTTTGGTTGGAGCACCCACTTGTTTGATTTTCGTTAATATAAGTTAATGTAAGAATAGGGTAATTTTTTGAAGAATCCATTTTCAGTCTATTGCGTTAAGCTTTACGAAGCCAGAAAATAATAACAAAATTGATTAATAAGAAATTATTATAATTTTGTTAAAATGAACAGTTGAAATGAATTGCTTCTGCAGTAGCCAGAATAGATAGCGATTGTTAATGAGAGATCATGTAATTTGATTTGGCTCTTTACAAATATATTATTTTTGGCAATAGTAATTATTGAAAAGCAACCAATAATAGTTTACTTAAGTATATAAAATAGTTGAACTCGAGGCACCTGCAATTTTTTAGAAAATCTAAAACGTGATTGTATAATAAAGGCGACAAATAGCGTACTAAAACTCTATTGATCTATTGTGGCATGTAGACCTATTTACGTTAAAAATTGCAGAATTGCAATCAGTTCTAGTAATTGCAGATCATCATCTTCTAGCAGGTACTTATGTCTATGCTGTCTATGTATTTTGTGACATAAAATTTAACAATCCTTTAGAATGTGATTGAGTTAACTTGTAATAGTTACGGCATATACACAAGTTATCTAGGATGCTAAAATGTTTTGATAAACCTGCATTATCCTGTGAGAAAGCCGAGTGTTTTCTTAGATAATTTTTACTAAAAGACATGATAGTTTTAAAGCAATTTCTATCACATTTTCCAAATGTTAGCAATATGTCACCCTTGACTCAGTGGTGATTTCAAGTGATTTTAATTTCCATTCAGTTGTGCTCTTAGATTCAGGATGCATTTTAATGCAAGAAAAAAATGCTTTCGATCTATTTATGGGTGTGCCTGATGTAGCAACGATGTTACATACATTTTTCTAAAAACTGTTTTTGTTTATGGTAAAATCAGTTAATTTTTCATCACAAGACCGCTTAAATTTTTTATGCCGTTTTTCCCATAACCGTCGAAAATTGTTAAGGCTTGGTGCTTTCAGAAGACAGACCATAACATTGAACTAGATTCGTTTTGGTGTAATTAGGAGTTTGTGAAAAATACCATAGCAGCAAGATGAAAGAAGTGAATTGAGCAGCTTGATAATACCTTAATACATTTTATAGAATTTCAAAGCCTCAAACTCGTCAAGGTGTTGATTAAAGTGAAACCATGACCATGAATTTAAGTTGGTAATTACTAATGCATGAAATAAAATGAAATTAAAAATCCCTTTAATCTGAAAATAATTTACCTACATACTTAATAAATTACCCATTATTATTGAAAACAAAATTTTAATTAGATTTAATATGGCTGAATAACTGGAAGGCTTATATTGTTTGGATATTTATATTGAAATAATTAATTCCGAATACCAAAATGCATACAAAAATATTTTTAGTAACATACTTATATACACAAATACATACATCTTATGAAATAATTCAAAGTGTGATGGCATGCTAAAGTTATTTGATTTAAATTTTATTAGTGTTTGTTACCTGCAGCCATTTTGCCAAGAACTGATGTACAATCACTGTGATAAAAGTTTTAGAAATTCCATTAAACATGCAGAAGCCTTTCATGAACATACAAGCATGCACTTTTGTGACGATAAACATTTTTCTTTTTAATGAAATCAAGAAAGGAATAGATGAATTGATAGAAATGCAAAGTAGTTTAATCAAAACTTCAGCTGCAGGTCATATGACACATTGCTATTTCATATTAAAATTGAACCTTATAAACGTAAATAGAAAAAAATGTTTATTTTAATTTGCTAAATATCAATATTCTATTGAATAATTTTTCAAAATTTTTCCAGTTTAGTGTTCAACATTTGTATCGTGAAGCCGAAGTATTAGTTATGTTTTACAGAGATCATTATTATTATTTTTTGTTATTTTAAATACGAATGATATTCTATGGGGGCGAAATATGTTTTTAAAAAGTTTCCGCTGAATGCAATACGCTGTCCACAATCATTGATTTATGTAAATCGAAATTTGACGCACTGTCACTTGAGCTCTAAGATTTATTTTTTCTCTCTATTATTTTCTGTGGTGACATTGCTTAAAGACACTGCTTTATAGTGATAAGCAAGGCAACAATTGACGTCTTGAAGGCCAACATTGTTCTTGTTGCTCCTACCTTACAATAGCGGTATCTCTATGACGAAAATCTTTTTTAAATGCTAATTGTCTTTCGAATATAATTTTAATAATCGTTCTTCTGAGACATCTATTAAGCATATAATCATTGAATTCAATTCGACCGCATCGTCAAACTGATAATATCGCAGCCGTTACCCACAGTGTCGAAGCAGAACAAAATTTGTCAATTCCTCGACGTTATCTACAATTGGGGTATCCAAAAACAGCACATGGCGAATTTTGCGTAAGGATCCATCCTGATTGTTCAATTGATGAACAAAAAGTCGAAAAAAGTTGGTAATTGTACCTCTACAGGGGTCACTATTGATGGTTATGTTCTGATCAGAATCGTTTTTAAAGGTGTATGGACCAACTAGTACATAGACCAATATCCATTCAAACAAATGTGAGCTTCATCGCTGATCAAAATTCACTTATGAAATAGGGAGAGCTGACAAAATGGCACCCAGTGAGAAAAAGTTTTGTCAACTTATGGTTATATAACCCTATAAAAACACCCTTTGCTAATTTGGTTAGACGAAAATTATATGAAATTCAATTCTGTTTTCGTTGTTCTCCTTATTATTCGTCGCATATATTTTTTATTTCTTTTTTCGGTAGGTGACGTAATGAAGGCCATATTTCTTTTACGTTTCTTGATTTTATTAATGGATTTATTAACTAATTCAATTTGTGGAGAATACAAAAGAGTTCCTTTCATTTTGTTTTAAGTTTTCTTCTAAATAATAACTGAATATTCCTTCTTTTCCTTTCCTTTTTTTCAAACATGTCCTCAGTGAGCTAGGATAATGAAACTGTTAAATGCCTTTTTTTATGTGTTCCTTCATTTTTAAAGCTTTTTATTAATGCTGTTGTAATATTTCACTTAATAAACTTCAAAATTCTTTGACACTTTCTCGAAAGATTATACAACTTTGTATTTTCGCGGTGATTTTTATAGATGGACCAAATGTAATAAAAGTTTTTATTTTGCATGAAAGAATTAAGGAAGATAAAGATAAAGAAAGTGGTTTAGTAAGGCGACGGAATAGTGGAAAACACGCTCATATAAGTTGTAAAATGGTCTCTCGATTTATATTTCTGTCTGTCTCTCTGTCTTTCCTTCTGTTCCAGTGCTCTATCCCTGCAACCGTAGAAGAAAGCGTCTTAAACTTTTCATATAGTTGCACATTGTCAGTGTAACTATAGCAAAAAGTAGCACAAGCAGAAAACTTAAAACGTTAAATTGGCGTAGGGTCATATTTAGTTATGTTGCCTCTCTTTGAAATGCAATAGCCAGCCAAATTTAAGTATTTTTATATCCGCTATAAGAACAACTACGAAAATTTGGAGCGAAACTAATATAAAAAGGGTGTTCCTATACCGGAGTGATTTAAACATATACTGCTTTAGATTTCTAATGTGTGGCCAAATTTGAGGTTAGGAAATTAATTGCCTGTTAAATACTTAAATGTCAAGAATTGAGCTGTCATCCTTTGGCAATTACTTAGCGAGAAGTGGAGGAAATTTTAATTGTGAAAATCTACTATCGAAATGATGAAAATTTCACAGTAAAATTTGAGCAGTTTTTTCTTTACACACAGGCTCCATCTTGAGACCGTTGTGCGTTATTTAATCACTAGATACAAGGCTCCCGACAGAGTTGCTGACAATAAACAAAAACAATAAAAAAACAGGCTGTTATGCAGCAAAGATTTGAGAATGAGATTGGAACATCATTTACTGTGAATTCTCTGTGGTACCAAACCATGATAACCATTTTTTTGGTAGCTACAATTGACTAATATTGACATCAGTCACCTTTGGTTTTAACACAATGGGGCCACAAACCACATTAATTCCCAATCAATTCAGTTATTGCGTAAAAAATTTTCATGTCACGTAATTTCTCATTCTTGTGACTTATCGCCGCATGATTATTTTCCCTGACCATTTGAAGGACACACTAGCGACTGATGCTCTGAAAGATGAATTTCGGGGAGGTAAGTGACACTTTTTCAACCAATTGACTACTTAACCTCAAATTTTCCCACCCTTTAGATTATTCAGAACTTATCCAGAATATATATGAAAATATTGGGAATACACTAATTAAGCAATATATGTATTTAAAAATTTAAGGGTATGCCATGGACACTTTGATCTTTTTAACCGATATAGAAAGAAGTTTAAAATCTGCAGAGAGTGTGTGAAGCTATGTCTGCTATAAGAAGGAGTAATTAAAATAATATTGAATGAAGTCTATATCTTTTCAAATATCATTTTCAGCTACACGTTGTTTGTAGTTTTAGTGTTCTTAAATAATCCCCAGTGAATATTAAAATACATAAAATAGATTTCAATTGAAATTAAACTGAAAAAAAAAAAACAAATGAATAAGTAAAAGTAAAGTAAAGTCAGGCAAAATTCAAACATTAAACGATATTGAATATATACATATTGTATATATTATTTTTACCCTTAAAATACCTGCAGACACAGAATTTGAATTTCAAAATATTCAAAGTGAGTATAATATGATATTAAGTCATAGTCATAGTATTAAAAGTTTTAATTTCCTTTTAAATTTTTAATGAAATTATGTTAAGTAGATGAACAGATGATGGAATAAATTTTCGATGTGGCATGATGTGCTTGTTTATCTTGTCTAATTTGCATTTCATTATTAATCATTATCCATTAATAACATAATTATTATTGCTATTCTAACGAAATAAAATTTTACTCTGTTATTATTATTTTAAATGTTTAGATGATGATGATGATGACGATGTTTAATTTGATTTGCTATTTTAAGTTCAAAGATATTAGAATGTTCATGTTGTTACAATTTTTAATTGTATTAAGTAAGAGGTTATTCAACTAATGAATTTTATAATTTATTCATATATTATTAAATTAGGCGAGATAATAAATATTAAACAGGAGTATTGAGATTTTGGTCTAACATTAGGGTAAAGAGTTTTATGTCATTATGGGTAACTAATCTTCGTTTATTTTCTGAGAAAACTAAAAGAGTTCTTTTGTTTTCTTTAATAGCAAATTGCAATATAGCTCTCCAGCTAAGTGACAGTGAGTTTATAACATCTTCATACATATAATTCTACTGTACGTGTGTTGTGAGTGAACTCCTCCTAAACGGCTGGACCGATTTGCATAAATTTTTTTTGTATGCGTTTGGGTGGCGCCCCGGATGGTTTAGATTTACAATTCGGTCCAGTTACGCAAAAGGGGCGTGGAACCTTCCATACAAAACACAAATTAAAAAAATATTATATCTGCTCCTGATAACGGTATTTGAACAAAATTTGGTACGTCGGTTTTGTGTGCATTTTTTAAGTGCTGCTGCACATATGGGCGGGATTGTACAAAGGGGCGTGGTAACTCCTATATAAACCACAAATTAAGAATCCAATATTTCTGCTCCTGCTAAGGGTATTTAAACAGAATTTGGTATTTCGGTTCAGTGAACATATTTTAAGCGCTGCTGGAAATATAGGCGTGATTTGATAAAAACGCTTGGTACCTCCCATACAAATCTTTTTTATGTATATAAATAATTTTTCTTTGCATGCGTTTGGGTGCCACCTTGGATGGTTTACATTTACAAACCAACCCGGTGGATGGCGCTACAGTCGGTATCCAGGTTATTCAACTATACTGCAACTACACGACTGGATCGACTTGAATGAATTTTTGTGTATTCATTCATTCAATGCATTTAATTTTTTTGTGCGCTATCAGTCTGGATATTATATGGTATCGCATTTACGTAAAATTTGAGCGTTGTTAACTTCAAAAATACACACACGCCATAAATTCGTCGCCAGCCTCCAGTCGCCAACTGCCGCCAATTTGCCTTGTCGGATGACGGTGAAAGGTCTAAAGTAACATGAACTAGATTACTGCCGTCGTTAAAACAGTCGCGGTCGGCACCGAGTTTATTGGTTTTCGTTTCTTCTTTGCGATCTCACAAATTCGTTGTCAATGGGTCAGCTAGTATTTTTATAATTTTGTACAATTTTAGTCAAGATGTTAAAATAAATCAAAATAAACCTTTGCGATATAGCGACAGTAAATTCCAAAATTAAATTCATAATAATAAAAGCTCCATATGGTGGTGTCTTCAAAAAGTGTAGCTTTTATGAAGCTCTTACCAATAATAAATTACATTTGCCTAGTGCAAAACCACTTTCACCCACAAAAGCACCAGTGCCGTATTTTCATGTTGCGGATGATGCGTTTGCATTAAGTAACAATATTATGAAGCCTTATGGCAATAGAAATTTAAATGCCATTCAAAGAGTTTTCAATTATCGCCTCTCAAGAGCAAGGCGAGTAATAGAAAACGCTTTTGGAATTTTGTCTGCACGTTTCCGTGTAATGCGCAGCCCAATGAAGCTTAATCCAACAAAAACAAGGCAAGTAACACTTGCATGCTGCGTGCTGCACAATTATTTAATGAGCCGCAAAAGCTCATTATATTACACCAAAAACTTAGTTGACCACTATACTGCAGACGGTACATTAGTTCCAGGCGAGTGGCGCAATGGTAATGACGCAAAAGGCTTGCAAAATGTACAAAAATGTCTTTCATATACATCAAATGAAACTTTAGCAGCAAGAAATGAATTTTCAAGATTTTTTGTAGAAGAGGGGGAAGTTAATTTCCAATATAAACACATATAATAAAATACTATTCACGTCATGTTAAGTTTAAAAATTGTTTATTAATTCTTCTTCATCAACAAAAATAATAACAATAAAACAAAACAAAATAACCTTACTTCAATAAAAACATAAGGATAACATCCAAACAATAAGTAAAACATTTAAAAATTGTAGTCATTTAAAAATTATTCTAAAGACAACGGGGAGCATTCAACTCCTAAAACGTAAAAAAAAACAAAAAACCTGATGAATTGGGGGGATGAGGACATACACAAGCTTCTTGCACTTGTTGAAGCAGAGAGAAAAAAAGCATAGCACAACAAAACTTTAACGGATTGCGCTGGCGAGGTATTAAATGTCAATTTAAGGAAAAATATATGATTGCAGCTTTAAATGCCAAGTGGACAAACCTACGGATGTTCCTTCATGCGTTCTTCTTCCAAACATTCTAAAAAACACATTGTGACACGCTTGCGCACCTCTGCCACAGACTCCGTCTTAAGTGTATTTAGCTCGCTAGCAATGTAATTCCTGAAAGCAACATTGGGGTCTAAAACCCTTTACTTTTGCTGCTTCATTGCATTGACAGCCTCCCGCATACTTTCAGCTATCTACGTGGCTGGTGTTGTAGGCTGCTTCCCTTTGGCTGATGATGATGATTTATAACCATTTTCTGAGGACTTTGGTGCTTTTAAATGATACAAGTATTAAAATACTTAAAAATCATTATTATTTACATATATTTATCAATATACTTGCAACTATTTTCCTCATCCACATTGAAAACAATGTTTGAGACAGTCTGCTGTGTGTGCTTCTGCTTAGCACGTCCCACAAAAGTCAATGCGTTGTAAAACCTCCATTTAGGAGTGCCTACAACGCCTTGCCCAGATTTAGTTTTGGCCTTGGCTGAATATCCACGGTATTGAATCCGTAAGTTTGTCCACTTGGCATTTAAGTCTGCAACCGCAAACTTTTCCTTGAATTGGGATTGAATGCATCGCCATGCGGAATCCCTTGCAGTTTTGTTGTGATATGTTTCATCTGAAGCATCCCACAAACACCTCTCTGCTTCAACAAGTGCAAGAAGCTTGTATATGTCTTCATCCCCCCAGTCCATCACGATTTTTGTTTTTTTTAATGTTTTAGGAGTTGAATGATCCCCGTTGTCTCTAGAATTCTGCATTACTTCTTATTATATTTATTTACTTACCTCCATAGTCACATCCATTAAATCACCTTCTACGCTGGACTCAATATTCTATTTAATATTCTATTCTATTTATTCTATTATTACTTCTATTATTATTCTATTTATTAAATTATTTTTAAATGTTTGCCAGTGTTTGTTCGTACAAAAACTTTGTACGAGCAAACAATTGTTTGCTCAAAACATTGGAAAATATTTCACATAGGGTGGTCACATTACAGAAACTTTTATTTGTTGAGAAATAAATTTGTTTTCTCAAAAACATGTTTTCACCCTCAAAATATTTTATGGTCACATTACAGCAAACAAATATTTCATGTTTTCATGAAAATATTTCATAAGTGTGACCGTACCTTAAGTAATAAAAGAAATGTAAAAAATTTAAGAGCGAAAATTTAGAGATGTGTGTTTATTGTATGTGGGTTTATTTTGTTAGAAATAATAGGCAAAGGTTAATAAAATGAAATATAAACAAAATAATTTGTTAAAGAAATTGTTCGTCTTTAATACCCTGCAATAGAAAACTTAAAGAAATTAAATTGCAAAAAACTTTGTCCATATTACTTTGTCATTATGCAAAGTATCCTGCGTTATGACTCAAATTCTACAACAGACATTGTAAAATATCTTAGTAGCCCCAAATAAGCTTTAAGTTCTCTTAATTGAAATTAAAAGCTTCGCAGATATACTGGCTAATTGAAAGGAGCTCTTCTCTTAAATTGGACTGCAAACTACTAATATATAATTCCCTCTTAAAACCAACATGGTGTTGAACAGAGCCGCCAAAATAAACTTCTCAAATCTCTGTGTTGTAATTATAATTGCTATTAGCATTTTGTAATAAAAACGAATAGTTACTTAGAAAATTAAGTTCGTTTCTTGTCTTTAATCCACGGAGATTATTTAAATTTGGCTACAAGTTCGTTGAAGAATTTACGCAGTATGGATCCACAAGACTATTTGCACAATATCTATTTACAAAAGTTTTTGTAAATAGATTATTGAAAACTGCTGAAATAAAAGAGCTGGATTGGTAGTGAATATCTCGAGATTCTACAAAAGATATTCCATGAAAAAGTAATGCTACAAAAGTATTGTTGAAAAACTAAATGATAATTTTGTTAAGAAACAACTTATCCTAGCAGCTAGATTTAGGTTTTATAAAACAACAATGACGTCAAATCAAACATAAGCTGGTTGCTTGGCTGATCTTAGAGAGACGGCAAGAGAATGTATGTTTCACTGCGAGAAAACTAATTTTTAACATTCGTATGTCGATAACAAAATTCACGATATGTTGATAATTCATACACCGCACAGTGGATCATTTTATGAGAAGGCGGTCAAAAGTCCTTTTTTTCATGGTCCCCTATTATAAAATTTTAAAGTTCGTTCGAAATTAAATACTAGTGTACCTCGGGAGCCAAAAAATTAAAACTTTATTTTAACTTTATCACACTGAACAGGGTGATTCAAAATGAGCATTTGCAGTATTTTGCTAAAATGAGAAATTTCTTAGTAAATTTTTGATTTTTAAATATCTATAACTCTTTTGTTGTACAAGGTTTTTAAACGAAACAAACTTTGTATAATAGCGTGATTTGATTAGCTATTAGTATAAGAAAATTGAAATGTTTTGATTGATTTTTGATTTTTAGAAATTAATTTTTTAAGAGGTCCAATTTTTTTTAAATCCTCTTAATAAATAGAGCATAACTTCTAAAGTTCGTAAGGGAATGTAAAAGCATTAGCACTGTGTCATAGCCCTAAACATCCCCTATACGCCTATACTCCATTGTATACCCGACACGATCCGACCGTGAGCACCAGAACAATTTTTCTGACACAAGGTCGAAAAGTTTTTGCAAAGTGGAATTAAAAAAAATTTTTTTTTCTGGTTTGCTATTTTGTAAGCATTTTATTTAGTTTTCAAATAGCCTTCATGAGAGACGTTGTTTAGATAAATATGCGTATTTTTAGAAAGAAAACAAAAATTTTTAATTCATTTCAAAGTCATGCACAGATGGTCACAGGTCACAAAAATATTTTGCCTACTTAAAATAACATAAATTGATATAATTTAGATCACAAAAGTACTTTGCTTTAACTGTCACTTCTACTGCAGCATAAATAAAATTGCAAGGCCTTCTTGAATATACTGCCGAACGGTTGTTAAATACATTTGATTTTAGCCGCTTGAAAAAACTTCGAAATAGCAGGATTACTTTAATTTCTAAATGGGGATGTGATGGATCCTCTGTTCAGAGGCAATACAAGCAATGTAATGCCAAAAATTCATCAGACGCAGATTTATTTATGATATCATTCGTTCCATTGCGATTAATAAAAAGTTATACCAAGTTAGAGCCGTCAACTAGTACAGCAACAGAAATTGATACATGAAAATTGATATATGTATGATAAATGAAATGCCCTCGTCAACAAAATATTGCAGACCAATAAAAATTTACTTTAAAAAAAGAAACAAAAATGTCATAATTAAAGAAGTCCGCAAAATAAAAGATGAAATTAAAGACCTTCAACCTGTAATTATTTACTGTTGATGAACAGGAAATCGAAGTAAATTTTAAAGTGTATCTCACAATGATTGATGGAAAAGCTGCACAAGCTTTAACAGATACAAAAGCATAATCAAGCTGCATTATATGCAAAAAGACGTCAAGTCAATTAAGCCATCCAGTTCCAGAAGATGGCACTTTTAAGGCAGCATACGAATTTGGATTGTCCCCTCTTCATACTAGAATATGTTTTTTCGGGCATATTCTTAAATTGGATTATGATTTGGATTTTGGTCCGTTAGGCGAAACACTGAGAAAAAATAAGAAAAAGGAAGAAAAAGAAAGTAAAAAACAAATTCAAGAAAGATAAATAGAACAACAGCTAATCATCGATCAGCCAAAACAAGGGGAAGGAAGAATTTTTTCATATCCAGAAACTGCAGCATCTATGTATCATAGGAGTAGATTTGGAACTAATAGGGAACTTAACTATTATTTTACAAGGTCTAGCATGCAGCAGAAAGATAAATGCAAAAAAAAATGTACAGTACGCCGAAAAAACAGCTGTACCTTACAGCGAAAAATATTCTTGCAGATATATGCCATCCAGAGTTCATAAAATTTTCTACCATGGGGAACAAATAATTCAATACAATATTCTGCCAATAGGAGATCTATCTGAAGAGGCGCAAGAAAAACGAAACAAAGACTATAGATTCTTTCGCGAGCACAGCAGAAGAAAAATTTCTAGATATTGTACTAATGAAGACTTGATTGCTATTTTATTATGCACATCAGATCCCTATATCTCCAATATCCGGCAAAAATGGCGAACTACTTCTACTGAACTAGACGTAAAAGCTAAATTACTTCTAGAAGGTGAAAATCTGACTAAATTTAAGTTTTTAATAAGTTCTAAACGTGACTTTATGTAAAACAAACTCTTTGAACAAGTTGTAATACTTTACTTTCGTACCAAAAATCAGCTAAGACTTAGAATGTATTTTTAAAGCTATCACAACTATTTTTCGAACCGGTCGATTTTAAATTATTATATCTTAAACGGAAGCCTATGATTTCACCTAGTAGATCGCGTAACAAAATTACGATTCGTTCAAAAGTTGTATATTTTTGACCGCCTTTTCGTAAGATGTTCCCACAGTACACCGCATGTAGCTTTACAGAAAAGTAATGCTTTCTTGAGTTACCTTCTGTCTATGAGTCGACAGTAAAAACTGTTTAGAGTTAAATTGCCTTTGAAGTTCAAAATTCAAAAAAATTTCGGCAGCAGAATAAAAATTGGGATAAAAATAAATTAAAATCCTGTCCTTCATGCGAAAAATCCTATAATCGAAAAGATTGTTTGCATTATAAGAATTAGACATACACTAGGGATATGTCCTTGATATGTTTTGAACATGTTGCATAATCTAGGACATATCTCTAGTGTATGAGGATAATTCATTTAGCAAATCAGACTCACCTAAGAGGAGCAGTGTTAGACCACAAAAATAAGGTAATGTAAATTTAGTTTCACTTAATGATGAATCATTTAGATCTATTGGTTTGACAGAAATTATAGAATCGTCAGAGAAGGAATTTTTTAGAACCTTCGTTAATATTACAGTTAATGAAGTAGAATATTTTTTTGAAGTGAACACTAAAGCAACTTGTTTCTTAATAAGGTTCATTAACTTATAAGAAATTGGGAAAACCAAAGTACACAAAAACATGGAAAATGTTAAGGATTTCTGGCGGTAATACTTTGCCTACAAAAAAGGTCTCTAACGTTATTCGTGTAGGGAGCAATTCATTTAAAAAATTAGCTTCTTATATATAGTCGACAGCAAAATAGCAATAAATATTTTAAATCTAGATTGGTTTACCAAACTTCGATTAGAAATTAAGCTTCCATCACATATAACTGTAAATCTGTGCAATTTATCTAATGTTATATTATTTCAAAATATCTTTTTAAAATCCCTACGAAATATTGCAAACTCCCACAAAATGATGTTTTCTTCAAATCTCGTTTAATGCATAACATTTCAAGCTAAAATAGAACTTAAAGCTAATGATCAACCAAAGTTTTTAGTCTATAACATCCTAAATGATCGCGCTCTCACATTTGCTTGAAAAGGAGGGATACCTTTGCCCTTAGTCATACTCAAGAAGTTGTAACGGTGAAAGTCGTAGCTCGTTTTCACCTACACAAAATCACCACCTTATTAATTCTTTTCTTAATTTTAAAATGAATTATTATTACTATTATTACTTATTGGTATTCCTTATTGTTATTTATTATTATTGTTTATTATTATTGTTGTTTCATTCATTAATTTAAGATTTATGAATTATTATATTTAAATTATTATATTATTTAAATTAACGGTCGGGAACGTAACAGCGCCACCTGTGAGTCAGAAACAACAGGATCAACAACACAGTCAGCTGTCATGCAGATTAAAACTCAACGCTGATAGTTGTCATTTTAACTATGATGGATAATATATGTGTGTGTGTGTGAATGTGTGTACCCACGCACAGGTATATAAGGCGGAAGATTTTATTAAACGAGGATCAATTGGCAAGAAGATCACCTGCAAACAAGAAATCTTTTGGACAGGAATTTAATATTCCGCATAAACTTCTTGCCCGCAGACAGCCCGCCTGCCGGTAAGAGATTTGTTGGACAGGAGTTTAATATTTCGCAATAATCTCTTATCGACAGTACGGCTACAAGTGGTGGAAGTTTATCTTCTACCGGGGATTGGCTTAATCGTGCGACTGATACTGTTGCGGAGTTTATTATTTCCGCAGTATCATTTCACCCTGCCAAGAACTCCCCGCGATCGCTGGCGCGAAGCATAGTGCTTCGTTTACCGCTGCAGCCATCCGTGTTGCTGCCGCCTCAACCGCAGTCACCCGTGCCGCTGCCGCCTCAACCGCAGTCATCCGTGCCGCTGCCGCCCCTACCGCAGCCATCCGTGCTGCTACTGTTTCTACCGCAGCCATCCGTGCCGCCTCTCTCGCAGCCATCCGTTCCGCTGCCGTTTTTACCGCAGCCATCTGTACCTCTGCCGCCAGGACCGTTACTATGTCCTGCAGCAAGTGTCGCCGCCGCCTGTACCGCTGCCGCCAGTACCAATACTAGGTC
Organism: Trichopoda pennipes; assembly: GCA_030448955.1. Lineage (NCBI taxonomy): Eukaryota > Metazoa > Arthropoda > Insecta > Diptera > Tachinidae > Trichopoda > Trichopoda pennipes. Next base: position 10,899,387 of record JASKUP010000023.1, read on the forward strand.
CTGCTGCTGCCGCCTGTACCGCTGCCGCCAGTACCAATACTAGGTCCTGCCGCTGCCGCATGTACCGCTGTCCCCTGTACCGCTGCCGCCTGTACCGCTGCTGCCATTACCGCTGCTGCTTGTCCCGCTGCCACCCGTATCGCTGCCGCCTGAACTGCTGCCGTCATTATCACAGCACCATCTTGACCGCCGCTGCCTGCACAGCTACTGTCTATATGACTGCTGGTGTCCCTACCGCTGACCATTGCCTCAGCGAGCTGACTCCCTGTTCTTCGGCTACAATTCCCGACCGTCCACTACAACAAGCCACCTTGTAAAGATTAGCTAATAAATAAATTTGGTGTTAAGTTTTATAAAGTTATAAAACATTGCGTGTCATTCATTCTACGGTAATAACCTATTAAAATTTGCAACGACCCTGGCCGCCGCTGTCGCTATCCCAGCAACCAGCGGAAACGTGTCGTTACAAAGTAAGATGAGGGCTGTTTGAAGCAGCTATAATGGGAAATATATTTTTGTGTAGCTAATTAATTTAACTTAAAAAATAATAATAATAGTAAAATTTTGGCTATAAGATTTGAATACCTGTTGTTAGTTTATATTTTACTGAAGATCCATAACTAATCAAGCGCCAAAAAGTGCTCTACATCCTTCGAATTTGAAAATAATGTAAATTCAAGTATTTCAATTATTATTTAAAACTTTTTAACTAATTTTTAATATTCAGAGTATTAAGAGTAAAACAAAGAAAACTGTTCTCTTTAATAACCTGCAATACTAAATAAAAAATTTAATGTTTTCTATTCATATGGAAACAGAAAATTCACAAAATTTCCTTATGTTTAATTTTAGTTCTGTAAATACAAACAGTAGCAATTTTAACTTAACTATAAATTGAATTGTTACATCTACTTAACATTCAATTAAGGAACAATTTTTGTTAAAAAAATAATATTTCCCTTTTGTTATTTTTATTTAATTTTTTTTCTTCTTTCACCACAAAAATGTTTAAAATTAATATTTTTTGTATACATGTGATGGCAGTTACTCAATTGAACATTGAACTGACTTGTAAAAACATAAACTCGAATATTTTCATTTAGTTACTTCAACATTTCTACAAAACAATCACTCACACACAATATACGAACGAACTGTATATGTAATGTTGAAATGTATTTAAACTTTAATAAATATTATTTTTGTTATTCCTGTAAATGGAAATTGCTTCTTTTGCTGATGAAAATCATGTTATTGTTGTAAAGTTTTTTACTACCTCATAAACATTCAAAACCCAACGATGCATTCAAATGAACAACAAGAATTTATGTTTGTTTGTATGAAAATGAGACAGCTAATTTTAGAGTGGCCATACTTATATTAAAAAATAAGAAACAAAAAGCATTTAAAGTTTAACATTATTTAAGCTGTACGTATTTAGAAGGTATGTTTTTTTTTGTGATTCTATATTTATCATAGATCCGGTGAAAAAAGAATACAGCTGAGCGTAGTAGTTTCAATATTCCTAATTAAATCTTGAGTTATTTAGTTTAAGACAGGATTTTTTGTTTAACATTTCGCAGGATATAATAATGTCGAAATGAGGTGATACATTATTCAAAATATTGTCCAAAAGAACTGCTTCGATTATTTGGTAAAAAAAATTTCTGATACCTTGTTATAAACTAAAGCAAAATTCCAGTAAGGACGTTCTACATCGATCGAAGTGAATGGTAGTCAGAAGGTTCAAGGTCTGGGCTATAAGGCGGATAAGCCAAAACTTCCGATTCACTGTTTTCCAAATAGTTTTTGACAGGCCTTACAACACGTGATCGAGCATTGTCATGATAGAAGATTATGGCCTTCTGTCTTGTGAAATATTTTGCTCGGTTTTTCTTATTTGCTCTATTCAAAAACATCAATTATTTTCTTTGTAGGTCCTCTGTGATCATCTGATTTGATGTTTAAATCTCGATTTCAAACAAAACAAAACTGTGTGTAAAAAAAAAATTATTATCTAAAAGCTCTAAAGGCCGTGTCAGATAAAACTTTTCCTTTGCGTTGCGTCAGAGTTTCGCTTTGGCATTTGAGTTAAAATGTACGTAAATGAATGAAAGTTGCCACATAAAGCACTTTTGACGTAGCGCAAAGCGAAAAGTTAACCAACATTCAACTTTTTGCGCGCTTTGACAAACACCTGACTTTTATTATTTGTGTTTGTGTATTTGTGTGTGGGCGTAAAATTTAACATTTTTCACTTGTATTTTTTTAAACAAAACAAATAGCACTAGAATTGAAAATATGTAGTTTTTTTATGTAAACAAAAAATTCATGAGTGTTGTCAAAGTTTATTGTGACATACACCACTTGATTTACGCTTTTGCTTTAAAGTTTCAAATGTCACGCAAAGCAACAAAGTTTTATCTGACATCGCCTTAAGTATTTTTTGTCCATCATGCCCACATATAAAGAAAAATTTATTACAAATAAATAAAATAATAATGTTGCTTAAGTTGCCTGTTTCAACAACTTGTTTCTGGCAACAATTCATAAGGTTGCAACATCCACCAATGTTGCATACTTAAACATCAACAAAATAGATAATTTCCTTTTAAATTGTGTTGTCGGCACCACTAGCTGACAAATTAATTTAGCGAAAAAGTAAAGTCGTTAAACCATTTTCGACAATATAAACTTATTGCTCAGTTTTTAAGCATTTTAAAAGTACAGGCAGTAGCAATGATAATTTTCCAGAATAGATACCTCTCAATAACGATTTTTTTAACACTTTTTTGTTGGTTTTATATAGGATAAAAGTATTATTAATTCGCTATAACTAAAATTCAATAATCTTACAATATAGATATTATTCTATATTCTTTTTAACTTAATATAAACAACATTTTTCAAAACCAATACAATTTTAAGTTGCAAAAATTAACCAAAACAATGTTTACTTTTTTTAAAACAGTCATGTTTCAGAATGAATTTAAATATATAGCGACCGCAGTTAATTTTATCGACCACTTTTCTAAAGATTGCTGGGGGTAATATGTGTACTATGAAGAATAATAGCCTCTAAGGCGTCAGTTGCTGTTGGTTTATCAGAATAAATAATCGGAAATCATCGAGAAGTATCAAATCATACGAACTTGAAGATAAATTGACAGGTCTATTACTCAATTAGCGGAGAGGTGCGGTCTCCTTACGGCCCATAGAGCTATCCTCTTCAAACGATATATCAATGACTTTAATGTCATCATGCATATTTCATTTTCTGTTAAATAAACTGCAGTTTATTTCATTTTATCACTTTACTGGCTTCAATACCTTTTTAATGTGTATATGTTATTGTTCATATTGTGCAAATAATTCATAAACCTTAAAATACATCAAATAAAATAAATTTGATATTTCGCAATCAATCCTTAATAATCTTTAAATTATAAAATATTTCAGAAATTTTCTTATAAACTTGACAAAGATATCAAAGCTAAATAAAGTTAATTTTAAAAGTTTTTTGTTGAAAATAATCACAAAACATAAAATAATAATGTAAATAATTGTTTATTAAAAGATTTTGTATATTTCTCTTTTCTGCAAAATATTCAGGTAAAAATTAAACTCAATTATAAAAACAATCAAAACTTAATTTGCAACAATTAGTAACAAATAAGTGAAAAACTGACAAAAATATTTTTTTAAACTTTAAACCTGAAGGAATAAAATATTTAACTTTAGAGTTGTAATAGAAAATTTAGCTTCACTTATTGTTAACAGCAATTTGCTTATTTACGTAAATTAAAATTCAGGATTAATATTTCAATTATTTTCTTATTGCGATTTTGTAGGTCTTATATACCATTACTGATTAGATTTTAATAAAAAAAGTAATTTTAGTTTAAAATATTATTACGAAGCTGCTTAGTTTAAATTATAAAAAGATAATTATCACTAAAAAACTAAACGAAATTACCTATTGTGTCTGTTTATAAATTAAGAAGTTTCTAAGAACTCTTATGACGATAACACAACAACAAAATACTGCATTTAATGTTCACGAACTTAATTTAACTTTTAGAAAATAAAAACAACCAACACAGAACAATAAGACACTCAGCCAAACAGGAGCCTACACTGAATAATAATAATAACATAATGAGAATGTTAAAAAAAAATTTTTTTGTTTTGATGTTGCCTTGGTGCTAGCGAAAAATTCCGAGATTTCAAAATAAAATAAAAATAACAAACACTGAACAAGAAGACATCCACCAAACAAACAACTACACTGAAGTAGAATTTTCTTGTAAAGGGTGTTTTTTTAAGCCCGATAGAACTTGAAATTGTAAAAAATAACACGAAAAATTAAATTGTAATCAAAATTTCTTTTTTATTCGAAGGATCAATACGTGACATTAACATTTGAAAATGATTTCGGGCATATGGGCACCGCGGCTGTTCTTGACGAAGCGCATTCTGGACGTCCAATTTTGGGCCACTTTTTCGAGCACTGTTGGGCGTATGTCACGAATAACACGAACAATGCTATCCTCCAAGGCGTCAATTGTTGCTGGTTTATCAGCATAAACCAGTGACTTCACGTAGCCCCACAGGAAATAGTCGAGTGGTGTCAAATCGCAGGACCTTGGAGGCCAATTGACAGGTCCATTTCTCGAATTCAACTTATCGCCAAATTTTGATTTCCTGTTAAAACCACATCTCGTCCGGATCAATGTCATCCATATTTTCAAACAAAAAATCATTGATCATGGTGCGGTAACGATCTCCATTGACCGTAACGCGAGCTCCGGCCTCATTTTTGAAGAAATAAGGTCCGATGATGCCACCAGCGTGAAAACCGCACCAAACGGTGCATTTTTCTGGATGTAATGGAGTCTGTAGGGTCTGTTGTGGATTGGTCTCACTCCATATGCGGCAATTTTGCTTATTAACAAACCCGTTAAGCCAAAAATGCGCCTCATCGCTGAACACAATTTTGCGATAAAACAACGGGTCAGTTGCCAACTGCTCTAGAGCCCAATCGGCGAAAGAACGACGCATAAATTGGTCTCGTGGCTTCAATTCCTGCACCAGCTGGATCTTATACGGGTGTAGGCCGAGATCTTTGCGTAAAATTTTCCACGTAGTGAACGGATAGAGCCTCAATTCCTGCGACCGACGACGAATTGATAAATTTGGATCTTCTTCCACACTTTCGTTTACAGCGGCGATATTCTCTTCAGTACGAACAATCCTTCGACGTGTTGGTGTTATTGCATCCTCTAGAGAGTATGTGGTACGAAATCTATCGACAGTTCGACGAATGGCTTGTTCAGATGCACGATTATGTACGCCATAAAAATGACGAAGTCATCTATAAGTTGCGCGAATCGACGACTGATTTTCAAAGTAAATTTGGATAATTTCGTAGCGTTGTTCAAGCGAGAGTCTATTCATGATGATTTGTCAGAGTATACTGAAACAAATAAAAAAAAAATGTTTCATCAAAATTTCATTTTTTGTGTTACTTTTTACAATTTAAAGTTCTATCTAGCTTAAAAAAACACCTTTATATGCTAGAATCCCCTTTTTGTTCAATAGCGCAGTTGAAGTGTTAACGTTGTTGTATAAAGAGTTAATTATGTATCAAAATATTGTTATTGTTATGTCCACAGAATTCGGCCATCTCATATGTTGTGTATAAGTATTATATATTATTATACTAGGTCAATTTAATAAAAATTTTTTAAAAAACTTTTATTTTTTATTATTATTTTTTTTTTTTATTTTATTTTTTTTTTTTTGTTTTCCTGATGATGCCAACCAACGGTGTGGCGAAATATCGAAAAAATAATAAAAAATAAAAGTTTTTAAAGATTTTTTATTAAATTGACCTAGTGCTTTATAATTAACTACTAAAAAATATTAAAAAGGTTAAAAAACTATAACTATTATATATATATTATTATATCTAATTATCTAACAATCAGCCTTGAGCATATTTTCTTCACGTTTATATTTTATTTTATCTGGCTTGCGACCCAGGACATTTAAAGGCATTACATAATTATTATTTATATTTAAAATCAATTTAATTTAAATTAAAAATGTGTAAAGAGTATAGACATTATTTCTTTTTCTGCTTAATTATATAAAACAATATTTTATAATTTATTCGCATTAGACTGTAGTATTATTCTAGGGAGGGAAACATTTCCAAAAAGCCTCTCTGAACATTTTTTGATTTAACTAAAAGCAGATTAAAGTTAAGAGAATAAAAGTATGACATTAGTACATTGATATGGTTAAAGTCAGAGCCACAACATCGATGCAACCTGAGTCAGACGGTGAAGCGGTTAATGCCAAATCAGGTTGTAATAATTTATAATACCTCACTTTGAGCTATCTGTAATTTTTTAATATGGCACTGTGCAGCAGACGAAAATAATGGGGCAGCGTAAAACAAGACAGCTTGAAATATTGATTTGAATATGAGAGTCTTATTCGAAATACGGAGTTTAGAATTCCTGTTCATTAGAGAGCACAGTATACTAATTATTATATGTATAAATTTTATCTATCGAATGAGTTTTCTTAAGTATTTCACTTTGTAAGCTCAGGCTATTAGGTTGTTATTGCTTAAAATGGGTTGTTGAGGCAGGCAATACCGCTTGCGGCTTCTAAGTTGTTTGCGTATTAACTATAATAACCATTTTGTAAAATATTCATAGGATTCTGCTAACGCATTATGAAGGGTTGAGTGTATATCATCAGTTATTAACTAGATTATAAACACTTAAGCTAAGGAACGCCATATTCTCACCAAATATGGATATATTACATCTATTTAAGGTGGAGAAACGTAATATGTTTAATATTCTATAAATAAAGACCTTGTGCTTTAAAAATCAGTTAAAATATAAACAATTTATAAGTAATAAACAATTTATTAAAATGAATTTTATTATTTATGAGTTTTTTATTTATCTTTAATAAATATCTTTTTTCTTTTCTAAGAAAAAATTATTTATGACTTTAATATTTTATAATAATACGCAATTTTCATTTAATTGTATAACCTCCCATATTTATTTGCTAACATAACAAATTTAACTTGCACGCAAATTATAACCAATTTACACTATTTTTATAATTATTACAGTTAATGTACGTGAACATAAATTATTATTGTGAAAAATATTAAATTTTTACAGAACTTGAATATTTTACTGTAATAAATCTTTCTCCAGTTAACGATATCAAATCATATTCAAGCATTTTAAATCAAGCGTTTATTACAGTAACAGAATCAAGATGAAAATTCCTCATTTTTTCTAACTGTTTATAATTTCTGCTAGAGCTAGAGAACAGCAATTGCTTCAAAAAAAATGAGGACAATACCCCGCAACTACCGTTGAAATGGACAAAACTAAAAAGTAATTCTTCACCAGGGCTTTCTCAGAAAATGAACTAACTTCCTTAATCGATAAATTTATTAAAGCCACTAAAGTATCTGATTTAATAAGCTTAAAATTTACAAAACAAATTTTCTCTAAAAAACTTGTATATAATATATAAAGGATTGTAATGTCCTGGCTCTTAAACTTTATAAAATGGAATTGACTTTTTAACAAGTCAGCAGAAATGTAAATGTTCCACTATGCCGCTTACAACTAAGTTTAACATGCTGGCTATATAGCAACATTTGAGTTAAAAATAAATCTTGAGCTATCCAGGTTATTCAGGAGTCATGCAATAGGATTCCAAACTAGGATATGCTGCTTTTTGTTAGGCTATAATTTAAGTTTTTTTAACTTACTTTTTTCTGCAGGTAAAAAAGCTTTTTAAAAGGTATTCTTTTGATCTTATAGTGATCTAGTGTTTATCAAAATATTGGCCTATATGTTCAACATTTAAATATTTGAATTAGAAGGAAATATTTGACCCTGAAAATCAAATTTTCAGAAATGTTACATTTGTTCAGATTTTTGGTGAAAAATCTTTCTTTACATTAATACTTAGTCTTCGAATGCGATGCTTACAGATTGTAAAAAAGGTTAGTAGTATTGGAATTAAAGGCTGCTTCCATACATGCCAATTCAATCACAACAGGCATCGGTACATACACTGCGTACTTCTACATTCGCCAGAACAATAAGGAGAATTACTTAAAATAACAATTTATAGAGTGCCCCATTAGTTATTAAATTTGACTTATATGGCGATATCATTTCACCCGTTATATATAGATAGCTGAAATTATTACGTAATGTGTATGGTTGATGCGGCTATAACAACAACGACAACAAAATTTAAAATAGAAAATTAAAGGGTATCCCTATAGGTAATGTTATTTATCATATATAATCTTACATTTTTAGCAGTTATAGGCTGATAAATAACATTTAAATAAAGTGAGCATTACTCTATCTACAATTACAAATATAAAGAAAATTAAAGGGTGTACTTATAGCTGACATTACTTGATATATATTTTAGCTTATTTTTCAAAGCTTTTCAGACACATTTTAGAAATTTAACTAGAACTTTCATTAATATGCCCGCTATAACAACACTTAAAATTAAATTAATTAAAGGGTGTTTTTATAGGTGATCTCAATTGATTTATATAATTTTTTCTTTTAATTTATACAGGATGTGTAACGTAAAGTTCTTTATAATACCAAGTAAAAATACCAAAAAAATTTAACAATTAATTAAAGGGTGTCCCTTTAGATGATGCAATATAATAAACTTATCATCTGGCTCATTTTAGATAGTATGTATAATTTTTATTTTGTATTCGATGACTCTCTGATCATGTGTTTGTTTTGAAGTTGTACTGTTTTGCTTGAATTAAAAGAAATCTTCGCCTATCATTCAGTAATTGAGTTAAATGCTTATCGCCTAAGTCGATTTCGGAAAGAAGTTTTTCTGTTCCTTCTCTAATCACTATCATAGCAACGTTGTAAAATAGAATTCTGTATATCGCTATACTTATTATTGCATGCAACATTTGATACTGCATTGGATATAAACAATAACAATACTTAGTTTTATTTGGGTACGGTAAAGCCAAGCACATAACAATACTTAGCTCTGCGTATGTATTAAATTTTAATAACTCACTTGCTATCCCCGCGGGGGCACATTATAAGTCTTTATGGATCACACAACCATCTAGACTTGTGTCTTGCGGGGTAAAAGGAAGCGCAGTCTCCTTAGGCTAGTAGGAGCCAACTGAAAAATCCACTATATTTCCACGGGAATCAGTAAAGCCCAAATTTCCGCTATTTGTCTCTTTAGGCATTTAGCTGTTCTCTGACTTATTATTGAGGTAGGCCCTTCGGGAGTGTCGTGCTGGCTGTGTGTTTCGAGGCCCTCGTTTGAGTTTGTGGGTCGGATCATACACAATAAACACACTGAATCGTCCAGGTCCAGTGAGTATGAATGCCGTCGTGTTCTTAATTATATTAAGCTTCATGCGTTCTGGACCAGGAGTTGGATAGCGACCAATTCTTCAGCAAGGAGTGAAGGCTGCCGCCTACTCCGGGCTTTTGAAGTTGCAACTAGGAGTGACCGGGGGATATACGTATCCGAAAGCCTTCTAGGGCGAGGATGACGCTACATTTCATCCACAGTGGTAATGATCCACCATCTGATTAAGGCCCACGGCCAGGTGCAGATATAAATCTTATCACGTCATAACTCACTTGCTATTCCGACGATGGCAAATTAAATCTTAATTTGAGACGGCATTGGCGAGCCAACACGGTAAAATTTATTTAATACAATTCGTAACAATTGCACAGTGGGATTGCAATTATTGTTGTTTGTTTTTTATAAGAATTAATGCAATAACAAGAAGTTTGTTTTTTAATTGTGGCAACATCAACAACATGATAGTTTTGGCATTTAGTTTTTTAACGCATTTATAGTAGATGCATTGGCAATTCTTGCAATGAATTCAATTTCGTATGAAAATCGCATGAAAATAATTAATATTCACTATGAAAATGGTGGTTCTGTTTAAGTTACATTCAAGAAAATTCGTCATATTTTCGGGCAACATTATCGTTCGTCTGCGATCGTTAAGTGGCCTGCCAGATCGTGAGATTTAACACCGCTGGGTTATTTTTTGTGGGACTATGATAATAATAGAGTCTACAGGGAGACAATCGAATCGATTTCAGCCTTCAAACTCAAAACCCGTTATGTGATTAGCGAAAAGTGATAGAAAAAAGCTTTGACGAAAAGATCAACTTGGTCTTGGTTGCCAGATATCATTTTTCATAAATAATTGCCGGACTTTTCTCTTCATAACACTATAAAAATTTGAATCATCTTAATATAATTTTTTTGTTTTATTTTGTTTTAGATGCAAAATTCTGGCTGGAAAATCCTTTATTTATTCTTAGTTTTTTAAGAGTGCAGTAACTAACGTTATATTGGCTTGCCAATCAGACAGGATAATCTACGAACAATTTTTTCTTATTATAATTCAAATATAAACATTTAGGTAAAAAATGTAAAATTAAAATTTAAATTTTAAACTCATCGGCTACATTATCGAACGATATTTTTTTAAGATCTTATCTAAATAAATGTACATACAGGGCACTGACCTTTGGTATTCCGAAACATGTGACCATTTCTTATTACCTTTTTCAAAACAAAAATATCCAAAAAAAATTCCTGTCACTCGCACATTTTTCTGAAAAATTCACTTCATATGTAAATATTTTACATATTTATATATATATATTTATATATATATATATATATATATATATATATATATATATATATATATTTTTTTATGATGCTTATGATGATTTCTTTAAAGCAAAAAGACAACCACATGAAAAAGTGTGTTATAAAAAAAGTATAAAAAGGGATATAAAAAGAATACGCCAATAAGGTTGTTACATATATCACAGTAAGTCACTTTTATTTGACAATAAAAAAATAAAATTGTGACAACACGTTGTGTGCAAAATAAGATCTGGGAACCATATACAATGTTATATCATTAATGCAGATATTATCTTAGTAGAGTAAGCACTTTGCTTATTTTAAAAAACTTTTCATACATATGCGAGGGTCATGTAAAAATGAGGTTTTTTGAAGACATGTAGAAAAACCCTATACCTATTGAAATAAATATATCTACAACGAATTACTATACAGCCATTACTTTTTGACATTTATGAATAGTAAACTCTGGCACATGAATGCTTATATATCATAACTCTTCCATACTTACTTGCTGACGTATTATTAATTTGCTTAATTTAAAATAAAAATAATTTGATTTAATTTAAGAAAACCTAAATGTCACGTCCTTTAAAGAAAACGATAACAGACAGCATTCAAATGTCATCATCATTTATTAAGTTAATAAAAATAAATATTTAATTTACATATAAAAGCCATTTTTAAATGACTTTTATCTTTTATCATCCAAATGTCTTTGAACTTCAACAACAACAACAACTTCTACGTTTATGTAAATGTGGTCATCCTAATATTGTGCTATTTAAAATAAGCAACAGATAGCAGTCGTAATGAACAAACAAAAATAAAACAGTTGTAACTTAAAACAAATAAAAAACGATAGCGCAAAAATATTTGATGTTTCTGGTTAAAGCTACAAGACAAAAACCGTACTGAATAATATGAAGCAGATATTATCAATAAATGTTTTATAAATAAAAACATAATCGGAAAATATTCTACATTAAGTCTTTTATTGTATTAATTATTTAAATAAGTTATTATTTCTTATAGCCGTGTTAGAAGTGGGGTTTTCTGAGAGTTAAATTTTAGCTTTGATTGTGTTAGTGTATACATTAATATAATATTCCATAAAATTTGTTGTTGTAACAAATTAATGTTATACAATTCATATTGATGTAGATGCTATTTTCAAAGTAGACCGCCTTAACAAAAATTTTGGAAATATGATGAAAAAATTACATTAATTAATTGGGTGGGCAAATTTGAGATTAGAAGGTAAGTTGACTGTTAAATGATTAAATATTAAGAATTGAGCTAAAGGGTGTTTTTTTAAGCCCGATAGAACTTGAAATTGTAAAAAATAACACAAAAAATTAAATTGTAATCAAAATTTCTTTTTTATTCGAAGGATCAATACGTGACATTAACATTTGAAAATGATTTCGGGCATATGGGCACCGCGGCTGTTCTTGACAAAGCGCATTCTGGACGTCCAATTTTGGGCCACTTTTTCGAGCACTGCTGGGCGTATGTCACGAATAACACGAACAATGCTGTCCTCCAAGGCGTCAATTGTTGCTGGTTTATCAGCATAAACCAGTGACTTCACGTAGCCCCACAGGAAATAATCGAGTGGTGTCAAATCGCACGACCTTGGAGGTCAATTGACAGGTCCATTTCTCGAAATCAACTTATCGCCAAATTTTGATTTCAATAAGCCGATGGTTGCGTTCGCTGTATGGCACGTAGCGCCATCCTGTTGAAACCACATCTCGTCCGGATCAATGTCATCCATATTTTGAAACAAATAATCATTGATCATGGTGCGGTAACGATCTCCATTGATCGTAACGCGAGCTCCGGCCTCATTTTTGAAGAAATAAGGTCCGATGATGCCACCAGCGTGAAAACCGCACCAAACGGTGCATTTTTCTGGATGTAATGGAGTCTGTAGGGTCTGTTGTGGATTGGTCTCACTCCATATGCGGCAATTTTGCTTATTAACAAACCCGTTAAGCCAAAAATGCGCCTCATCGCTGAACACAATTTTGCGATAAAACAACGGGTCAGTTGCCAACTGCTCTAGAGCCCAATCGGCGAAAGAACGACGCATATAATGGTCTCGTGGCTTCAATTCCTGCACCAGCTGGATATTATACGGGTGTAGGCCGAGATCTTTGCGTAAAATTTTCCACGTAGTGAACGGATAGAGCCTCAATTCCTGCGACCGACGACGAATTGATAAATTTGGATCTTCTTCCACACTTTCGTTTACAGCGGCGATATTCTCTTCAGTACGCACATTCCTTCGACGTGTTAGTGTTATTGCATCCTCTATGTGGTACGAAATCTATCGACAGTTCGACGAATGGCTTGTTCAGATGCACGATTATGTACGCCATAAAAATGACGAAGTCGTCTATAAGTTACGCGAATCGACGACTGATTTTCAAAGTAAATTTGGATAATTTCGTAGCGTTGTTCAAGCGAGAGTCTATTCATGATGATTTGTCAGAGTATAGTGAAACAAATAAAAAAAATGTTTCATCAAAATTTCATTTTTTGTGTTACTTTTTACAATTTAAAGTTCTATCTAGCTTAAAAAAACACCTTTTATTATCCTTCGACATATATATAGTAAAAGTTGGGAAAGTGTAACCATGGAACATTACACACAAACGCAATGAACAAAATGGTAAAAATTCACTGTGCCACCGTAAAATTTTAGCAACTTTCCCTCGTAATCAGGCTCTTTCTGCGACGGCTGTAAATTCCGGGCTTATGGTGTAGTAACAATAGTAATGGAAACAACATACTCGGTGTAAGGCAAAGTGTTAAAAAAGAGCCTGGAACACATAATCCTCGATGTTCGTATCAATTGAGCATCACTAGATGTACTGTGCGTAACATTTTGCATAAAGATCCTCATCTTCATCCTTATAAAATTTTAGACGTAGATACTATTTTTCAACTAGACCGACTTAGCGAAAATTTTAGAAATACGATGAAAAAATTAAATAAATTAATTTAAGTTAAAATGTATGGGCAAATTTGGAGTTAGGATGTAAATTGCCTATCGAATGATTAAATGTCAAGAATTGAGCTGTCACTCTTTGATATTTACATAGCAAAAAGTGAGAGAAAATTTTAACAGTAAAACACTACACGCTTAAGCAAGGAACTTTAATTGAGCGAATTTATTATCAATATGGTAAAAATTTCACAAATTTGACTGTGCCGCCGTAAAATTTAAGCAGATTTTCCTCATAATCCTTCTGCGAACGCTGTAAATTCAAGGCTTACCGTATAGTCACCATAGTAATGGAAACATAGCCACTGTAAAGCAAAGTGTTAAGAAAGAGTCTGGAGCTCATACTCGTCGACGTTCGCATCAATTGAGCATAGTGATGCTCAGTGGTACATTGCGTAACATATTGCAGAAACATCTTCATCTTAACAATTATAAAGTTCAGCTCTTTGATTAATTAAAACTGACTGACCATTGTTTGCATCCAACGTTTGTGAATTGGCTGTGTGAAAAACTAAATGAAAAGAATTAATTTTTCTACAAAATCATTATTAATGATAAGCTTCATTTTCAATTAGGAGATTACATAAACAAACAATTTTGTCGCATAGTGGGGCTCAAAAATCCTCGAAGGGTTCCTCGAAAAAGCATTACATCCGGTTTGCAGTCAAGCAGGACTATAGGCCTGTATTTGTTCGAAAATGAGCAAGTAAACATCGTCGTCGTGAATTCTCTACTCTAAAGAACTATGACAACCAATTTTTTGTGGACACAATTGACTGGGGTTAATATCAATGACCCTTCAGTAAGATTATGCCACAAGCCACGCAAACAATTATTTTCTTGCATGTGAAATTTCTCGGTCGGGATGTCAATTGGCCGCCATGATTTTTTGATTGAACGCCGCTGGAATATTTTTTCTGGGGCTATTTAAAAGACCGTGTTTACGTGAATAACCCACAAAGAACTTATGCTCTGAAAAATGAAATTTGCCGCCTCATTGAAGAGATAAGCAATGCTTTGTTGCAAAATGTGCTTCAAGATTAGGTAAAAAAAGAGCGGATGTGTGCCGACGTGCTAGAGATAGACGTATGCCCGACATCATGTTTCATAATTAATTTCTATTTGCCACTGTTATCAATAAACCTAAAGTTGACGCAAAAATATGTGTTTTATCCCAGTTTAGTTCCTATCCTTAAATTTGCCCTCCTTTATAAAATTCAATGAATAACGATTACTGTTGTCATTCCTTTCCGTCTTTGGAGACTATCCGACTCCTGGTCCAGAACACATGACTAGCATGCTCACTGGATCCGGATCATTCACCAGTAGGTGTGATTTAAGGCGAGATGCTCCTGACCACCATAAATCAATTCATGCTGGGGCCGCAAAACCACAAGCTCCACGATACTCCCGAAGGGCCAACCTCAATAACCAGTCAGAGAAACAGCTAAAAGTTTAAAGAGACAATTAGCGGCAACTCTGGTGCTTACTGATTCCCGTGGAAATAACGTGGAACTTTCCAGTTGACCCCTGCTGCCTTCAAGAAACTGGACTTCCTTATACCCCCAGCGGCCTAGATCTAGATAGTAAAGTATTCTAAAAAGACCGATAAGTGTGCCCTCGGGAGGGGGGGGGGGGGTGCAATGTTCTAAACTGTACTGGTGAGTCAGCATTCGTGTTTACGTAGTACTTTTATTAAGGCCGTATCTGCCCGCCCCCTGGCATTTTGTGCCGTACTAATTTTTAATATTTCCGTCGATTTATTATTACCCAGGTACGTTTGTCCGTCTGAGGGTATTTTTAGTTTGTACGAGTCAATGAGTTCTTTTAGTGGTGTGAAAATTATGTCTGAGGTCATGCATATCTGCTCGTTTATAATGTCACTGTTAAAATTTTTTTTGGAGATTTACATATTTTCCAGAATGTCTACACTTCGTCCTTTTTTGCTAGAATAGTAGTAGTGTCATACGTTCACACCATTTTATTTTAAGCTAAAAATGAATTCTACCGCATTCAAGAAGTCCGCTAATGTGTTAATGTTGAACCTGTGCAATTTGAAGATGCGTTGAAAGTTCTATAAAATTTTATAGAGATTATATTTCTGCCAGCAGAAAGTCTTTGCAATTGGCCTGTAATATTTCAGAACCTTTTGCTAATAATTAAGAAACAAAATTCATAATTGTGCTTTGACATTTAATTTAATATATATTTTTGTGGACGCTTAAAATTGACTAAAAAAGAAGGCCATAATAAATAGCAACGTCCGCAATTTATCATGCATTACTTTTCATTAGTTTGTAGATTAAATTCAGATTAGATTGTCCAATTTAGTTTTATGTTTCTTTTATTTTTATTTATAAATTTTAAATATATTTAACAAAAAAATTTTATATATGTAAATGAAACAAGATTCTTTCTACATCAATATGTTAACTAAATCTGTCATTTTAAATTGTTTTATTAAATGAAAAAGAAGTTTATATTTCAGCTCACTGATCCACATGACAATAATTTTTTTTTGTTTGTAGTATTTTTAAAATTTTTTCTACAACAACAAAAGTATTTTTTTTTAATTTGATTTTAAAAGTTAAGTGCTGCTAAAATAAAAATTTCTCTTAATTTAGCGAAAACAAAAGAATTTTATATATTTTTATGGCAACAAAATTTATACAATTGAATACAAAAAATGTTGAAAATTTAATAAAATTTTGTTAGTTATGCGAAATAGCCTACATTTAATGTGTATAAAAGTAAATTTAACAAAAATCACTTTTATGGTTTTTAAAACGAGGGTGTTTAGTTTACAGCAGAGCACTCATGGAAAGAATGTAAACGGTTCTTTAGCAAGGAAATTATTTTCTAAAACAAAATAAAACATTTATAATAAAAGAAATAAAATTGTTAATGCATTATGAAGAAAAAAGTTCGCCAATTATGAGTGAAAAGTGATATTTCGCAAATGTTCATCAAGACCACGTTTACAGATGTCGATACTTTAATCAATGTTTTCAATCACTTTTTGGCAAAATGGTAGGACCGCCATTCATTAATTACTTTACGGATTTTGAGTTTTGAGGCTGAATTCGATTCGATTGGCTCCGTATAAACTTTGTTCTTAACATAGTCCTACAAAAATATATCCAGTGGTATTAAATCACATGATCTGGCTGTCAGCTTAACTGCTGATTGTCGTGAAATTATGTGATAAGGAAAATTGGTTTACCATAAATTGTTCGTTTCTTTAACTGTGTGACATGTGGCACCCTCCTGCTGAAACCACATGTCAATGATACTCACACCGTCAATAATAGGCTAAAAATGAGATGTTAGCTTCACGCGATAGCGTGATCCACTTACCTTTACTGCATTTCCAGCCTCATTTTCGAAAAAAACGGCCCAATTACACCTTAAGACTACAAAGCGCACCACACAGTGACACGTTGAGCACGCAAAGGCTTCTCAATAGTATATGATTTTCAGAAGCCCAAATGTGGCAATTTTGCCTGTCGACATTCCGTCACAAGTGAATATGAGTTTCGTCTGAAAAAATGATTTTTTCAGAAAAATCTGTTGGTTGTTCCTGAAAGAGTTTAAAGAAGAATCTAAGGGGATGTGAATGGTCGGTAGGCTTCCATTCCTGCACTATTTGAGCCTTACACAACATTTAACATGTCGTGATTTTCGATAACCCCAATTGTTGAGAACTTCGAGAAATTGTTACGGCTGCGATTTTGAAACGATTTGAGTGAAACGGTCGACTGACTACGTGTTGATGTGGGCACATTTGGTATCGAGCCTGTCGACTCAAATTGCAGCCTGTCGACACCAAATTCTCAATAGCGGCCTCGGAGAGACGATTGTGTTGTCCGAAAATATCATGAATCTTACGAAATGTAACTTTAACAGCATCATAGTGGATTTTGATTATTTTAATGCGATTTTCGTGCAAAATTTTATTCATTATATCAATTGCCAGTGCATCTACTACGAATGCGTTAAAAAACTAAATGTCAAAACTATCAGAATTGTTTATGTTGCCACAATTGAAAAAAAACCTCTAGTTAAAAAACCTCCTTTTATATAGTTACTCTCCAATACATATTCCAGTAGAATCAATAACAGGAGTGAAAACCTTTAAACTTGCTTGTATAAACATTTTTTCCGGTTCTAAGAAAGAACAGGTAGCAGATGTTTTGCAATAAAGGAATTTATTATATCCACAGTCAAAGATCAAAAAATCACAACCTTTCTAACATTATGTGTAGTGAAGGGAATGGCAAAGTTGCGGTATGCAAGCTTCCTCAAACAATCACATAATTTTTAAAAACATTTTTATATATTTTTATTTTTTCTTCCTTATAATGCTGCTAATGGAATGGCGAAATATTAAAAAAATAATAAAATTTATAATTTTTCAGTGGTTAATTAGAAAGCACTAGGTCAATTTAAAAAAAAAAAATTTTAAAAAACTTTTATTTTTTATTATTTTTTCGATATTTCGCCACACCGTTGGTTGGCATCATCAGGAAAAACAAAAATAATAATAATTATAAATTATTATTATTAAAAAAATTAATTCAAAATAAAAAAAGGCCAATAAATTATAATTATTATTTAGAATATAATTTTAATATTTTAAAAATAATAATTGATATGTTAGCAAAATTTATTTTAATATGCACCTTTATAATGGTTTTATAACTCAGTTCAAAATATTGTGTATTCAGTGTTCTTTATCTATTGCCATCATTGTTGTCATAAACCATTTAAATTTTAATGGACAAACAGTATTAAAGTCTGATACACTCGTGTGTATATAAGTATCATAAGTGCTGTCATTTATAGAATAGATCATCAATGAATATATTTAAAATGTGTTTGTTTTTTATATCATCGGTTACAAATATTTTGTTATTAATTTATGTATTTTCATACCAGCTGAGACTGATGTAAATTTGTTTTATTATTATTTTTTATATTTTTACATGAGGTGAGGTAAAAGTTGAGTGATATTTTTGCACGCTACTTTATTAGAAATACATTTGCTAAGTAATAGAGGCCATTTACAATGCGAAGCAAGACTGCAATAGTTTTCATAGCGCAAGTCAAATGGCACTTTGCTGTAGAGGGCAATGAAAAAAAAGTCAAAAACACGGCTTCAATTAAACTTATGGAAATTATATATTGAATGCAATTATTTATTGAATGTAATAAAGAGTTTTGGTTCATACTCAATAGAATCTGGAAAAGGGTAAAAACTGTCAAACATGCTGTCAAACAGGACTTTTTAAGATTTAGATCCGCATATTTGTTGCCAAAGTATCACGAATAGTTTGAAGCTTGAACAATGCTGCCAAATATCCAGATTACAAGATTAAATTTGAAAGTAAGCCATTAATTCACTTAACTTATGTTCAGTTATGAGGCTCAGAAGCTAGACAAACCTTATAGGCCGCATTCCAAAAAAAAAGGAAAAACGCATACTGATAACATTTACACGCTGGTTCTATCACTGGACTTCTTTTTTTTCTCAAATGGTCTCTAAGCTTGTACTAATGTCTATAGTAATCGTTAGCGCATTAAAATCATAGAATTTCTGTTTGAAAATACACAGGACATTGATTTCGTGATATGATTTACATCTGCGCCTGGCAGTGAGCCATAATCAGATGGTGTTCAGACCACTGTGAGTGAAAACCAGCGCCACTCACGCCCTAGGTGGCCGAAGTCTAATTCTAGCAACAGGTCCTTCCTAGTAGCAATTTCGATGATTCCAGAGCAATAATCAGTCAGTGAAACAGCTAAATGCCTGAAGAGACAAATAGCGGGCTACTTATTCCCATGGAAATAACGTGGACCTTCCAGTTGTACCCCTGCTGGCTTCAGGGGACTGGGCTCCCTTATACCCCCAGTTGCACAGGTCTAAATAGGCGAAGTTCTATAAAGACCGATAAATGTACCACCGGGGGGGGTTGGGTACATGGCATTGATGCCGGCAATATATGTTTTGAAGATAAAAGCGCTCGATGTTATTACAGTGATCATAAACATCGGCTTGTTTAAATTAAAATTAGTCGCCATTATACCTGAGAAACCTCCCTCAGGGGCACATGATATTCTTTATGGATCCTTCTACTACCATCTACACTGGTGTCTTGCGGGGTAAAAGGGAGCCTAGGCCCCTTCAAGGCTAGAAGGAGCCACCTGGACAATCCACTAAATTTCCACGGGAATCAGTGGCCCGCAGAGTTCCGCTATCTTTAGGCATTTAGCTGTTCTCTGTCTGATTATTGAAGTTGGCCCTTCGGGAGCATCACGCTGGTTGTGGTCTTGATTAGGGACCAGGATCATCTCACCCTATTTAAAACAATGGGTGAATGAGCCGGAACTAGTCTCCAACTCTTCAGCAAGGAGTGGGGGTTGGCGACTCTGCTCTGAAGCTTCCGAAATTGCAACTAGTAATAACCTGTTGCTAGAAATTAGACTTCGGCTTCCTAGGGCGTTGGGGCACGCATCATTTATGACATACATATGCTAGGTACCGACGTAAATCTTATCACGCATACCCGAGAAACATATATTTCAATTAGTTTCAAAAGTCGTGCAATTTGACACCTTTCGAATATTTCCTTTTGGACCAATTGTAGTTTATGCTGACAAACTACTAACCGTTGATGCCTTATAAAATGATATTGTTCGGCATTCCTGACTACATAAATGCTGTTATGTTATTTGCATCACGATAATTCATTAATTTGTTTACTATTATTTTTTAGTAATTATTTTTCTAGTAACTGTATACTTCTGCCGGGAAAGCGGTGCTCATCATTCTTTTACAAATAATACGATGATTTTTTTTGATGATATATATTAAAGACATTTTCAGAAGACCAATAGATTTTACTGTTGCACTGCACTTACTTTTTACATTCATGAGCAATTATTCTGGCAAATCATTATGAATAAAATGATGCTTGAACAACGCTACCAAATTATGTTGTACTACGGTTGTCATTCCTTTCGGTAAACATCTCTCGTTACTGGATGTTTATTGGGTACGATCGGCGAGCACTTTCGATACTATGATATCATTATCAAGCCGTCTTTCATATTGTACGCATCGCATGGAAAGAGCTCGCTGATCGTACCAAATAAACAGCTAGTAACGATGGTTTCCATCGAAAGGAATGACAACAGTACCTGCTGGTTATCGTTTGTAAATCGTTTGATGTGATTTTATATCGCCTATAATCATTTATCTAAGCCAGCTCTCTAATAATATGCAATAACATTAACACGTCAAAGCAATGTCCGTTTTGAAGGAAATATCACCACTAAAATCAGTGAGAGTATCAAAGAGATGCAAATTTATTGCGCCGTCAACAGTTGCAGTTATTTTCGTACACTGTATTTATGAGATCCTGTACATTAGATAACTTTCCTGATTCTTGTTTGAAATAGGACGCTAGTGGTCTGTGTATAAAACTAAATAAAAATAATAAGATATTAGTGCTACTATTACCAGCCTTTATTTTTATTATTAAATCAAAAATTAGTATTTCTCTCACCTTAAAGATTAATTGTAAAGTGCCATATATAGATGCATACACAGATAAACAATTTTGTATATAAAACATTAAATTATTAATTTTTCCCCAAAAATGTTACAGCAAACAACATCTTCAACCACAGACACTAACATTTAAATATATTTAGTATCCAAAATATGCGTTAAATAATTTTGTAATATGTATAAATCATAAACAAATCATATATAAAATGTTACATTCATATTTTCATATGTAATTTAGACATAAAGGCTTAAATAGTCTCATGATTAAATGTATCAATTGTGTACATGTGTGTGTGTGTGAGTGTGTATATTATTTCAATAGAAAATAGTTTTCGGCCAACCACATTTTACAAATTATACACAAGTGTTTGTTGTAATTAGTTTTCAATTAAATTTAGATTAAATTCCTTTTGTCAGTTTAGCAGATATTTTGTGTGATTTTCATGAAAGAAAAACAAATTAAACAGCAATTTATGTATTATCCGCCAAAATTAATCGTTTGCTACTAACGCAAAAATACATTTAACAGCAAACGCTCTACAAACTGGATTAAGCCATAATTTTCCTCAGGTGTAATTTATTCTTTTTCGATTTATATATTTTTTTTTTAATTTTTGATTATTATTTTTATTCGACCTTTTTTCTTTCTTAAATAAATAATTATTATATTATATTATTATTATTTTTATTATTTTTTATATGTTTTTGTCAATTGTTTTCAAAAAATTTTTTTGAAATTGTTAATAATTTTTGTTTTATAAAAATTAATTTCCTGAAGAAGCTTTTCCAAGGGAAAGCAAAATATTGAAAATATACGTGTTAATTTAATTAAAAAGACCCTTATAAAGATAAATACTTATTTATTTTATTTTAAATAAAATTAAATAAATAATTATTAATCTTAGTAATGTTCTTTTTAAAATAAATTTAACACTTTGTTTTCAATATTTCGTTTTCCTGTGGAAAGCGAATTATATTTTATGAAAACAAAAATTATTATTTATTATATATTATATTTTATAAAAAATTAATATTATTATTTTATAAAAAATAATTTCCGGAGAAGCTTTCCAAGCGAAATATTGAAAATATAGTGAAAATATTACTAAGATTAATAATTATTTATTTAATAAAAAAGGAAGTCGAATAAAAATAATAATAAAAATAAAATTTTTATTTTTTGCTATCTTTCTAGTATTTAATATTTAAAGTTGAAGTATATTTTTCTAATTAACCTTGAGATTAGCTGATCTAGAACAATATAACTTCATTAATTAAAAGCTGGTATATTTTAGAAATAAAGAAAAATAAAAAACCGCAAAATAGTATAAAATATTTTATTAATTATTATTTTTATTTAATTTTTTATTAAATAAAAAATAATTTTTCTATATATGTTTTTGAGTATTTTAAAATGCCAATTTCATTAATTTCCTGATAAAACGAATTTTGCCAAAAAAAATTTTATTCGATTCAATTAGCTGGTTGCGATTTACACACCAAAAACAAAAAAATCAAAAAATTTTGATTATAATAAAAACCATTTCACATCTTGCAAGTATTCGTATTTGTTCTATATATTAGACTATGAGTTTAAGGAAAATATAACTTTCTTTTAAATATAAGAGAAATTTGAGCAAGAGAAATATTTAACGCTTTAAGTTCACCTCAAACAGAAAGAAAAGTAAAGAGAATTGCGCCAAACTCTTCTTTTTCAGCACCAGAAATCTGATCTCATTTTGTCAACGCAAATTAGTTTGAAAACGTTTTTTTTTTGAAAGTAGTTCGGTAGCTTAAGTGGTTTATACTTAATTTATTCGAATAAAATTTCACAGAGGCTGATGAAATTCTACAGATATTAATAAGATGTATAATAGAATAGTAGTAAATTTGATTCTGATAGCGTGTTGCGTTAAAAAGTTACAAGTCTCTGAATTGGAAAAATGTAAAAACTGCCGCTTTTTTTAGGTTGTTCCCCAAAAAGGTGGTATGTTTTTTGCTTATATAATTGAAACTTTCTTCGGTGTTAGTATATTTTTTTGAACTTTTTTAAAGACAACCTATAGCAAATGCGAATGACAGAGAAATTGCATCAACAATTGTAATGGTTCACCCTGCAGCCTTATCCAAATATAGAAAATTTCAAAACAAAATTTATGAATTACATCAAAATTGATCGACCAAAGCAAAGTACAAATTGAAAAAACGTAAACAGATTAATAAAGCTCTTGGCTATATACTACGAGAAGCATTTAACTGCTTTGTATTTAACAAAGTCAGGGGACTAGTTTTCTAAAAAACTAAACAATTTTTGGACAAATTTTTCCCCGTTTAAGGAATTTACAAGTTAAAATAAAAAAATAAAAAAAAAAAATAAATAAAATTTTGTTTAGCCACATCGTTAAAGGCTCTATATATCTCGATCCGTTTTGATTTTGCGGCAAATCAAATTCTTTTTTATTCTTAACGTAAAATTTATAGTTTTAAAGGTAAATGACATCTAAAAAAATGCAACACGTACAAAAATTTTTAATAAATTATTAATCTGGAAACTTTCTGCTGAAATCACCTTCTTGTATAAAGAACATATCGCACTCTAAATACAAAAGAGTCACAACTCAAAATTTTCCAAAAATAACTGTTTTCATAAATTAATTCAGAGAACACATCTCTAAATACTGCAAAAATTTTCTTTCACATCACTATCTTCTTTAACTGGAAAACTACGGTTATGTCAATTTTTGTGTTAAGTGTGTTGCTTCTGCACGATGAACTAAACAGTTTTTTCTCTCTCCTGTATTTAGGGTGCGATATGTATGCTTAACTTGTAGGAGCTTCGCAAACTTCGCCTTCTAATTAAATTTTTCTTTATGTAAAAATCAAAATTGTGTACTTCTATGGTGCAATATGAGCAGTAGTGATATGACCATAAGGATATGCTCTCCCCCCTCGCAATAATACATTTCAAATATGGAAAAAATGGAAATTTCAATTATCTTGATCTTCCAATTGAAATTGAACGTCAATATAATGCCTTCTATGGAAACATTTGTAATCACGATTCAAATGATAGCAGCCTGCCATAAAAACTATTATGCAGTCGAAATGCAGAGATTCGCAAACAAATTTTTATTTTATGTTTCTAGGTTTTCAGACTTATTATGTCTATATGGGGCATTTCTAAACTATGGCATATCTTAAAAAAAAATTTAACTTTTGTTGTTAAATATTATGAATGCTAAAAATAATACTTTTCGCCAATTTTTAGTTAGGCTTAAGTTTATTTATTTTTTACTTTCAATATAAACTGAAGGAGATAGTATAATGTCTTACATCTGTCTACTAATAAAATATTAATAAAATATTTAAAACAAACAAAAATAGATCAAAAGCTGCATCCTATTGCAATAATAACGAATAACGAATAATCTTCACTAATACTTTTCAAGCAAAAAGAATTTATATTACGCATTGAATTTAGAGATATAAAACCTTTAAAGTGAACATTTTCACTTTTCAATATTTTACTGTTTCATTTCCAAATATAAATAAATATTTTTATTTTAGTTATTGTAATTATTGTGGTTTTAATCTGTGTTTATACTAAAAGTGTTTGAATTTGCGGTCAATTTATTATTAAAAAGTAAAAATACAATTCATTCATATATACAAAACCATTAAAAATATAACTTTTATTCATATTCACATGATAAATCCATCACAAAAACACAAAATCAGTAAAGTATAAAATAATTTTAATTAATTAACTTAAAAAGAAATACATTTCGATTTTCAATAAATCTTAAAAATATAAAATTGAATTGAAAGATAAAAATTTTAAAATCTATTTTATATAAAACTCCTATGACGAGTACAATGACAAAATATTGTGAAGTGTTTGCAAAATATTATTAATGTGAACATATTTATTAAATTTTTAATTTCAATAATAATACGAATTACTAAATACTTTACTCATTTATAGATAAACAGATATCCAATGCAATATGTTAGGTTAAGGAATCTCTTCTTCCTAATCTTATAGAGTGTTTTTGCAAAATTAATAAAAAAAAAATCTTATTTAATTTTGAAGGCCTATACACAATATTTATTTATAAATATAATACTTAATTTATAAAAATAAAAAAAAAATTTGTATTAACTTAGAGAAATTAGATACTAGTGGCATGTAAGGCAGGATTTTCAAATCGCTGTATCTATAATCAGTACTCTTAGCAGCTCTGTATCTGGCTTAGATTATTAGCTTTATAAACAATATCTACTTAACCAACTAATTTGTTAAAAAAAAATGCGATAAATATATTGATGCGTTTATATCTTTTAAAAACGTTACAAAAAAATAACACCAGATTTTAAATTAACTACAAGTTTATCTACTTTAGCTACACACAAAGTTGACACTACACAACAACTTACTTAAGATGCACGTCTTTAATTCACAAGGTTTATTTTTCAACTAACTAACTATCTACTCAGACGCTGCCTTTTATATTTGTCCACTTGATGTCTAGAAAAATGAAGAATCTTCTACTCCCTTTGTATCACATTTTTTTGTTGTTACGTTATTCATTCAATGTACAGATGCCTGTAGGTCTGTCAGTATTTTTGTTTTTCTTTTTATGTTAATAAAGTTTCTTCCTGGAATTTATTTTAAAATAGTTGTTGTTGTCTTGTGTATATATATTTTCTTAGAGAACTACGCAGTTAGTGAACAACATACTAAAATTTTCACCCAGTTTGTAACTAGAAAGTTTTTGTTGTCTTGCGTGCATAAGTTTTCTTAGCGAACTACGCAATTAGTAAACAGCATGCCTAACCGTTGTTGTTTTGCGTGCATAAGTTTTCTTAGCAATCCAGTTGTTTATTTATTACTTATTTATTTTCTCTTAAAACTTAAGCAAGACGCATCTGCAACAATATATAATAAATTTACATAAGTTTGACTTTACGAAGTCTACACACCACCTGAAGTTTTTTTCGGAGTTATCTATATTAATCGTCATATATAATTTGTTTTTGCTTTCTGCTAATCGCAGGCTTAATAAGTAATGCGATTTTTATTCTGTCATATATTTTGCTTCAGCTCACAGTATTATTGTGTTCCTATATTGCGTTAATTGTTGTTACAGAAACATGAGTGCGCGGTGCCTTGCTGGTAATTTAATATTTTTAATTTTTTTAATTATAAGTTCAATTCAAATTAAATGAAAATTTTTTATTTCTTCTTTTCTTTCTTCAGATTAAAGATAACATTAAAACCTGGGGTAGATAAAAACACGTTCTTCCTATTTCTAGATTATAGTCTTATTATTTAAAAATTATGAATCGAAAGTTCTTATTTATTATTGAAAGACAATAATTTTGCAACTGACAGTTAAGAGTTTTAAAAGGAATCATTATTCAAGGAAAGAGAAGAAGACGCTTATATATATATATATATATATATATATATATATGTCTAATAACGTATATAATATTATCCTTCATTTATAATAACGTAGTAAGAAGTTCTTAAAATTAGAAACCAAAAAAATTAATTGCAGTTGCTACAAATGTTGTTACACACTTGAATGTGAGTATAAAAAATGTTTCAACTAAGTAGATCTTTATGTTATCTATTATGCTATCGAACTTCCTTAATTCAGATTAACTAATGCAAATTCATTTCCACCCTATCAAGTGTACATTATGCGTTTTAATTAAAAGGGAGTATTTTTTTTTTAATTTTGTTGCACGCTTTTATTTTTTGCCCAGCTATTTTTCTATCAAATTCTCAGATAATGATGAAATGAATGAATAAATGATTTACACTCAAGCGCATGTAATGAAGAATAATGAAAAATATTTGAAGCGTTAAGTACGGATGTTTTCTATGATGACAACGGTAACTATAGCAGTTGTAATGTTCGTAGTACTCATAATGACAATGATGGTGATGATGGACTCAAATGAATTTTTGTTTACATGAGTGATTTTAAGCCGCATTGACTTAGTTGCCTTTATCCTCCGCTATATAATTTGCTTACTTAAATCGATATTTGACATTTGACAAAATTATTTGTGTTTTTTTTTACTACACTGATAACAAAATTCTCTAAATGCACATAAATTTATATGCTATTTAGATGATATAAATGGTGTTTTTTTAAGCTAGATAGAACTTTAAATTGTAAAAAGTAACACAAAAAATGAAATTTTGATGAAACATTTTTTTTATTTGTTTCAGTATACTCTGACAAATCATCATGAATAGACTCTCGCTTGAAAAACGCTACGAAATTATCCAAATTTACTTTGAAAATCAGTCGTCGATTCGCGCAACTTATAGACGACTTCGTCATTTTTATGGCGTACATAATCGTGCATCTGAACAAGCCATTCGTCGAACTGTCGATAGATTTCGTACCACATACTCTTTAGAGGATGCAATAACACCAACACGTCGAAGGAGTGTGCGTACTGAAGAGAATATCGCCGCTGTAAACGAAAGTGTGGAAGAAGATCCAAATTTATCAATTCGTCGTCGGTCGCAGGAATTGGGGCTCTGTCCATCCACTACGTGGAAAATTTTGCGCAAAAATCTCGGCCTACACCCATATAAGATCCAGCTGGTGCAGGAATTGAAGCCACGAAACCATTATATGCGTCGTTCTTTCGCCGATTGGGCTCTAGAGCAGTTGGTAACTGACCCGTTGTTTTATCGCAAAATTGTGTTTAGCGATGAGGCGCATTTTTGGCTTAACGGGTTTGTTAATAAGCAAAATTGCCGCATATGGAGTGAGACCTTATTTCTTCAAAAATGAGGCCGGAGCTCGCGTTACGGTCAATGGAGATCGTTACCGCACCATGATCAATGATTTTTTTTTGAAAATATGGATGACATTGATCCGAACGAGATGTGGTTTCAACAGGATGGCGCTACGTGCCATACAGCGAACGCAACCATCGACTTATTGAAATTAAAATTTGGCGATAAATTGATTTCGAGAAATGGACCTGTCAATTAGCCTCCAAGGTCGTGCGATTTGACACCACTTGACTATTTCCTGTGGGGCTACGTGAAGTCACTGGTTTATGCTGATAAACCAGCAACAATTGGCGCCTTGGAGGACAGCATTGTTTGTGTTATTCGTGACATACGCCCAGCAGTGCTTGAAAAAGTGGCCCAAAATTGGACGTCCAGAATGCGCTTCATCAAGAACAGCCGCGGTGCCCATATGCCCGAAATCATTTTCAAATGTTAATGTCACGTATTGATCCTGCGAATAGAAAAGAAATTTTGATTACAATTTAATTTTTTGTGTTATTTTTTACAATTTCAAGTTCTATCGGGCTTAAAAAAACACCCTTTATTTTATTTATGTATTGTAATGTATACATATTTCATTATGATTTGCTTTACTCGAGAGACCAGATAATAAATTTACATGCGTAAATTAAGTCGCCATGAGTAAGGCATTTGATTTGCTTAACCATAAACATCTAAAAAGGCAACTTGATTAATTCACATCAGAATCCAAAAAGTTCGTTTTAACACGCTTATTTCCAAAGAAATTATTGTTTCACTTGGTGAGCCGCAGGTTAGCCATGTGGGTCCTTTTTTTTATTAATGATCTACCCAGTGCTATTAAATACTCAAGCGTTCTATTATATTGAAACGACGTGAAGATATTTCAAACATATAATCGTCACGCTGATCCTATTCTCCTGCAAAAGTACTTAGATCCATTTAATTCCTGTTGTAATATTAATGTTATGGAGTTGAACCTCAAACTCTGAAATTATATGTGTTTCTTCCGAAAATGTGATACAAATATTTAATATCTTTTAAATGGCTATGAACTGGAGAAACTGATCTTGGTAGTTTTCGTTAGCAACTAACAAAGTACGTGCAATTCTGGGATTTATAAAATACTGGGTGAATAAATTTAGTGACCCTTATCGAGGTTTACAATGGAAGCCCTACTATCCTTGTGACGAATTTTACTAAATCTTACTTTGATAGAACCACCATTTTCATAGAGGATTTTAATTATTATTTTTCGTGCGAAATTTAGTTCATTGTAACAAATGCGTCTACTGTAAATACGTCAAAACAAGAAATATCAAAACTATCATGTTGTTGGTGCTGCCACAACTGAAAAACAAATTTTTTGTTGAAAAACCCGATATAATAAATAATATTTATTATGTATGACCAGCATAAAATTCTTAACCCAGCTCCGTAAGCTGAGGACATTAAGGCGTGTATTTTTTTTTTATTTTTTTTATGCTTTCAGCAAGTAAACCTAATACTCTTTCAGGACGTGTTCCATATACTTTTTAAACAAACAAAATTCACAGTTATTTTGGAAAACATAGGAAAACTTGAATTTTTAATAATTTATCATGAGCATAATTACTATGTCGCTACATTAAAATGTTTTAGTTTTAATGTGGCTTAAGTTCTTGCATTTTTGATTTAGCATTTTATTAAGAAAAATAGTATTTAAAATTTTATTGTGTAAATTTTTTTAATAAAATGGTTTAAGTTAAAAGCAGACGGAATGTAATGTAATGCAGATTATTTGGATCATCCTTTAATAGCATTTTTTGCATAAATCTACTTCGGGTTATATACTTTACATATGCCTTTGCAATAAATCAGTTTAAGATTATAATGTGAGGAATATTAATAATCAACCAATATTAACTTGGTTAGAGCCAACCGTTATATAACAAAGCTTTCTTCCATTGTTCACTTTATTAACCGTCGCCTTCAATTGTTCTTGCTCTATAAAAGGTCTTCGCTTAGCATCGAATGCTGTATATATATATATATATATATATATATATATATATATATATATAGCATAGTATATCATATCATATTGTTACGGATGTGTCTTGCTTAAGTTTTGAAATAAAATAATTAAGCAATAAAGCGAACTATTGGGTATGTTGTTTACGAACTGCGTGGCTTACTAAGAAAACTTATGGTACAACAACAAAATTTCTAGTTACAAACTGCTTTGAAATTTTATACACGCGAACAGCAACTATTTAATATGCTGTTTACTAACTGCGTAGCATGCACAAACACAAATTTCTGTATACTAACAACAACAAACATGTATGGTGTTTACCATCTGCGTAGTTTTCTAAGAAACCTTTTCTACAAAAGACAACAACAAATATCTTAAAATAAATTCCAAAAAGAAACTTTCTCAGTATAAAAACAAAAACAAATATACACACAGACATACTAGCGCCTATACATTGAATAAACAACATACAACAACAAAATGTGATACAAAGGGAGTTAAAAATTCTTAAATTTTCTAGACTTTTAATAGACAAGTATAAAAGGGCAGCATCGGAATGGATAGCCAATCAGTGTTAAATTAAATCTCGTGCAGTAAAGACGTGCATCTTAAGTAAAGTGTTCTGTAGTGTCAACTTTGTGTAGTTTAAATAAATAAACTTGTTGTTAATTTAAAAACTCTAAAAATTGGTCTTATTTATTTTGCATTAAAGAACTCGCCATAAAGCATTAATAAAAGGTATAACAATATATATATATATGTATATAATATATGATAAATTTTCTTTCCATCACAGTGTTTGCTGTTACACTAGTATGCTGACTATTATGAAGGAGCTATGAATGCGCGTAGCCTTGTTTAAGATTTTGTTGATGTGATTGTTTAAAAAGCCCAAACAAATATTTTAAAAATAGAAAAAAAATCAATGAAATTAAAATAATAAAAAGCTCTCATTAAGGGTGCTTTTATAGAGGTATACAACTTTGAAATGAAGTAAGATTCAGGTGAATATTTTTAATTTATATAAAATTTTCTTTATTCGAAAGATAATAATCGAAAAATAATTTACATATTACTTCTGGTATGTGAACAACTCGCCTGGCTCGGACGTATTTTAATCTAAAGCTGCAATTTTTTTATGAAATTTTCACTTTGTGGCCATACATAGGCAATAACGCGGCGAATTTTGTCATCCAACTCCTCAATCGTTTCGTTCGCTTGGGCTTATCAGCGTAGACCAGCTACTTCAAATATTGCCAAAAAAAATTGTCTAGCGGCGTTAAATCCTACGACCTTGAAAGAAAGTTTACAGATTGAAAACTTGAAATTATACAATTAATAATAAATTAATTGTGGCGCGAGCTGTTCAACATGTTGTGCGGTCTTGTTGAAATCACAGCTCCTGCATATCATGGTTGCTTAATTGATGACTAAAAAGTCAGTAAACATGGCTTTACAGCAATCACCTTTCAGTATAACATTCTGAATGACATTGTTTTGAAAGAAGTACGGATCATGCATTCTACCAGTCTATAAAGCACACAAAACTTTCAGTTTTTCTGTATGTAACGACGTGTTATCATTTCAAATATGGCAGTTTTGTTTATTGATCTATCCAAGGATATTATTCAAAAATTAATATCCTTTAAAAATTCGTTTAGGAAAATCAGAATCAGTGGCAATTTTGTTTCGGGCCAATTTTACACTATTTGGAAGGGTTGTTAAGGGGTTAGTCTATTCATACTAAAATTCCAAGCCAAATGGCAAAATGGCTACAAGTTAAAAAATTACTGTCAGTTTAAACCTCTATAAAAATACCCTACGTGTACCGCTAAAGAATCTAAATATAAATTTATTTTGAACTAAAAATGGGAAAAAAAACCTGAAATTTAATGTCCAACTTTTTCCCGCATTTTAAATTTTTGTTACAGGAGAAAGTATAGTGTTTTCGTATGTAACTATGTATTGAAAAATGTGCATTAACTAGTATATCAATGTCGTTTTGTGAGTATATATATGCATGTCTAACAGACCATACATGTTAGGATATTCTCACACATGTTTAAAGAACTTCTTTATTTATAAATGCGTTGATTCATTGTCCTATTGGAATCGTTTTTCCTTTTTAGTTTCATATATCCATGATTAAGCATTATTTTAATGTCATTGTAACCACCATCATAATGAGACTTAAGTCTCTAACAAATAAGTGTGAGTTTAAATATAATATTCGTGACAGAAAGTATTTTATGTAAACCACTCACGTAACATAATATCCTATGCGATTTCCTTTTTCATAAAAACAGGAATATTTTAACAAATAGACACGTTTGTTTCAATTCGTAGTAAGTAGATAGTATAACAATAGTAGCAGCTTATATTCTAGCAAAAGGTTTACATTTTTGTTTCATTTTATATTCGTTATGAAATAACGATGATGAATATTAAATTATTAATGCAAGAATCTACACTTTACTAAGGAATGACAACTGATATTTTTTTAAATATATATATTATCAACAAGTTTTTTTTTTTAATCAGGACTTGATCGTATGTTATATTTTTATTATTGTTGCTTAATTTTGAAATTTTTATTGTGCTGAAAATATCACACTTTAAATACATTGAAATTTATAAGTAAATTTTATACTTTCATTTACCGTTGGCAGACTATATTCCAAAAATATACTAAATTTAAATATTAAAATGGCTGAAAGAAATCACCAACTTTAACTGTTGTGATTCTTGCCTCATTACAAAATAGCAAGTACAACAGAAACTGTCAAAACAATAAAAGTATTTTGTTCAATGAGCTTAAAATACCAGCAAAAGTTTGATAAATACCATTATCAACTTCATACGTAGACCGTGGTGCAAAATTATGTGTATGTGTGTGTGGGTGTCTGTGTGTGTGTATGGATTTTTTTTGATATATATGAAAATACACTCCTAACATACAGCTACAAGGAGTTTCATACAACAAATAATACAAAGAAGAGTGTAAAACTTTCACTTGTTGTTGCAAATAGTTTTTCATATTCTTTATCTTTAAATTATATGTTTTGGGATGAAGTTTTCCATTTCAATTTTTTTAATTTGTTCAGCTTAGTTCAGTTATTTTAACGTAGGTAGAATCTATTAACATGGGTCCAGTGCTTAGATTATGAAACCATAGAAGTAGAAGAAGATATAAAAGGAATCTTTTTCTTCTACATAGAGATTGAGATAGAAATGACTAAATGGCATATTTTTATGCATTGCGATGCAAAACATACCAACTGTTGTACATCAATATAAATTGTGGCTCCAATACCTAAAGTTCCAGGAATACTCTAAAAAGAAATAAGGCTATATTTATAAAGCTTTATGTCTTGAAATTGACACAGAAGATTAAAAGTTGAGGGCTTTTGTCTAGGAAGCTCTTTATGGATATCCAATGCTAGGCCACTTTTTCCAGTTGTCACAATTCTGTTTTAAGTAAATAAGAAATAAACAATAATTCTAACTCTACCTTTCATACTAATATGGGGTTTTTCAACAAGAGGTTTGTTTTCTAAAACAAAAATTTAGATTAAGATGATTCAGTGTTAAATCATTCCATCCGGCTGGACACTTAAGTGCTGATTGTCCCGAAATTATGCGATCGGGAAATTTGGTTGGCACTATGTGACATGTGGGACCATCCTATTGAAACCACACGTCGTTAATAATAGGCCACGTGACAGCGTGATCCATTGACCGTTACTAATCACTTCTCCAGACCTCATGCCCCCCCATACAGTGACACGTTAAGCATGCAAAGGCTTCTTAATAAGCGCTCTAGAATTTTCAGAAGCCAAAATGCGACAATTTTGCTTGTTGACAAACCCTGCCAATTGAAAATGAGCTGCATCTGAAAAAAAGGATTTTTTTCTCCTTAATGAGTTGTGCGAATCTATGCCGATGTGAATGGTCTGTTGTCTTCAATTCCTGCACCAGGCTTCAAAGTCATATCCTTGCGCACAATTTGCGATGTGGTGGTTTTGGGTAACTCCAATTGTTGAGAACGTTGAAGAATTAACTTATTTGGATTTACTTCAACACTGTGGTTCATGGTTGCGATGTTTTTAGTTGAACACGCCGGTCAAACACGCGTTGGCATTCGGACATTTTGTATCAAACCTGTCGACGATATGTTATCCGAAAATGTCACGAATTTCACGAAATGTAACTTTAACAGAACAACCATTTTCATGGTGGATTTTAATTATTTTAATGCGATTTTCGTGCGAAATTGTATTCTTTGTAACAATTGTCAATGCATCTACTATGAATACGTTAAAAATCTAAAAGCCAGAACTATCATGTTTTCGCTGTTGCCGTAAGTGAAAAACAAACTTCTTGTTGAAAAACCTGATATTATGCTATTCCATAAATGAGTTGCATTAGTTTTGTGTAATAATTTGTATCTGTGTTACGGCAAAAGGTATATCGCATACTCATTGCACTTGCAACTAAATAATTTTAATACTTCAACTGTTGCTGTACATTTGGTTTGTTTTTAACAAGTTACTTGAACTTATAAGTGCAACTCATAACAAAATCACTACACAAGCACACACAAATACAGACACAGACGCACACACACATACACGCACACACACATATATAGTCTCCTGAAAAAATATTTTAGAAAAACATTTTTAAGCGCAAACTCAGCCATGCATTAAGAAGCACAAAGAAGAATTTGCAATATTTTTTTTATCTTGTTTAGCGAGCAACTGTCATGTTTTGTAAATAATGAAATAAGTGAAAAGGTGAAACTGAGTGGAATTAAAATAAAAGTTATGCAAGTGTTGGCTAAACTGATAAAGCAACTATTGAAAGTACCAATAAACAATTCATACTCAGTTGGATAAAGGACAACAGAAAACTTTTGGAAGCTGCTGCGAAAAGGACGACAACTAGCAAGTTTTATAAAATTATGTGTATATATATATATTCTATGAATTTAACAAAAATAAAAAAAAGTTAAGTTAATTTAGATTAAGATGATTCAATTTTTTATATTAAACTTAATTGCTTAAGAATGATAGTTTTATTTTCCTTCATTTGAACTTCCTTGAAATAGGTTTTGGGCTCTGAAACTTGGATATAACACCTATAAATATTTTAAGTGCACACATTCGATTTTAATCGTATGTAATTATAAGCAAAATGGAGAAAATATTTCTCTGTTTCACACATTAGCCTCTCAAAAAACTTGCATCCAAAAATCACCGTGTTATTAAGAGCGGGCAAATTTTAGGTTACAAAGTAAATTGATTTAGACTATACCATTTTTTTAACGAATTTAGTTTTACTGATTTTTTTGTAAAGTAGGGATATTGAGATTAGTTATGTAATATGATTTCGGGTAAAATTCCGCCTCTATACGTCGCCAGACATCCGCTCTCTTCACAAAATTTTTTAGCATATTTTGCAACAAAGCTCCGCTTATCTTGGCAATTGAACGCCATATCGCATCTTATAGAGCGTTAGTTGTTCGTATGTTTTTCACATAAACCCGATCTTTTAAATGCCCCCAGACAAAATAATCCAGCGTTAAATGACAAAAGCGAGGCGGCCAATTGACATCGCTAAAAGGAAAATTTACCTGACCGGGAGCTTCATCCAATAACCGCCGGTTTTTTCTGACGCATTGAGCGAATCTACGCCGATGTGAATGGTCGGTCGGTTTCAATGCCTCCACCAGTTAAACCTTGTAAGGCTTTAAAGTCCAGTCCTTATGCAAAATTCGTTATGAGGTGGTTTTGTATAATCCCAATTGTTGAGAACGTCGAAGAATTGACATATTTAGATTTGTTTCAACACTGTGGTTCACGCCTACGATGTTTTCAGTTGAACGATCCGGTCGAACACGCGCTGGTCTCAGAGGTAGTCTAGAAAGAGGATTATGTTGTTCTTAAATATTACGAATTTCGCAAAATGTAAATAGACGATGGCACTGTAAAACAAAGTGCATGTAAATTTTTATTTAATGTTCAATGACCTTCTGCCCGCCAGTCTGCAAAAATTATTTGATTAATGAAATTGTTTCAAAAGTTTGAAGCAGAAAAAATTATTATTTTTATTTCAAGAAAAAAAAAATTGTAGGCCATTTGTTTTAACAAATTTATTCTTTTTTTAAAATAAGGAAATAAATAAATTTTAACTTTTTTTAAAAAATAGTAAAATCTGTTTAAATTAATTATTTTATGCTCAAAACTAAAAATTTCCTATTATCTAATTTTTGATCTGTTCATTTTCTTGTTTTTTTTGTTTATCTTATTTCTTCTAAATTAAAAACAAATATATTTTTTACATTTTAATAACCATATTTAAAATGTATAAACTAAATCACTTAAAAAATGTATAAAACGTTTTTATGGTTTCCAACTACATTAAAAATAAAATAAAAATAAAATATTGAAATGCATATTAAATTAATTTAGTGTTTTTTTGTGGTCACGCCACT
This sequence comes from Trichopoda pennipes, assembly GCA_030448955.1. NCBI lineage: Eukaryota > Metazoa > Arthropoda > Insecta > Diptera > Tachinidae > Trichopoda > Trichopoda pennipes. Next base: position 10,936,052 of record JASKUP010000023.1, read on the forward strand.
TAAAGAAATCTTTTTTGTTTATTTTTTGTGTTTCGTCATGCATTTAAATTGGAAATTAATTTTTTATAGGTTTTTCATAAAATGCCAGTTATTGATAGGTCACACATGATTAATGGTAAAAAAATCAATTTAATATTAAAAAATTATTAGGAAAGTAATTGCTTTTAATTTTTTTTTTATCAAATAGTAGTATTTTAAAGAATTGAAAAATAATATTGTCTGTTGTTAATCAATTTGGTTGCAAAACATTTCTCCCAACATTAACGTTGTAAGACCTGTTTGGAAAGTGAGTGATAAGCTACTCTAAGGAATAAAATAAACCCTTATGATTTCCTTCTTTTTGGAAATTTTAGTACATAAGACAACTTTCCTCTTCGTTTTAAGGTTATATCGCATACTCTATAGAAGCTCTCTAGTAACGCTCATGTTTGCTAAAAAATGCATACGTATATTTAAATAATATTTTCTAAGAAAATAATTTATAAGAAGAAAACTTTTTATTGTGGAGGCTGTACTTTCTAGGCCAATAATTGTTAAAAATAGGACAAAAATTAATTTTAATAAAAATTAATTTTATTCGGAAGAGCAATCCTTCTAAATTTAAAATTCACTTTTTAAAAATTAAAAATTTAAGGATATCATTGCGATTTCAAGGAATGAATTTTATATTGTGTATTTTGAATTACTTTAATGTTTTGTATAAAGCAGATAGATGCATGACATACGGTTTTGGACACAGCGCATGCTGCAAGTCTTTCTGTAAGACATTAATTGTTGTTACTTTATCAGCATAAAACATAACTTTCGATTGGCTCTTAAGTAATAAACGATGTGTTAAATCTCACATCCTTAAAGGCCAATTGATGACTCCCTTTCTCGAAATTCTGCTAATTTAAACTACTTGGTTGCATTGTTTAAGTATCAAGTTATTCCTACTGATTTACTAGAATTTATTGTTGATAAATGTAAGTGCGTTATGATATAGGGTGTGCAAATTTGAAGTTAGGAAGTAAATATGCTTAAAATACACACTTTTATTTGGCATCTACGGTGTTACAGACACACGTGTACAGAAGATATATAGAAATATGATGTCGGTAAAATGCCCGCCTCTAGCATGCCGGCTAGACATGTAACAACGTTTTTCTTATCTTGTCAATGTAGCGCCGAATTTCATATTTTACAGCGTAAGTTAATTGTGGATTGTTTACAAAAACTGGGCTTCAGATATTTTAATTCAGCGACGTTAAATTACAAGAAGGAGGCGGCCAATTAATATCGCCAAAGCGAGTAATTTAATGGCCAGGGAATTTCCTATGCAATAACTGATTTGTTTGGGTGGCTGTATGTCTTGTGGCTTCATCTTGCTAAAACCAAAGGATAATAATGTTAACAACCTGTGCCCCCAAAAAATTGTTTATCGAGGCGCTGAAAATTTTCGGCGACAGCGTTTCATTGCTTACTTTTGAATAAATACGGGTATATAATGTTGGCTTACTACAAACCCCTCCATACGATCACTATTTTTGGATATAGTAAAATTTTGAGGACTGTTTGTAGATTTTGCAAGTCAAATCGCGAAAATTTTGTTTGTTACATAAACGTCTAATTGAAAAAGAGCCTCATCACTAAAGATGATTTTGTTGAAAAATGCATTCGTTTCATTCAGTTTTTCAAGCAGCTATTTTACAAATATCTAACGCAAACAATGGTCGATTAACTTTAATTCTCGAACGGCGACGAGTTGATATTCTAGTGTCATTTTCAATACTTTGGTGTGCAGCAACAACATTTGCATCACTATTGTTTTGGTCAATTGCCAGCAACAATACAGTGAGTCTTGAAATTATTGATTAAATTACGCACAGCGGTCCCAGAAGCAGTCTGAAAAGGAAAAGCTACTGTAATTTTATTGAGTGATACAGTGAAATTTTTACCATGTTGAAAGTAAATTTTCTCAATTAATATTCTATGCCATGTTTAAAAAATCTCAACATTTTACTAAATAGATATCAAAGCATATGATTTAAATTTTTGACAATTTGCTTCTTAACCTCAAATTTACCCATTCAATATTTTGTTGGCAGTTTAGTCTTTCGTAAAATCTATTGTCAAAAAAAAACTTCCATTAAAAAATGTTAACAACTGAAAAGTATTGTTTTAAAAAATCCACCTAATTCTTTAATTCGTCTTTATTCTATACATGCATTTTTCATATTTACGCCAAAAGAATAAGAAACTTATGTTTGTCGCAATCATTAAATCACAACTGACAAAATGTGCTGTTAACAACAACCCATGATAATCCTTTGACAAAATGCTGACAAAATCTTCGAAGGTGACTACAACATTAATCGTACATGCACAACCAGTATAAGATACTATAAACAGATAAAGAGAGAAAGAGAGAGAGAGAGAGAGCAACAAAAAAGAGATAAAAATATAAAAAAGCATAAATGAAATAAAGAACCAAGAAAAAAGCATAAAAACAAAGCAAAATACATGAGAGATAACCAGCTTTACAAACTGTTTTTTATCAATGACATTATAGATGTGGTTTTTCCTCCACTTTTTGCAGAAGAAGTTGCAATCAAACTTAAAGTATAATCGTGACAATACCTTGAAAAATGCTTACAATAGAAGCTAGTACTCAATTGACATTTAAACCGACATAATTTTCAACATACTTTTCAATGTTACATTCTACGTATGCATACGTACAATACTCACATCGATAAATACTATTAATAGTACAAGCAGACATATCCACACACACATGCATACGCACATGACTGTAGTACTTGAAATGTTGTTGAATCCCTTAAAAATTGCAAATAATGCATCAAATAAAATGTTTGTATTCGTGTCTTACACGTGGATAAAATCTTTTCAAATACTGTCTGACAGACACAAACATAAGGTCCTGCAGTTGTTGTTGTTGTTGCTGCTCTAAGAAAACTAATAATTTTGTTGCTGCTCTACTAACGATGTTATTGAATTCTCAGTTGTACAATTACAAAATGGCATCATACTTAAGACACTATTTGTGCTACAAATCATCATATAAATACAGTTTTTTCTGCTAAAGTATTATACTTATATTCTGTTAAGATATTATGGCCAATGCGCAAACAATTTTGGATTGTGTTTTCTTTTTTTCGCTCGTTGTAAATTTACAGTAATGTGATATAGGAATCAATGAGCTTTGTGTATCAATCGATTTACGCGTTTTATACTTTTAAAAATATTTGCAGATGGTAGAAAAAATATTTTATAAATTAGAAGATTTTGTATAATTCTAAGGCAATCGTCAGACCGGCTGCAATACTGATAGCTATTAACAGCCGTATGCAATGCATTTAGCATGAATAAAAAAATCGACATTTAAAATCATTTTAGACTATTTTCGCGACATACTGGGACTATATTAGGTATCAAAGTTTTTCTTTTATAAAAATATTAATAAATGAATTTTCAGCAAGTACAAGTTTATTTGCATAAATATATTCAATAAATACTTTACAAAAATAAAATTAAACAAGAACAAATACTTACAGTTAATGTACTTCTTATAAATAATTTTCCTTTTAGCACAAGGTCAATCAATCATTTATGAATTGATTTCTTAAATTGTTTAAAAACTTTTCTTTTACTGACGAAGCCACTTAATAGCGTGGGGCAATAACGAAAACAAAAATAAAAAATTTACTTAAGTTTTATATTAAGAGTTTTTTTCCTGAAAGAAAATTATTTATTAAACATGAACAATGACATAGGAAAATAACAACATTTTTCCATAAGCTTCCTTAATCTGGAATTAAATTAATTTAATTTCACTTTGGTTCAAGAAAAAAAAACCGGTAAACAAAATTCAGAAGAGGTTTAATACGAGAAGCCTTCTAAAGTTTTATTTAAAATTAAAAATACTTACAAAATAAAACTTAAAGGGATGAGAAGCAGAACAGAAAAAGACCCTATTTCGTTAATTAAATCACGGATTTTAAGTTTTAAGACTGAAAGCAGTTCGAATGGCTTCGTATATACTCTGCCCTTAACATAGACCGACAAAAAACAATCTAGTGGTATTAAACCACACGATCTGGCTGGCCACTTAACTAATGATAGGCGTGAAAATATGCGTTCGGAATAAATTGGTTTGCAATAAATTTATCGTTTCATTGGCTATGTGACATGTGATACCGGCCTGTTGAAACCACATGTCGTCAATAATAGACTAAAATTGAGTTGTTAGCATCTCGCGATAGCGTGATCCATTGACGGTTGCCACACTTTCAGCCTCATCTTTGAAAAAATAAACGAGCCAATCACGCCTGCAGAACACAAAGCGCGCACCAGTGATATATTGAGAAGCCAAGTTCTCTTCTTGACATAAGCTGACAAGTGAAAATGGGCTTCATCTGAAAAAAATGATTTTTTCAGAAAAACCAGCTGGTTGTTCCTAAATGAATTGAATGAATTTACGGCGATGAGAACCGTCGGTCGTCTTCAATTCCTGCACCAATTAAACTTTGTAAGGCTTCAAAGTCAAAATCTTACGCAAAATTCCCCATGTGGTTGTTTTAAATAACCTCAATTTCTGATAATGTCGACGAATTTACAAATTTCAACACTTCAATACTGTGGCTCAGGGCTGCAATGTTTTCAGTTGAACGACCCGGTCAAATACGCACTAGTGTGCGCACATTTTGTATCGAGTCAGTCGATTCAAATTTAACGACTAAATTCTTAATAGCGGTCTAAGAAGGACGATTATGTTGTCTGAAAATAACACGAATTTTACGAAATGTAACTTTTACTGAACCGCCACTTTCATAGTGAATTTGAATTAATTTAATGAGATTTTCATGCGAAATTGAATTCGTTGCAACAATTGCCACTCAACCTACAATGGATCAACAACAAACTATATGTCAAAATTATCATGTTGATGTTGTTGCCAAAATTAAAAAAACAAACTTCTTGTTGGAAAACCCATTATTTAATTTTATATTTAATTATAGCTATCAGATACATATTTGCAATTTTTTGAGATTTTATTACTAGTTATTACAACGAATTATATAATGAATCACAGACGTTGATATATTTATTTTGCTACTTTATAATAATGTTTAAAGGAAAAATAGCAAAACCTTTGTCTTTAGAAAGTATTTATATATATTTTTACGAAGATGCTAAGAAAGATAATAATTATTAGTAAAATGAGTAAACGAAATATATTGTATCTGTTTAAAAATTATGTGCTTTCTAAAAAAAGCACATAAGACAATAGCGATAGGCTTATTATAAATTCCAGGAAATAAGATAAGCAACGGAAAACAATAGCAAATAACACAGATTACTGTGATTTAATTAAAAATAATTTCAAATAATTTTTTTTTAATATTTATTTTTTAGTTTAACAAAATTTTTTTCCTTAAAAACCATATATAAAAAATTATTTTGCGACGTAACCCTTTAAAGTTGATATAATTATTTTCTCATTTTAAACCCAAATTTTGTTGTTTCATTTTTCAAATATCATCGTAAGCAGAAACAAAAGCAGCAACCTTTACACGGATCATTAATTTTCTAGTTATAAAATGTGTGTGTGTGTGTTGTTAGAACCCCAGCATATTCCATTAAAAAATATTAATAAAGAAAAAAAAGTAAAACAATAAAAACTCTTGATGAGTAAATAGATACAAAAATGTATCGTTAATTAGTAATTCATACCTTTACTATATTTGGACAACCTAAAAAATCCATGAAAGCTAAAAAATGTCAGTAAAATACGTCCGTATTGATTAATTATCCAACCAAATAGTATTCTTTTCATTATGCAGAAAACATTAGGAATGTTAGTAGATAAAGTTTTTTGGGGGATAAAATTTTTTTAACCCGTCAAACCTTATATCCTAACATTTCAAAATATGTTGAAAATACTCTAAAGAGTTTCCTTAAAACGATGACTTTAAGGAAGATGAATATATTGCTAATGCCTGTTTCATTGATTTTTTCGGGTCTTTATTTAATATGTTAATTTTAATAACTCATAAACATAATCTGGATTAAAAACGTGTTATTTTGAATATTTTTTGAATGATTGTACTATTTATGGACAATAGGAAATATAATTTTTTTAAATTTTAGTGATTAGATTCAGGACTTAATTTTGCACACAAAACATGACAAATGCATTAACCTTTAACAACAAAATGCGTAATAACTTTTTAAAAATATATAACATCGTTAGCCATTTCTTTTTCACATCTTTGTGATAGTATATGGAATCCGCGGTAAAAGAACTACTTCGCTTTTGAAATAAAGAGTGAGTCAAACATATTTCTGATACCCTGTTGTGAAGTGAAGTCTATTTCAATAACAGCGTTCTGCAACGATCATAACAAGAAGGGTTGTGCGAAGAAAAAAGACGTAGGATATAAGGCAGGTGAGCCAAAACTTGCCATCTACCGTTTTCAAATAGTTTTGTAACGACTAAAAGTCCAAGGTCTTTTTTGGCTCCACAACAAATTTTATATCAGCATTTATATTTCGATGTTTTTAATTATAGATTTACGGCTGTATGCATAAAAAACGGTTACTTGAGCTTTAAACTGCACGTTAGTTAACAAACACTTTAAGGCTAACAGACGTTTGTTAAAAAATTGTATTCATAAACAGTACTTTAGCTAATGTATGCTTTAGTAAAATTAGTAATTTGATTCTGGCAATGCCACTATTTTCAGTTGTCACGATGTATAAAAATGAATATTATTTATCCGGGTAGTTAGATCCATAAAAAATGTTTTTATTGTTTTCAGCAAAATCAACATATTTTTTTTTTGTTTTTTTATTAATATTTTTAATAAAAAGCAAAGCACCCAAAAAAGATCAATTTGCAAGCCTTACGAAGAATTTCCAAAGAATTTGTTCATAATAAAAAAATAATTATTCGGATAACGAGCTTTGTTTTGATTATATGTACATCAATAAAACTTTTGTTTAAAATAATTAATTATAATTATATTTTTGTAAAATATAAAATAATGATGTAAAAATGTTTTATATTGAATGGCATGTTATATTTTAGTTTTTATTATTATTTGTATACTACAATTTGTTTTTAATAAGCATTTTTAAAAATTTTTGGAATAACAAAGTAAAACTGCCAATTAAGCCGTTTACATTGAAAGTGGCATAAGTCACAAGTGAACAATTTTTTTTTCATTTTTAATAAATTTGAAATTAACAAGTTAAGAAGTATTGAGATTTGTTTGAGAGGAGTGTTGATAATTAACGGTATAACAAAAATGTTTATTTTGAAGGCGGCGTAAGTCGCTGTACTCAGGAAATTAATTACAGAGCTTCGTGTGAAAGAAATGGAAACATGTAATAAGTGTGTGTGAAGTATTATTGTGATAATTGGACTTATTTTTATTAGTACGAAAGAATAGTGCAGTTGACTGAACTATATTATAGTGATATCTTATATACTACACATAATTAGCATTATTTTGTTGTTTTTTTATTCTCAGGAGGTTGCTTCGTGTTGTATAAAATATCTAAGAATGTCACAACTCAAAAGCATATTATTGCACATAGTGACTTATGTAAAGGACAAAGTAGTAATAGTAGTAATAGCCCCCTGTCGAAAAAGTCCTTTACAGTGCACAACATGGAGAAAACTAAATACAGACTAGTTGAAATGGCTAAAAATTAAAATGTTATATAAACAAATTTAAAATAAAAAAGCTGACAATAACAAAGTTACTTATGCCACTTTTAAAATAAACGGCTCAGTTTATTGTAAACACAATTTGTTTTGTTTTTGAACTTTCAATAATAAAATTGAACTGTCAATTTATTGCAGGTTTAAAGTAGATTTTTTCTACTTTAAAGTTAACAAAGCTATGTTAAGGTAAAAACATGCATACGGCTTTTAGTGTTTAAGTTTAATATTTTGCCACAGCATTAAGTGGCCTCATTAGGAATATTATTACGACTTTTACTTCCTCTAAACAATAAAGTTCGGTAAATTTTTGCGAAACATCCGTAACACATTAGACGCCACAGTGAGCACGTCTGAAAACAGCATTAAATAATTCGATATGTGCTTGGATTTTCCGACGGAGTTAAAATTACTCGTACGAAAAGAACACTGAAGATGGCAAACAGCCGAAACCGGTTTGTTCACAAACCAAATTTGACAAGGGTCGACGGAAAATCGTACCCAAATAAAAGTAAAATTAAATAATTCAATCGTTAGTGGCGACTGGCGAAATGTACAAAGGACAGGGAGTCGTATTGATGACTCGCACTTACTAATTCCAAGCATATATACTAAATGATTCCTCATTCTAGCAGGCCTCAGAAATCTGATGATGCCAGTGGGGTGGCGAAAATATAAATAAAGTTTCTAACTACTTGTTAATTAAAGACATTGTGCTTAAAAAAGTTATTTATTAAAATTAAAATGTAATTTCTTTAAAAGTTTAAAAAGTTGAAATATGTTAATATTTATTGACGCCAATTATCATCAGCATGAGTATTTTTGCAATCACCATAGTAAATTTCCGTGAATATAACGAATTATTCCAGAAAATATTGAATTTTTACAGACCTTGAATATTTAACTATAAATAGCCTCTCCTTGAGTTGAAAACAAATTTAAAAAACATCTTGAGTCAAACTTGTAATATCCCAACAATCAAGATGACGAAGTAACGGTCGTGTATCTGTTTGTAATTTTAGCTGTCATCAATGGCGCATTTTCTAATTTTTCCATAAAGTGCGAACTGCTTTATCCACAAAACTACGAAAAAATTAAAGGGTGTCTTCAAAGCTGATGTAACTTGATGTGTAAAGATTTCTGTCTTGAACGGTTATAGACACATACTTGAAATTGAATTACACATAGTATAATAATAATGGTAATATAATAACATTTTGAACTCATGCTTTTAACTGCTGTAAAGAGGAAATTCAATTTTGAAACAAACTATGTAGTATAATTTTTATTTTCTATACTTGATGACTCTCTGATCGTATGTGGATACCATACGAAAGCGTTTTTTAACATGTTGTAGGGATTTGTAAAATATTTAGTTACTTAGTATTTATAATTGACCTTAATTATCAAGGAAATATATACCTTCCAAAGAGCTAAATTGTTCATATTCTTCTTTTTTGTTTTTGTGATAACATCTGAAATATTTTTCGTTATACCAATGAAAACATTTCTTCGAAGCAATAATCATTATTGTTACTATATTATTGCTGCTGCCGTTACTTTGCATTCGATGTGGTTAGAAAATTCGGTGGGCGAACCAAAACTTGCTATCCACTGTTTTCGAATAGTTTTTGACTGGTGTTGCAACATATGGCCAAGCGTTGTCATGATGAAAGATTGTGGCCGCATATCTGGTCAAATATTTTTGTCGTTTTCCGTTGATTGATTTCTTCAAATGAATCAATTTTTTCCGATTCAGGTTCACTTTGATCGACAACAGCTCATAATACAAAACACCCTTCTCATCTCACCAAATACAAAGCATTGACTTGGTGTCATAGGTGTCATGCAAAAATGAATTCTGTTTGTTGCGCTCAAGCCCCCCCCCCCCCGGGGGCACATTTATGGTCTTTACGGTACGTAACAGCTGTCTAGATCTGTGCAACTGGGGGTATAAAAGGAGCCCAGTCCCCTGAAGACAGGCAGGTGGTCAACTGGAAACTCCACTTCATTTCCACGGGGATCAGTGAGATCGCAGAGTTCATTATTTGTCTCTTTGGACTTATAATAGTTCTCTGGCTGATCATTGAGGTTGGCCCCTATATGGGAGCATCGTGGTGGTTGTGGGTTTGCGGCCCCATAAGGGAATAATGAATATTATGGTGGCCAGGATCATTTCACTGATAATGACACGCAAAGTGAATGATCCAGTCCAGTGAGCATGCTTGTCATGTGTTCTGGACAGGAGTTAGAAAGTCTCCAACTCTTTAGCAAGGTGTGATGGTTTGCAGACCTGCCCTGGAATCATTCAAGTTGCAACTAGGTGGTTCTGTTGCTTAGAATTATGTCTTCGGCTATCTAGGACGAATGTATGACGTTCCAAATTATGTATAGTGGTTTGTCCACCATCTGATTAAGACTACATAGTCAGGCGCAGATGTAAAACGAATCACACTCTGTTGCGCTCAAGCATAATTTCCGATACGCACACTTACCTTTCAACGTCTCTCGGCTTAAATGCATATGGGACCGGATTTCCTTGCTTTTGAATGCATTCCAATTTTTTTAAACGTAGGGAAATGATTTTTTGTGTGACTAATAATGATACTTATTTCTGCCTTCGATAATAATCTTCGTCGAGCAATAACTCATTGTGGGCTTTTGTGTTAAAATAACCACTTATGAATCGTGCAAACCATTGATCACAAATTTTTTTGAATTACAGCATATTAACCATAAGCTTCTACAAGTTTCTCAGCCGCCGTTTCCTTCAAATAAAAACCGGTTATCAGAACTCCCTGCAGAACATTCTTTTTTAGCCACAGCCACAAAACAATTTCGAAGAGCAGAAAATAAGCAATAAGCACACGTTGCTGGTGTAATCCTCTGCAAACATCCTAGACGCCTTTTTTAAGACCCCTCTTTACAATAGTGTTGCTCTATAGGAAACCTGTGTAGACGTGTACCAAAATATTGCTGCTCTTTTCGAACTTCTTTAATTTCACTATGGCCAGCTTTATTTTTGTCAATTACAATAGCAAGTGGTTCCCCATATCTAACTATTGCTATTCACTTTTCTGCATTATCATTCTTGAACGTACCTCTTATTTCGAATCGCGTGCTCTTGAAGCCAATGACATGGATATTAGCATCTTTGTCACCCGTGGTGCATGAGATGTTTTATTGATTGCCTTCTTGAAGTATGAATATCGAAATTAATTTCACACATAAACAAAATAGGTTTTTTTTAGACTGAAATTGTAAAAAGCGTTCATCGGACTCCTTTCGTTTGTTTGTTTTATGGGGGCATTCTATTCTCTAGTTGATGCCTTAAATATTTCAAAATGTAACTAAGAGAGCTTAAGTGATTTGTTATTGTTCTTTTTTACGATAACAGAAATAATCTTAATGAATTTGTGAAAATTTTTTAATTCAATTCGATTGTCAATAGTTTCATGCGATGTGTTGTTGACTGTGGAACAACAATCGTAGGTGCAAAATGTCGTTAATTTCCATTTACCTTTAAAAAGACAAGTAGTTGAGTTTTTGAAAATTATTTTTGCTATTTTCTGAATTTTTGTAGGTTTTTAATTTAAGGAATGTATGAATGTAAAACTGTAATTGTTCTGTAAAAAATAAATTCACAATATTGTGATTAACATCGCAAGTATTACTGTTCTAATTTTTATTATAGCTATACTCACAATAAAGTTTACGATTTAATTTTGAACTAAAATGGTATAGAACACAAAATAGTTTTCATTTAAAATCTCGAGCAGTAATTTTTTGTTCTTGTCACATCTGGTTTTACTGTCATCACAAATATCCTTGTCACTCAATTGAAAATTGCAATATATATTAAAATTTGTTTTTGTTAATATATTTTTATATTTTTTTTTATTTTTATTTCTATGACATTAATTTTATTTTTAAATAAATACTTAACACATTATCTTTTGAACAGTCTAATATTTTATGAGCCTTTTAATAAGCACATTATTTTAAATATGAAATAAATTTTTATATAACGATGCAATAAAATATTTTTATTTAGAATTAAAAAACATAATATTATACTTATATTTACAAAATATTTTGTTATTTTGTTTACAGTAATAATAAAAATTATTAGTATTATTATTTATAGCAAGTAACACACATGTTGCTTGTACCATATTTTCCACATGTCGACTTTTAAATTGTGTTGGTGCATAAACATTAAAGCTGAAAATCCGCTTAAGAGTTATCTGAAGATAAAATAAATATTATTTAGTATACATGGGGTATAAGTCGAATTGCAAAATAAAATTTGACTTAATTATCTAAATATTAAATTCAAGGGAATTAAACAACAAATGAATATAAAAATATGTGAAGCCTTAACAACAAAAATTGTTATTTAAAAAAAGAGAGCAAAATCTATTCAGAGTAAGATATCTAGGCACTGATATTATTATACCATCAAATAATCTTCACATTTCTGCGTTTTATTACAAAGATTTTAAAAGACAAGATTTTGTGTTTATGTATATTTAGAGCCAAAAGAATTTAATTTAATTCAATCTTAGACAGTACTCAGGGAATGACAAGCACCATTAAACTAAATTATTTGGCCATGTTACAAGTCATACTCTCAGTACATAAAGAATATAGACTTCTATACTAAACAAAGATGTCTGAAATTTTGTTAAGAAGCTCAGCTTTTTTATTGGTTAACAAATTTACAAATTTTGCGACATAGCAAAGCATTCCAATTGTGCGACCTCTACAAATTTTACAGCCATTTCTATCACCTTGACATCAAGTCGCCCAAAAGCAATTGCACTTTGGTTTAATTTAAATTATGGCTTGCGAAACTTGTCAATTCGTCCTATCTAAAGCCTAAACCTAATATATTCCCAATCTCCTAAGCCTCTATCCCCTTTTGCGAAATTCACATTATTCTGTTGGCATCGAATATCGTTGAGAAATACTATCTCTTATTTGAATTTCTCTTTGCCTAAATCCTTTCTATAAGTCCAGAATAGTTCCTGTATGTAGTGATAAAGAAAAAAAAATTATTTAATTATTTAACGAAGGAAATAGTATAGTAACAACCAGGATACGAAAAGTAATGAACAGAAAACTTTTTATGCTGTGGAACAAACAATAGTAGAAAATTACTTACGTTCGTAACAACACACTGTACACTAAATCAAATGTACGCTTCTAAAAGAGAAAACAATCAGGAAAAATTTAAAACGTCATTTTGGGAATAAACGTTTCGTAAACTTTTGGCTAAAGAATACGTTAACACTTAAGTAGCGTAATAGTAATTGTTTCGTTTACATTCTTTCTTCTTCAAAAAGGATTTATTGTGTTTTTTGTTTTAGTAAAGGGTTTTTCAACAGGAAGCTTATTTCTAAAACAAAAAAAATTTAGATTTAGCTGATTGAAATTTTTATTTTATTACGAAGAGAAGGGTTCAGCAATTATGAATGAAAACTGATATCTAGCAACTGTGCACCACGACCGCGCTCACAGATGTCGATACTTTCATTAAAGTTTTTAAAAAATTTTTAGCATAATGGTGGTTCTATTTCGTTAATCACATCACGGATCTTAAGTTTTAAGGCTAAAATCGATTTGATTGGCTCCATATAGACATTGTCCTTAACATAGCCCCACAAAAACTATCTAGTGGTATTAAATCACACGATGTGGCTGGTCACTTAACTGCTGATTATCATTATATTATGCCATCGGAAAATTTGGGTTGCAACAAAATGATCGTTTCGATGGCTGTGTGACATGTGGCACCGACCTGCTGAAACTACGTGTCAGTGTTATCTACATCGTCAATAATAGACCAAAATTAAGTTGTTAGCATCTCGCGTTAACGTAACCTATTACCGCATTTCCAGCGTCGTCTTTGAAAAAGAAAACGGCCCAATCATGCCTCCAGACCACATAGCGCAAAGGCTTCTCAATAATCGCTTTAGGATTTTCAGAACTCCAAATGCCGCAATTTAGCTTGTTGTTGTACTCTGACAGGTGAAAATGGGTAAAGTAGACACGTCGTAAAGTAGACACGTGGCAAATTTATTATGGCAAAATATTCGATAAAGCAACATGTTTCAATTGTTAAAACATTTTATCAAAATCAATCATCGATTACTGTACGAAGAGAATGTTAAGTGAAATTTTTGGGAGAAACAACGTGCCAACAAATTGCACTATTTATCGTGTAGTGAATGATTTCGAAGAAAGAAGGTCTGTAGGTAATAGGCCCAAGCATATACCACAAGGTACTGCAAGATCGGCTGAAAACATTATTGCTGCTCCAGAAAGTATTCAGAACAATCCATCAACCTCCATTCGATGCAATGCTCAGGAACATGGTCTTCAAAGAAAAACTTTGGCCATAATTTTGCAAAAGGACTGGCATTTGTTTCCACAGCTCACAGTTGACACAAGAGCTTCTTCCACAAGACCATTTACGCCGCGGCACATAAACCAATAGGATGTTACAGCCCGCCCATGACAGCCCCGATTTTTATGAAAAGATCATAATGAGTGACGAGGCACTCATTAGGTAGGTCTATAGCTTCTTCCACAAGACCATTTACGCCGCCGTACATATGTCAGTAGGATGTTACAGCTTGGCCCGATTTTCATGAAAAAATCATAATGAGCGACGAGGCATATTTTCATTTGAATGGATATGTGAATAAACAAAAAAATGAAAAAATGATTTTTTCAGAAAAACCAGCCGGTTGTTTCTGAATGAATTGAGCGAATCTACGGCGATGGATGGACGGCTTCAATGCTGGCACCAGTTGAACCTTGTAAGGCTGCAAAGTCAAATTGTTATCTATAAATGGAAACGAATTTTAAAACATCTCCATCTTGTTTTCTTCATATGTTGTCCATATTCATGTTCTGAGTCTGCATCATCATCTGAGTTAGACATAATGTTCAAGGGAATGTTTTCTTCGGTGTGTGCTCCAATTTCAGTGTCATCTGAAAACTCCACAATTTTAGAACTCCATCAATAAACCTCCGCAAATAATGTATCTATTTGTTGGCCTTTAAAAGGCTCTTCCATTGGAGTAGTCACCTTGTGGAACCTCTGTTCTTGTTTATTCGATTCCTGAGGTAATTGTTCTAAAATGTTGGAAGTCCATGAAAAGTAATTTTAACATGATGGATGCTTGGATTTTTTTGAAATAATACAGCAGTTTGTCCACTCGTGTCTCTATGTTATCTTGCTGTATACAGTTTTTTCCTAAAATGCCTTCAGTAACTACTGTCCCATGCACAAGGATGGTTATAATGGTTCGAAACCATGTATGTGAGAGATTTGCTTTGCATTCTTATGGTTTTAACAAAAGGGTTGTTTATAACCAATAAATTAGTAATGCAGCCAACTTTATATTTGGAGCTCCTCTCAAAATAAATCTGCATTGAGCACACTGAATCAGATGTAGTCGTATATCTACAACTTAAAATGGATCGTCTGTCAGCTTCATTTGTTAAATCATTCTATTTATATGGAAATTTTAAAAATTTATAATTTGACTAACTCAAAGTAAGCAAAATAATGAATTTATCAGTGTAAATTGTAAGTCGTTTGTCAATAGTTTATGGTTGACAAAGATGCCGCTTTATTTAATATGTTACCTATTAAATAAAATAAAATAGAAAACCCACAACTGACAGCAACAGTAAGAACAAAATAAATAAATTCCAGCCATAAATAATCTAAAATAAGACAGTTGGTCTTAAGGGAAAGACATAAAAAGTAAAAGCGATAATCGCATAAAAATAAAATCAACAGAAAAAGCGAAAACATAGGCTTGCTATTTTTTAGACTGCTAACAAGCTTTAGGAAGACAAAGCGATAAAAAACTTTTATCCTTCTATAGATTTTACCTTTTTTTAACTAAAGGTCATCCTTTTATTGACTCAATATTTTTTTTTTATTTTTTAGCAATAATTCAATCCTTAATAAATGTACAACAAAAAGCAGTACCACACAGCAACAAGATGGTATCAAAAAAAAAAAAAGATATAAAAGGATATAAATAAGCTGCAAACTTGGTGTAGTTTTAGTTAGTGCTGCAGATTGTTGGAAAAGGAATGGTGGTAACCAAAGGTTAAATAAATCAAAATATGTTTAAAGACTCCCGATTTTATTTTTTTAGTTAAATAAAAGAAAAAAAATTTTAGGCTTTTGGAGTTATATGTGGCTGTTCTTTTTAGCTGGATGAGAACTTAAAATGATGACAAAAGTATTGCTGGAATTTTTTTTTTTAATTATAATCTGGCAGATAATTTCATGGAATTTCTTTTCGTGATGGTGGTGGCTTAAATACTAACTTTTTTTGGTTTTAGTAATTATTTGCTGAATAAAACGTCATCCAGAGCCGATAAGTCACACGAAAGTGGGAGCTAGTTAACAGGACCATTTCTGAAAGTATTTAGTGTCACCAAATATAATTTTATATACATCGATTGTTAAGAAAGAGTCCCATCGTCATTGCTGTTAAGCTGAGTAATTTTTAGAAACAAAAATTCAGTCAGCACAGAATGGTAGCGTTCGTCATTATTGGCAACGGCAGCTCGTAGTTCATATCGAAACAAATAAGGATCAATGATTTCATCAGCCTATAAATCGCAACAAACAGTAAATTTTATTGAATGTATTATGATTTGCTAATGGTTTGAGGATTGTCCTGGCTTCTTCATATAAAAATGTTGCTTACTAACGTATCGTTTCATCCCAAAATACAATTCTTGGGAACAGTTTGGATTGTTTTTCAAAGAATATTTCTACAATTTGCAAGCGTTATTTTGGTGATAAATGTTGTACGAGAACTTGGCAGACTATTTATTGAACAGTAGCGTCCTTATATTTAAAGCTTATTAGATTAGCTTTTCAACCATAGTTACCAATAATAATAACCATTTATATGTTTAAAAAGGGGAGGGAAAATTTAGGCTTAAAACTTTAGTTTTACTAATACCAATGTAAAGTAGAAGTATGTGTAATAATAATGAAATATGACGTCGGGAAAATATTCACCACCAGCATGTAAGCAAAATTATGGAACATATTTTCATACAAAGCCCGTCAATTAAGGGCTGAATTTCATTTTTCAGAGCCTCAGTTATTTGTAGGTGTTTCACCTTAGCCCAGTCTCTCATATGACCGTTTATAAGACAGACCGCTGGTCATAATTTAATCAATAATTTTTGTTTGCGGTATTGTTGACCAAAACAATACGCTCGTAATGGCCGCAATAATGCGAACATGGTCGCTGTACAGCAAAAGCCTCTGGAGCATCAGCTCGTCAACATTCGCAACCACTGGACATAGCTAAAGGCTTTTTGCGCCTTCATCTTCACGCTTATAAAGTTTGTGTCGAACGTTAGCGACCTGGCTGTTTTAAAAACTAAACGAAAACAATATATTTTTCAACAAAATCATCTTTAGTGATGAGACTAATTTTTAATTAGGCGGTTACGTATACAACCAAAGACCTCGAAAAATCATTACATCCAAAGAAAGTGACCGTGACCGTGCGGCTTGTGATAAGGTGGCATCATCGGTCCATATTCTTTCAATAGTGCTTAAGGAAACGTCATCACCGTGAATTCGTTGTGTAACCAAACCATGACTTTCAATTTTTTTGAACAGAATTGGCCAATGTTGACATTAATGACTTTTGGTTTTAGCAAGATGGTGCCACATAAGCCACATAGTCACGCAGATATTGCATGAAGAATTTCCCGATCGCATAATTTTTCGATTCGGAGATGCCAATTGGTCGCCTCGTTCTTGTAATTTAACGCTTTGCGGTCATTTTAAAGATTGAGCTTACTTGAAACAACCCACAAAAAATCAACGCTCTGAAAGATCAAAGTTGGCACTGCATTGACAAGAGAAGCGAAGCTTTCTACTTCAAAATTTTGTAAAAACAAGAGAACGTCTGGCTAAATTTGCTGGACGTTATATGTCCATATTAATTTATATATTTTTACTTTCGAACGGTATTAGTGATACTAAAGTAATCAAACAAAAAAAAAAAGATGTGCTTTAGGTCATTTGTTTTTCTAACCTCAAATTTGTTTATCCACAAAATGTGCATACTTTGTTGTTGCCATATTGAAATCAGTTAAATTGTGTCTTCTAAATGTAGAAGCAAAAGTGATGTTGTTACAGACTAAAAAATAATATTAAATTTGTTTGTTTCTCTACTGTAAAAATCTAGACTCCATTCGACAGTTATATGCATGTAGTCTGTATTTCCAATTATTTTTAATAAGAGTGGAGTTTTCAATTCGAAAATAATATTCTTTTAAATTAAACCATTTTACTTACTCACGTTAAAATTTTTAAAAAAATTTTGGATCCATTTGCTGTGGTATTTCGTAAATTGTTAAAGAAATTTAATTACGTTTTTTTTTTTGACATGCTTTAGATAATTCATCTTTTAATTTTTTTAAATATTATATCTGAAACTATTTTAATTTTAATAGCCATGCGATCGAATTTTTATTTAAGTCATATTTTTCCGAATCCAATCGTTGTAGTAAGACACGTTCGCATAACCATCTGGGGAAGAGGAACCACATGTTCCCGTAACAAAATTAGCAACTCCAATTAATTTACCATTGTACGCAGCAGGACCTCCGGAATCACCGAAGCATGCACCAGTACCCTTCTCATGGTTTAAGCAAATCAAAGAATCAGTATAAATATAAACATTTTTTGCACACTGTAGTTTCGATAGCGAAGATAATTTAGTATATTGTAAATATATTGGCGAAGAAGGTCCTTGGTGCGCTGTATAACCCCAGCCAGAAATCATAATTTCTGAATTTGGAGGAACTTTTCCATCAAAAATTTCAATGGGTTGTATAGTATCGGAAAATATTAACTCTTCCTTTAATTCTATAAGAGCCACATCGTTGAAATATTCGTTATAACGATTATGTGATATTATACGTTTGACGGGTACAATAATACCGCCAGCGATTCGATTTGTTGTACCTGCACGAACAGTAAATTCTTTCGGTAGATAACTACTAAAAAATATTATTACGCCATAGATTTTTATGTTAAATTAAAAATTTGCACTTACGTCAGATGTTGTCTTGCAGTTACACAATGGGCTGCAGTTAATATGTATCTGTTGCTTATAATAGAGCCCCCACAATAATGGTCATGATTGACTCTCAACGAAACTTGATAGGGAAATTGTTGTGGAATAGCATTATCACCACCAACTATTCGATTGTTTGCTGTATTCAAACGTACAATTCCCAAAAAAATGTTTAATAGCAAAAGCAAAGACAAATGTGACATTTTAGTTACGAGGTCTTGAAACGAAATAAAAAGAAACTAACAAACTTCCAATATTTAAACTAGTTACTGCCTTTTGATTAATAATAGATAACATTAGAAAACTAATAAATATATTATCGATAGCTAGTATTAACCACTTTATTGCCCTTAATATCAGTATCAGGGTGATAAAGTTAAGTTGCGGATAAGATAGGCAATTTTACCGGCATATCTACAGTTTACTGAAATAATTATAGCAGTTTAATTGATATACACATGATAGCGTATATATGTTGTTACGAATGTGTCTTGCTTAAGATTTAAAATAAAATAATTGAGCAATAAAGCAAACTGCGGGTTACAAACTGCGTAGAAGTTTATACACACACACAACTACAATTTGATATGCTGTTTACTAACTGCCTGTCATGCAGGAAAAAAAATACAAGTGTGCTGTTTATCATCTAAACGCGCAAGCCATAAACTAATTTTGCAACAACAAATATACAGTTGTTTATCATCTGCGCAGTTTTCTAAGAAACCTTTTTTTACAAAAGCAACAACAAATGTATTGAAATAAATCTCAAGCAGAAACCTTATCAGCATAAAAACAAAAACAACTATACACACAGACATACAGGCGCCTATACAACGAATAAACAACCTACAAAAACAAAATGCGATACAAAGGGAGTAGAAGATTCTTAAATCTTCTAGATTCTAATTGGACAAGTATAAATAGGGGAAGCGTCTTAGTGGATAATCAATCAGTGAAAATTAAACCTCATCAAGTGAAGACGTGCATTTTAAGTAAATTGTAAATTGTTCTGTGTCAACTTTGTATAGTTAAAGTAAATAAAATTGTTATAAATTTAAAAACTCTAAAAACTGGTGTTAATTATTTTGCAATAAAGAACTCACAACAAAACGTTTATAAAAGGTATAAACGTAACAATATATTTAAGGTAGCTATAAAAATAACGCGTATGCCACACACGTTTGGAAACTATGCACTGAGTACTAATATCTTATTTCGGCCTTTGCTAGTGTTGAGTGAAGGCTTCTTATGTTATGTTTAGATTTTGATCCATAATTTCAATAGAATGGGATACACAACAGCGAAATTTCTCATGCAAATCCTGCGTGGCTATGACGATTGTCCCGCCCCCCGTACTGCTGAAAGCAAAGATCACTGAAGTCCACCCCCGGCACACCGGGACACATTGATATGTTTTGACGAAATCTCACTGTCATTACATGTGTCAACGGGGGTAAAAGGGAGCCCAGTTCCATTCAAGGCTATCAGGAGCCAATTGGTAAATTCCACTATATGTTCATAGGAATCAGTAAAGAACTCTGGTTCTTTACTGATTCCTATGAACATATAGGCCCTCGTTTAAGTTGTGTGGGTCGGATCATTTACAATGAACAGAATGAATGGTCCGAGTCCAAGTCCAATGACCATGATTGCAGATGTGTTCTAAAATTTTATTAAGCTTCATGCATTCTGGATCAGGAATTGAATAGTCTCCAACTCTTCAGCAAGGAGTAAAGGTGACTGGAGGATGTACGTATCTAGAAGCCTTCTCGGGCGAGGATGACGCTACATATCATCCACAGTGGTATGATACTTCATTCTAGCAGGCTTGTAATCCAAAATATTTTAGGGCCTCAGAAACCTGATGAAGCGTGGTGACAAATAAAAATAAAGTTCCTAACTGCTTATTAAATAAAGACCTTGTGCTTAAAAAAAGTTAATTAAAAAATGTATAATTTATTGAAATTCAAATATAATTTTTAAAATTCAAATATAATTTTTTATAGCATTTTAAAATAAGGCCGGCTTTCATTTTAAAGGTCGTAAATTCTCACATTTATTTGTTTTGATAACAAATTGAAATATTTTAATATTTATTTACGCAAATTATAATCAGCATGATTATTTTTGCAATCACCATTGCTAATATCCGTGAACATAACGAATTATTCCAGAAAATATTGAATTTTTATAGACCTTGAATATTTAACTATAAATAGTCTCTCCTCGAGTTGATAATATCACAACAAATTCAAACATTTTGAGTCAAACTTTTAATATCGCAACAATCAAGATGAATTTCCGTCACTTCTTGTATCTGTTTCTAACCTTAGCTGCCGTTAGTGGAGCATTTTCTGCTAACGTTAAAAGGGAAACTGCTACTCCAGAAGCTGATGAACGTTAAAAAGGAACAAGGACTATAAGTGATTGTACAGCAAGGCTTTCTCGAAACATGAACTAACTTCATTAATCAATTAATTTATAAATGACAATAAAGCATCTGATTTAACAAATTTATAAAACTAAGTTTCTTTACAAACTTGTAAATGGTGTAAAGGATCTTAATATCCTGGTTCTTAAATTTTATAAAAAGAACGAAGTTTTTAACACAGTAACGCAAAAATATATATAATTCTCTGCACCGCTTACAAGACGTTGATAGTAGAGAAACATTTGAGCTTCAATTAAAATCTTTGGGACCCATTCATGCAAATGGGTCCCAGAGTGGAAAATACTCATTTTAGTTGGGTTATAATTTATGTTTCCTTTTTAATTTTTTTGTTTTGCAATATCACAACCTTTTAGAAGGTACTCTTTTTTAAGGTCTTATTTTGAAAGGATAATGATCCTGGTTTTTTTATTAGCTTCCTCATTTTAAAGAAAAAACTTATATATTTAAATTAGGAAATATTTGATTTGAAATTTTCAAAAATGCTGCGTTTTTCCACATTTTTGGTACGTTAATAATTAATCGACTTCAAAAGGTAGAGGGTTATCGTTTTGTAAAAACTTTTATATATATATTGCTCTCCACAGAACGTAGTCACTTCTGACCCTGAAAAATTTTGTTGTCCTTGTTGTTGGAGCTAATAGATTAAAAAAGTTTATGAACCTAATAAAGTCGCTTATTAATATGTGTCTATTAAATCGCAAGGGATACCCATAAAAAAATTAGGCTAAGTTTTCAAAGATCCCAATAACAGAAAGTAGTAAAGAACCAAAAAAAAAGAAAAAAATTTAGGGGGGTTCCGGTGGATGATATACGATAACTTATATGACCGTAGCGTTTGATCCATTATGGTCAAACATTGAAAAATTACATAGACGGCATACTTTTACTTTCATATTCATAATTTAAAATTGCCTATTACACGATGTCCGCAATAAGCGGTATATCCTTAAAACCTTTGTAGACAGACAGTTTTATAAGAAATATTTTTATGCCGGCTTTAATGACAATTGTCGAATTTAAAATTGGTACTTAAACAGGTTTTACAAGTGGGGAACCTGTTACATTTTAATTATGTATAGAGTGAAAATATAAATTTGAATAAACTGTTCATTACTATATCCACAATTATGAATATATAGAAAATTAAAGGGTATACACTTATATAGACATATTTGGACTAAACGACAATTAAAATTTATATAAAATGAGCACTGCCTTATTCACGAAAATACATAGCTGACGTAATCTAATGTATAGACACATACTATGTGTAATTGTAGTATAATAAAATTAAAAGTTAAAAACTAAAGGGTATCCTTAGAGGTGAAGTAACATTTTGGACTTGTCTTTTTCACTTCTGTAAAGAGGAAATTAAACTTTAAAACAAACTGTGTAGAATAATTTTTATTTTCCATATTTGATGACTCTGTGAGTGTATGTGGTATCGTAAAGCATTTTTGCACGTGTTGAAGGGATTTCTAAAATATTTAGTTACTTGATTTTTATCGTAAACCTTTATTATGAATGTATACCTTCCAAAAAGCTAAATTTTTTATTTTCTTCTTTTTTGTTTTTTATATTAACATCGTTTTACCGTTTAAAATATTTCCTCAAAACAAATCTCATTATTATTACTACATTATTGCAATTGCCATTACTTTGCATTAGATGTGGTTAGAAAGGTGTCGAGTTCATTTTCAGTTAATTAAAAAATTTTACACTTTTGCATAGCTAGCAATAACCGAACACTCTATAGCACTTATTTTAATTTTACCCAAAACTTTTGACTACTAAGCTAAATATGAAAAAGAGTTATGAAATTGTTAAATGCTTTTTTCTAATAATTTTCAATTAATTTTCTTCAAATCAGCATTTTAAGTTTTTTTTTTTTTAATAAATACACTGTACGTTGAACTTTATATAAAGTTATTATTGTATTTATAATTTATGTAGCTGAAAGCGATACATGCAATTGGGAAATTTTGTTTGCAATAAAGTGATCGTTTAATTGGCTGTGTAACATGTGGTACCGTACTGTTCAAACCACATGTCTGTAACATCCACGTCGCACAGTGGACCATTTTACGAGAAGGCGGTCAAAAATACATAACTTTTGAACGGATCGTAATTTTAATACGCGGTTTTTTCGTCTACTAGTTGAGATCATAGGCTTTCTTTTAAGGTATAAAAAGTTTAAATCGACTGGTTAGAAAAATAATTGTTATAAGTTAAATTTTAGCTGATTTTTGGTACGAAAGTAAAGTATTAAAACTTGTTCAAAGAGTTTGTTTAACATAAAGTCTTATATTTTGGTTCAAGTTTAGAACTTATTAAAAACTTAAATTTAGTCAGATAGGGCCAAGCTTTGGCCACTGTGAAATTTTTAGTACGAAGACCAAAGGTTGTTTTTTTGTAACAATTTGAGTTAAAAATTAGTTCAAAGTTACTTTAGATAAAGAGGCATTTAAGTCCACAATAAACATAAATACTACTCGTATATATAAACTTTTGTTGTAAATTAATTAATACTTTATTAATGTACAAAAAATTTTAAAAGGATGTAATACATACATATAACTCTTGTGTTTGGAAAAATGACTATAAATTAAACAATTTTAGTAAATATTTCTTCTAAATAGCCTTGAAATTCATCTTCTAGAAGCAGTGTAGCTTCTACGTCTAATTCAGTAGAAGTAGTTTTCCATTTTTGCCGGATATTGCACATATAAGGATCTGAGGTGCATAATAAAATAACAATCAAGTCTTCATTAGTACAATATCTAGAAATTTTTCTTATGTTATGCTCACGAAAGAGTCTATAGTCTTGGTTTCATTTTTCTTGCGGTTCTACAGATAGATCTCCTATTGATAGCATATTGTGTTGAATTATTTGTTTCCCATGGTTCAAAATTTTATGAACTGTGGATGGCATATATCTCCAAGAATATTTTTCGTTGTAAAGTATAGATGTTTTTTCTTATAGAATAATACTGAATATCCTTATTAGTTCCAAATCTACTCCTGTGATAGATGCTGCAGTTTCTGGATATGAAAAAAATCTTCTTGCAATGTTTCCATCTCCTTGCTTTGGCTGATCAATAATAAGGCCTTTTTCTAAATATTTTTCTGGAATTTGCTTTTTTTATTTGTTTCTTTCTTCATTTTCCTTATTTTTTCTTACTGTTTCTCCTAACGGACCAATATCCCAATTTAAGAATATGCTGCAAGCAATTTAAGGATTTGAAAAAAAACTGTTTTACAATCAGTGCAAATTAATTTAAAAAGCAAAGGACTTTTGTGACCTAAATCATATCAATGTACGTTATTTTAAGCAGGCAAAATTTTTTTGCGACCAATTGTGCATGACTTTGAAATTGACAAAAAAATTTTTGTTTTCTTTCTAAAAATACGCATATAATAATAATAATAATAATAATAATAATAATAATAATAATAATAATAATAATAATAAATAAAATGCTTACAAAATAGCAAAACAGAAAAAAAATTTTAATTCTATTTGGCAAAAAATGTTCAACCTTGTGTGAGAAAAATTGTTCTGGTGCTAACGGTCGGATCGTGCCGGGTATACAATGCAATATAGGCGTGTAGGGAATATTTATGGATATAACACAGTGCTAATGCTTTTACATTCCCTTACGAACTTTAGAAGTTATCCTATATTAAGAAAGAGAATTTAGAAAAAATTTGGACCTCGAAAAAAATAATTTTTAAAAATTAATAATCAATCGAAAGCAATTCAATTTCTTATTCTAATAGCCAACAAATTACGCTATTATACAAAGTTTGTCTCGTTTAAAGATCTTGTATAACAAAAAAGTTTTAGATGTTTAAACATCAAAAATTTACTAAGAAATTGCTCATTTTCGCAAAATACTGAAAATGCTCATTTTGAATCACCCTGTTCAGTGTGATATAGTTGAAATAAAGTTTGAATTTTTTGGCTTACGAGGTACACTAGTATCTACTTTCGAATGAACTTTAAAATTTTACACTTGGGGAAAAAAGGATTTTTAGCCTCCTTCTTGTAAAATGGTCCACTGTGCGTCATCAATTAAAGGCCAAAACTGAGTCATTAGAATCACTCGATATCGTGACACATTGAGCACGCAAAGGCTTCTCAATAATCGCTCTAGCATTTTCAGAAGCCTAAATGCGGCAATTTCGCTTATTGACATACCCTGACAAGTGAAAATGTGCTTCATCTAAAAAAATGATTTATTCAGAAAAACCAGCCGGTTGTTGAAGAAAGCAAATCTACGGCGATGTGAATGATCAGAAGGCTTCAATTGCTGCACAAGCAGTCTCAGAAAGATGATTATGTTGTCCAAAAATATCATGAATTTTACGAAATGTTATTTTAACAGAACCACCATTTTAAATAGTGGATTTTAGCTATTTTAATGCAATTTTCATGCAAAATTGAATTCAAAAATTGTAAAAATTGCCAATGCATCTGCTACCAATATGTCAAAAAATTAATGTCGAAACTCTTTTCTTGTTGGAAAACCGGATATTTTATATTAGCGATTGTTTGATGCTGTCTATTTAATTTATTGAACTATTTGTGGACTATGGTTTCATTTGAAAATGTTAAGAGGAAAAACTAAATAATATTTATTGGGAATAATTTTATTAAAAAACTTATTTTTTTAATCGACCTTTTTATATCTTAAATAAATATCTGTTATTCTTTTTAACGGTCTTTTTTCATTAATTTAAAAATATATATTTTTGCAATAATTGGCTTTCCTATGGGAAGCTTCTGCAGGAAAATTAATTTTAATAAAAACAATTATTAATAATAAGCTTTCCATAGGAAAGCGAATTATTGCAAAAATATATATTTTTAAATTAATGAAAAAAGACCGTTAAAAAGAATAACAGATATTTATTAATTAATAAACTTTAAACAAATTGCAATTTTTATACGAAATAAAAATGTACAGAAATTGTGATATACCAATATTTTGATTTCAGCAACCTATAAAAAATGCTGACGAAGCAAACCAAAAAATCATTTTATTCGGCTGATATCGAGCGCTTACCATTAACGTTTTTGTTTATAGTGCTATTGTTATAATGGTCAGTAGT